>MJHO01000095.1:276930-879729 GCA_002076135.1 Xerophyta viscosa | reverse complement strand
GTCGAGCTGTTTCCTAGGAACTAAATTTAGATAATTGTCATTTGGAAATGTTTCTTGTCATTCAACACCGAGGGTAGAGAAACCTGGGAATTGATAAATATCTTCTCCTCTTGGGAGTCTATGTGGACGTCGATAATGAGAAGGAAAAGGTACGAAGTGGAGAAACCGACAGCTTGGGTCTGATCAAATTGAAAAATGAAAATGGAGAAGGCCAGATTCCCAAGTAGGGTCAGATCGTTGGAGCTACAGCCAAATAGGATCAGTTTGTTGTTGCTTCATTTTTTTAAAAAGGGACTATCTGGGCGAGAACCGAATTGTCATATCTTATTGAAATAAATAGATCGACCTGGTGACTGAACAGAACTTCAGTTGATTTTTTGGTTGCACATGGTTGAAGTAAATATGCTCAACTCTAAACGGATGTGCCTTTTTTTAGCATCACTTAAAATGAAAAGCAGTTAGGGTGGGATATTTTGGGTTCTTAACCTTTTGGCCTAACTTTCACTCACACTTGTTTGCAATTTTACATCTTTGGTCACTCTAGAGCTCGACCAAATGATGAGCATGTCAGGAAGAGAGAGAAAAGAACCTTAGAGCATTAGATGCTTTCCTAGCAGGTTACAGGTTAAAACATGATTGGGAACTACAGCACTACTCAGTTTGTAGTGCATAATTGTATGATGAAAGATAAAACTTGAGATGCCTGTAACTCTGTATAGTTGAATACGATGCTAACGGCGATAGAAGATGTAAGTTGCAAAAGACGCTCTCCATGTAAAAGCGACATAAGAGAAACTGGAAACCAGAATTTGCTTTTCTCGAGCATGACATGAAGGGGGCAAAGTTAACAGAATGACTATGTAGTGGAAGAGCACAGCTACCAGAGATTATGCCGAGACATAGTTAATGATAAACGTGCACATATAAAGAAGTCTAAGTAAGAGTGATTTGTTGTACCTCATATCCAATCCAAGCAACAGATGAGAGCACAGCAACTGCCAAGGCATTGGTAAATTTTCTGTAGATATCTAACTTCACAGAGCTCCTTTTTGCCTAAAAAAAAGGAAGTTAAAACAAAATCAGAAACACAGGACAGTGCAAGACAAAAATAAAAAAACAGCTATGTTTTGACGAGAGAACCAATACCTGAAGGTTTTCCAGCGTCCGAGATAAAGAAGTAAATATCCATAGTATAATAAAAGCATCCAAAAATGCATCAGGGAGGACTAGGAAGAGCCTAGCTTTACCAGAAATGTCATTAATACTTCCGACATGTTTGGCAATGTCTAATAGCTCCGATGCCAAAAAATATGTTACACCAAGAAGAAGCACCTTTGAGGTAAGACCACCGAGAGTTGGCCGGACAACACCATATCCCTTGGACAAAGAAAGTACAAGTAGACGAGAAATTGTCTTCCTTAATGCCCCAACAGTCACCACCCAAGTTGTGATTCCAACAGGCCTGGTTCCGGAGCTATTGAAGTTCAGATACTCACAGTACCAGATAGTCATTTCAAATAAGCCAAGAGCAATGACCAAAGTGATCCAATTCTGAAGAGGCAGTATATCCTTCCAAAACCTAACGTATTGAGAGAACCAGATGGCCATAAGCAGGAAATATGCAAGGGACATGAATATGTAGAATGTCATTAACGGGGCCATCCTCCCTGGCAAATAACCATCTGGGTTTTTCCAAACTGTCTTTCCGCTCATCTTGAGTCCCTTCAACTCAGGATCACAGGAAATAAAAAATAGATTGTACATTCCAGTCTTTGTAATGTCAACCTCCTTTGGGTCCATTCTTGTGGACAAATAATTTGCTCTGAATTGAGTATCTAATACCACAGGCCAGTTAAAATCCACAGACGAAGGTCTCTTAATAACCTCCCCTTGTTTACAACCTTCAAGCTTTGCGAGATCAGGCGTGCAACATATAGACCTTTGTCCACCGTAAGCAGATCCACCAATATTTTCCCTGTCTGCAGCTTCAAAAATTATTGCTTGGATCAAACCTGTACTAGGCTCCATACTTGAATGTTGGTCAGCTGCTTCTTTACTCCTCCAAAATGTAATGTTCTCAAACCTGCACAAGATAATTTTTTTCATGATAATGTAAGCCAATTTTCCCATTATATTTCCTTGCTGTATCTTTTCTTTTTTTTCTTTTTAGCGGTAGCCCATTTGTATTTTTGGGGAGTACTTGAGGAATGAGCAGCAATTAAAAAACATCCAACGTCCAAAGGTCTAATCATGATAATTGCATTTGTCTTTTTTCCGTTGGCCAAATTACACACCTTATGAAGAACTTGATATTAGGGCCAACTGCATAACCAGTCATTACACAATGAACATGGAACCAAAGTTAATACACTATGGAAAAAAGTACATTCAACAGAGAAGAAACATCTGCAAGCAATGGCTCAACTGCACTGACACGCTCCATCCTGTATTGGATCTATTTGTGAACCCAAAAGTCATAGAAAAACGCAGTGTGTAAACAGATTGAAGAAAACAAGCCCCATTTGTATAAATGATAGCGTTTCTCATAGTTATCCTTCTGAGGGGGGAAATTATTGAAATTTGAAGAGGTTTGAGAACCCAACTCAAACTCCTCAACTTATACGATTTATCGAATTTGGGTGTGATTATAAAAGGTGGACTACTTGGTAAGCAAGTGATCCTTGACCAAAGCTAGTGACCAAGCTGTTCAAGACCAGAGTGCAAGAAGTTTTTATTTGTAACACATAAAATAGACTCATAGAGGCAGAAAGTGTCTTCTTGGAAATTCCGCATACCATACTGGTGGCACTAAATACCCAACTCCGAGAAGGTGAGAAGGGTTCTTCTACAAAGGTTTTTGAGATTACGAAGCGATTTGGCTATATTTGGCCAAGGTTTATCCCTATTTGGTGTTATCCAAGTGTTGAGTATGTCTTGAATTTCTTGACGAAGCCCATACTGAGATCCAGGATCACATATTTAAGAGGAGCTGTGACCTGAGCAGTAGTTAGCGTTTGACATACAAAAGACGGTTCTATCTATTTTTGCTAACATAGTGAATTATTAATCTCTCTGCCATGGTTGTTTCCCCTTCTTGGTTTTAATCGTAAAATTAAAAAAAAAAAAAATTCATTGTGTGCACTGCGTGTGTAATCTTACGATTTCTTTGTGCTTCTTCTTTAATTCTCTGCAATTCCCTAATTCCAGGTACATATTGTAATGCATTAATCGTCTTGTTTTTTTCGTTTTAAGTGCGTATAAAAGTAACCTGGATAACTAACTCGATATTCATTCTACAGGTAACCATCTACATAACCTGATCACCTAAAAAGAAACAAGTTTAACTATCTATCAACAAGATGCATTTGGTAGGTCTGAGCACGATGCAACTGACGAAAAAACTAAATGTAATTGGAAAATCTAAAGGTTTAAAAAGATTAGAATCAAGAAAAAGGAAAATGAAAGTAGAATGGGTTAAAGAAGTAACCGGATGAAGGCGCGAGAGTGGGAAGGGGAGGCGACGATGCCCTCGCTGCCTCCGGAGAGGAGGTAGGCATTGCCCACCTCTTTGAAGGCTTCGGAGTCATAGGAGTGGATCGAGGCCGAAGAGAGCGCGGCGGAGGAGACGAAGATGAAGATCAGGAGGAGGAGCAGGGGATCCATCTCCAGATCGAGGCTCACTGGAGATGATGAGATCCCACTTCCCAACTACACCACCAGCGCCAACGCGAGATGTGATTGGATTATTGTGTTCTCGATCTAAAATCTTTTAAATGAATTAATAATTAAAAAATGAACCAACTTTTTTTTTTGGAATAATAATTCTATTTAAAGCTTTTAATAAATCAATTGTAGATCAAATTCTTTATAAATAAGTTATATCTTAAAAACTATGCTACGAATATTTAACTATTATATAAATTTTTTAAAAATATTAAATATAAAAAAAAAATTGGTTAAACGGGATGTACAAATATCAATTTAAAAATATTAAATATTATAAAAGAATAGCGAGTTTAAAATTAATCCACTAAAAGTTTGGAACTTAAAAAATATTAATTTAAAAATATTATTTAGAAAAAGAATAAAAATATAGATGTCAATATAATTTTAAATTTTTGTATTTAACTTTTTTAAAAATATTTTTAAATAAATTTTTTGAAATGTAAAAAAATAGATTTAAACGATGTGCATATTAATGCAGCATTCTTTAAATTGGCTGATGCTCCTTTAATTTTTCAGAGGAATATTCTCTTTGGAAATTGCTTCAAAGTATTCCTTTTTTTAAAGCCAAAATTTGTAGCATCCGGATATGGATTATTATTGACACATCAAAATAATAATAGAATTTAAAATTTTCTTAAAAAATATTTCTAAATAAATTTTTGGAATATAAAAAATAGATTTTAAACGATAGGCTTATTTTATAATAAAGGATTCTAACATGCAAGTCTTCTTTAATGTTTTCAGAGGAATATTTTCTTTGGAAATTGCTTCCAAGTAATCCTTTTTTTTAAAACCAAAATTTGTAGCATCGGGTATCGATTAATATTGACATTTAAAAAATAATAATGGACTTACATATCAGCCTCTTTATTATTTAACATTTACGAATCAGCACTTCTATTTTTAATCCGTTAATTTTTTATAAATCAAAATATTTATTTACAAGTATTTTTTTAAAATAGGTTAAACATAAAAATTATAGAATTTATCAAAATATATAATTTTAATATTAAAAGTGTCTCCAAAAAATATTTTAACGATATAAATGTAAATTTGCTTTGAAAAAAAAAACAAGTAGTTATTACTTTCAGCAGTAATATAGCAGCTTTGGTACTCTCTCTCTCCTCCTTCGACCATGCCGATGGTGTAGTACCGGTACCGATATATATTTATTTATTATTTTTAAAAAATAAAATAAAATAAAAAATTAATTTAAAATTTTTAAATATAAAATTTTTTGACATGTGCCATGTACCATCAGGCACGGGTTATGCCGACCGGCACCGAAAACTATAGTATAACTATAGGGTAGGGTTTGTTACTGGAGTGATATGGGCCTTAGTCTAGAAAAAGGCCTGCCAAAGAAAGCCCACCTTGACCCGCCAAATCCAACCATCCTACTATTATGGTCTGGTATGGTGCTTGTGAGATCCAGATTTGGTTTGGCGCGTAACCCTGAACACGATTGTTGGGCGACCTGAAAGCGGTAGCCGACTCGCTACCCGACCGCGCACTTGTTGACATCGTCTGCATGGGAAAAGAGATGTTCTACATCCTCACTGTCCAGTATTAAATGCCAAGGTGGGCCAGGTCCGGCCGGTGTCAGCATCAGGGTGTAGGGAATTCCGGAAATCTCAGCCGTCCGTTCGAATATGCACCGATCTCGAGACATCGTGTAAAATTTTCGTCCGCTTATTTGACCTACTTTTAAGTATTTTCTGGAGAAACTCTAAACTACAAAATTGTAGAATTTGATGAGATCTACAAATTTGTAGTTAACACTTTTTCAAAAAAATGTCAAATATGATGCCAAAAAGATGATCTAAAATTTAAATTATCTTTTTGGCATCATATTTGGCATTTTCTTGAAAAAGTTTTAACTACAAATTTGTAGATCTCATCAAACTCTATAATTTTGTAGTTTAGAGTTTCTCCAGAAAATACTTAAAAGTAGGTCAAATAAGCGGACGAAAATTTTACATGATGTCTCGAGATCCGTAAAACATATAACGAACGGCTGGGATTTTCGGAATTCCCTACACCCTGATGCTGCTGCATCAGGGGAGCCGCGTCCCGGTGTTAGAGGGTTAGTAACGCCGAAATTTCGTCCAGTACGGTGTCACTACAGTGTTTGACACGGACACATGTCAGAATGTTAGAAAAGTGTCTGAAAATAAAAAATAGAAAAAGAATTCAGGGCACGCGTGTGGGACACGCCAGACGAGCGTCCAACACGCATATCCGAATTCTTTTTAATTTTTTTTAAAGAAAAAATTATTTTATTGTCTTTTTAAAGAAATAAAAACTATATAGTACTAGTAGTACATAATAACAAGTAATATAATATATATATATATATATATATATATATTTTTTATTTTTGTTGATGAAATAAGAGTCCTGCTATTTTATATCTAAATGGTATAAAATATTAAATTATGCATAATTTTATTATATTTTCATATATTTAAATATTTAATAGATGTTATTTTTGTTAATTATTTGTATTTTTATTGTCTTATCTGAACGGTATCTATGTTCTATTTTTTAAAAAAATTATTATATTCTATATCTCTACGGTATCGTATTTTCAAGTGCTGCATTTTGTTTGAACCCAAATTTGTTTTCCCACTTATTTTTAGGACGACACACATATCAGCCCCTCATTTTATCGAAACTTTCAAGTCAGCCCTGGTTTGCTTACTCCACTATTAGTCCGAAATATACATAAATAAATTATTTTATATAAAAGATAAATTCAATTAAAAATAGAAAAATTACTCTTCAGATCTACCGACAGTTCTATCAAAATAAAACTGTCAGCAGTGCTTTGAAATATATGTTTCAAAATACTGTTGACAGTCCTAACAGGCTTTTGTAGAATAGCAATGCTCATCGAAAAATATTATTTTTGGGGACATCTGATGGTCCTTATATAATCAGAACAACATGTTAATGCGTCAAAATTATACTGCACATATTCTCATTTATAACGTATGGTGCTAACTACATCAGGAATATTTATGATCTGATAACTTGTAGTGATCTTTCAATATTATTTACGAGTTTTGTATTTTAAGTTTTTCTAAAATTAAATCTTAATAGATATCACTCATTTTTTTTGTATTTTATGGAGTTTAATAAATGTTGGAGCCTTAAATTACTGTTTAAATATGTATTTTTTTTTAAAAAAAAAATTTGAATTAAAAAATACATAGCATATTAAAGTTTTTTTTAATAATAACAAATTAAAACCACCAGCTGATTTGTAAGGAAGATGGAGTGAGAGGGCTGATTTATAAATATCCCATCTTTATTATCTACCATATTTAGCGTGCGTGCTCAACTACTCTTCAAAGTTCCTCCACCACCACCACCACCAACAACAACAATGGCCTGCTATCTTTCTTCTTATTCTCTCTTTCCCAGCAGTCAATCAGAAAGACTTCTGAACATCTATCTCACTCTCTCTCGCCATGTCTATATATACCCTTCAGTAAATGATTCCTGCAACCTCAACGGCACATTAACATGGCCTCCGCCGGCAGCCCCACCCTCATCGTCGGTGCAACCGGCTACATCGGCCGCTTCGTAGCTGAAGCCAACATGGACGGCGGGTATCCGACCTACGTGCTCATCCGCCCAGGTTCTGCCAAAAATCCTGAAAAATCTGCAGCCATTGATGGTCTCAAGGAGAAAGGTGCCATCATCATTGAGGTAATTGCTTTGTTTCTCATCTTTTGAGGGTATATTTGGGTGTCTTGCAGGTGTTTGATATAATGCTCCAACGATGTTGGGTTGTAGGGATGTATAACTGATAAAGATCTGATAGTGAAGAAGCTCAAGGAGAACAAGATCGAGGTGGTCATTTCAGTAGCCGGTGGCCCGAATATTCTGGATCAACTTGCCCTTGTTGATGCCATTAAAGCATCTGGGAATGTCAGGGTATGTCCATTAACATTTTCAGTTCTATACATTGTTGTTATAGGATCTGTTAGTAGGCAGTAGCTTATCTTGTTCATTGAATTTGATTTAACAGAGGTTCATTCCTTCTGAATTTGGCCACGACATTGATCGTGCCGATCCTGCGGAACCTGGGCTGAGCTTCTACAATGAGAAGAGAAAGGTCCGCCGAGCGATTGAAGCTGCAAAGATACCCTACACCTACATCTGCTGCAACTCCATCGCCGGTTGGCCTTACCACGACAACATCCACCCCTCGGAGGTTACTCCCCCGCTTGATCGGTTTGAGATCTACGGTGATGGTAATGTTGGAGGTAGTAACACTATTTCATTCTTAATGCAAAATGTTTATGATTCAGATACATGCATAGGCGCCCTTGTGATACTGATTGCCCGATTGGCCGTGTTTATGTTTATGCTCGATATAGTTCGATAATTTCGATTTGTGCGTGTACTTGTTTTATGCAGCTTATTTTGTCGCGGGGGAGGATATCGGGAAGGTCACGGTTCTAGCAGCACATGATACTCGGACCTCGAACAAAACCGTTCATTTCCGTCCATCCTGCAATTTGATCAGCCTGAATCAGATGGCTAGCTTATGGGAGGGGAAGATCGGACAGAAGCTGCCCAGAATCACACTCACAGAGAACCATCTTCTTGAATTAGCCAAAGGTTCTCTTATCAAGTCCAAATTCATAAATTTGTTGTGATTTAAATCAAGGTTTACCGTGCCGTGCCGTGCCGTTTCGAGTTTCGGTAAATTCGGATCTCGAGACGTCCCGACCGTGCCAATAATAAAATATTATTTTTATATTTTATATTAAATTAAAATATAAAAAACATAAAAATAAATAAAAATAAAAAGAAATAAATAAAAAATATTTTAAAATATTTTAAAAAATAAAAAATAATTATAATATATTTTTAAAACATATTTTATAAATTATAAAAAAATTAAAAAAAAAAAAAGAAAATGGTTCGCGCGGACCCGAATTAGGTCATGCGCGCAGCTTGACTGCGCGTGACCTACAGCGTCGTCACCCTCGCCGTGCTGCTACGAGGAAGACGATGAACAGTAAAAAAAGAAAAAAGGAAAGAAACTGGAGCCGCCGGCTCGGCACCATTTCGGTGCTGAGTGCCGCCGGCTCCGGCACATTTCGGGCGGCACGGTCGAACCATGATTTAAACAATCAAAATTCATACAAATTAACATGTTATATCCCCAAAACTTTCTTGCTAAGACATTATAGATTATCTGAAACATTGATATACAAAAATTCAAGTCTGTTTTTCTCATCTGGGTTCTTGGTTGGATTGGTTGCAGAGAACATCCTTCCGGGAAGCATCGTGGCGGCGCTTACTCATGACATCTTCGTCAATGGATGCCAAACTAATTTCTCCATCGACGGGGACAAAGATGTCGAAGCCTGTAGCCTCTACCCCGACTACACGTTCAAGACGTTAGATCATTGTTTTGACGAATTTGCGGCGAGTCTCAGACAAACAACTCGAGCTGCCTGAGCCGATAGATCGATGCCGATGGAGTAGAATTCTTCGTCGATCGTTCGAAGCTTTTGGCTTTCACTTTTGAGGATTAGTTTGCAAAATGAAGGAATAAGACATGGAAATTCTTGATAATGAATGTATAATGTATGGCCATTTTTCTTTTTATTTCAAAGTTGTGTTTTTTATGGACTAAATTTGAAATAGTATTTATGTTTGGAAATTGTTGGGAAGAGAGAGATGATTTGTGTTATGGAGGTTGAATTGGTTGTTACTGAAACTGTTGATTTTTGTATAATTTGATGAACTTTATTGTTGTTGAAAAAAAAAAACAAAATATGGATTTCATTTATGAGGAGTTTGTAGTTGGCAAAGAATAACTTTTTGATATTAACTTTGAAATACACAGTTGTAAAACAAACAAAAATAATATTACAATTCATCATTTAATATTTTTAATTACATATAAAAATAGTTTTTTTTTTTTTTTAGATTATCGTGAGAAAATTCTGCCCGTAACCGGCCCTCATTCGAGCGACTGTCGTAACAGGTAAATCCACGGGTGGCACCGATCTCTGTCCCACCGATTGAAGGGTCACATTCTTATGGATAGGGTAGACCCAGAGGACTCATTTCACTCCCAACGAGGTACAGGGGTGTCTTCGACCCCCACACCCTTGCGGGACGTCCCCTAAAGTCGAACCCGAGACGCTCGCTTCGTAAGGCGAGCGCTCGGGCCACTCACGCTAGGGGCGCGAGGCCATATAAAAATAGTTTCATTAGTGGGATCTCTCCGGTTGTTATGATGTACGAAGCTAATATATGTTTTTAAATGCCGTCTAAGGAAATGAAAATTTTATTCCATCCCTATTCTACGAAAAAGAAGGGCATTTGGAAATCGGACTTGTTCAAATGAAAGATAAGAACTTTTCAGTTAATGAAATGAAATATGTGTTAGTGTAATTAGTAAATTTATCTATGATTTTATCTGAAATTATGGTAATGTTTCTCTACGATAATCTTAAAAAGAAAAAGAAGACCCCAAATAAAGTAAAACTAGTCTTATCTGAAATTATGACTCAACAGTTATCTAATGGTTTATGATTTGCACAAAATTGATATCCCTATTATCTAACGATATGTTCGCTTGAGGTGTCGGAAGAAATAGACTCAATCGTGACATGGCTACGTATACCTAATGGCGTATCTAGAAATTTTTCTTAGGATTCTTTATAAGTCACAAATTATATTTTTAAAACTACACTATTATTTTATACGCGCCTGATAAAATAGCCGGAATGATATTTTTTATGCATCGAGATTAATAAATTACCGATTCCATATATAAAAAATATAAATTAAATTATTTTTTGATTAATTATTTGGACCAATAGTATTATTCTTATAAAGAAAAAGGTTAATTCAGTTTAGGCCATTAGAGGTTGTATTGCACGCTCAATAGACGCTGTTAATTCGGTCGGGCCTAATAAGTCCAAGTCAAAACAAACCCTGGCTTTCTCCTCCGGCGAACTCCGCCAGCGGGACAGCCTTTCCCGATGCTCTCCGCCTCGGATCACCGCCGGTAATTCCTCATGCCCTCTCTCTCTCTCTCTCTCTCTCTCTCTCTCTCTCTCTCTCTCTCTCTCTCTCTCTCTCTCTCTCTTTGTTCTATTTTAGAGAGAAGAAGATTCGCTCTTCCTTTCATCAAATAGAAGACGAGGAAGTTGATGGCCGCTGACTGCTACATATCCTGCATCTAGTTTATAGATCTGGAAACATTGATTGTGATATAACATATTGCTAATCCTGATCTTACAGTCGTTGCTGTTCTATCCTTTTTCAGGGATGAAGGTTCTACAAACCACGCAACAGATAAGTATGTGAAATATATAGCACTGTATTCGCGTAGGTTGAAGGCGAAGTACTTCTCTAACAAGGATTTTAATGGAGGTAACAATCCAACTCCGTATTATCCGCTGATTTATTATTTTATGATCCTTTCAATATGTCTCTATATGAACTAATTGCGGTAGCTTGTTTCTAGCCATGATTTTTCTTCTTTTAGTGTGGTAAGTAAATCTGCTGTTTACGGATCGGTACTATTTCTTGGATCTTAATGTAGTTTAACGTTGTTCTGCCTCACCTAGGTCTAATCGTGATCTTTCAATTCGATTGGAGCTGATGAAACTTGCTGCTTAGTATGACTTCAAAGTTTAACCTTATCCTCTTTTGCTCATGTTGCTCTATATTATGAATTTCTGTATATAGTGTTCCCCGCTTTCATCATACTCTCGACTTTTTTTATTCTTGCTTCTAGGCTAGACAGCTTTGATGTAGCTAGTATGTTGATTGAGTGATTTATCACTTTGAATCTAATTCCAGTATGCCGAAAGCTTTACATCCAAATACTAAGTAGGAATGAAAATGGCATGGAGGGAACAGATAGTAGATAGTTGCATTATGTCATGACCTAAACCATAGTTTTCAGTGCCGGTCAGTACAACTCGTGCCGGGCGGTACATGTATGTTCCGATAGTTGTCGACACGGCACCAACCGGCACGGCACGTGTCAAAAAATCATATATTTGAATTTTTTAATTAATTTTTATTTTTATTTTTTAAAAAATAACAAATAAATATATATTGGCACGGCACCATCGGCACGTGCCGGAATCTGAGTTTACCAAAACTCGGCTCGGCTCGGTATAGAAAACCTTGGCCTAAACTACGACTTCCATGCCCACGGCCGGATAGGGAGTGGCCATAGGACAATACACCCGAAGCAATTATAGTTCTACTAGTCTAGAATAAATCAGAAATTCAGTTTTAAAATTATTCAAACACCTAATGCAATTTCATAAGCTTTGACTAACCAATTAATTCACTACTTGCTTCAGAATTCAAGTACTACTTCCAAACAACATATCTATCGTCTACAATTTGCAGGCTTGGTAGAATAGTCCAAATATTTGGATCTCGAATAGTCTCGTCACTACCTCCGACTTCTCACTTTCTAACGAATCTAACCTGAAATTTTGCAACGACATAATGAGTCTGTTGACTGTAAACGTGGTACACATGCAGATACAGAAAAAAATTCAAATGATCCATGAAGGAGATATACAAACAGGCTGATTAAATTTGTAAAAATATATTAATTTCATAACAGACTACAGAGTATTACTTTGTATATTAAGTGAACCAAATTTCGAAATGGTCTGAATGTTTTTTTTTTACAAATTGGTCCCAAAAAAGTATGCTATTTTGTTTCAAGCTGTTCATGGCTTTTCGTGATGATGGACCTTTCACGCTGATTGGTTATGAAAATTTTTCTGCAGAAATGTACGAATAGTTTCAAAACATTTGGAAACCGATTTGAAAACTTTCATGAATTGTTTGAAAGTTGAAAAGTAAGACCATGTCAAAGTTAAAGACATAGATATTACAGCAAGGGTCTCTGGTGTTAGAAAATTTTTAGGACGTTGATATAATTATTATTCCTCGTGCTAGACCATTATCTCTTCTTAAAAAATCTTGTTTCCTTGTTGTTGCCGTGCTATATAATTCCCTTTTTTTTTTTTTTTTTTTTGCAGGGGAAGTGTTTGACCATGAAGTAACCGTGGATGAAGTGGTTTTCAAGTCGAGCAGGTCTGCTATTAATATCTTCATCTTTCTTGATAGGAAAAAACTACTCATCCCCAACAAACCACATACATCCAATCTCCACCACACATGCGCCTCGTGATCTGTACAGTTCCCTCATGATCCACAAGAAAAATTAAAATTACAGATATATCCATCGTGATGTGTGGTTTTGATTGTACCACGTCCGCATGTGTGGTTTTTTGGGGGTGCATAGCAAAACCCTTTTTCGAATTATACCCTTCATACTTGTGCTGCCCCAGGTGGCCCTGTACAAGATCTTTTGCGGACCCTGTTCTAGCCGAGGAAGACGGAAGAGGGTTGCCATCATCTGCAGCAGAAACTTCTGCTAATCCAAGTAAGAAACTCACACTGAAGAAGAATTGCTGACATTGCTTCGGCGTCCACAATCAGAGTTAGGTGAAGTCTGTAGCCTATATTTCATTTCAGATGTCTCCTCAAACTTGTATAAACCATTTCGGCGTCGGTCAGCACAACCCATGCCGAACGACACGTGCATGTTCTGGCAGTTGTCGGCACGGCATGAACCGGCAAGGCACGTGCCAAAAATCTTATATTTGAATTTTTAAATTATTATATTATATTATATTATTATTATTATTATATATATATATATATATGGGTACGGTCGGCACGGCACCATTGGCATATGCCGGAATCTGAGTTTGCCGATAGTCGGCTCTACTCGGCATAGAAAATCTTAGTATAAACTGCAGTTGATCATTCTTTTAAGACTTCATTGATCTTAATATTGCAGTTTATGTTGATCGCCTCGAAATGAATGGAAAATGTTAGAAAATTGGAGTAATTGCTGCAATTGGCTTCTTCTGTAGGTTAAATTGTTATAATTTATCCTATGTCTTCATTAATTATTATCTTTTATTCGTTAAAAATTTGACGACATTCAAACTTCAACTGTACGATCTGTCGATGAAGCATTAAAATTTGTGTAAACATGACGCGACGTTCGCGGACGTGTAAACCTTGATCACTTTTTATGAATTTGTGTAAGCAAGTTTCTGAAGTTTATATGTTCCAATTGGTAATTGTATGAAAAATTTCCTGGGTAGATTCTTGAATTACTAATATTGTATTCGTATTGAAGCTTTTAAATCCTTTTTCAAATTTGTTATCAGCTACCAACTCGTTAGAACATCGTTCATCTAGCACTTGCGCCTATCTTTTTTAAAAAAAAATTCTAATTTTCTAAACCGTTGTTTTCTAAAAATAAAGATTTTGATCAGGATTGTCTTTTTTAATTCCAGGGTTTCTCCAAAGGAAGTTGCCTCGATTTTTATAATGTAATTAGACAGACCAAAATTGTGTTCAAATTTTGAAAATTCACGAACAAGTTCTACGGTGCATCTATGGAAACTAAACCAACAAAGCAGCAGTGAGAGACTGAGAGTAATCGCCAAGTTACATTAATCAAAATTGCAAACTTTTTTTTTTTTTTTTTTGGTGCAAGTGTTATTTCATATAATTATGTTATTATTCACAACTGTGAACGTGGAAATGATCTAAGTTGCTCAAAATACTATACTTTTTCCAGCACTATTTTTCAGTGGATCTTTCATGTAATTATTCACTTTCCACGATAATGCTATAAGTGAAAATTATTGACTTTTTCTTAAATGTCTACCAGTTTTTTAGTTTTGGAGTTTTCGCAAAAGCTACCTTGGTTAGTTGATTTCAGAAAGCACAACTAGTGAGACGGGCGGTTCATGAACCATCCCATCCGCACAAGTTCAAGTCCGCCTAACAAAATATAGAATTAAAAAAGAAAATTAAATTTAAAATTGATAAAAATTCCAAAAAATTATAGTAGGTACACACATATTCAACATATCTAGAGCCAATATTACGCAGGTATATACATATATTCAACAACATATCTAGAGCTGATAGACTCAGAAATTTACTTCTCCGATGAGTAATAGCAGGTATGCACATTACAGAAAACATCTGTGATAAGACTCAAATATTTGCACATTTGCGCATGCATATACATAGAAACAAGATCTTAACAACGGAACAGCTATAAAGAAACAGAATATCTGTAATATGACTCAAATATTTGCACCTTTGCGCATGCATATACATAGAAACAAAATCTTAACAACAGAACAGCTATAAAGAAACAGAATATCTGTTCTGCATGTCCAAAAAAAAAAAAAAAAAAAAAAAAGAAAAAAAAAAACAAAACAAAACCAAGAATGGAAGTTTAAAAGACTAAAAAAACAAAAACCAAAAAAAAAAACAAAAACAAAAACAAAAACAAAAAACAAAACAAAACAAAACCAAACCAAGAATGGAAGTTTAAAAGACCAACTCAGCTGCTAACCCATCCAACAATAAAAAAGAAAAAAAAAATTAGAGGATCATGGACATGCTGCTGCAGGTTCAATTGGCATATGATCGAGCAGCTATGCATTGTATACGAGACTTTACAAAAAGAGAAATTCAGCCATAGAAAAAAAGACGAAGAACCATGACGGTATCGGAGAAGGAGACATCAATTTCTTGCATAATATACGTCACCATACCCTACTTTTGTAGGAGATGATTTCCACATCTCAAACATTTACCGCTCTGCCTAGTTCCCCCTCAATGCCAACAACCCAGCTCGAACCCACAACCGCAAGGTTAAGATCCTCAGGTTAAGAGGCTTGAGCTCTACCGATTAAGCTAAACTCAGGTTAAGTTATCTTTTTCCTACCTACAGGCCATTTCAATTTTGATGAGTACACCATCTAGCTAAACTTAGTGCCAAGCTCCAATTACTCGAGTTATCTTCTGCTTCACAAACTTCAAGCCAAATTGTGAAAAACAAAATCTCGGATAACGTGCTGTGATACAGGTTCAATTGATGTCCGCAATTTGACATAATACCGGCGGTCTTAGATTAATAGATATATCTTACGCTGATTCCTTCCTGATGGACTGTGGGTAAACATATCACTCAATCCCGATATCTCAAAGCACCAGCCAATTTTCCAAACACAATAAGCGGTACATCCGTTAGGAACCAAATCAGTCAAAATTGGAAGCCAACCATCAATAAACCTAGTTACCTATCCAGCTTTAAAGTTATGCTAATTTGAACCACGAAAGGTGGAATCCTATTCAAATAAATAAACAGACTTCCCTCTTGCTACCTATAGTAAGTTGGTAACTAGACGTGGAAAAAATATACCCATACCGGCGGGTCCATGGGTACCGCCCACAACAGGTGGTACGGGTAAAAGTATTAAGTAAAAAAACAAGATGCAGGTATCACCAACCTGTACCCGCAAATGTGGTTAAAACGGGCAAATGCCAGTGGTCCACAGGTACCCACATCCACCAGATTAGCGCAGTCCTACCCGAATTAATAGAGGCCTTAAATATAAATGGGCTTTACTGGAAGCCTAATACCTGATGGAGATGTTAGGGTTATTTTAATTAGTCCTCTTCTCTCTCCCCTTCAATCAGTAGCGGCAGCGTGGCGCTTCCCCCTCTCTAGGTTTATTGATATTTCTCCCATCTCAACCCAATAGAAGCACTTCCACCCCCCTCCCCTCTCCCTCCCTCCCTCCCTCCCTCTCTCAACCACAGCAGCAACGCCACTTCCCCCATCTCTTTCTCTCTTCATACATTAATCGCGTTGCCTCCGGCTTCAGCAGTTCTTTATCCCCGCTCTTTGTGCCGCTGCGATGATCTCTCTCTCTCTCTCTCTCTCTCTCTCTCTCTCTCTCCATCGTTAATCACGCTGCCTCCAGCTTCGGAATGTACCCGTTCAATCCGGGTACCCGCATGCAAACCCATAGGCCGGCACGAATACCAAAATTGTAATCCGTGTATGAACACCCGTCTCTCGATACCCGCAACCCGTATGACCCGCCCGTTTGCTAGTTCTATTGGTAACTAAGACATCACAACAGCTTAGATGTCATCGCCAAGCTTTTGGACCTTCTCATCTAAGCTACAACGCCCAAATAAGCTCCTTTGCAACAACAACCACCCGGACATAAGTCCCATATGGATGGGTCTGGGAAGGCTAAAATGTATGTAACCATACCTGGGAGGAGGTTGCTTCCGTAGAACTCGCGGCCTGAAAAACAAAGCACACAAGCAAACAAGCATCAGTGCAAAACCTTCATCAGCTAACTGATAGGTTCCCTCTAACTAAAAAGGACTTAAAGCAAAAACAACTTTCTTATAAGGAAGTCTTCTCTTAGGTTCACTTCTTATAGCTCTCACAGATTTTGGTTAGGCAAGGAGATGCGCTACATCTGTACACAAGCATTACATGAATGGGGCTTTGACTTGGCTATATTATATAACGCTCCAAGAATATAGGTGTGCTTCCTTTGTCTGCCCACTAACTGCTCTACAAATACTATTTTCTTCAATTTCTCAAGGAGCACTTATCTGAACTTCTCGAATGAGGATCACTTGGATGTTAGTTAATATATCCAACTATCCTACTATCACAAAATTACTGCCTTCCAATTTGATAGAACAAAGCAATTTAAAGTATACCAATTACTTTTTTGGAGTTTTTTTTAATGTGGGAACACCCATCATTGGATCAACAACTTGTTTACAGGACCTGCAATTAAATACCAATTGCAGGCCTTCTACAATTACCTAATAAGCCTTATCTGTTATGAGTGTTCAGCAGCACACCTGGATTCACATCGATTAAGAACATATCGTGCAACATAAAACCTTATCTTCAGTGGGTTAAGTTCATCTTCATAAATTAATTTTAACACAAATTAGCCACACTGCAAAGAGGGAAAAAAAACCCTCGAAAACACCTTGGTAGTTTCATATTAAAAAATTAACTTTCATCCACCCCATCTAAAGGTATTGTAACTTACTATAGTTCTTAAAGATCACACACTCCACAGAACAACCAGGACATCTACACTAGTCATATCACTATTTAAGTTGCTTACAAGAAAGACGCAGACAGAAAGTCTCCCGCTACTTCCACTTTCGCATTAATTAACTAGAACATAAATTTTCCCATCCTACATTATTACTTTTTGCATGACCAAGATTTTTTTAGTATATCCATAATGCTCCAATTACAGAATAAAGAAAATGATATCCTTAAAGAAAATTAAAAACATATATGTACTACAGTTAGTTGAAAGATCACTTTGTTCGATAGATTTGATTTCCTCTTATCATATTCCATAATAAAGAGGGGGAATCGAGTGAAATGGTCGAAAAACCTGCCTAGCAACCAAACGATCATTAGGTTCGAGGCATGGAAATAACTGTATGCAAAAAGTAGGATATAATGGCGTACATCAGGCAAGAAATTGACAGCCTCCTTCCCGGAGCTTGTGCCTACACACGCGGGACCATTGGGCTACCGTGTAGCCCCTATATTCCAAAATAAAGCATGTATGGACCTCTCACCGTTGGTTCCCCTAAGCCTCAAAAACAACAAAAGAAATAAATGACCTAATAAAAAGGCGGGCACAAACTAGATGCCAACACATGAGTGACATGTACAAACACTCAAGGTGGTGATTGTTCAGATATGCTGCGTGTTTGCAATCAAATTCTACCTGAGAAGAATGACCTAGGAAATGCTGAGACAGAGCAGATTAGCCTTGAGTAGAAAATTCCATAGATAGAACCAATTAAAACGAAGCTAGTTAAAAGCATCGAGGCCCAATCTAGCTAATGGTATGGAGCAATGGAGTTCCTTTAGAAATGTTGTACAATAGAGAGCACAGACAAATACTCTCAATTTGCTCTCTTATCGGCAAGAAGTTTTAACAGAAAGCCCATCATCTTTTTATCATAGTGACACTCAATAAGGACACAAATTATTTATTAATCCGATTCAGTTAATCATCTAGATACATCTTTCTTCCATTTTGTTTGGTAATCACTTCACAAAGTTAATACAAAATATAAAACATGAGCAAGTTAACAAACAAAAAGAAGAAATCTAAAATATCATAACTGCTCCTATTTGACAGGGACGTAGTGAACCAAGAACAAATGAAGCATTAGAAGCCCTCTTTGGCTGGTTCTAAAAACAAAATTTACGGGTTTAAGGAATAAGAAGAAGAAGCAAGCTTACCTGGGAGCTTCTGAAATCAGTAACTCTATCCTATATACAGAAAAAAGAAAGGAAAGGCCGGTCAACTTATTAACTCTTGAAATAAATGCAGGTTGAACTAATTTAATCGACCAAAATAAACAAAGGAACTATGATATTGAGATAATAATCGCAGACAACTCATTGTCTGGCAAGTCCCAATGCAAAGCCTCCAGAAGACCAAACACATGCGTATTTCGCCAATTATATGTAGATGAAACTAATGAATGACCAAATTTCATAACCTATTCCTCTGACGATACCAAAAGACATTCGAAACTAAGGTAGATACCAGCTTTCCTGGCAACTTTTATTAGACGTCGCATTTAACCCGACAAACAGAAATAAGCTCCAGTCAGATGTTGTCATTAAAAGTACTAAATGCCCAAACAGACTAGGGTACCTTCACTTGGGAGCCTTCTAGCAAATAACATCAAAGGATAGCCCATAGCCTGGAAGAAACCCTGAATGAAACATAGAATTAGACTCTTCAGACCCCCAAAAATCAATGGCAAAGATCCATGTAAACAAACAAGCAGGATAAACATCTACAGTATGAAGCTTGAAGTAGACACAGGCAATTAGAAACAAAGAAGAAATTTCCAAACTAAGTTTCTATGAATTGAAATAGGAGAGACTACAGCATCAATTTTCTTAAGAATGAGCAGAAAGGAAAACTTTGTTCAACGTTTAAAAACAAAAATCTCTAAATTTACTCCATTTCTGGAATCCAACTGGCAAGAATTATAATAAATAACTGTTAGATAGTACTATTAATTTCAAGATCAAAAAATTCACAACCAGAATTGTTTACTAAAAAATTACGCCTTTGGCGAGTTGTCTTACAAGAAAACACATTCCAACGACATGAATTGCCACGTAGAAAGCACCGAGAGTACCATCTCCACCACCATGCCTTTCCACGCATAAACTCAGATCCAATTCGTGGTCCAATGGAGCAAGAACAAGACATAACAAAAACAGATTAGATGGATTGAATATACATGTTTGCATCACAAGGAGATGCACAATTTGAAGTACATTTTCATTCAGGAAATCAGCATCATAGTTCACTTGCCCGTGATGAATGAATGACTTAAAGCTTGAGATACTGTCAGCCGCTTTTCTGGATCAAGTATAAATATTCTTTCTAGAATATCCCTAAAATTGGCTAGCATTTTTATGTCCTCCCCATGCGAGCCAGAGACCCGAGAACCAAAGTCTTTTGGGTTAATATTGATAAGCAATCGCTTAATACTCTGCAATGACAATTTTAAAGACAAGAATAAACAAACAGTACAAAACAACATTTCAGGAACAAACCAATAAAGAATCCAAAAGAAATCCACCTTTTTGGTCACAGGATCCTCTTCTGTTGCAAGAAAATTCAAATCCTGATCAAAATGTTGATCGGTGAATGCACCCTGCAGACATTATAAGGTACAAACTTTAATTTTTTTGTAT
The DNA here is from genome assembly GCA_002076135.1 of Xerophyta viscosa. NCBI lineage: Eukaryota > Viridiplantae > Streptophyta > Magnoliopsida > Pandanales > Velloziaceae > Xerophyta > Xerophyta viscosa. Next base: position 859,298 of record MJHO01000095.1, on the reverse strand, counting down.
TAATAAAGGAACAATGCTAACCACTATTTGTCATTCCTTGACCATATAGTCAAGCTTTTCATACTAATACAACAAAAAAGATCACAGAGACAGGTAACTTTCATTTGCAGTTTATAAATATGTCAATGTATCAATATGACGAGAGGGAAGAGAAACCCTGGTGGAATCATAATAATTTATTGGAATAAATTGAACTAGCCTCATCCTTTATAAGTGTATCTTACCTTCCGGAGCATCTTTTTTGGAAAAGGGCCCTTCAATTCCATGTGTAGCCGAAGCATGTCGTTGTTAGATGGGCCAGGAAAGAGAACCTTTCCTGTATAGAGCTCATACAAACAGCAACCAACTGACCACATATCCAGGGGATGATCATAGGGCAGACCAAGAACTGCAAAGGCAAGACTTAGCCAACTACTTCACTTTTCACAAGGAAATGCAGTAGTAAATGTAAATCAACTACGTGATACTGCGAATAATTCTAACATCATTTAGTCTCACAAATGCCTACGACAAATTTTCAAAAGCAAGTCCGACATTTGTTAGCGTAATGAAATAAAAACTTACACCACAAACACGCACCACTGAACATACTAACCCCTAATTTAGTGTTTAGAAAATCAAACAGGAAATATGTGAATTAGACTTTGTTTAATAGGCATACTTATTTCTGGTGCACGATAGAAGCGGCTGGCCAAGTAAGGTGTAATCTCATTCTTTCCAGCAAACATTGCATTACCGAAATCACAAAGTTTCAGCACATTCTTTGCCTCATTGACCTGTAGAACATATAGATGTTATTGCATTAGCTCAAACTGCAATAATTCCTTATCTATTATAAATAAGATTCTAATCAAGCAATACCTTGATGAAACGAACACAAATTTGCAAGCACGCATATATATGAAGTGCGCGCAATAATTTTAGAAATCCATGAGGGATCGACAGGTAAGAAATAGAAATTTACCAGCATATTATCTGGTTTAATATCACAATGCAGAACGCCACAATTTCTGAGATGCTTCAACGCAATGAAAAGTTGCTTAGCATATGACCTCACAGCAGTTAGCTTAAGGCCAATATTACGACCAAATCTCTTTAGAACCTCGCGAAGATTCATATGAAGAGATTCAAAAACTAAGCAAAGATGATAGCGATACTTGAAACTAGAAAAAAACCTAACGCAATGCCGCTTGTCCTCGGAATCTGCTCCAACAAGCTTCTTCAATATGCTTAACTCTTCTAGACCAGCTTTATGCCTTCATTATATGGAAAAATGGGTCACAAACAATGAGCTTTACCATTCAATTCCAAGCATGTAAGGAAATCTCTGCTATAGTTTTAACTTACATGGTCTCATTGTTTCGTATAATTTTTATAGCAACTTCTTCAAGATCACCTTCACTAGCTTTAAGATCCTTTGCACGTACAACAGTAGAAAAAACACCTTTCCCATGAGCTGCAATAACTTCATAATGGCCATCAAGCACTTCTCCAAATCTATAACCTAGAAAGAAAGCAATAAGTAATTAGCAGAGGAAACGTAACTATGGAATAGTAAATAAACGACTAGGGCATGCAATTAAAGATAACAACAGACAAAGGTAATTCTATTTGATACTACACAGACTTGACTGGAGCAGCAAACTTACTATAGTAACCCTCTGCATCGTCCCAATTGTCATAGAGGCCACTTCTCTCGATTTGTAGCCCATCTCCCTTGACCTAGAACAGAAAACATCATGAGAGAAAAAAGCAAAGAAACATACTATCATCAAAGTCAAAAGATTGGCGGCCTATACCACAGTTACAAGCAACCCATGATCCAGTTCTACACTTTACTAGAACGAGAAGGTAAAAGGATATAAAACATGCGTTAATTCCACCACTACACCACCTAAGTTTGATAGTCTTCCGACATTTGACCTAACTTTTATAAGAGGACAAAATTAGACTGTCAGGGTTCTAACATCACAGCGGAGCGCTGGAGACATCTGGAGAGGCGCCACAGTTGAGTCACCGCCGGATAGCGTTGTTGAGTCGTGCTGCTGCAGCTGCAGTTACTTTTATTCATAGTTCGACGTTTCGGTCGGCACGCCTTGTGCTGACCGAAACGTCTCTGTGCCGACAGATGTCGGCACGGCACGGTCAGCACGACCGAAATTCTTTTTTTTTTTTTTTTAGTAAGGGAGAATTGTTCATCTTTCTCAAATGAAGAAGATAATGGTGCTCTTTTTTTTGCATTCACACAGCGCGACTGGTATTTCGCGCCCCATGGATGTTTTTTTTCTCGTTTTGTGCCGGTGGGCGCGACTCAAAGGTCACACGCTCTTAATTTTTTAAGTTTTTCAATTTTTGAAATTGAAAATCCTTTAAAAATATTAAAATATATAATAAATTATAAAAAATAATATTTTATTATCGGCACAATCGAAACGACACGATCGGCACGTCTCGAGTTTGAAGTTTACCGAAACTCGAAATGGCACGGCACGGTAAACTTTGTTTTTATTGCAACTTTTATAACCGCCGACTAACCCTCAGCCATCCGATCAAACTTGCATCAACCGTTGGATTTAAAAAAAAAAAAAAGAAAACTGCAAAGCATTAAGCTTTGACATCAGCCATCCGATGAATCAGTGGATTAATTCCAGCCCTTGTGCTACGGATGTAATCAGTTTAAGTAGGCGTGTGGCGGTCACATGCAAGGCAAGGGCGAAATTGTCTTTTCCACGTCTTTGTCCTCGTATATAACCAGCTAAACTGTTGTTGAAGGGTGGAATGCAGAACAGAAGTCTCTCTCTCTCTTTCAAATTCTTCTTGTTTCTTTTGCCTTTCTTTCAAATTTCTTCTCCTACATGTAATTCTAGATGTTATCATTCAATTCCAATCGAATTTGAGATTTTATCGTTTGATTCCTTCTTGAATTCACTGTTCGTTACAGTGTTTGACGAAATTCCCATCGACTCATTTTAGGGCTTCACCGCCAAAGATCGCCGGAGCTCGGAGGATCGTGACTAGACCTTATCTTAGCACCTAATACCCTGCCTCCTTGGCAAAATTAGTAAAAACGATATGGAAAAGGTCAAGTGCGACGAACATGACCTTCATGGTCTAATAACAACTTCTGTAGCTCTATAAATGGCCCTTTCTGGCCTCTACGTGACCCTATTTCCATCTTGTTCTATTGGGTTTTCTCAATGAGGGGCTATCACGTCTAAGGGCTAACGCATAACGTTCACTTTGTCCAATTGGAAACCAGGGGTCAAATGGGGGAAAACCCCCCAATCTCAGGGGTTGGTGGTGGAATTGACCCAAAACTATACGCACACAAAGTACTTGCTCTACTGATCTCCCAAATCCTATAAACACTACTTAGATTTAGCCAACTGAAAAGTTAGCCCTAAAGAGTAATCTGAGTAAAGCACTTACTGATTTACGCACAGCAGTAGGTGATTCTCCAAAAAGGTCATCGCAAAACATGTCAATTGATCTCTCACTCTGCGTATGGAAGAATTGTATAGAAGTAAAACAGTTAGCATTTTGCCTCTTCTTTCCACTCTTTTGTGAAAACTTTTATCTGATATGAACTACACCAAATCCAAATTCACAGAAAAGTATAACACGAACCTTTGGAGTACCCTCTCCAAGTCCACTTGCACCAGCAGCCTTTTCGGGACCTTGTGGCTCAGCTTGTGCAGGACACTTCCCTAATGCAAAAGATGGATCAATGGCACATTCATCTGAGGTATCATTCTTACCTTCAGTCTTAACACCAGCACTCCTGTCCCCTACAACAGTTTCATTCAATGCTTGTGTCTTGTCCATGTCCATGAGTTTCGTCCCAACTAAAGCATAGACAAATGCTTTATTATGCGAGAGCATATCCAAAAACTAGGCCCACAACAATGGATATAAATGGATCTTATAATCTGTTTGGGACTTCAACCTCTTAACGGATAAAAATGGATCTTATAAACTGTTTTCAAACACGTTACTACTTTGGAGCTCCAAAACATTTATTTAAAAATATTTTTTGAAAAAAAATTGAACATAAAAGATTAGATCTCATCAAAATTTACAACTTTCGTGTTCAAAATATTTTCAAAAAATACATCTAAATAATAATTTTTATTATGAATTGGAGGAAACTTGAGGGATGAGTAATGGAGAGGATCTATCCCAAAAACTAGGCCCACAACAATGAAAGAAGCATATCATGCTGAAGATTTATGGCAATTCGATGTGTCAAAGGAGAGTACCTTTTTCATGATGAAATTCGCCCTGTTGCTGAGACCGCAGTTGTTTTTTCTCCAGGATGGCTAGTTTCCTTTTTCTACTCTCCTCCTTAATTTTGTCAATATCTTCTTCTTCATCTTTGGCAAGCCGCTGCTCAAATCTATCTTGATAATTTTCCTCTTCTTCCTCCCTAGCAAGACAAAGATAGTAACATTAAAAGAAAAGGTACATTTCAGCAGTTTAAAAGGAAGAAAACTCGCATCACTCACCTTCTCTCCTTTTCTTTGCAGCCCTCAGAATCATTTCCAATTGAATTAGCTTTTTTAGCAGGCTCATCTGCATTAGACCTCCCTCTCTCCTTACAGATGAGCACATCATCATCTCTTGAGTGCCTAGAATCACTGTGCCCAGTTCTCTCCCTCTCTCGATATGATTCTCTATCCCTCCCCACCCTCCTGTCTCTATCATCACCATCTCTATGCCTATCACTAACACGCTTACAGTTATATTCTTGGTATATATCCATACTTTCCCTCTCTCGGCAAGCCTGCCTATCTCTCTCTCTATTACTGCTATGATGCCTCCATTTTTCCCTGATCCTGTCCTGACTACTACGTCTACCCTCACGAATGTCATGTCTCCTCTCACTTTCTTGACGGAGCTCATTACAAAGCTCCAGAGTATGTCTTTCCCTAAGAAACCCATCTCTCTCCATGTTTATATCTGTGCCGGGGTGTCTGTCCTTCCTTCCATCAAGTCTACTACTGCTATGGCTCCTCTCTCTATCTCTTCTACCCACGCCACGAACTCTGCTAGCGCTCCGCCCTCTTTCTCTCCTTTCACCATTTCCACTCGTGCCCCCCTCTCTTTCTCTCCTGTGCTGCTCATCATGTATTCTGCTGGTACACCTCTCTCTTCCTCGGTTGCCATCATCGTGGATTCGGCTTGAACTCCTCATTCTTTCTCCTCTATGTTCCTCATCTCGATCTCGACTTGTGTGCCCCTCTCTTTCTCTTCTATCCTGTTTTTCACGAATTCGACTCACGCTCCTCCCTCTTTCACTTCTATCATAGTCATTACTTGTTCTTTTCGACAGATCTCTTATCTCACGCATACCACCAGTCTCAATATCAGAGTCTCCATTCAATTTTACCAGACGAACAGGGGATTCTGACCGTTTCTTATAACAGACTTCATCATGGTGCCGATTGTAAGCCAGATAGCTGTTCTTGTCCAATTTGGACTGCTTATCAAGCACTACATCGGAGCTATAACCTGAAACACCGTCATCCCCATCATCCCTCCTCTTATGCTTTCCTGAATGCTCACTATTTCTAGCAACCGGAGATCTCGATCTGGCTCTGCTCCTCTTATTTTTCTTATCAGCGTCCTTGTACTTCTTTTCCTTATAATCTTTTTTATTGGATTGTCCGCGACGAGACCATTTCTCCTTAACTATATCACTCAAACTTTCCATATCTTTAGCAGCATTATCAAGACGAGTTCCATTGACTAGCTCACCCTCTAGAACCTTATCAGCAGCAAAATCTACATCCATGCAAGAAGCAACATCAGACTTGATCTCGCCCTCCTCCTCCTCATTGAGGATCTCGCCTTCCTCCCGCTCGTCTTTTTCGGTCGGCAGCATCGCAGCGGAAGCAGTATCTTTCTCGCCGACTTCCCGGCGGTGGCGACGGTGGTGTTTATGGCGCTTGAAGGAGTCCTCGGACACCTCATCTTCATCATCGTAGAGATGCCGGTGCTTTCCCGATGACTGCGGCGATGAATCCATGCTGCCGCCCACGGCCGGCCAAATTTGATCGGAAGGCAAAATTCGTCCCTAAATTTTACAATCAAGTAGAGCTAGAGCTATGATAATCTTGAATTTGAGTCTTAACTTTCAGCAATAAATTTTAAGGAGAATATTGGCGTTAGGATAGATTAGGGGAAAAACGAAGGAGTTTTGTGGAAAAGAACATATGTTTTGTGAAATTATGTCAATTTTGTTTTTAAAAAAATAAATAAATTGACTCAGAATATACATATTATTTTTTATAAAAGTTTAAATAAATATTTTAGAGTATTAAAATATTTATTTAAAATATTTTTGTAAAAATTTTGAATATAAAATTGTAAAATACATCTAATATATATTAAAAATAATTAAAAATTAATTTAAATATTATAATTAATAAAAATAGATAATTTTTTAATTTCTAATTAGAAACTATTTGTAATTATCTTAATTGTAGCGATCTATCGTATCTATTGTATATATTGAAGAAATTTTAAAACATTAATTCACAAATAAAAATAATTTAATTTAAAAATAATATAAAATAAAACAAAATAGATAATTTTATAAATTTCATGTAAAATAGAATCCATATAATATTTATAACTACTAATATACCTAATTTAAATTTGTTTTAACTACTAAAAAGTTATATTGAGACATAAAATACTACCAAATCTTTCTGTCGTGCTTTAGCATTATTCATATAATATTTATAATTAACTAGCATATATAATTTAAATTTATTTTTATTATTATATTGTTACATTAAAATATCATCAAATTTATTCTACTGCACTTTAGTATTGTAAACACTACTTTTTAAAAAATATAAAATATAAACTTTTTAGAGCTTTAAAACATTCATTTAAAAATATTTTAATAAATATTATATATATATTTATTTATTTATTTATTTATTTATTTATTTATATTGGGATAATGATCAAAACATCCCTACGTTTTAAACTTCTACCCTTTCAGCCTTTTACTTTATTCTCTTATTTGTTAGCGTCTCTTATTTTTCATCATATCGTTTTGACTGTTATATCAGTATTTTGAAAAAACAAAAAAATTTAAAAAATTATAGATTTTGATAAGATTTATAATTTTTATATTCATTTTTTTTTAAAAAGAAAATCTTCTAAATAGGTGTTTAGTTCCGAATTGTTAATGAATTTTGGATCGAATCCGTCATCCGCTAAAAATTTTTTGAATCCTCAAAATATCTATTTAAAAGTATTTTTTTAAAAAAAATTATATATATCTTATCAAAATCTATAAATTTTATATTAATTTTTTTAAAAAATATTGATATAGCGGTCAAGTGACGTGGCACAAGTTCACAAAGATGGTCCTAAAATGAAACATGCATTTTGAAGTTTGAAAGGGCTGAATCAACCAATGTTTGCCCTGCGAGGGCCGAAAAAGAAATGCTCCTATAAAATTAGCTGTGCTAGATAAATCAATCCTCAACATGGGCATGAAGTTGTTACTTGTTCTTGCAAAGCCAAGCCTAAAAAAGAAGTTGATAACTTCTTTTTTGTTCATTTTCACCGTTAAAGTGGTATTATAATATCAATCAATTAATTTATAAAAATCCTTTTTTATTTTTCAATAATAGTCATATTTTATGAATATAAAATTAATTTCGTTCAACAAGTAAATAATTATATTTTTTTTCTCCAAATAAATATATTTATGGGGATTCGAACTTTCGGCCCATAACCGTTTATCCAACTTGGCTAAACAAGTGGCAAACCCGCTTGTTGGGCCTTAGTGGGTTCCATTCGGAAAGCCGAATCGAAACTTGGAACTTTCTCAACCGTTCTGTGACTACCGCTTAAGTCCACGTGGCAGCTTCCTATTGGTTGACCGATGTGTCAAACTCCCGCACTCCAGAATTACGTGGAGCTCTCCTACAACTGCGCACCCAGAACTCTCCTCGCAACTGCAGATTTCCTCTGATTTATAAATAGCACTTCAAATCGATCGAAGTTTACGAAAAAACAAGTAAAATAATCGCAGTGGAGATCAGTAGCTTCAGCAATGGCGGCAAAGAAGAACAGAGCAGACGCCATTAGTCTTCTCTTCCTCCTCCTCTTTCTCTCAGGTAACTAAATGCTAAAACTGTATACGTCTCAATGTATTTGGTTGACAAGTATATTTATTTTATACGTATGCATGGTTTGCATGGACGTAGAGTTTTTGGCGGGAACAGCAGTGGCGGCGGCGGCGGCGAAGGAGAAGGGGGAGTTTGGGACAGTGATCGGGATCGACCTTGGGACGACGTACTCCTGTGTGGGAGTGTTTAAGAATGGAAGGGTCGAGATAATCGCTAACGACCAGGGGAACAGGATAACGCCGTCGTGGGTGGCCTTCACCGACGACGAGAGGCTCATCGGTGAGGCGGCCAAGAATCAGGCCGCCGTCAACCCCGAAAGCACCATCTTCGACATCAAGCGGCTAATCGGACGAAGGTAATGAAGAAATTTCATCATCGATCGTCATCATGAAATTTATTTTATATTGATTAATTTGGATGGTATATAATAGGTTTGAAGACAAGGAGGTGCAGAGGGATCTGAAATATCTTCCCTACAAAGTTGTGAACAAGGAGGGGAAGCCGTATGTTGAAGTAAAGGTTAAAGATGCGAAGAAGCTGTTCAGCCCGGAGGAGATCAGCGCCATGATTCTGGGGAAGATGAAGGACACCGCAGAATCTTTCCTCGGTCATCCTGTCAAGCACGCCGTCGTCACTGTCCCTGGTTAGAACCATTTACGGATATATATATATATATATATTATATATATATATATATATATATATATATAGATAATATGGGTTTTAATACTCTTTCTTGCATGGGTGCAGCCTACTTCAACGATGCGCAGAGGCAGGCGACGAAGGACGCCGGGACAATAGCGGGCCTCAACGTGGCCAGAATCTTGAACGAGCCGACGGCGGCAGCGCTGGCGTACGGCATCGACAAGCAGGAAGAGAAGAACATTCTCGTGTACGATCTCGGAGGCGGCACGTTCGACGTGAGCATTCTGTCACTCGACAATGGCGTCTTCGAAGTTCTATCCACCAGCGGGGACACTCACCTCGGCGGCGAAGATTTCGACCGCAGAGTCGTCGACTACTTCGTTAAACTGATCAAGAAGAAGTACAACAAAGATATCAGCAACGATAACCGAGCTCTGGGGAAGCTCAAGAGGGAATGCGAGAGAGCTAAGAGAGCTCTGAGCAGCCAACACCAAGTCCGCGTCGAGATCGAGTCTTTGTTCGACGGAGTAGATTTCTCGGAGCCGCTGACGAGGGCGAGATTCGAAGAGCTCAACATGGATTTGTTCAAGAAGACATTGGAGTCTGTTAGGAAGGCGCTCGAAGATGCGAGGTTGAAGAAGAACGATATCGACGAGATCGTCTTGGTCGGAGGGAGCACGAGGATTCCGAAGATTCAGCAGCTGTTGAAGGATATGTTCGACGGGAAGGAGCCTAACAAGGGGATCAATCCTGATGAAGCAGTCGCCTACGGCGCAGCGATACAGGGAGGAGTACTCAGCGGCGAAGAAGAAACAAAAAGTACTAATTTCAGAAAATGATCAAGTCAGCCCCTGTTTTGAAAGTAATACCAAATCAGTCCTACAATGGTTGATTTGAAAAAACTTTACAAAACAGGGCTGATTTGCCAAAAGCTTTGATTCATTCTGTGAGATTTGATAATCTATCTTTGATCATCTTGATTGTGATGCAGAGATTCTGCTGGTGGATGTCACGCCTCTGAGCCTCGGGATAGAGACGGCCGGCGGGGTGATGACGGTGCTGATCCCGAGGAACACCAACATTCCTGTCAAGAAATCGCAGATTTTTACTACTTACGAAGATCGGCAGACATCTGTTGTTATCAAGGTATGTATATATTGTAATATTCAGCTTTTGCATCATCTTTGCTCTGTTCCTGTGATGATCATGGTGACCAAGTAATGGAATTTTTTTGCAGGTTTTTGAGGGTGAGAGAACGTTGACAAAGGATTGCAATGAACTCGGCAGCTTCGAACTCTCCGGCATTGCTCCAGCTCCAAGGTATTGATCCATGAATCCCTTGAATTGCTAAGATTATTTGAAAAAAAATTAATCTTTTTTATTTTGAGATTGATTGAAATGTTAATTTGCGTGGATTTTTCAGGGGAGTGCCACAAATCGAAGTGACATTTGAGATTGACGCAAACGGAATACTCTATGTCAAGGCGGAGGACAAGGCGGCGAAGAGTTCAAAATCGATCACCATTAACAGCAGCAAAGCTCGCCTGAGCGAGGAAGAAGTGCAGAGGATGGTGAAGGAAGCAGAGGAATACACAGAAGACGATAGAAAGGTGAAAGCAAGAGTCGACGCGAGGAACAAACTAGAGAGCTACATATACAGCATGAAGAACACCATTAATGAAGGTAAGGTGAAGCTTGAAGCAGAGGATAAGGAGAAGATGGAGGGTGCTCTGAAGGAAGCGCTTGAATGGCTGGATGATAACCAGTCGTCGGCGATGAAGGAGACTACGAGGAGAAGTTAATGGAAGTTGAACGAGTCTGCAATCCGATCATCAAGCAAGTTTATGAGAACAGCGGGGCAGCTTCTTCTTCTGCTGCTGACCGGGAAGATGATGATGACGACATTGCCGAGCTTTAGATTTGCTTAGATAATTGTGGTAGTTTACGCCTGATTTTTACGTAGACGATGCTTTGTTTGTAATGGCGCAGCAATTGTTGGCTATTAATTTCCAAATTGCAAGAATGTTCTTTTTCCTCCATATTTTGTTTTTTTCACAAATTTTTGTAGAAGTTTAGAATTATAGAAATATATTGTGATATTAAAATATCTTTTTGTTTCCGACCAAAAAACAATATATCATTTTTAAAAAATCTCCATAAGTTAACTAATTATAATTTTTAAATTTTGCATATATAGAATTGCATAGAAATATATTATCGGAAATGACAAGATAAAAGCTATAGGTGGAGTTTTAGATGGGTGAATTTTGAAGGTAGAGATCAAATAATTAAGAGAAAAAATATGGAGGAATAAAAAAGCAAATGCAACTTTCGTTTTCAATGTTTATGCAAACTATGAAAAAGTTTAGCTGTCGCTTCTGAAGAACTCGAAGAGTTACTGAATTCAGATTGAGATGCGAAAGTTTTTGGTTGGTGAAATATAGATCAGTGTCGTTTGTGAATTTATCTGTTATGACTGCCATAGAGAGTGGAATCGATTTACGGATTTTTTCACTTTAATCTTGAAGATACTTGAGGATCCTAGAATATTTGGATCTAGAGATTGAAATTTCTCAGAATATCTCGATTTGGTGCGGAAACGGTGATCTTGTCGTGCTCACTTTCGTACTCCGGTGAACTCTCTGGCGACGTGGGTGACTATTAGAGACACTTACTAGTTCACTCTCCAAGTCCCTTTGGATATTGCAAATTCAACCGGTGACATCCATAGATCTATCAATATGTATTTATATATGTGGGCTGTTACCGTAACTAACTGGCAGTTACCGAAACCGCAAGACGTTACCGAATCCAATTGGATGCTTGCTTGACTCGGACTCAGCCCGAGTCACATGCCAACAAATCTTAAAAAATAAAAATAAAAAGAAATAAAAAGATGCTGCAGTTGAATTTTAGTTGTAAATTGTGACTTAGAATTGAACAAGAATGTAACCTACTCAGTCAATCCAAGCTGCTAAGTTAGAGTGCTTCAGTTCGATCTCCGACGGTTCCTCGAGCACCCGAGCTCTTTGCAAACTCGATCTAACATGCCGAGAAAATTGCTTACGATGTCGAATATCTGCAGCGGGTGCGAGTCATCCCTACTCAAGTCACCGTGGTAATACGCCGTGATTTCTCTTACGTTATGCAAGACTTGTACTTCGGCGTCTTCCAATTCTTTCATGATCTTGCTCGCGTAGTCGATGAATGTTCTCATAGAACTCACAAATCGTTCACTTTCTTCGGTTTTGGTCAGATCTTGTTCGATAAGCTTTCGTAGTTCGTTCATTCCGTAGGAAAGATTCGAGACCGAGCTCGCTAAAACATCTAAATCGATGCTTGCGGTCTTTCTCACGTGCGATAGTTCGTCGCTGAGTTCGGAAACAAGTTTCAGGCCCATGCTCCCGTAAAGATCTTCCTTATCCTCGGGCGGTTTTAACTTAGTTTCATGATGATCGGGTTTTATGAATGTATCGCCTTCCGAATGGATAATTTCTTGTACAACAAAATGCAACAAGCTGGTCTTTCCGTCCGCGCCCTTGACATCGGCCAGTTTGAGCAACGCATCGAGTTTAAAAGCTCGTGCTCCTCCCCTTATCGTTCCAACGTTCATTCTGTTTCCAGTTTTAAGTACCGTTTCGAGCAATCTTAAAAATAGTTTGCTTGATCTTAGCTCCTTGCATGCTTCCTATATCAAAAAGGGTTTTGTCAAAAAAATAAAAAATAAAAAATCCTTGCTTCCAAAATTTTGGTCAGGACCGAAAAATCAGACCGGACTGGTTATTGTTCAGTCTGTTCCGCAGTCCAGGACTGATAGTTATTCGGTCTCCGGTATGGTTCGGTCCTGGACCGGAAAAACATCGGACCGGAGCAAGGACCGAATAACTAAGCAAGGTCCAGTATTCAACCCAGCCCATTTCGCCGGCCAATCCTAATCCCCATCCAAACCGGTCCGGTCCTCTCCTGCTGTCTTGCAGTCCGCACCGGACTGGTTCTAATCTGGTCCGATCAGCAGTCCTACGTACATGAGAGATTCGGTCTTCGATCCGGACCAGTTAAACACTCCTAAAAAGGACAACGTATCAACCCCTATTTTTCATACTTATTATAAATCAACCCTTTTTTTATTTTCAAAGCCCATTTCAACCCTTCCTGCACTGCTACATCAGCAGAAAGTAGGGGTTGAAATATAAAATTGGATTATTCCTTATGGTTTGCCCGATTATAGACTTTTTTAACAAGGACAATCGGGGCCGTCCGAGGCCCCTGATGAACAACAGCTCTCTTTCAACAATTACTCATGGAAAAATGTTTACCTCTAGCGTTGCAAAAGATTTTCGTAGATGATCCACGTCATCGTCGAAGCTTTCTCTATAAAGCATAGCTTTAATCCTTGAAAATGAATGTGGTATGATTAGCAGCGTCTTCAAAAATAGTTCAGCCGAATCTACTAAGCTGGTGTCTCCTGCATAGCTACTTAGCTTCTCCTCTTCTTCTTTCGTCGGAGTCAACTTCACCAACACCTCAAGTTGCTGTAATGATAAGCCTGTGCCTGATACGAGCAACACAAACTTTTTTTTTACGACGATACTGATAGAGATCGAAATAAACTTTATTTAATATCTAAAAGAGGGAAAATATTTATCGCACATGGAAAGGATCGCAGACGCGATCGAAGAGATTGGGTTCGCACAGTTATTCGCGGAGATTCAATTCCCTACTTACGGGTTTTGTTACTATCTTCATGGATATATAATCTAGGGTTTTTAAGAGGCAATATAAGAATATTATCGTCGAATAGCATAAAAATAGATAGTATGCACTCTCGAGCTCTACAAATGACCATCCGTGGAAGTAGACGTTTTGCCGAACCACGTAAATTTTTTTATTCCGCTGTTCTTGTAAGTCCAATTTCTCTCCACCGTATCCATTTAGTCTCATCATCGACATAAACTCCTTCATCAAATAGTATTTCTACGTACGAAAAATGGAGCAATATATAACAATCGTCATTATGCTTGAACTAATTAAGCGATGTTATTTTCCTAAATATTTAAACATAATTATACGTTAATTCCATAATAAATCGATAAAATAGCTAAATTTATCTTGCTCTATATATTTGTACCTTGGATTAATGCACTGCAAATTTGGTCGGTGCTTGCATTCAAGGCCTTCATCAGTATGGTGAAGTTCTGCAATCTCTTAGCCTCCAAGATATGCTTGCTAGATGAAGAGTTCTTGCTCTTCAGCTCTTCGGTTTTAATCGAGCTTTGGTTGTTATAACCGAACAGTGATTCGATCATTTCTTCGTCAAATCTGGGGAAATACGATATATCAGAAATGCTAAAAGCTATAGTACAAAGACGAAGTCTCGGGGATGACGGATTGCCGCACTGGATATATGGACGAGGCTCAGGATTCTTCCTATCTAGATTCGACTCCTCCTGCCGCCAATGCTTGTTCTTTTAGCTGGCGGTAACGCGCACGTGCGTACTCTCGCATGTGATTGTAGTGATGTCAATATCGGCCGACAATAACCTGAGCCAAGCTGGGAAATCCGGTCCGCATGCACAGTACAAACCTGCCCCGGCCCGCACTAATGACATCACTAGGTGACTCGGCTTTTGAATGGCAACGAGTGAGTCTCATCTCGAATAGAATCGGTAGAGATGTTAAAAAAAGTCCGTGATCCGCGGCCCGTATGGCAGCCCGGCTCGCCGGGCTGGAGAAACCAGCCCGCACGCGCGGGTCGGGGCTGGCCGGCCCGTAGCCCGCGGACATATACTATATATATATATATATATATATATATATATATATATATATATATATAATATATTATATATATATATATATATATATATATATAAATTTCGGGCTCGGCTCGGCTTGAGCCTAGCCGGCGTAATTACGGGGGCAGGCCTAGCCGGCCCGCCCCGCCCCGCCCCGTGTGGGCAGTAGCCAGCAAGCCTGCGGTCCGTATCAAACCGTGTGGGATTATGCACAATACTCTATCCTTTAAAAAAAAAGGACGAAATATCAACCAGTCTGCATATGCTTACTCGAATGAGTTGAATCTGATCTTGTCCCACACCATAGATCGGTCAGGAGCGGCTCGGACTTTGTCCCAATGGAGAGGCTTGAGCTTCGGCAATGGAGGTCGAGGAGGGGGATGGCTTGAGTTGCTTCCTCTTCGAACGGTCGGCGGCATAGGCGGTGGTAAAGGCGGCGGAGGCGGCGGCGGAGGCATTGTTCCACTGCTAGCTTTCCCTATTAATGGAGTTTGACTTGTTGGTTTTGTAGATTCCTCCGATGATCTTTCCGATAAGTTGACTTTTCGTGATAAAGTCAAACTTTCGGCATCTAAACTATCGCATCGAGTTTTTGGCACCGTAAAACGACTTACTCTGGTGTAGGGCGAGGCGGAGCCACTGATCGAGTTAAATCGAGAAAAATCTGCGTCGGGGATCGAGGGAAGAACACCGGGACAAGATGATAGAGAATTGGAAATGGAGTAGAAAGATTCATCATCCGAGGGCAGTGAATGAACCGAATTTATATCTTCAGCCAACAAACTCACACTATCAGATTCAATCTTCATGGCTTCGACATTCTTGAAGAACAGTTCCACTCCATGATCGGAGCTAACCTTGCTTGTCGAATTCATCTGCGCCGTCGATCTCTCAATACCTTTTTCGAGAACACTTCGAGATCTCCGGCGACGACATCTGATCACTAAACTTGCACCGAATATAATAGCCAATATTATAATTCCAACCGATGCAGCAACAACAGTAACAAATCTACGAACTTTGACCTTTGACTTTTCGATATCTCTATGATCTGAATGACTCGGATGATGAACTTGATGATGTTCATGCCTTCTTGGAGCTTGAAAGGGTGGTTTCGGAGCTGGAGAAGGAACAGGAGAAGGGGCGAGAGAGGAGGGAGAAGGTCTCCTTTCCATGGCAAGAAGAACTCTAAATATTTGAGGAATTTCTGGTTTTTCTATATCATTTTGAGCCTGCAAATCTAGGAGATGGGAAGAGAGGAAGATTAAGGTGGGAATGGAAATGAGGAGGAGAAGTGAGAAGAAATGGGAAGCTCTCCTCATTTTTTTTTTCTTAATTTTTGGAAGAAAAGGAGAAGAAATTTGTTTGAGAAATTGTGTTTTGAAGGTGGGGAGTAGTGAAGTAGGTTGAGGGGGGAGGAGATGCAGTAATGGCTACTCTAAGGAATAACTGTCCATGGCAGTTGTATTGCACTCATGCCTCCTCTGCACTCTCCACCTACCTTTTTTCTTTTTTTTTTATTTTATTTTTTTTTTTGTTATTGTTTTTTTTTTTTTTTTTTTTGAGTTTTTAAAGAGAAAAAAATATCAGTTGTGATTTTGAAATTTGGCAAATTTTGAAATTTGAAAAAAATATCACTGTCCGTTCTAAACGCATAGACTAAAAACACAATGTTTCATATTCATAAGCATGCTTATATTTTAGCAATCATTCAGACAAATGATCAGTCATCTCTGTTGGTGATTTAATGAATGATATTCTTCATCATAGGATTCCAATTTACATTGAAGCATACAAAAAATGCCAAAAATAAAATAGTAAAAATCTGTGATTATGTGGGGGCCAAAGGAAGTTGGGACTTAGCTTGACTTTCAATAGGTTTTTTTTTTTTTTTTTTTTTTTTTTTTGAGCGCTGCTACACGTAGCGATAAAATTCACCAGCAAATCTACCAAAATTTACAATTCTTTTGCTTCAAATTTTTAACAAAAAAAATTATGAACATTTTTTGATAAAACTTTTAATATGAAAATTATAATTTTATGCGATTTCATATCGAAAGTATTTAAAAAATAATAATTATAAGTAGGTGTTTTGAGATTCCAAGTATCAACGAATTCCAAATGTTCATAAAATCTGATTAAAGTTCATTAGATATTGAAGTCCCAAAACAATTATTTAGAAATATTTTTTTAAAAATAATTCAACATAAAAGTTATATATCTCATCAAAATATATAATTTGTGTATTAAAAGCTTCTGCAAAAAAATGCTCTAAATTTTTTTTTTTTTTTTAAATCAAGTTGGTTATTAGATTTTGGAGGATTTGTAGGTGGTGCAGTGGAAGCACTATCATTTTTCATAGGGCTTTTGATTATTCGGCAGTAGCATTTTCTTTTGGGACTTTTATATATCAGCCTCCGTTTTTTTTTTTGTACGTTTTAGTCCCTGAAAATATATTTTCAGGAGGTAATTTGTGAGCCCCCTAAAATAGGAGGGTTGATACGCAATTATCCCTCTTTCTTTTTTGGATCAAATCAATTCCAACGGCTTAATTCAGCCCTGTTTTTTACAGACGCGCAACATAGGGAGACTTACATATCAGCCACTTCTTCAAAACTCAGTTTACGAATAAATTTTTTCTTTATAACATGTTATTTTCGATGTCCTAAAACATTTATTTAAATGCATTATTTTAAAAAAAAATTGAATAAGAAAGGTGTATTTCACATTAAAATTTTACCAAATAATACTTTTAAGTAGATATTTTGAGGCTCTAAAATTTAGCTAATTAGCGGATTAATTTTTGAACCCACTAATACTTTAAAGCCTCAAAACACCTATTTAGAAATATTTTTTTTAAAAAAAAAACCTTAAATACAGATGTTATAGATCACATCAAACTCTATTTTTTTTCTAATTCAATATTTCTTCAAAAACTATTTATATTAAATTAAAATATCTCTGATATAAAAATTGAGACAAAACTAATTTACAAACTATTTAAAATAAGGGGCTTATTTGCAAGAAATTTGAAATGCAATTGCTGATATGTAATTATCCCTTTATTTATGCAGTGCAAGTTTTCAGAGGATCATGAAAAGAGGGGAACAGTAAAGACATCAGGATCATCCACAGCTCAAGACATTGTCATGTGATCCTTTTTGTATTCTTGTTTCCTTCAACAATATTAACTCTTGTTTCTAATTATCTATCTTTTATCATATCATCATCTTGGGATTAGTGTTGAGACCATGGATGGGTTAGATATATACGGATATACATTATACATATATGTAATGTTGCATAACTACAAATCAACCCTTAAATTCCTCCTATTAATACAAGTAACTTCTAAATTTTCTAGTTATTATTTAAATTTTTTATAAAAAAAAAAAAAGAACTCCTCTTGATATCGTGCTAAAGTTTTTTTAATTACTGTATAAATATTTTAAAAAAAAAATTTATCTGAGAAGTTTCATTCGATTTGATCATACCGATTTCGAATACATATAGGATATCTGAAATCTTGCATACACAAATTAAATTAAAAAAAAAAAAAAAAAACACGAATGATTCGGATTAAGGCTAAGTTTGTTCCTTCGACGTCTGCCATGTCAATCCGAGCTGTATTACAAAAGCTATAAATGTGTCTTCTCCAAATTAAAACGGCAATTCATCCGTGATCACCTAGAAAGGGCCGTCGAGATACCACTGGTATATCGGTATGGGGCCGCTGGAGGTCGAAGAGAAGGCGTCCGAGAACAGCAGCTTGCTCATTCACTTGCTCTTCGAATCTTCGAAGATCCAATCCTCCGGCGGCTACCAAGATTGCCGCGGCGACGATGGAGATGAAGAGAGGGCAAAAGAAGATTAGAACTTGCGCCATGAAATCCAGCAGCAACATCTCTGAAAATTTGAAGTTATCATCAATGGCGATGATGTGGTGATTCATGACGGTTATCAGTTAGGGTTTTGTAGGGGAGGAAAAGGAGATGGAGCTGCTGATTTCTCGTGCATGGGATCCCATGCATTACGTGATCCCAAAGAAGAGACTTCTTCCATAACCCTCTTTTTTCCTTTTTTTCTTTTTTTTTCTTTTTTTTTGTTTTTTTCACAGGAAATTTGCCAAATTCTCACCTAAACAAACTGATCTTGTCAGACAGTGCATTCGCAAACCATTAAAAAGAAGAAAAAAAAAAGAAAGTGAATGAATATATGACCAAGAACAGAATTCTAAAAAGAAAAAAGCCATTGGCCCCTGACGGCGCCGTCAGGGGCCCCTGATAAACAGCATATCTCTTCTAAAAATTATCAGCGCCTGACGTCCGACTATAGTGATCTTCATGATCACAAGTTAGTTACCAGAAAAAGAAACTGCTACATCTCCCAAAATTTCTCCCGATACGTCAGAACGAAGCTCAAAAACTGAACTAAGTTTTCGAATCTGGGAGAAATGTTTGGAGCTTTAGCATTACTTTACCAGCAGCACTTCAAAGTTCAAACTAAGAGAGAAAAACACAGATTTATCTTTGCACATTCATATCTTTACCCCAAAAAAGGTATCTACTATTATATATTGTATCATACTGTATTACATACTCAACAAAAGAAAAAAAAAAAAAAAAAAAACACCGAAACAAAGAGGTATAGCGAGGTATTGACCTAATTACTCTGATTGGAAACATCAAGTCTGAGTTACTAGCATTAAAAACTTTCAATATACATGGGAAGCTGTGGCTGTTGATCGGCTGAGCTACTCCGACAAACTCGGGGCGACTTCTGTTGGATTTGATTCGAAAACGTCGGAGTTCGAAGCATCTGGTCCCTCCAAAAGCTCTTGTGATTGGATGGATTCCTTGTAGGCAGGCGTCTCCTTGAAATCTGTTGCGCCTTCGTTGTATGATGCCACGGCTATTCCACCCGAAATGACCTGTAGAATCATTTGTAATAATGTCAAGAATCTATTTCAAGTTAAATAACAAATAAGCAGTAAAAAAAATGTCAAATTTTTACTCTAATTAGAAGATATTATCCTTAAAGCAAGTATATCACCCACAAACACGTGTATATTGTATTTTTCGCATTAGCTACTTTTATGTTTAAAGGTACAACAATAAACCGGCAGTCCCCCGGTACCCCATGGGAGGTGATATGGGCCCTTTGGGCCTCGCTTACCCACAAGGATGGGTCCGCTCGGTCGGTGGAATATAGGATAGTGTCATCCGTGTGGTTTATCTGTTACAACAATCGTTCGAAGAGGGCCAGTTACGAGTAGGATTTTCCCACGTTAATCTCGGGGGAAAAAAAAGAAATTAACTGGCAGTCCAAATATAGAGCAATCAATTGAATTCATATGCAAGAAAAGAAATTCAGCCAGAATTTACTAATGGAATGGAATACAGAGAAAATAACACAAAATATCTGAACATAAGCTTTTCTTTTTCTTTCGCATTTCTCTTTTAGTTTGAGAAATGATAAGCATAGAATTTTGCTGAAACTGCGAAAACGTTAGAAAGTTTTGAAGACAGCTGCCGACAAGATCTCTTCAAGCAAGAATCAAGTGGGATGTAAGTCGTGAGTTGCTTCCAAATCATAAGTATAAATGCCTGATGACAAGCAGAACGACATTCGATAATAGTGGACTCTTTCAGATATAACTTATTCCTACTGCAATTCCTAGGAGGTTTTAATTTGCACATGTAGACTCATTTTTTTCAATAGAGTAAATCATTGATAGTGTGCAAGTGATCATATAATTGGGTGCTAAAAACAATCCACCTTGAGAGATAACTTCGAGTAAATCATTCAAATCCTCCACTGAGCATCAACGGTTGCATAAATACACAAAAAAATAGTTCTTTGTTTTTACGTGGTTTAAGCATTGCTTCAAGAAAATATGAATGCTTGTCTTGCATAAGCAATGAAAGGACTTGAAAATAAAAAAATGAAGAATAGACAAAACAATTTGGAACTGTGAAATACCAGAGGAATGCTTGAGAATTAGCACACAAAACCAGAAGTTTGAAATGCACCCCACCTCTATCATGCAAGGTATATAGACGAAAGCCAGAGTTTAAAAGATGAGAACAATGTCTTGAGGCATTGAGTTTAAAAGATGCATTTTGGTAGACGCCCAATTGAATTCTATTAAAATTTGTATAGGTAACGTGTGAAAAGAATATCAAGCCTAGAGGAGGAGCTCAAGGGAACTTATCATTTGAGGGAGCCTGAAAGCAAGTTGTTGAACCAATGATATGGTCAAATACTTCTATAATTCCAAATCTACGAATTACATTACTGAAACACTAACATGATTGTCATCAAGTTGGAGCTGGAAGTCTTTGTTTTTGCACATGTACTTTTAAGGGCATGTTTAGTTGTCCGCTGAAATCACTTCTGGAAGAATCTAACTTTCAAATCTACACTAGAGGCGCCCCCCGCGCTTGGGCCGCCTGGGTGGAGCGTTAACCTCAGGAAGCGCGCGCCCCACCTGGGTTCGAATCTTGCGCGGCGAATTTGGGGGTGCGTACCCCGTGAAGTGTCTCCATGCGCTCCTCGGTTGGCGGAGTTGGGGACGGGACCGCCCGTGGGGGTTTACCTGCGAGTTTGAGGTCTCTTCGGTGGCGTGCGCTCGCGTTTCGGGTTCCAACACGAAAATTTCAAAAAAAAAAAAAAAAAACTAAAAAAATCTACACTAGAGGCATTTATTGTCACACCATATCTTTTTTGCAGCACTAAAACAATAATGAGAGAACTTGCATTTTTTCTTTTTTAGATTATCGTGGGAAAACTGTCCGTAATTGGCCTACTTTTGAACGACCGCCATAATAAATAAACTCAAGAGTGGCACCAACCCATGTGAAACCAACCGAAAAGCCCCAACCTTTCAATCTGGACAGACTCGAAGGCTCGTGTTATCCTCCACATCTCCACATGATACAGAGGGAATAAATCCCCCCACATCCTTGCAGATGGCACTTGCGGGATTCGAACCTAAAAACTCCACTTTTATGAAGTGGAAGACTCAACCATCTGCCCTAGACGCCCTGGGCTCATGAGAGAACTTATAAGCATGTAGTCCCGGACATTTAAAATCTTTAGGCTCCAACATCACTTTAGTCTCACAAAAGTATTTTAGATAAAGTTCAACAAAATTGATCACTCAAACTACATGATGGAGAACCAACCGAAAGCCCATTTATAATACTTTTGAATGATCACAATCAATACATGTGCTACATTATGCCGACTCATCTTAAGTTCCACCAGACAGGCTTCAGTTCTTATATGAAGACCGTAGATAGATAAGTCATAAAGAATCCTATTACTGTGTCCTTCGTTTTCAAGATCATGGCCTTGAAACTGGGCGTGTCTAAGGATTGAAGAAGGATTCAACTACCAAATGTTGGGCAGATTGAGACTACTAAAGATTTATATAATTCCATAACTCCATGTCATTGTGTCTATTGGAAACTCCATTAAAAACACTTCTTTATAATGGAGCGACTTCTAAACCTAAAGATTCATCAATGTTTGAAAAGTTTGGCTTCTCAAATTTCACTCCAGTGGAGTAAAAGGTGGTTATGAAAAATACACCTTTTCGGGCAATTAAACGAAAAATTGCATCCATTAAAATGGTAGGAAAACTGAGTTTTTCTTTTTTTTGGTCTATAACCGCCGAGTTCAGTTTCTATCCTACATGGCTACATCTCGACCAATCAAAGACTACTATATCACTTATACTCCAAGAACTTCGACATGAATTATCCTTCTACTTTCAATAAAGTTAGGAGATTATGTACTTATGTTTTTTATTTCAAAAAGTAGCCCATATTGTATCAAAACGTGTTCCATTCATGTCATAAGTTACAACTTACTAGTTGAACATGAAAAAGTTAATATTATTCGCCTTGTAATATCTTAGTAGAGATTTTCTGAAATAGTGTTGATGTAACATGGTATAGAACCGTATATACAAGCAACTGCATGTATGGTTTTATAATTGCTTTTAAACCAATCACCACAACTGTTTCAGCTTTGTTGGGATTTGGAAAAATTCCATAACAACCAAGGGCAAACCAGAGGAGAGAGAGAGAGGAGAGAGAGAGAGAGAGAGAGAGAGAGAGAGAGAGTCGATTACCGCGAAGACGATTCCGAAGGCCCAAAGGTACTGCAAGAAAAACCCTAGAGCGTTCCACTTGGGCCCTTCCCAGAAATCCGGCTGCTCTCCAGGCAGCTCCGGCGGCGGCCACGAGTGCCCTTCCAGCGGCTCATCTACATCTTCTTCAACTCCTTCCGACGTCGCCGGATTTTCCAAATCTTCCTCAGTCTTAATATTAGATTTCTTCTCGAGCCGCCGACCACGTCTTCTCTCCGACGCTCGTGCCGACGGAATGGTGAGAACACCGCGGCTCACACGGCGGTGGGACGAGGTCAGCGGGTTGCCGGCGGTGATAATGCCGGTGACGGAGACGGTGTTGAGAATGAGAGCCATCGTTACAAGCTAGGAAAAGAGCAGAGAGAAGAAGATAAGAAAGAAAGCAAGTAGTTTTAGATAATGGAATTTTGTACCAAGCCCCTTCTACTTATTATTTTATTTTGGGAAAATTACTGTTCAGCCCCCCGTTTTTCATTTTTGACTGTTCAGCCTCGAAACACGTTTCTCCGCCGACGTGGCGGCGCGCGCGTGCCGCCACGTGGCGTTTCGGGGCTGAATCGCGCGACCCCAAAATTAGGGGGGCTGAACAGTAATTTTCTTTTTTATTTTTTGGTCGAAATACTTTAATTATTTTAAAAATTAATAACAATATATATATATATAGCATATAGCATTGGAACACAACACCGTTTGTCATAATTTTTGCGTTCGTTATCTCTGACTTAGCCCTCAAGTTTATATATATATATATATATATATATATAAATTAATATTTTAGCAGTTGATTTTTTTGATCTAACAACTAAAATTTAATCTTAAACTTAACGGAATAACAATTCATGCCGTTCAGTGTTAAAATTAAATCTCAGCCATTAGATCAAGGAGATCAACAGCTGATATGTTAGCTTACCAAAGACTATTGTCAGTTCGAGTTAAGAATAGCATCCGTCAAACTCGCGCTAAGACTATGTTAAAATAATAATTAGCCTCTCTCTAATTGTTATTTAAATCTCTCCTCAAACTCGAAAAACCTCCACGTCCAGTCCCAACCAACGTCTGCGATCCGAATACAGATCATCCGTGAACGGTAGCTTACACTACATGGTATAGAGAATTTTCAAAAAATTATATAAGAGATTTCATCCCACGCGTATTCGAACATAGGTTGTAACGTTTCGTGAGGCGCCTACCATCCAGTTGAACTAATCGCGCTCGGCATGAACAACTTTTTATAGGTGTTGCCTTGCGTCTGTAGGCGTCATGGCCTTTACGAAAAAGTGGATCTAGTGGGATCATGAGTTGACCGTTCACGGCTTGCCATGTAAGATCTCACGATCGGCGGCTGGACTTTCAAAACGCTCCCCTCCATGACAAAGCGGCAGTTACATAGCTGACTAAGTCTTTGTGAATTCTGCTGATTGTGCGGGCTTGACGTAACTTTAGGACCTCGTTCATAATCGACGGGAATCTGGTCGTGAATGGAGGTCGGCATCCGTTCATTGATTACTGGTTCTGGTGTGTGATGGGCCTCGGATACTCTATTGAGGCCAAACTAAGACGGAATTTGGTTGGTTTCCTCTATGGAGTCATCTTGACATCCGGTTGACGCGTAGTAGTTCAAAATCCATGCTATGTCAACTATTATATTTAATTTTTTTTATTAAAGCATTTTGTATTCTAATATATAAGTGTTTATAAATTATTTTTATATCCGATAAAATTTTTAAATTCATTTATACATGTGTAGGGTTCGGTCAGGTAGCTCAAACGATTATCTTGCGAGGGATCAAAAGCCAAGGCAGAGAACCCACCCACCCTCGTGGATTACAAAAAAATATACAAAACCAATCATAGGTCGCCACGTGTCAAAGTCGAGCGGCACAACAAGTGCTCCCGATAACGTGGCCGAGGAACTGAAAAACATCGAGCTCTCCAACTCAAATCTCGTCAACTCCCGACGGAGGCGAGCTAGCCGAGCTGAGAATTCAGAGATCTAATGGCGACGACGTGTTCGGCGGCTGCGGCAGCGGTGCTAGGCGGAGTCTCACGACCAGCCTTCGGCGGCTCGGCGGCGGCGCTGCCTCTTACGCGGTGCTCTTTGCTCCCGCTCGCTTCCTCCTCCCAGCCTCGCCTCAAAATTGCTGGTAAATTATTTTTCTTCACTATTTTTCTTTTGTTTTTGGAGAATGTTTTGGGTGCTGTAATTGTTGTGGAAGGATTTCCCAATTGAAAATTGAAAACATTGGATAATGTAGTTGTAATTTTACGAATTTAATAGGGATTTTTACGGCTTGTATTATCAGATGATGAATTCAGTTATCTAGTTCTGTAATGGTAATTAAAAGGTGCTTTTTATTTGTGCAAAGATGTTCGCTTTTGTTTTGCTTTTAATTAAAAACGTGCTGCTTTTGTTCGTTTTCAAATATCATTGCATTGAAACTCTTTTTTTTTCTTTTTTCTAAAAAATGTAACGTGTTATCTTTTATGCGGATCTGGGGCTTTTTTTTTTTCTACGATAAGTTTTTACTCAAATGCTTAGCTTTAAAGTTTTAACAGGCTGTATCAGCTCAGTCTGTTTTTAAGGGATCTTGTTGCTTTTATCCTCAGATATCACATGTTCTGTTCCGTAAACTATTAGTCGAAATGTTAGGTAAAGTTATATCTTGATAATTTTAATGAACCAAACATTTTGATATGTCACCCTGTATGAGGAAATAACTTGGAAGACGCAGATTTTCTTCTTTTTTTTTTTTTTTTTGGGTTAATTTTGTTCTTATTTATCTTTAATTTTGAGATTTTTGGAAAAACTGTGCTCGTAACCAGTTTATTTTTGTGCAACTGTCATAACAACTAAACTCACGGTGACACTAACCCGTATTTAAATTTTAATGATTTCAGCACTCACTGTCAAGGAAACTGTTCCATCATGTGTGCTCTAATACAAGACACATAATAGTCTTCATGTGGTTAGCAGTTGAACTCGATGCATTCTTTAGTGCATCCAGCTTCCATTTTAAAATGGGAGAAAATGTGGAATATATCATTGGAACTAAACGTATTCTATGTATAATTTCCTCTGATTTATTTTGAGCTTCTCTAAACGTATTCTATATAAAATTTTGTTTTCTCAAAATTGCACCTAAATGGTATGTATCACATATTCACATGGATCTAAGGACCACCTCAGAGGTCAGACTGTTACCAGCTCCCCTCAGGAAGGGAGGGGTTTCAAGTCTGATTCTCACCAACAGCTTAGATGGATACAGATTAGGGTCATTAGCCATAACTCTGAGGTTAACCAAAAAAAGAAGGAAAAAAAAAGAAGAAAAAGTACGAAAAGGAGGAGAAGGACAATGAATCATTGTGTTCACTTTACTTTCTGTAGTCGTACTATATCGTTAATTAGTAATATGCATAATTTGGATCATAATTCAGATTATGTAACAGGATCTCGGAGATTTTCCTCTTTCCAAGTAAGAGCTTCCTCAGATGATGCTCCCGGTACATTCAACAGTGAGGAGTTCTTCCAAGACTTGAAGGAAAAGGTTAGGCACACCAACCCCCTAGAGATGAGTTCGTCCGCAGCGTAAAGTTCTCTTAAATTAACTAAAATGTTCGTTACAGTGGGATAATTTGGAGAACAAATCTAATGTGGTTCTATACGGAGGAGGTGCCGTTGTTGCAGTTTGGTTATCCTCTGTTGTTGTCGGGGCCATCAACTCCGTCCCCGTGGTATTTACTTCAATATCTTGTACTCTTGCAATTCATTTGTTCTTCATGAGTGGGTAAATGAATCAACGCGTGATTGTGCACTGATCCCGAAGAATCAACATGCTAAGAATTAAACGACCCGGATTTGTGTGTGACTTAGTTTGGTCTTTTTCTTAACAGCTTCCCAAGATCATGGAATTGGTAGGGCTTGGATACACTGGTTGGTTTGTCTACCGATACCTACTGTTCAAGGTTAGTCTTGATATGAATACAAAACTTCGGCACTTCGGTGAAATTCTTGCTTAGTCGTATAATAATGAGCAATT
The DNA here is from genome assembly GCA_002076135.1 of Xerophyta viscosa. Lineage (NCBI taxonomy): Eukaryota > Viridiplantae > Streptophyta > Magnoliopsida > Pandanales > Velloziaceae > Xerophyta > Xerophyta viscosa. The sequence continues at coordinate 832,507 of MJHO01000095.1, read as the reverse complement.
TATCCTCATGCTTGTTTCAATATCAGTTCAGATCCTCTACTATCTGACAACAATTTGTTTATCGGCATTGCCATCATAACCTGTTACCTCAATACCTCTCATTACCTAAAAATTGAGCTGGTATTGGTAACGTGTAGGGGTGTAAACAAATCGAGCTGCAGTTCGAGCTCGACTCAAACTCGGTTTAAACGAGCAGGGTGATACTCAAGCTCGGCTCGAAAGCTCGTAAGCTCAAAAATAGACTCGATAAGGTCATTGTGAGAATATTTTATTCAATATTATATTAATTTTTAGCATCCAAATAAATAGTTAAAAGTTATGTAATAATAAAAATAGATAGTAAAAAATAGATAGTTAAAAATTATATAATAACAAAAATAGATAGTTCCAAATAGATAGTCAAAAATTGCTACAAAATAAATATAATTTACATATTTTAATGGATAAGCACAATAATATTTATGTAAGAGCAAAAAATAAATAGCATTATATATTCATAATTTGATAATTATTAGGCTCGATTAAGTTCGAGATCGGCTCGAACCAAACTCGACTCGAACTCAAACTCGAATTTTTTTCAAACGAGCCGAGCTGGACAAAACATTACTCGACTCGGCTCGACTCGTTTTCACCCTTACCTAGGAGGCTAGGACTACAACTATAGCTATGTTTGTAAACATGAGATCTTCATATTGAAAAATGTGGGGCCTTTTTCGACCTTTCCGTTACTGAAAAAAGTGTGCGGTTTTTTTTTTTTCCCAGTCTAGCAGAAAAGAACTAGCCGAAGACATCGAAACTTTGAAGAAAAAGATTGGAGGAACTGAATGAAATTAACTGGGCTGCTGTTTTAGATCTCTGTACTTATTGTGGATATTGTATGCTTTCCTTGTAAGTTCTTTTATTTGTTTCTGATTTTGGCTGTATATCTCTCAATAACCCTGAAAGAATACTAGTTATGCCTTGTACTAGTTGTGGATCTTTGTCTAGTAAATTCTGGTTATGCCTTGTATTAAAATTCAAAATTGTATTTTTTATATTCCCTAATTCGAAATGGTGCTTTTATGCTCACTTGATTGACGATGTTGCCGAGACTGCCCTGTCATTTTTCTTGAAAGATAAAGACAATTAATTTGACGAGATCAGTTTCGTCATTTTATACGATCATGAGGCTCCTCCTTCGGAGCGTGGTTACGTACATCTACCCTTTCCAGACTCCGTTACGGCGGGACTTGACTGGGTATGTTGTTGTTGCTGTACACGATCAGGGGGGCATAAAAATGTCATTTCAATTTGATTCGATGTCGGTTCAATTGATACAATCAAATTGAGTTCAAGCAGAAATTTTATTGAATTGAACAGAATTTGAACTTATTCGTTGAAGCTCGTCAAGTTCGACTCGAGCTCGAGCCGAGTTTGAGCATCAGAACCGAGTGTCAGTAAACTCAGAAAAGAAAGGTTCCACAATTGTAAAAAGGACTTTTGCGTATCAGCCCTCCGTTTTTTTTTTTTTTTTTTTTATTTACAAATCAGCCTCTGAAAACGCATTTTCGGATGTTAATTTATAAATTTTTAAAAATAGAGGACTGATACGCAATTTTCCGATTGTAAAAAGCCATCATCATGTACACATTGACCTGCAAAAATCTTCTGGAAATACTAGACAATGTTTAAATACAAAATATTAGTATTTTTCCCAAAATAGGCTACCCACACGGTTATAGCTCCATTTAGTCTGAGAGATCAATTACGTCGGCTGAATTATCTTGCCCTTCAAAATCTTTAAAGATAATTGCTAAATTTGGCGTCACTGGAACCAGCTTCTGTTCGATCTGAAATGAAGTGATTGTGGTAGCAGCATCAACTGTTCGTCGCCGAATATTTGCAGGTTCTTCGATTAGCATATATAATCCGCATCTTTGTAGGCTCAGATTTTCTTTCATCAGATTCTGTTTTTTTCGCATTTCAATTCTATGATTAATTAAAAGCGCGATTTCCTCGTCTTCCTCGTCTAGGTACATCTCTATCCATTGAGACCTAATTGTAAATTCCTGCATTTGTCTCCCATATTTTCTCCTACAATCATCAATCACTTCTGGAAACTTGATCGGACCATTATCCTTTTCTGATTCACCGGCCTTCGATTTCACCCTTTTCTTCACCTTTCTTGAAATTACAATAATGTTTGATTTAGCGACCATTTTCTGCAATCTGTAGAAAATCACGTCATGATCAATTGATTCGCTAACATTCGCCTTTTGCCCTTTTTTTTCTCTGCGTTATGAGGAGTTTTGCTAGGATCTACTATCTTGAGAGATTTTCTATTTGAATCAGATGGAACTTCAAAGAATTTTTGAAATTGTATTTGATTTCCTAGAATCCAAGTTTTCTTCTGCTTCCTATGGCTTTCTTGAACCTTGCCCAGAATGCACTGTGCTAGATGTATTCTCATTGAGCTCCTCATTATTTGCAAAGTAAGCAAATAATAAGTGCACAATTAATTGATCTATTAAGGAACTCTTTTATTGCTAGATTTATTGATATAGCATTTAACTGTCTCCTGGCGTGCGCCTCAGGAAGCACATGTCATCGCGAAACTCACGAGCTTCTCTGAAATGGAAAATAGGCAACGCCAACGAGTTTTCAGCTAGAATTGCTGATATGGTGACCGGACAGGGCGCCAGTACTTCACACCTACTTTGGGACGCATATTAGATCGGAGTTTTACTTTCTAACTGCGATTTCGGTCCAATGCCCCAAGCGATGTTGGGAATTGGTGCACCGAAAAGATTTCGCCCCTATTATTTTTTTTTAAAAAATATTTAACTGTTTGTAAGGGCGTCGAGTGTTTTATCGTTTGGACGTAGATGATTAGTCGGGCTTACTTGCATGATTCAATATCTCATCTCTTTTCGCACGCTTTCGTGGGATAGTGTAACTTCCATGGCCTTGTTCATTATGTCTTAATTATCAAAGAAGATTAGTAGCTAAATATTTATACTTTAATAATTTGCATAAATTATGTGAAATTAGAGAGTTTGGAATATTAGACTTTTTAAAGTTTTTATATTTCAGTGTCTAGATCAATGGCCTTATTTATAGTTATGTCAATAGTAAAAAATAGGACATAAATATTTCAAAGATGGAAAGCAATAACTACAAAATATACAAGGAAATAAATCAATTCTATATCAAATTTAATCTTTCCCAATAAGGAAAAAGAAAATCAAATATTCTAATAAGGAAAGACATCAAATCTTCCAATAAAACAAGCAACATTGCAAATCACAAACTAATAGTATATATATATAACCATCATCACAATATTACATCTCAACAAACATAATTTTTTACTGTGGGAGTTGCAAGGATAATTTTTTTTTAATTTTTTTTTTAAATTGTTTTAATTTTATTTCCAAGGAATCAACAAACATAATGTCTTAGTATGTAACTGTGGGAGTTACAAGAGTTAGATATATCAGCGAACCGAGCACCGAAACAATGTCACTATTCGTTCTTCATATAGGTCTCTATCGTAAAAGAAAACAAGAGAAACTTGCAGCTTTCAGTTACTAATCGACCTGAATTTTCTCATCTTTTGTTGAAAGATAGGACTGGATTTTTTTTCATAAATAAATAATGGATACTATCGTACTCGAGCTTCCTTGATAATGTACGGAAGGGTTAACCTTTATCTTCTGCCCGACAATACGGGTTTGCATTAAATGTTCTTTAAAAAAAAAAGAAGAAGAAAAAAGATATTTATTTATGGTGAATGATATTGAATTTTTTTTATCCCATAAAAAAATTATTTCTTACATTCTTTTCAATTGGCAGGAGGAGGATGGGGGATTAGATCAATTAAGCACCAAGCATAATTTGGGAGAAGGGCAATCAGTAGTAGCATTGTGTTTTTGTTATTTTTCTTTGGGATAATTGCATATCAGCCCCTTATTTTAATTTATTACAAATCAGCTCTTGTCTCGAAGTTCGTGGCAGATGCATTTCGATAACTATAATCGTTTTTGTGATTGATACATTTGACAATCAACTAATGCCTTCCAGACCCTTTTTTTTAGTATATGACCTGTTCTTCGGCATCGTGTTCGGACTTTGTATGATGGAAAGCTTCCAATTTCCCATGGCTAACAGTGAACTAATACATGAATTTTTCATGACAATAGAAAAATTGTACAGATATCAATCACCAGAACTTTTGAGAGTATTAAGAACTTGAAATCATGTTTTAATTACAGAAAAATGGTAACCAATATTTGATGCCTGCAAGAAAAGAATGAATCTAAGCAAAGATCTTATATTTGTGTTCTATTTACCAGATGTTTCAGTTTATTTGGTAGTAAATTTGCAAATGCAAGGATAAAAATGGAAAATGGCAGAGAACAAAAAGCTTGCAAAAAGCCATCATCATGTACACATTGCTCTACAAAAAGCTTCTGGAAATACTAGACAATTTTTAAATACAAAATATTAGTATTTTTCCCAAAATAGGTTACTCACACGGTTATAGCTCCATTTAGTCTGAGAGATCAATTACGTCGGCTGAATTATCTTGCCCTTCAAAATCTTTACAGATAATTGCTAAATTTGGCGTCATCGCAGCCAGCTTCTGTTCGATCTGAAATGGCGTGATTGTGGTAGCAGCATCAACTGTTTGTAATCCGCATCTTTGCAGGCTCAGATTTTCTTTCATCAGCTTCAGCCTTTTTCGCATTTCACTTCTATGATTAATTAACGGCGCGATTTCCTCGTCATCTTCCTCGTCTAGGTACATTTCTATCCATTGAGACCTAACTGTAAATTCCTGCATTTTTTCCCCATATTTTCTTTTATGTGTGCTAGCATACATAGGCTTACTCCTGCTTCTCCTACAATCATCGGCCACTTCTGGAAACTCGATCGGACCATTATCCTTTCCTGATTCGGCCTTAAATTTTACCCCTTTCTTCACCTTTCTTGGAGTTGCATTATTGTTTGATTTAGCAGCCGTTTTCTGCAACCTGTAGAAAATTACGTCATGATCATTTGATTCTCTAACCTTCTCTTTTTTCTCTGCTTTATGAGGAGTTTGGCTAGGCTCTACTATCCTGAGAGATTTTCTATTTGCAGCAGATGAAAGTTCAAAGAATTTTGAAATTGTCTTTGATTTCCCAGAATCCATGTTTTCTTCTGCTTCCTGTGACTTTCCTGAAGCTTGCATGCTAGATGTATTCTCTTTGAGCTCCTTATTACCTGCAAAGTAAGCAAATGATAAGTGCCCAACTAATTGATCAAGTATTTCACAATGTGCAATTTTTTGTTTTAAACTTTTATTCATCTATTATTTTATTTTATTTTCTAGTTTTTTTATGACTGTGCAAGGTTGATTTTTTCTGCCAGCATACTTTATAAATCAATATATAACACAAAATGATGAAACATTAAACTAAGTATCCGGATAGGACACTTTTAACTCAAGGTTGAAACTAGCAAACTGATGTGAGCAAGCGAATGCTAATATTTTTTTTTTTTATGAAGTATGTTTAAAGATTAAGCTGATTCTTTGCTGCTAAACAAACATGAACTTTTTATAATGTCCCCCTCAAACAGCAAACCGTGTCAGGTGTGACGTTTGTGACTTGTCGGATCATAACACAAACGATGATTCACAGGAATCCTGCCATAAAAGGATGTAATAGCGTAACTTTTTGGAAGATTAATACGATGAAGCCATAGACTCTGAGACAAACAGCAAACTTAACGCTTATTACAAATGACATCTACGTTAAACATACGACGACTGCATGGGTACTTAACATTTGGACCTACATGATTAATTGGGCTTACCTGCATGATTCAATCTCTCATCTCTTTTTGCACGCTTTCGTGGGTTATTGTAACTTCCAGGGCATTGTTCTTTATGTCTAAGATCAAGGAAGATTAGTAGTTAAATATTTTACTTTAAGAAGTTGCATGAGTCGGACAATAGAACAAGTAACATGCAAAACCAATAGATAACAACATCACACTATTACATCTCAACATTTATAAGCAGTCGAAAGTAATGGAAAGGTACTCGACAAAGCTTCTTTTTTTTTTTTAGTCCAAGGAATCAGCAAAAATAATGTTTTAATATATTACCGAGGGGTTTGCAAGAATTAGGTATATAGCAGCAAACCGAGCACCATAACAATGTCACTATACATTTTTCATATACGCCTTTATCGTAAAGGAAAACAAGAGAAACTTACAGCTATCTTGGGTGTGGAGCATGGTTTTACATTTAGGGCGGCACGCAACGTGCCGCCTGAAATGTGCCGGATCCGCAGGGGATCCGGCACCGAGATGGTGGCAAGCTGGCTGGTATGGCATCTCTTTTTTTTTTCTTCTATATATGCATTGTTCATCTTCTGCGAGCAATATGAACAATGCTTTTGTTTTTTAATATGTCGAGGGCAGCGCACGTACCTGGAAAAAAAAAAAATCTTTTTTTATATTTTTTAATTGTTTTAATCAACTTTATTTCGAATTTGAAATATAATAAAATTAATTTTTATTTTTATTTTAATCATAAATATAATAATTAATAATCGAAACGGTCGGCACGGTAGGCACTTCTCGAGTTTGGAATTTACCGAAACTCGGTTTGCTATGGTACGGAAAACCTTGATTTGGAGGCAGCAAACTGTGCATGTTTAAATAAGTAGTAGTTAGTTGAACTTGTTTATATACATACTCCAAATCCACCAGTAAACAAAAATAAATTCTTGTAAATCACCACCACATGCAAGCTGCATAGCAGTAGTTCCTAGCCGCAAAGCCGTGACCAACTAGATTGAGGAGGCAAGTGCTTTACACAAGTTTCCAAAATTCGGTGTGGTAAAACTCGGGATTAAAAAAAAAAGTGACAGTAAAGATTCTTTTAAAATGCAATGGAAGTAATATACATACTGACCTGTGCCAGTGACACGATGCGTTGCTACAAGACTCATCGGGACGTACATTATCCACACATTTGTTTTCTGAAGTTCTGGCTTCAGTTCCGTTGATCAACTCTCCACAAAGCTCACACTACATTTGGATAAAAACCAACATAACAGGTGGTAAAAACTGTCAAATCTTATAATTCAATAGATATCTAAAGATCATATAATGAAATGAAACTTAAACAATCACATATAAGAGAATGGTAAACTGGAATTACAGTCCAACAGTCAACTGCACTGTTGTCTAGTTTCTTGTTGGTTATGGCATGGCTTGCAGTGATCTTGTATCCATCCGGTGGTTTCTGAAAATCGTAAATCCAGGTAGTAATACATCATAACATTTAGTTTGTAAATTTTTTGACTCACTGACCTGGCGATCTGGTTTGGGGTCTGTGTTTATTGAATTCATCAAAGCTTGAAATTTCAGGCCATGATCACTGCTTAAACACAAGGGAACGTAAATACTTTTAAAGCAGCATGAAGAAATCAAAACCATCGAGACTTACTTGCGGTCAGCATTCCCATGATTAAGCCACAAAAATGCATGGATCATCTCATGTAGTAGAGAGTTTTTTAGGTCATCAGGGCGTGATTTTAAACGCTTTGATAGGTGGATAACACAGGCTCCTTCTTGAAATTGACTACAAGTTCTGGAGCTGCAGTAACAAATAAAGAATCAGAGCCTTAACTAAACTAGTGCTCACCCTTTAGATCCATAAAACTAAAAAAGTTTTACAAATCCTCGATTAACGTGTAGCAACATCTTCTACACTATGCATCCCCGCCAAGGTTTTATATGCCGAGCCAAGCCGAGTTCAGGTAAACTCAGAACGCAGCACGTAACAACCGTGCCAACAGTGTCGTGCGGATATACGTTTATTTGTTATTTGTTAAATAAAAATTAATTTATAAATTCAACTATAAGATTTTTCAGCACGTTCTGTGCCAATAACTGCCGGAACATGTACGTGCCACCCATTACGAGCTGTGCCGATTGGCATCCAAAACCATGCACACACGCCTATTTTGATTCACAATATACTTATTGCAAATACATATTATCACAGATTGACTGTGATTTCCTTTTCTTTTTGTGATAGAGTGATTAATTCTAAACCTAGATCATTTTCCAAGCTGCACATTACATGCCAGATTTATCAACTTTGTAAGACACCCATATTTCTTTCCTAAAATGAAACAGTAATGCCTCTCTTAAATGTTAAACGCGAAATGTGATTCTATATAATAGGATTGACCAAACCCTGGTGTTTGGATCAAATCTTTCTGAAGAATTTAGAAACCAGTACAAAATTTTGGGATAACATATAGATATGTGTTGGAGATATTCCCGCTCACATTGATGGCATGTAGCACCATGATAAGAAGTAAAAAAATATGCATCCTGAAGATGAATTGAGCGTTTGAAACACAACTACGGATCGAATGCTTCACTGAAATTGACATACACAAGTGCGGGATAGCATCATACTAAACCCTAGCACCATCACTCTGTCATTTTAGTTGCTTAATCGAGCTAACTACAGAGAGTACGGCGAGATATTTCTGCAGGAGCAGCATGCTAATTGACTATAAATAAACATTATTAGATAAGAAATCATAAATCGAGGCATTATTTTGCTAGATGAGGGATGAGAGATGATGACCTCGTAGAGTTGTCCCAGGAGAGGACGCAGGCGCCAAGAGAGTCTTTGAAGTAGAGAGAGTTATAGTGGCAGAACAGTTCGTGGATGTCCTCCACCTCCGCCGCCGCCGGCGTCGCCGGCTGCTGCTTTTTCTTCTTCGCCATTGTCAACTTCTCTACCTCAGCACTACCACTGTTGCAGTACCCGACTCGGTCAGTCGGACTATCACTTGACTGTATATACATTAATTACCAATTTACCCCTATTTTATGTCTGACCTTTTTGCATCTCAGCTTAAGCAAATTACTATTTGATCCAACATTTTTTTTTCTTTGTAAAACAATTTCCTGATATTCTCATTCAGCTGCTTCACATAAGTTTTTAACACAATATTCAGAATTTTTAATAGGGGAAATTCAATATCAACCACCCTTTTTTTTAAATTATCCGAATCAGCCCCTGAAAACTCAGCAAACCTTTAAAAAATGGGGCTGATATGGTATTATCCTTTTTTAATATTGGACAATGACACTGCAGTCCGTATTATTTCAATATTATTTAAGTTATCTTAATTTATTTTTTTTTATGTTTTAATTTTTTGATATCTTTTAATATATTTATAACACTTTTTAATGTATTTTTAACGCATTCAATATACATCCGACATCTTATACTTAACACATTTTAATAAATTTTTAATATTTTGTGTTAATTTTTGGCATCTTCATATTAAAAAATAACACCTTAATTTCTGCACTTTTCAAATGTGAGTAACAATAAAAATTTAGGTTAGGAAGAGACTTACAGTCTATTAATTGAAGGGGTTTTTGCGTTTCAGTCCCCGTTTCCTAAACTTGTGCGTGCTGATTTGTTTTTTTATTTTTACAAATCAGCCCCCCAAAAACGCGTTTTTATGAAATAATTTGTGAACCTCCAAAAATAGGGGGCTGATACGCAATTTCCCGTCAATTGAATACTATGCTCAATGGCTCGATGTTGAGATAATACTCGGAGTTCTTCAAATATCCGAGCATACTGTCTTAACATTCTGCTAGCTTAAATCTTCTGTTCGATATTTAAGTCTTCAGAGAGTACCTTTGTATGAGGATTTGATTCTTCCTTGTTTTGCTTTTTGATAACTTTTGATATTCTGCATGAAAGAGTATAAGTGTAATTTTTTTTATAAGTGGAATACAGTACAAGATAAACTCTTACCTTCAACTGCAATGCAAGTGTCCCTTTTAATAATTAATTTTTGTATTAAAAAATAAAGAAGACTGCATCAAATTTTGTGTTACAAATAAATTATTATTTTCATTAGTTTATTTTCAAAACACATAATAATAGTATGTTTTAAAAAAAAGTTTAAAAAATATAAATTACATCAAAATTTATTTTTTGTATTTATTTTTTAAAAACCTTCTGAATAGATTTATGAGTTTTGAAAATCTATCTTAGCAGATTCAAAAATTAAAATGTAAATTAGTTTAATATTTTTTCTAAAGTTTTAGTAGGCTTAAAAATTTATAGATCACAATAAAATTTTTCCATAACCTTACCAGATTTTAAAATCTGTAGGTCACAACAAAATGTTTCTAAAGCCTTAGCGGGTCCAAAAGTTAAACCCGCTAAAATTTTAGAGCCTCAAAATATTTTTTTTAAATATTTTTTTTAAAAAAAAATAGAATATAAAAGTTGTAGATTGCATTGAATTGTTTTTGTTTAATTTCAAATCTTCTCCAAAAAATAATCAGGAGCTGATTTGTATTGTAAATAGTTTGGAAGACTTCTTAGACTTGCATATAAACACCTCCATCAAAACATATTTTACGAATAAACCTCTCGTTTATAGTTTGTTTCTTCGGTGCCCCAAAATATTTATTTAGTAAATAATTTTTAAAAACTTTTGAATATAAAAATAATAAATCACATCAAATTATATATTTTTATATTTATTATTTTAAAAATATTTTTAAATAATTATTTTGAGGCTCTAAAATTTTATCGGATTAGCGTATTAATTTTTTAACCCGTTAAGATTTTGAAGTTTTAAAATATATATTTAGAAGTATTTTTTAAAAAAAATAAAAGTTGTAAATCATATTAAAAATATATTGTTTTCATTTTCAAACATTTTTAAACAAATACTAATATAGTAGTCAAAATTACAGCGACATAAATATCAATACAATGGTGGATTTGTAATGAATTCAAAATGAAGCTAATTCCATTTTTCCAAAAAATAAATATAACATCTATAAGATTTAAAAAAATTTCTTACAAGTTACATTTTTCAGCTTTTATAAGATTCCATTTCAAGTTACATTTTTCAGCTTTTATAAGATTCCATTTGTAAGTTGTATTTCCAAAATCCCCCAATATGAGAGTTTAGAATAGTTTAAATTACTAGTTTTGTATCCGTACAATGTACGAATGTTAGTAATAAATAATCATATATAAATAATAAAGTTGAAGATTTTAATTTTTTATATAAGTTAATAGTAATTTTTATTAAAATATTATATTTTATTATCATATATTATTAGAGTATTAAAAAACTGTTATATACCATATAAAAAATTTATTTAAGGCGTAATGTGAAATGGAATGATATGCAGTTATATATATATATATATATATATATATATATATATATAACATAATTAATTTTATATTAATATTTATATCTTATCTAGATTATTTAATAAATTATTATTTTTATTAAATATTTTATTTTTAACTCTACATTTTTACTTTTTTAATAAGTTAAATAATTTTATATTTCTATAATTTAATATAAATATTAGATAAATTTTAATAAAATAAATATTATATAATATATACCAACCAGTATTGGCCTAGTTGGTTAGCCGAGCTGAGTGTTGGTAGTAGACCAAAGGCCTATCCCTCGTGAAGCATAGGTGGTTCGAATTCCACAACACATGTTGGGAGGGTCTATCGTTTACCACTCAGTATCTGATCAATATGTATAATAGAAATCGAATCAGCGGTCAAAATCCAAAAAAATATTATATAGTACTAAAAAATTATTTAAAATGTCAAGGACAATGATTTTAATTACCAATTATATATATATATATATATATATATATATATATATATATATATATAAGAAGAGTCTCACTCATGTAATATTGTGACCGTTGAATCGCTATGATTTGACGGCTGAGATAATTTGCATGTTTTTGGAGCAAAAAGTTGCTAGCAGTTTTTTGCCAAAAAATATGCGTTCTATTTAGCCGTCGGATTGTAGCGATTGAACTGTCAAAACACGACCTGAGCGAGCTTATTCGATCTGAGAATATTATATATATAATAAAAATTTTTCGTATATAGATAAATTTTTATTTAAAAAAACTAAATATTATATATATATATATATAACATAATTATTTATATTAATATTTATATCTTATCTAGATTATTTAATAAATTATTATTTTTATTAAATATTTTATTTTTAAGTCTGCATTTTTACTTTTTTAATAAGTTAAATAATTTTATATTCCTATAATTTAATATAAATATTAGATAATTTTTTAGAATAAAATAAATATTATATAGTATATACCAACCAATATTGGTCTAGTTGGTTAGCCGAGCTGAGTGTTGGGAGTAGACCAAAAGTCTATCCTTCATGAATGATAGATGGTTCGAATCCCAATAACACATATTGGGAGGGTCTACCATTTACCACTCAGTATCTGATAAATATGTATAATAAAAATCGAATCGGCGGTCAAGATCCAAAAAATATTATATAGTATTAAAAATTATTTAAAATGTCAAGGGCAATGATTTTAATATATATTATATATATATATATATATATGTATGTATATATATGCTATTTTCAGGTCGACCTAAAAAGAGTCTTCCTCATGTCATATTGTGACCGTTGAATCGGTATGATTTGACGACTGAGATCACTTGCTGTTTTTGAAGTAAAAAATTGCTAGCAATTTTTTGTCAAAAATATGCGTTCTATTTAGCCGTCGGATTGTAGCAATTCAACTGTCAAAATAGGACATGAGCAAACTTATTCGATCTGAGAATAATATATATATATATATATATATATATATATATTACAGGAGTTGCACATATATTATAATATAATATTTGTATATTTATATTTATTTATATAAGAAATGTATATAGTTCGATCGATATTTTTAAAAGAAAATTACTATCTATCCCCCCTCAAACTATAAAACTTACTAATCAACCCCTTCCCCATCACATCTCCATCACATCAACCATCATTACCAATTTCAACTGCATTCGGACAAAAATACCCCTTGCTATTTGGACACTGAGGTCATCTATCTAGAAGTATTTTTTGAAAAAATTTTGAACATGAAAGTTGTAGATCTCGCCGAGATCTACAACTTTCATGTTCAAAATGTTTTCAAAAAATACTTCTAGATAGGTGTTTTTAATGTCCGAACTGTTTTCAGCGGATTTCGGACCGAGGTCTATATTTCGGACCCCAAAAACACATGTTTGGAAGCAGTTTTTGTAAAAACTTTCAACATGAAAGTTGTAGATCTCGTCGAGATCTACAACTTTGATGTTGAAAATTTGTTCAAAAAATATTTCTAAATAGATGTTTTTAGCGTCCGAACTGATAATACATACGAGGGCATTTTTGTCCGAAATGTATCGAAACAGTAAACGGGGGGCCTCTACGTCATAGGGGGGGCTGAAACGCAAAAATGGAACTTAGGGGGGGCTGATAAGTAAATCTCCCTATTTTTTTTTGTGACTCTAGATCGGTAAATAATTTCGATAGACGAAAAAATATAATTGGAGTATTTTCGAATTAAATGTTGGAACAATAGTATAATCCGATATAGATTGATTTAGTTTGCCGAAAAGTACGGATTTACCCCTCCCTCCAAATCCCAGTGACGAAAATGATGATCATGCCCTTAGGCGTCTGCAGCCAGAGCTCCGTATGTTTGGAAATGGTGAAGTGCTCTGTGCTCTCTCTTTCTCTATGTACTGCAACTACTGAGTGAATGAGGAAGAAGAAGAAAAGCAAGCAGCACAATTATGGTGTTCAAGGCTCGATTCTTCTCGTCGAAGAAATCATCTTCGGCGGGAGAATCATCGAGCCCCGATGGATCCAACAGTCCTACAACTCCCCCTTCTCGCCCTGTCGATTCCCACAAATCAAAGCTCAAAGACAAGGTCAAGCTCAAGCTCAAGAAGGATGACGACGTTTCGCCCCTCCTCGCGTCTTCTGCCTTAGGGCTTCATCGGATTAAGACTAGATCGGGTCCGCTGCCGCAGGGGGATGAGCCTCACGAGTCTCAGATTGGGACTAGCAATCTCGGACGCAGCACGGCCTCCGATGCCACCTCAGAATCTGCTTCCTCGTCGTCGATGAAGGCCAGGCGGTGGTCGTTGGCGGCCCGAAAGAGTAGCGGGAAGAAAAAGGACGGCGGACGAGCACCCAAAAAAGTGCCCGAGGAAAAACTCAGCTCGTCGCCTACTGATCACCGTGGCAGTGGCCAGACTGATTTATCGCCTTTGGGGCAGAAGTTGCGAAATGCAGATTCATCGTCATTTGAGAAAATGGGTAATGCTTACCAGTTACTTAATTACAAAAAAAACAGACAATATTTGTTTTGTTAATGCCTACTGTGAATTACTGGATGATAAATGTTGATCGCACACCAGAAAGTTCATAAACAATCACACTAGAAAATGTTGAAAAAAAAAAAAATCTGTAGAAGGATAGGCTGTTGGGAATCAATTGTTAGTTTGGGACTTTTGGGTGTGCAACATGCATTTTACTTAGAAGTAGATTGTTGGAAGTAAACCGAATTTATATGTTGAAGTTATGATCTTAAGATGTAGTCGTGATTTCAGGGTGATTATCTTGATTTAAATTTAGAGAAAGCTGCATATTTTAAGGTGTATTATGTACGATCGTCTTGGATGGATTAACTTGTAGTCCATATGTTTACTTTTTGAAGATCTACTACTTTTAATGATCTACTTACTTTTATGTTAGGACTAGCCATCCCAGTCCGAATATTGATATCCAATTTTACTAATGTAGCTTACGTTCTAATTATCACATTAAATGATCTAGCTACTTTTTGTCTAGGACTGATCGTCCCAATGTGATTATTCATCTTTGGATCTAATTTGACTAAGGTAGCTTATCTCCTAATTGCCGCGAGTCATAAGAAGTATGATTTGCTGTACAACCCCTCATTCTTTTTGCGAACTCCGTCCAGCCCTCATCCCCTTCAACTCTAAAGGCTGCAGCTCTAAATCTGCCGCTTTTTAAGTTGCTTTATTGAAGTGTTCTTTAATGCCAATATACTCTTGTTTCTTGCAAAGTTTATACTTTTTGTTCCTCTCACAGAAAAAATAAATGCGTCATGGAGCCATTCTGCAGAATTCAAACTTCCAACTAAAAGCATTGTAAGGGCTAAGGTTATCTGTAGTTTTCTTTATTCTCACCGAAGTTTTCTTTTATTTCTATTTTTCCTATAGGATTCTTATAATTTTTGGTTATGCAGTCTCCATATGATTCTTGTGAGACTCCAAAGGAGTCTGAGTCTCCACGTTTTAAAGAGATAATGCAGGCTACTAGTGCTCCAAAGAAGAGGTTTCCTGCAGACATAAAGAGTTTCTCCCATGAGTTGAACTCAAAAGGTGTTCGGCCATATCCATTTTGGAAGCCACGAAGCATATACAATTTAAAGGTTTTAAACGTGTATATAAGATATATGTTGGATTATGTTGTTTCATTATCATACTGTTGGCTTTTCGAAACGTTAGCTGACTATTCTTCATTCTCATTCTATGATTCTAACAGGAGGTACTGAAGGTTATCCAAGTAAAATTTGAGAAAGCGAAAGAGGAAGTAAATGCTGATTTGCATACCTTTGCTGGAGATTTAGTAGGTGTAATGGACAAGTATGCAGATACCCATCCAGAATGGAAAGAAACTTTGGAGGATCTGTTGCTACTTGCTCGGAGCTGTGCTGTTATGACTCCTGGTGAGTTCTGGCTACAATGCGAAGGCATAGTTCAAGATTTGGATGATCATCGCCAAGAACTTGAGATGGGAGTGTTGAAAAAGCTTTACACTCGTATTCTTTTTATCCTTACGAGATGTACAAGATTGCTTCAGTTTCACAAGGAAAGTGGTTTTGCTGGGGATGAACTTATCTTGGATCAACAGGACTCAAAAATCACACAATCAGCGGATCAGAAAGTGACTTCAGTATTCAGAAGAGATGAAAAAGATGCAAACGCTGCAAAAAGGTCCACTGAAGCGGGTGCATCAAGAAAATCCTACAGTCAGGAGCAGCGTACTTTGAAATGGAAGAGAAGTCACGAGATAAGGCCATTAAATTTCTTCCCACCACTTGATGTTGAAGACGTAAAGGATGATGAGTCTCCTGCAAGCAGAGAAAGAATAACCTCTTGGAAGCCTTTGCCTTCTCCTCCATTGAAGAACCATAAAGAACCTATTCCTGTGAAAGTTGGTTCTTCTAATAGAGGAGGAATGAAAGAGTGTAGTGGTGATCTAATGACTGCCACTCCTCCGGAAATACCCAAGAGTGAGGATTCTGTCCAGCATTCAGTTACCACCAAGCATCAGCACAATGTTTCATGGGGTTACTGGACAGACCAACAGAATATTTCGGAGGATGGTTCAATAATGTGCCGCATCTGTGAAGAGTATGTTCCAACTTCATGTGTCGAGGATCATTCAAAGATTTGTGCAGTGGCAGATAGATGTGATCAGAAAGGTTTAGGTGTTGATGATCGCCTTATCAGAATTGCTGAGACCTTGGAAAAAATGATCGAGTCTCATACACAGAAAGACTTACTCAATGTTATTGGCAGCCCCGATGTTGCAAAAGTCTCAAACTCTAGTATGACAGAAGAATCTGATGTCATTTCTCCAAAACTTAGCGATTGGTCCTGCAGAGGATCAGCTGACATGCTAGACTGTTTACAAGAACCTGAGAGTTCTATGTTTATAGATGACTTGAAAAGTCTGCCAGGGATGACGTGTAAGACTCGTCTTGGTCCAAAATCTGATCAAGGAATGGCTACCTCATCTGCAGGCAGCATGACCCCTCGATCTCCTTTAACAACTCCTCGAACAAGTCATATAGATATGCTCTTATCCAGCAGATACCACCTTTCTGAAAGTGAAGATCTACCACAGGTTGTTCCTTGGTTTGATTGTGCTTCTTGCCAACTTCATGTGAATTAGATCAAATTTCTTTGTTAGTCCTGAACTTTACTTGAACATTAATAGTCCTGAACTTTACTTGAACAGTAAATTAAAAACCTGAAGTTGGCATGTCAAAATGAGGCAGTTCTACTTTTAAATTGTTATACCAAGTGTCTGTAACAGAACGGACCTTTCCCGACATCCTTCTGGCGTCCTCAAACCAATAAGAGAAAAACCAATCTGTTATCTGTCATGTAACACTAATCGAAATTGATGTTTTAAACTTTATTGTTACATAACACTAAGAGAGGATAATCCATATTTCAAAGAGGAGAATCAGAAATTAAAGGTTTAATAATTTGAAGATAAGAACTTAGTATCCATTGACATTAAAATAATGCCAAATATCAAGAGCATATCTGAACAAATTGAAGTTTTCAAACATTTTTGTAAATTTTGAACATTGGATACATTCTAGACAGCATTAGGGGGTTTTGACGTGAATCATGGTAATTCCTTGCTCGGACTGTTTGAATGGTTGGTATAATGTACGTACCATAGAATTGTTCAATTTAGTCAGTAAGCTTAGAGGGTGTACTCTTTCTTTTTTGTTGGATTTAAATGAAGATCGATGTTGAGCCTATAATGTATTGAAATAAGGATAGAAGCTTCTAAGGCAGTGCTGGTGTTATGTATATGGTTTGCTCGGTGATTAGTTCTTATGAAGTGTTCAATCTTAACGCTCAATCTTCTGAAATGGTGCAGATAGTTGAACTTGCTGATATTTCCCGTTGCATTGCAAATGCTCCCATTGATGAAGAACAGTCACTATCATACTTGGTTTCCTGTGTAGAAGATCTCCAAGAGGTTCTTAACCGTCGAAAACATGAGGCTCTCACAGTGCAGACATTTGGAGCACGCATCGAGAAACTTCACAGGTGAGTTTGGACCAATTAGCAAGTAAAATTTGGTACTTGGATCATCATTCATCCTTTGTGTTATATTACCCTTTTCTTTATGTTTCCTGTTCATCTTATTTGCGTCAAAATAATGCTCTTGTTGATGAGTTCTTCATTAGTTTTCTTAACTAATTATTTCCAAAAGTCATCGGCTTTTCTATAATCAAATGTGTTTTCACTGGTAGATACATGATTATACTAGACCAGCATACCTTATCCACAATTTGAAATTATGTAGGGAGAAGTACTTGCAACTATGTGATGCTGCTGATGTTGAAAAGACTGATGCACCGAGTGCTGTGATGGATGAAGAAGATGATGTAGTTCATAGCTTGAGGTCAAGCCCAGTTCACCCTATTAATAAGGATCGTACGTCAATTGATGACTTTGAGATTATCAAACCTATTAGTCGTGGAGCATTTGGTCGAGTTTTTCTTGCTAAGAAAAGAACAACGGGAGACCTGTTTGCGATAAAGGTATGCTATTTCCGTCTTTAGTGGCTAAACATTTTATGGTCTTGTAATCAAAGTTGTACCACATAAAGGGTGCTTGCATACTTGAATAGGGTTAAGTATACAATCGACTCCTGATCTTTTTCATACTTATTAAGTCTTTGTACTTCTATTGTACCTTGCACTTTCTAGATTGGTTCAATAAAAATCCATATCCTTCTAACTGTTCAATGTTAGAAGAAGTAAGTCGGCACTCCATACGTCGATGGTGATAATTGGAGACCACGTAGTGGAGCACAGACATGTCCATGCGTGCTATGTCGTACAGGATATGGCCATGGTGGAGGTTCGTAATAGAGTTGGACCAAAAGTTAATTAGATGGAGAGGCAAGAAGAAATGACGGCAAGATCACATAGGCATCACATAAAATGCCAATTCACTCCCTTATTGGTGAAACCTTGACTTTCAATAGTGAAATTGTGAATTTTAACCGATTAAACTCTTGTAAAAAGTTCACGGATTTAGCTGTATAGGATAAAGTTTAAGGATTTACTTGAACATATATGAGACGTTCAGGGACTATTTGTCCACTCAATCCTACTTAGTGAATATCATGTTTATTTTCCGCAATTAGCCAATTGCATTAGTTTTATTGTCTCATCCAAATTTTAAAATGCATAGATAGTTTTGCTGTGTTAAGGTGCAGTTTGAATGAAATTCTAATGAAGTTGTCCCATTGAAGTCTCATTGGAGGTGAACTAGGTCTTGTATCATTGCTTAGAGAAATCATGTGGAAGTTTTCTATGAGGAATGAGCTGGGGAAGCTGAATCCAATTGAAAGTAACTTGATTAATGGAATTTGTTGGTGGATTTTTACATGTAGGTTACACCAAATCTTTAAACCATCTAAAATTTTGCCAATATGTGGAATTGATACTCGTGACTTGAAGTGATGCCTCAGAGCATTGTGGAAGCTACTACATCCTAATTCTGCCACGTAAATCAGATAGAGTGCCCAACTAATTCTGTTTGAGCAAGAAATGGTATTTACCAAAATAAACAATGTATGCCGCTTTTTTGCTATTCTCGTACTAAATCATTTTTTGTTGAAGTTTAGATCACAAAACTGCAACATCTTCTTTGTCCATGAAAGTTACCATATGGCCGAAATAAAACGTGCTTGTTGTCTTTTTGTGTTGAACAATGTGATTTCATTTTTGCAAGATTGATGTTCTTTTGGAATAGGGAACAACAGTTTTTTGATAAGCTCATTCGACAAGATTATGAAATTGTGTATCATTTTCTTAAAACTTTGATTTTACTGGTCTTGTTGAATCTCCACTCACATTTACAAGAGCAAAATTCAATATGCCAGTGGTACCTCTCAATCTTGCTAGTTCATAGCACCCACACCTCAGCATTGAAAGTATCTTTTTTTGGTTACAACAAAGATATTGTTATGCCCTATAGTAATTGCAATCCTGGTTGAGGCTGTGAATTTGTGAAGGGAATATGTATTCTGAAGTAGGAGAGAGAGGCAATGAGGATGGTAGCACTTAGTGTTAATGGTTCCGTGGGGTCCAAGGGCCTGTAAAGTACAAACCTCTTGAGAGAAGGTATTACAATGACTTAGAATAGCCTCCAATGCTTAAGCGATGTGCTTCACCTCCTTAAACGTTTAATCTCCTTAGTCCTCCAGTGAGACCGACAAATTTCCACACAGTAATGGCTTGGAGATGGTTGGTTCAAGATGAATTTATTGTCAAAGACTAATAATAGATGGAACATGCACAATCTTCATCGAAAACACTAATGTACCACCTTCTTCTCAGGCAGGAAAAGTGTACAGTAGCTTTTATGTAATCCCTTTCTTCTTGAAACCAACTATTATGTCACTTCCTTTTCTGGGGATTTTTCAGCTTCACATAAACCGTGTCTAATATGTTTATCAACCCATATAGGTTTTGAGGAAGGCAGACATGATTCGTAAGAATGCTGTTGAAAGTATTCTTGCGGAACGCGACATATTAATTTCAGTTCGAAATCCATTTGTGGTAAGTATATGTAGAAATTATATTATCCTTTTCATTGTAGTTATTATGATTCTACTAAACACATTTCTATTAGGTACGGTTCTTTTATTCATTTACTTCCCGTGAGAACTTATATCTGGTGATGGAGTACTTGAATGGTGGTGATCTATACTCGATGCTTAGGAACTTAGGTTGCTTGGATGAAGAGGTTGCTCGCATTTATATTGCGGAAGTTGTAAGTTAAATTTATATTTTCTCAAATTGTTCCATTATTGTTCTTATTGGATATTTTCTAATTCAAGTTATTCAATTTACAGGTTCTTGCTTTGGAGTATTTACATTCATTATGTGTTGTGCATCGTGATCTAAAACCTGATAATCTGCTGATTGCACATGATGGGCACATTAAGGTAGTGCTTACTTTTTATTGTTTATGCTTGTGGTTTTACATTTGTTGTTAAATTTTGTAAGCGTTCATTCTTTGTAAGCATAAGGACTGAAATTCCATATTTAATATTCCTTGATTAAGACATAGGGCCATGAATGACGTGGCATGAGATTACAAGATATGGATTGCCTTGCAATGTTCAAACTCAATAGGCTGGCGTGCTATGTGTATATGTAGATTCAGTTGCCATATAGATGTCTTTAATTGCTTTTGTTACATATTAAAAAGATATAAATATTTTTAGAAATGGGATGCGTAAAATAAGCATTAACAATCTCTACCTTAGAGATTCGACAGTGACCTTTTACATCGTTAGGAGATTGTATTTTCTCTTGCTTTTGCCTTTTTGTCTTGGTTGTATTATACCAATTAGTCTTGAAGTTAAGTGTTGAAATTCATAAAGGCATCTTATGCTGGAATTTCAGAAGACGATTGGCTTTGACTGAAGAAAGACTTTACCTTCCAAAAAGTAAAATCAGTTTGCATGTACTTAATTGACTTAGGTTCTAGTTATATAAGATGAGAACTGGCTGCTTTTGAAAATGGTTCTGCAGGATTTTTTTTTTTTTTTTTTTCAATTTCTGTTTTTGGACTGTGAACAGTTTCTTTAATGTTTAAAAATAATGATAATAATAGGATGACAATGATGATGGTGATATTAGGCCGAGGGTCCTACTGAAACAGCCACCTCCAGGGCGTGGCTGAGTATATCTTGCCCTCACAACCCTTGCTCAGGCGAGTTTGCACTGGGTGGTTGTTGTTGTTGTTGTTAATGATAATGATGGAGATATTTATAATAATTCACAAGCAAGATGAGCTGCCATTGTGAAATCCATAGTCGAAAAAAGCTGGTATTGTTTCAGTTGTTATTCATTTCTGTGATTCCTGGCATGTCATTCATTTCAGTTATTCCAGATTGCTAGCTGTTTCTGCATATAAACCAAAGATAATGAAGGCTACTTGTTTGTGTGCTCATCTGTTTCTTCCTCTCTCCTTTACAGTTGACAGATTTTGGACTTTCTAAAGTTGGTCTTATAAACAGCACTGATGATCTCTCTGGTCCGGCGGCTAGTGAAGTATCACTTCTAGCTGAAGATGAACCTCAACCTGAGCATCAACAAGAGCGACGGAAGAAACGTTCTGCTGTTGGTACCCCTGATTATTTGGCACCTGAGATTTTGTTGGGAACTGGACATGGTTCGCTCCATTCATTGTCATACCAAAATTGCTTTAGCTATAAGAATCTAATTGTCATATTCCTTTTCAAAGATACATATTTTTATTACTCTGATTCTTGCAGGTGCAACTGCTGATTGGTGGTCTGTGGGAATTATTTTGTTTGAGCTTATTGTTGGAATACCACCTTTTAATGCTGAACATCCCCAGGTTTCTAATGTCTCCTCTCAAACTTAACATTTTTAATCCCTAGTAGAGAGGTCTATCATCATGTGATAAGATTTTTTTCCAGTAATTTGACATGCTTATTGATAAAGTAAAATGCCTCTTTGGCATCATAGCGAAGTTGTTTCTTATAAGTCGATAGCCAAGCAACTTTCAGGCTTGTCAAAGTCGTTTGTGGACTTGTAAGCACTTACAGTCATTTTTGTATAGCTAACATGATTGTCCATAGAGCACATCTGACGGTGCATTATTCCTTCACTGCTAGTTTTCACTACTGATTTCAAGTTTACTGGAAGAACCCGGACTAGATGGAAACGACCTATTCATTTTTATCATCATATCATGTAATAGCATTCATTGCTTAGTGTTGACAGATTTTTGCATGTAGTGAGTATGGTTTTATTTTATATGGAGACCATAAGTGACTACTACATTTTCTTTTGTTGTTACTTCTAGAAAGATCGGTTAGGATGATGGTGGCTTGCCTTCTCCCCTTCATATTAACTAATTGAATTTGGGGATCTAGTGAAAGGGTGACTGTAAGGAATGATATTTCCTGGTTCTTTAAAAAAATGTGTTATTTTCTATCAAAGTCACATTGCGATATATTGTGCTGCTGTACTTGGAATTAATCTTCTATGTTGCTCACAGTATGTTTTGGCTGTTTTATAAACTCAATAGACAATTTTTGACAACATTCTCAATCGGAAGATACCTTGGCCTCAAGTACCTGATGAGATGAGCTTTGAAGCACAAGATCTCATTGACAAGTAAGGCGTGGCATGTTTGTTGTAATTTGTGCGCTTCCAGTTATTTTTCAGTTATATGTAAAAAAAAACATAGTGGACCTCTTTTATGTTAGTATGTTAAGCTGTACAATTATCATTCCTCAACTTGCAACATATGGATGCGCAAAAAACTTTTTGTGTGTAAGCCTCTACATATAGGAACTGTTACTGATATTGCATTGCCATGGCAGATTATTGACTGAAGATCCTAATCAGAGACTTGGTGCAGGAGGTGCATCCGAGGTCAGTTATGGTACAACCGAAGTCGGTGGAGAGAATTTCTTTCTCCTGTATCTTTATATTCCTGGCATGCAGCTCTGATCTCTAATAAGTATCTGTTTTCCAGGTGAAGCAGCATCCATTCTTTAAAGATATTAACTGGGACACTCTTGCTAGGCAGAAGGTACAAGAACTATATATCCTGTTCTGAGAATCCTTCTTGCTCATTTTTTTATAGTGTGAATATAAAATTCTTCAATTCTGTTCCATGCCAGGCTGCATTTGTGCCCTCTTCAGAAAGTGCACTTGATACTAGCTATTTCTCTAGCCGCTATTCATGGAATCCATCGGATGGGAACATTTATGAAGCTAGTGAATTTGAGGGTTCTAGTGAAAATTGCAGCATTAGTGACAGCAGTATCGTGAGTAATTGTCAAGACGAGCAGGTATAGTCTACTGAAAATTCATGCCAAACTTACACTTTAAGCAAAGGTGAACTGGATTTTTTTTTTTTTTTTTTTAATTTTTATTTTTTATAAAAGAATAGTTCTCTATCCTTGGGAAAGGCTGAGACAATGTGAACTGGGTATATCAGGCATGCTGTCTGATAATATGCTTATTTCTACAATGAGAGTTTCTCTTTGTTGACCTCTGTCTAGATCATTCTATGAGATTAGAAAATGTACTATACACTGATATTGCTATAGTATGCTGTTGCAAATCCAGGAACTTACGCATTTCGTTTTTTTTTTAAAACTATATCAAAATGCAGGGGGATGAGTATGAAGGGTTGACTGAATTTGATCCCAGCTCATCAATTAACTACTCATTTAGTAAC
Source organism: Xerophyta viscosa (assembly GCA_002076135.1). Classification (NCBI taxonomy): domain Eukaryota; kingdom Viridiplantae; phylum Streptophyta; class Magnoliopsida; order Pandanales; family Velloziaceae; genus Xerophyta; species Xerophyta viscosa. The sequence continues at coordinate 808,506 of MJHO01000095.1, read as the reverse complement.
TTCTCATTTAAGGTATGTATTATCTTAGGCGTCTTTTTTTTTTTTTTTTTGAACGAGTTATGTCACGTATTTAACAGTCCTTGATAACATGAATTCTCTTTAGAAAATGCAGCTAATTGTCTTTGCAGAATATCTTATATATATATATATATATATATATATATATATATATATATATATATATATATATATATATATTTAAATTTAAATTACATATTATGTTTTTCTCATGCTAAAGTTTTGCATAGATTAAGGTTACTGGTTTTCAATCTTGAATCTCGTTTCTTCACTGTAGTGCACGAAATCAACTGTAGCGGTCTCTGTTAGCCTGTGGGGTGAAAACAGAGAGGCTACTTGATCTTTTTGAATGTTTGCTTATAGGGTGATGAGGAATGAATACTAGGACCCAATCATCAGAGAATGTTATAAGAGTAAAATAATGTAAGCTGAAGTCCCGTTGACCCCATACAACCATACTCTCGTCTCTTCAAGAGGTCTGTTCTCTGCAAGACCATGCGAGTGCTACAAGATTTGTCATGATAAAACACTACATTTTCCTCCATCTATCACATTTTCTTTAACGTAAATCTTAAGACCATAGCTGTACTATTGTTACCGTAAATCAAAGATATTGCTCCCCAGTTGATATTCAATAGTGGCAGTTCCACGGACTAAATATATACAAGTTTAAAGAAATTTATGAGGATAAGCTTAGGCTGGTTCGTCTAAGATTTATGGTTTTGCTGAAAGTGTTTTGATGGTGGCTTCAAAAAGTGATATCAAAAAGTGATTTCCGTGTTATTGCTTCTTCCTCAAGTTGTTTGCTAGCCGATTGCTTACTTAGGAGATCATACTATCTCTTGCTAAGCAAAAAGTGGGGGCAGAATCAGAAAGCATACGTACACAATCTTTTAAATCTTGATCTATATTTTTCTTAAGGCAGGAGGAATGCTTATTAGTGGCTACTAGGAGGCCGTAGATAACATGTTACTCTTGGTACTTAGTAGGGCCATCAATTAAACTTGGAAATAAATCTCAGTGTGATGCTGTTTAAACAGATGTAGGAGTAGTTCAAGTGTAAAGTTATATTGGATTGTTCAGTTTGTTTATGTTTTTTGATTTTTAGGTCAGTAGAGTATTGGTCAAATTCAGTGAAATAACTTATTTTTTTCATGTTTTTTGTAGAATTTGTCTCAGCTGGCATCAATCAACTATGATTTGCTCTGTAAGGGTTGGAAGGAAGAAACACATACAAACCCCGATTCATGAGTTTCTTCTTACTTGATTGGTTCGTTCGACTTTGGAAACCTAGATTTTCCCCTGTACAGCGTGTAAATGTAAGTGCATTCTGATTCTCTCAATCTGCATTAAGCGGTTTCTTTCAGTTGCAAATATATCTTTCAATTCTGAAGATATAAAAATATATAAAATTATTAAGAATTGTCTTTATAGCAACATGTGCCGGTGCCGGCGGTTATCGCCAATGGCTGGCATGGCTATCAGTCGTGCTAGCTGTTAAAAAAAACAAAAAAAAAGTGCATACCTCTTTCATCATTACCTCCTTCGCTGCTGCTCTACCTCTCTCCATCTCTTTTTTTTTTTTTTTTGGTTTGCTGTCGTCCTCCTCGAGCAAGGAGGACAACCAGTAGAGTTCATGCATATATTGATTATGTGGGCATGACATTTTTTATCTTGGTTATACATAATATTTTTGCCACGACATTCGCCTAATAGATTTACCACAAAATTGCTATTATTTCAGTTTTTTAGTTGAACTATGGTCCCAAAAATTGAAATATAGCCAAAAAAAAGAAAAAGAACTTCGTGGTAAATTTTGTGGCAATTTTCATATCTTTTAGCAGCGCAATTTGTTTTTATTTTTATTATATAGTACATCAAATTAAATATTAGCACGGGTGGGCATGTTGAATCGGCCCTGTCGGCATGTGTGGACTCAGCTTCGAAAATCTTGCTCTTTAAAAGTTTGTTCAAGCAAAACAGAATAACATCGTTATACGGTAGTTTGAGGTTTCAAATAATAGTCCTAGAGACAAAACTCAGAACCTCCCTCTCCCCACCACAAATCATCTAGGGTATGAGAAATGCTTTGCATCTCTAAACTCTAAAGAAACATCTAAAGTAGTGTGAATTATCTCAACTAGATATTTAAAAGGGCTTTGCTATGCACCCCCAAAAAATCACACAAGAAACCACACATGCTGACGTGGCACAATCTAGACTACACATCACGATGGGTATATCTGTAATTTTGATTTTTTTGCGGATCACGAGGGAATTGTGCGGATCACGAGGGAATTGTGTGGTGGAGATTGATTGTGTGTGGTTGTTGGGGGTGAGTAGTTTTTTCCTTAAAAAAAGTAGCGGGGATCACCTTAAAACGGGAGTTCAAACCTAGTTTAGTTTGATACCTAGCATTGCTCGCTCGATATCTTTCAATATTTTGTTGATATCTCTTTTATTTCCTTTTCTTCTTTTTCTTGCAGATACAGAAGCTTGAGACTGCATCACAAGATGTGATTTTCCTGATGTACATGTCTTTGCTCTACAGCAGAGGCCCGACGATTTAGTTTGCTAGCATCTCCAAATTATGCCTACACGCCAGATGTTTGTCTCTTGCATAATTTCCCCGAGTGCGTCGCTGGCCCGCTGATGTACTTTTTGGAATGCCGGCCGAATATTATTTTAAAAGTTTCTTTTTGGAGGATTTCTGGGCCTGTGGTACTTGAATGATTTTGATCCAAAACTGTCAGGGAAAATGTTCATCTTGAGCATCTTCAGTTTGTATAGAATTTTGATGTTTGAAAAATGTTTGTAAATACTTGAACATGTTTAAAAGGGTAGCTTTGTAATTCTAAGTGTAGGAGTGATTCCAACTTTTTAGCTAAGAGTTATGGTTAGAGGTGGAAACATGCCGAGCTGCTCATAAGTAGCTTGCAGACTGAATTCATTTAAACTTGGTTCAGTTGATATATTTGAGCTGAGTTTGAGTCAAGCTCCAGATTTTGAATAAAACCGTTGAGCTCATCTATTAAAGTTCGCTGAGTTCGAGCTAAAGTAATCGAGCCAAATTTAAGCAAAGTGGTGTTCGGCTGGCACTCGACTCGTTTTTACCTCTATGGCCGAGCATTATTCGAAATAATCCGAATGTCCGATGTAACGCCAAAAAAGTCAAAATTTTGGGTTGAAGTTCGGTTCGGTTGGATTTTCAGCTATTCTGGTATAGCAAATTCAGTTCGGGTTGGTGTGAAATTTTGGATAATAATTGAGGCATAAAAAAAAAGTTGTTGCGCCATAATTTAGGCATCTAATGTTTTAGGGTTATTGATAATCTCTCCCTCTCAGCAGCAGTGGCTCTTTCCCATCCCTACTCTCTCTCTCTCTCTCTCTCTCTCACTCTCTCTCTCTCTCTCTTCATCTGTGAATCGTTGCCTCTTCTTCGTTAGGCATCTATCCGCCGTTTGTGCCGATTTATAATAAATCACCTAATTGATCATTTTAAATTATTTTTCAAAAGTAACGGGTCAATCCGAACCGACGTAAATTTAAATCGGTTCAGATTGATTCAAGTTTGAAGCAAATACGGGTTGGCTCGAATCTATATTCATTCGATTTGGTCGGATTTCAGGTCGGATCGGCTCAGAATGATCTGAACGCTCAGCCTATTTACCCCTTGTTATAGACGTGTGACAGTGAAACTTTAAAATACGGCATCTTGATATGTCATAATTATTGAGGGTGTTTACTGGAAAGTTCAGAAGTGCGTTCGGAATTAATTCTATTGATTTTGTTATTGCAATAAAAGGCTCTCTTTCTCATGATTGAAATTTTGAAACTATTAACGAACGAACAAATTATCGACCACAAGCCGGTCCATTGCTATCTGTGTCGATCGTTATCTGTTATTTAGATATACTAATATATATTTTTGAGATTGTCGTAGAAAATTATGCCCGTAATAGGTCTACTTTTGTTCGACCGTCATAGCGGATAAATTCACGGATAGCACCGATCTATATTTCACCAACCGAGAAGTCTCAACCTTTCAATCTGAACAGCAAAGATCTGTGTTATCCTCCGCAAAATACAAAAGGTATAAATCTTCCGCACCCTTGCAGGTGGCGCTTGCGGGATTCTAATCTGAGATCTCTACTTCAAGAGTTGAAAGCTTTAACCATCTATTATAAACGCCATGGATTATTAATACCTAACTGTGACCACAAGCCGTCCGTGCCGATCGTTTTCGGATCGACAAAAATATATATGGTACCAAATGAAGAGAAGATTTGCAGCATCTTTGGATTGATAGAAGCTGTATAAATTGCAAAGATGCAAACATTTTATGTCCATTTCATGGCTCCTGGCTTCTCTTGAATAACGAATAGACCCTGTCCAATTTATATGAGTTGCCATGCACAAAGGGTGTCTAATTGCAATTAAAAGACAAACAAGACCTGAATAATAATTTGACCATTTTTTGCATAAAAGTACTTTTTTCTTTCTTTCTGAATATATGGCAGCCGAATTCGATTTTTATTTATAACTCAGATTGAAAATTTAGCAAATAGTAGTTCTTCCAACCAATGTTTGTTACAATTGAAATCCTCGACCTACTGACTGTCACGCTCGCTTTCCAGCGCCCAGTCTCGCTAACTATTTAGCCCAACACTAGTTGATATAAAAAATACAATTTTCTTGATTTTGTCTTGCATCACAACCAACACAAGATTTCAATTTGTTAACTCATAAATTAAATTTCTCTTTGAGATTCCACAAACATATATCTTCTTCTTTTTTTAATTAAAAAAAATACTACCCGTATACGACTTAGACTGATAAATTTTATAATGATGTAGCAACTAACATACATTTTCTGGGAGAGAGAGAGAGAGAGAGAGAGAGAGAGAGAGAGAGAGAGAGAGAGACTCTAAATATTCATCTATGGAACTCTAAAGAACTCTATAGAGGATAAAATTTCTACATCAACAGAAAACCTAACAATATCTCCATTTTTTGGAAGATTCTAAGTTGAAAATGATTGATTATGATGTGTTTACTCATCTCGATGGAACTATTACTAGCAATACATATCCGTAATACCGCGCCAACCGAACAATATATTGCAAGCTAGACATTAAACAAGAATTATTCCACCCGGCTAGCATCAAAAACCATGCGAGGTCTTTTATCGTCATAGAGGTGCGATGCTAGATGTACACGGTTGTATGAATTATATAATTTACACGTAGTATTTTATAATCCTTGGAGTAATTATTTTCCTCGGCTTATCGGCTTCATAATAACAATTCATCTAAGTGTTACATCAATAGTCCACAAATTTGTAAGAATAGTGACATTACGTACGACACGCTTTCATATCATTTTTATAAAAAATTAAGACTGCTATCGCCGTTTTTGAACTATATATTCTAACAATATTATTATTTGGACGTATGTGAAAACACAAGGCTTATCTTATTTGCGACGCGGACGCATGCAAACCTGAATACTCCCTCTTGGTCCCTACTCCAAAGAGAATTTGATAAATTAACAAATTCATATACTTTTTTCTAGAAATGAAAAAATAGTAAATAAAAAGTTAATTCTACTTGGCAAAGAAAACATACGCGTAAGGATGAGACATAATAAGAAAAACTGCGCCAATGAGCTCAACAATTGAAGAACCTCTGCAAGATCAGATGTTCGAGCCCGCACAAAAGCATATATTGGTAGGAACGATAACCATAATTGACCCACTATGAAGCTGTACGGCGTATTCATATATTAGTAGACGAATGCTAAATTGAAATAAGCAAAATGTTATATATGGAATCACTTAATGCTCCCATGGTCAAGAAAATGTGTTAACCACCAACCAGTATTTGTCCAGTTGATTAGCACAGCTAAGTGTTCAGAGGAGACAATAGCCTGTCTTTTACGGACATTAGTTTAGGGATTCGAATCGTAGCAACACCTGGTTGGGAGGGACTTAACGCACCATGGCTTCAGGTGAAGATGTATGATGAAAATCGAACTCGACGGTTATAGACAAAAAAAAATGTTAGAAAAAAGGTATAAACCACGGCAAGGTAGTGCTTCGGCCAAACAGGTAGCCAGGTAAATGGCGCATCACTGAGCATCTTTGTTACATGCCGTTATAATTTTTCCGACGGGCGTCCAAACCTATATTTGGGATAATTATTGTTTTGTTTGGTATATTTGATGGATCTATATAGCTTTTTTTTTGTGAGTAACCAAAAACAAAAAAATGTTATAAATAACTATCCAAGCTTCAAAAAATAAAAAACACTTAAGAGGACAAAAAAAGTTATAAAAAATTCATCGATCTGTATGATTAAAAAAAATAAGAGCATTTTTAAGAAAAATTTTATTATGAAAGTTATAAATTTTGATGAGATCCGCAATTTTTATGTGAAAAATATTTATAAAAATACTTTTATTTAGATATTTTAGAGCTCCAAATTTTTAACGAGTTTTAAAAATAATTTGAAACTCTCTTCAAACTCGTCAAATTTAGAAGCCACAAAATATCTATTTAGAAGTATTATTTGAAAAAAAATTAACACAAAAATTATAAACCTCCACAAAATATATTATCATATTAAAATTTTTTAACCATATAAATTAGCAAATTTTTTGGTATTACGGTGTGTGCCACTACCTTGAGGACCATATGAGAGTAAAAATAACAAAGAATTAAAAATATTAAAGAGAAAATATTTGGTACATAACAGAAATTGTAATTGCTCAATATTGTCCACTATATATATATCGAAATTGTAATTGCTCAATATTGTCCACTATATATATATATATATATATATATAATATGAGGGGGAAATAATAAATTTTTGGTGAATATATATACGAATGATATAGTCACCCACGTCGGTTGTCTCGCGTCCACTCCCGTCCTACTGGCCATGCGCGCCGTGCATCTGCATGCCGTCCACGTGTCAATATATAAGCGGTCACTATGATCTGGTGCTACTTTGACAAGTAAAATGCATACGTACATACATATCAGACTAGGCCTTGATTTATCAACAACATTAAAATTATTATTTTTTTTAAAATTTTATTTTGACCGCTGAATTCGATTTTTCTGATATGTATTGACTGAGATGATGCACGTTAAAATAAAATTTTTCTTAACTAAATACTATAGAAATTCGAACTCTTAACCTACCATACATAAGAAGGCTGGCTATAAAATAATTTTTAGTCTAAACTGCCAAATATATTCACTACATAAATACGTTTGTATGATCCCAATATTCTAGTATTGCGAGCATTCAAAAAAGGAAACAATGCACGACCCGACTGCATCGTCTGAAATTTTGTCCGATCGCACGTTTTTCTTGTATCGGGAACGGTAAATCGACGATTTATCGTTCCCGATGCACGGAAATGTGCAATCGGACAAGATTTCGGATTATTTGATTGGGCCGCGCAGCATTGCTCTTCAAAAAAAACAGTGATGAGAAGAAATAAGCCTATGGTTGTTAAATTGTAAAGATTGTAGTCTAGAAAACTCCATATCTTAATGAGCCTATTTTTTCTAGGCTTACTATATTAACTGAGTCGAGTTCGAGTCGAACTTGAACTCGAATTTTGTTTAATAATCTTATTGTAAATATATTTGAATAAAATATGAAAGTGGGTTTTGTCTTATGAACTCTACAAACTTATACTTAGTTCGTTTAAATATTCGAGCTTAAATTCGTATTCGAACTCGGTAAAACTCAAATTCGAGCTGCTCGTCGGCAGTTCATCTCATTTTCACCCCTATTTACAGACATGATACTAGCAAATTATAAGTTTTCATAATGCATAAAACCAACTTTGGAATATCAACCAAACAAGGAACATATATACATACACCTTAACATCAAGTCAATAGGTTGGATTTATTACCATACATAATGTTCATGTGAATAATCCCATGATACATACATACACACAACCTCATGTACATACATACATGTACACATGATATACAAAAACTCCATCATTCAAAGACAGGCAACCCCTGATTACCTTGAAAAAAACAAATTAAGTAAAAGAAAAAAGTAACGCTATTGGACCCGAATACTTAATCCGAAAAGTAGCCAAATTTGCATTTTCCAGCACCTCGGCGATTTACCAATTTCGAGGCACAGAAAATATCGTTCGGACTATTTTCGGCTGTTTTATCGGGCCAATAGCATTTCTGAAGAGAAAATTCGGCAAATTTCGTCGTCATCATCTTGATAACCCTAATTAGTAAGCGATGCCCGCAGCAGCCGCCGGTGATGGCTGGACCGCCACCATCGACCGCTTGACGAACCTTCCCTTCATTCTGGGCCTCTTCTCGGCGTTGAGTTTCCTGACCTCGTACCTTATCTTCTTCGAGAACAACCTCGTCCGCCGCTTCTCCTTATACCTACTTACTCGCGCTTCTCTTCCGCTGTCGCCGGTTGATCTACCGCCGCCGTCTCGTAGCGCGGCCGCCGTCTTGCAGTATATCTGTTCACCTCCTTCCCACATCCCCTGCAAGTTCAACTTTCTCGTCAGCACCTTTAACGATATTATATAATATTAAAAGTTTAATTAGTATTGCATTTCTTACGTACCATGAAGACAGACAAGTATTCATTGGGATTCATCTGCGGCCGCTCGCCGTCTGTCCACGGCGACGTTGACCCGCTGCTTGACCAAGATTCGATGACTGCATCATAGTCCAAACTCAAGATCAGTCTCCGATGACCTTCTTCTTCTTCTCCGTCATAGCTCATCACTGAAGGTGGTGTTTTCCTTTCGTTATCTTCGAGTCGACCTTCTGCGATGAGCTCCATTGGAGTAGTACAGTCTTCCATGGAAGCCTCCGTCTTAACGCGGCCGTCGTCGAGATAGTCAATGCAGAACGCGCCGCCGGCGTCGTCTACGCCGCGGCCGAGCAACGTCTCAATGTCCGCCGCGAACGCCACCAGCTCTTTCTCCGACGGTAAGAACTTAGCGAACCCCTCCTCGTCGGAGTTTGTCGCCGGAGATAAATCATCGTCAAACTGCTGCTGCGCTTCCTCCGACTTCGCCACGTTGTCCAAAAGTGGCCGTGGGGGGGAGCAGAACTCGGCAAGGATAGGATCGAAGATCGGGACGCGGTACAGAAGCTCATGCTGCTCTTCTTCTTCACCTCCTTCCTCGATGTCGTAGGCTAGCGCGGCGGCTTCGAGATCAGGAACTAAAGATTCCGTCGACTTCGCCGTCAGCGGAATCTTGTTGGAGCTTCCGCCACCGCCGGGCTTGGAGCGAGGAGTCCGAGCTTTCCGCATGAATCCATGGTACCATTTAGGCTCGTGATCGGCGCCATTAACAGCGATCTGATCATCTGAGCTATTGTTATTATTATCAGTATTAGGCTTAAGAAGATCTACGAGAGAGACAGTGTTAATGTTATAGGCAGATGATGATGATGAAGAAGAGGAGGAGGAAGTGTTGAGCCGGAGGCGGTGGTGACGGCGGGCGAGAGAGTTGGCGGAGTGGACGACGGCGTCGCAAGCCTGGCAGAGGAAGGCGTCGTCAGCCGCGCAGAACCACCGCGCACGCCGCCGCAGGCAGCTGTCGCACGCCCTCGCCGACCGCCCTCGGAGCGCATTCGCCGCCGCCGCCGTCTCATTCTGCTCACTCATCGATCCTTCTTCTCCAACTCCAGAAAATAATCACACACGTACTGCAGTAAAATATACATAAAAACATCTTTACGTCCGCATTTGTACAGGAGATGACGAACGACAATAACGAGCGGCAGTTTTGTTTATGTGGGACCGGCTGATCGTGCTTTTGGATGACGTGGCAGAGAGTGGTTGGTGAAGAGGCGGATAGCTAATCCGGTGGGGCGGAGGGATTGGACAGACGTCCCTCGGGAACGGATTTCCGGTGGGGGCCAGCAGCGGAGGTGGGATCCACCATCCGTGAAGGGGGAAGACGCGAGTCGTCGGCGTGAGAAATTCAATTGTTGGAGGACAATTATGCAAAATGTGGGCGTTGGTTTGGTTTTGATCTTTATCTAATTTGTTGCAATGTAAGTAAAGGACATGTTAGTAGGTTCTGGAAAACGTATTAGGAGTGGTCCTGGAAAGTCCGGTAGTCCGGGAAGCGGACACGGAAAGCGAGCGTCTGGATTCGAACTCCAACGGAAGCGTCTCATCCGAATTTTTAGATAGCTGTAAAAGATAAGTACTTTCACCGAATTTTTAGACGGTATGTGCAAAAATGGTGGATTCGAAGGACTACTCCACTGTATGATCTGAAGGAGAACGTTACACCGGAGTTTTACTACCTGACCGCAGACCAAAAGTGGTTCGATATTTGTCAGTTAGAAAATTACTCTGATTTGGAATCAGGTAGATTTCGTCTCGTCATCTAAAAGAATTATAATAAACAATAATTTTTAAATATGAATAATATTTTATTTAAAAATGTTTTTATTAGATAATATATAACATAAATTAAGTATTATTTTGATTAAATTATTATAGTTTATTTAATTATAATTTTAGACCATTCATGTCAATTAATAAATTTCATGTAATTTTTTAGAAAAAGATAAAAAAAAATATGGCACATAGAAAGTTATTGTTGAAGTTTATGACGCAACGATTTTGATCATCCATAATATTTACTAGATAGTAGTAAGCCATATTTTCGGCGCTCGAGCTACAAAGATTGGTCGTTTGAAGAGCACGGAAAGTCTTCCAGCGAGCTAAGACATGGTAAGGAAGAGAATGAGCAGCGTAGTTAGAAAATAGAGTAAAATTCGAACTTTATATTTAAAAGTGGAGACAATATGCACACTTTTATCAGGCGAAAAAAATATTATGTAGTATATAAGATGTTGTCGTATGAGCGATACCGTTACAGACAGTGACGGACCCAAAAATTTTATGCAGGGGTGTCAAAATATAATATAATATATATAAACATTTATAAGTAAAAAAATTTTACAAGCTAAACAAAATATTACAAGTAAAAAAAATCAAACTATTTAATTTTTATAATAATAATTATTTAGTTTCACAGATAACTCCTATTTTGAAAATTTCTCCTATTTCAACCTCCGGCTTTTTTTTTCTTTTTTCTTTTAGCCTCTTTTCAATATTTTTAATATCGAAAAATATTTATTTAGAATAATATTTTGAAAAAAAAGAAGTTCAGCATAAAAGTTATAAATTTTGATGAGATCTACAACTTTTATATTCAAAATTTTTTCAAAAAATAATCTGAATAGGACTTTTGAGGACTTCAAAAATAAATATTGCAAAAACAAAAAGAAAAAAAAATCCACACAAATAACATGGGATTCGAAACCAGGTCATACGGGCGCGTGGTTCCTGCACTACCACTCGCCAAGTAATTTGAACAATATTTGTGGTGAAATATATGTATATATAGATATATATACCATTGTCGAAAGCAGAGGTATCGCTTGATACCCCTGCCAATGTACTGGGTCCGTGTTACATATAATAAATAGTTTCAGATAAAAAAATTACTAAATTTATTTAACTCATTTATATTTTTATATATTATATATTCGTTATTTCTATTTTCTTACATTTAACCCATCGCCACGTGATCTCTTGGGCTATAAGAATACTGCCTTTTAATAAGGTACGTAGATTTGTTCCTTCTCTTCCACTTTTTTGGAGCTCAATTTTTTTTCTCCTCCTTTTGTAATTGTGGCGACACATGATCTTATTGGATACTGTAGCTGTTTCCTGTTAGTAAGTAGCTTGAGCTATAAAAATACGTCGCAAAACCGCAAAGCAGCGTACACAGATATCGTCCATCGTGGCAGCCAGAAGATATTCCACGTATTTAGTTTCTGTCTCCGAATTATGCCGCACGGCAAGCATCGTTGACGTCTATGATTCCTTGCTTTCCATCGGAGATTGAAGGTGTAATTTGTTTATTAGATGTAAATCTGTTTCCTGTTAAGCTCGTCTAAATCAAATTCTTGTACTATAATTGTCTAATTCTTGATACTTCTCTGCTCCAAAGTTCTCAATTTGTCGTCTTTGCAGAAGGTTTTGATTGCAGAGAATAAGGATGAAGTTGTTCGTAAAGACGCTTAAGGGCTCGCAGTTCGAGATCGAAGTGAATCCCGCTGACAAGGTTCGATACTCTCGCGATTCCTTCGAAATTAGGGTTGCGGAAGTGATTTTGCTTTGTTTGTTGCTCTGAATTGGGGTTGATCTGCGATTGCTCTAATTTGTCAAGAAATTAGATTTTAATTGTTGCTGGGACTTCGTTTGGTGGACTGGTGGTATAAGAAGATTAAAATTAAATTATTTTTGTAGAATTTGTTTCTAAAGCAATTAGCAATACTAGTGTATGGCTTACTATGTTTACCGAGGATAAATATTTGTGTCCATGAACTGATGAGATATTTCAAGTGAAGCCTGAATGTTATGAACTCCGTAGATCTCTGCCTGTTTTTACCTGCATTTTAAATGTCTGTATCATATCTTACAGATACTTCAGTAACATAGCAAAGTGGTTAAGAACACACTTTAGATATCTTCTAGAAATAGGTTTTGTGATAGTGTGCATCTTTATGTTTTATGTTATGAGTAACGTAGCATTACAGCTAATATTTCGACATGTGGGTTGTTACCGTGTCTGATATTATCGCCATGTGAATTATTTATTATTATTTTGACTGTTGCATACATGCTACAAGGATAAAATTCCTTATAACAGAAAAGTCATATCAATCATTAGCATCATGTCGGAGTATGTTGTATTATGCGTTCTTGTTCTGATTTATCTTTTGTTTTGTTTTCTCGACGCTCTCAAAATATAGGTTTCCGATGTTAAAAACAATATTGAGGCAACTCAAGGACGAACTGTGTATCCAGCTGAGCAGCAGATGCTCATATATCAAGGGAAGGTTTTGAAAGATGATACTACATTGGAAGATAATAAAGTTGCAGAGAATGGTTTTGTTGTTGTCATGCTGAGTAAGGTAAGCATCTTTCCTGTGCTCATTTCCTTAGTATGTATTTAAATATTTGGTTTTGGATGGATGCTGCATTTTTTTTCGACTGCTAGAGGTAGTTAGTAATTTCTATATCTTTCTCACAATCGGTAACAACGTTGTGTGATGTCATCAAAGTTTTTGCTTATGTATATGTTGATGGCTGTTGTTTTTCGATTGGATCTCATGATAATGGTTGTTGGCTTATGTTGATAGTGTTGTTATTAAGCTATCACATTGGAACTTATAATCCTACATCCCAACTGATATTTTTTATTTGGATTGTCGAGATTAATCAAGCATGGGGTTGATTATAGGCATGGTTTTCGGTGTTGGTCGGCACAATCTGTACCAGACGGCACGTGTTTATTCCGGCAGTTGTCGGCACGGCACGTGTCAAAAAATCTTGTAATTTTTTAATTAATTTTTTATATTTATATTTATTTTTTAAAAAATAACAAATATATATATATATCGGCACAATCTGCATGGCACCATCGGCACTGTCGGTACGTGCCGAGATTTGAGTTTACCGAAACTCGGCTCAGCTCGGCACATAAAACCTTGATTATAGGATCAATAAGTTATATGGATCGATTCGTTTGATTACATAGGAATTGGTAGCCAGGGTCTATGAAGGGAAAGCATGATACAGATTGAGTACTTGTTGTCTTTTAATGTTATGGCATATTTTGACAACTCTTACTAATTGTTGTGCTTTTTCTGCTAAGATGCTACACTAGATAGTTATTTGTTGCATTATTTTCCCCACCCAATTTCGTAATTTGTAGAATCCTGAGATTCTTGTTCTATCCTATCGGCTTGATCTGTGAACCTAGAGATGATTCTACTGGAGGAATAACACTTTTACTAAAGATGCTGTAGTCAACATTTTTTCTCTACCATGCTTAGTTAAGTTCACTTTAGATAATTACAAGTATATCTGGCTGCGCGTTGCCGCGGATGTATTTTTGATGTCGTAGTTAGTTTTATAAGTACATCTAATATTTGGCCAAATTTAGAAATATTTATAGACGGGATATATATAAATATTCATTACATCAACACAAAATGAAGTACTATACAAGCATTTGTCTAAATATTTACAATACACACACACACACACACACACACACACACACACACGTGTGTATAACTTTTTTTTCCTTTTTTTTTTTTGTTTTTTGTTTGTTCTATTTAATAGTAACTCTTCTTTATCTTTTGTATAACTATATATATATATATATATATATATATATATATATATATATATATATATATATTCAAAACTTAAAAAAAAGGAAAATAAAATACGATACAGTATTTTAAGGCCTGTAAATTAATTTTTCGCTACTTATGAATGTCGCCGTATTTATGTACATATATATATGTATATATGTATATATATCTACATATATATATATATATATATATATATATATATATATATATATATATATATATATATATATATATATGCATATATGTATATATATATATATATATATATATATATGTAGATATATATACATATATACATATATATACATATATATATATATATATATATATATATATTCAAAACTTAAAAAAAAGGAAAATAAAATACGATACAGTATTTTAAGGCCTGTAAATTAATTTTTCGCTACTTATGAATGTCGCCGTATTTAAAATTATTATGAAATCGCAATTATAGTAGCGTTTATTTTATATTTGATATCGTGAGTTTCGATTTAGTTTTGTTCATCAATTTAATTACGTTAAATTGTACATCGGGGTATGTATAAAAGTATATGTATTTCGATTTGGACTTGAACCCGAATAATAAGAGGGTTATTAGTAAAAGGTGGAGTTAAATTTTCAAAGTTGATATAGGGATGTCTAATACTTATCATGTTATAATATGAATATTATGTATTTTATATATAAGTAAAAAAAAAAAAAAGGTGAAGATGGACAGTAGCTGGATCTTATCCAGCCACCGTCCACCGCTCATTGATCCTATAGAGGATCACCACTTACCCCTCTCTCTTAATTTGAGTTTTCCCATTTCCTCTCTCTCTCTCTCTCTCTCGGTGGATCACTCTCTTTCCCCGAATCGCTCATCCTTTCTGCGCGGTCGTCGCCCCGCCGCGCCAACGAATTGTGAGGTTGTCGTCTACACCATGTCCCAGGCACGCTCGTTGCGGTGTTGTCAAGATCAGACTGGATTGTCCAAAACACATATTTAGAAAATTTGTTTTTTTGGGAAAAATTTACGACATTAAAGTTATATATTTTATAAAAATCTATAACTTTTATGTTGACAGCTTTTCTAAAAGGTATTCCCCAATTATTATTATTTTTTTTTATTTAAGTAGGTTATTCGGTGGTGACAATAGCATCTTTCTATGCTCTAGAATGCATAATTTGGAACCTGTGGTCTCCAGATATTTAGAAGTATTTTTTGAAAAAACTTACAACATCAAAATTATAGATCTCATAAAATCCTACAACTCTTGACTTTTTTTTCTAAAAAGTATTCCCCAATCATTTTTTATTTTTTTTTATTCAAGTAGGTTATTGGGTGGTGAAAGTAATATTTTTCTATCCTCTAAAATGCATAAATTGGAACATGTGGTCACTTTTAGTATATAGAAGTAGGTTATTCAGTGGTGACAGTAATATCTTTCTGTCCTCTAAAATATACAAATTGAAACGTGCGGTCTCTTTTAATATAGAGGTAGTTAGTTACCTAGTGAGTCGAGAATGTCATGATTGGTTGTAAGTATAGTGTATTTGGAATATGATTACGAGCTTATTCTCCAACATTTCTTTCTTCGTTCGTGTAATAGGCGAAGAAGCCTTCGTCAAGTGAAACTTCAAGCACAGCTAAGGCCCCTACAAGTGAGGTAAGAAGTTATTTGTTTATGATAAACTTGTCATTCTTTTTGTATTAGTTGGGCAACATAG
This sequence comes from Xerophyta viscosa, assembly GCA_002076135.1. Classification (NCBI taxonomy): domain Eukaryota; kingdom Viridiplantae; phylum Streptophyta; class Magnoliopsida; order Pandanales; family Velloziaceae; genus Xerophyta; species Xerophyta viscosa. The sequence goes on along the minus strand of MJHO01000095.1, from coordinate 792,494 downwards.
CTTGTGCTTGTTTTATTTTTTATTTTTTGTATGTCTACAAATGCAAGAGTTTGCTTGAATCCTAACCAGCGTGTTTTTGGCTCTTTCATGTGAGAAAATTCTTTTTTTTGGAATCTTAGTGGAAGATAATGCTTCTTTTTTGGGTGGTTCTAGGCCTCTAATATTATTTCAACTCCGTCAACAACTCCATCTCCAGCACCAACTGCAACTGTAGCACCGTGCGTTTTTCCCACTTACGCGTTTCTTTTCATCTATCCATTTGGATTTAGATTAATGCTTCTTAGCATATGAAGCTTATACTTGTGACATTGAACAGGACGCCTGCAACTGTACCAGCTCCGGCAGCTGCACCTACACCTGCTGCTGCTCCTACACCTGCTGCTGCTCCTTTTGCTTCGTGAGTGTCATCTTTCCTGGGCCAATCATTTATAGATGAAATATCATGACATAGCTCTTGTTTCTCCAAAAATTCATTTAGTGGGTGAGAGCATGGGATAGCCTAAGTAGCTTTCAGTGGCTTGGAAGTTTGTTGCACTCATTGTATACATCGTGTGAAAGCAGATTAGATCGTGAATATGCATATTGATTTAGTTTCTGCTTTGCATCATAAATAGCATGAGAAAACTAGGACCTGTTAGTTGCAAAATATAATGATTAAGACTTATAGTTAGAGGCCCTAGTTGGATGAGCCTGTACCACTCTGCTTGGCTGGTTTCAATGAAAGGAAGGATTGAAGTAATGCAGACATAATTAAACAAATTGTTCCGACAAAGATTTCTTTGATTCCATGGTGCTCTAGCATACCATGCTGATTAATTCATTTGGCGCAAAGAAACCTGAAGTCTGATGTTTTTATAAGAAGCTGGAATCTGTGACATTGCATTGTCCATTTTTTTTCCTTGTGCTGATGATGTAGGTTTTCTCTTTGATTAAGGAGAAACATGTTGAGCGAATTTGTTGATAGGTATTTATAGTAGGAAAGTTTCCATCGCTAGCTCCAATGTGTAGATAGGGTAACATATTTGTTATGCATGATTACCAATGTGGTAGTAAGGTAACTAACAATTTGTAGTAGTGCTATTGGCATTGTAACTTGAATGCTATGTAGTTCATACTTCCTTAGCCCCTTCATCTGTTCACAAATTGCTAGTTATTTACTGCGATTATTCTCACCTTTTTTCTTGAGACTTATTATCATTCTTACCCTTGTGCTCCGTGTCATCAGAGCTCCAGCAGATGTATATGGTCAAGCCGCATCAAACCTTGTTGCAGGCACTAACTTGGACGAAACGATCCAACAAATCCTTGACATGGGAGGTGGTAGTTGGGACAGGGACACTGTTTTGCGTGCTTTACGTGCTGCGTATAACAATCCTGAGAGGGCTGTAGAGTATTTATATTCTGTAAGTAATGTCTCGAACTTGCTATTGTTGGGAATGATTGTGTAATTTGTGATCTCAGGGTCATAGTTGTAGGAATCATCTAATAACTTCACGAACCCTCCTTAGAACCTCGTTAACTCTTCCGCTTTACTCTTGCATGCGCTTAAAGCGCGCAACCACCTAAGTATCCTGCCACAAATTTTATATATATATATATACACATTAAATAATGTAGAGAAGAGTGCTTGGATTGCAATTCCGCTCGAAACATTCCTAATGTTTCACAAACGCATGAAACGTATCACGTGCTGAGTGCTTGATCTTTCTTTTTCTTTTTTCTTTTTTTGAGATTATTGTAAGGAAACTCTACACTTAACTTGCCAACTTTTGTGCAACCGTTGTAACAGATAAATATAAAATATGTAAATATTGGCGCTCCCGCTTGCAAGGGTTTTTTAACAATGCTTGTTTCCCCGCTCACGCTCCTGTACATGCTTCGTGCAAACTGGTCAGGATTAGTACTCATATATGTTTCGAATAGTGGTTCTTGAAAATTAATCCATGTAGTGGTCCAAACTTAGCTAAGTCTTTAAGTCTTTACTTGTATGGCTTCTAAGTTCCGACGGGTGTTGCTTTTGTCTTAATTCTTTAGCTATGTTATAAGTAGGAAGAGTTCCATGTGTGCGGGACTGAAATTATTTATCTATATTCTTCAAGATGTAGGTAGAATGGGCTTTGTTTATGCCTTTTCTTCTTTGATAGCAGCATGTGGAGCTTTGATTGTTTGGGGTATCTTATGTCTACGGTTATCTATTTGTCTTCTCATTAATTTTTCTGAAACTAAATTGGCATGTTTGGTTGCAAATGCTTCTACGAATGCTGAAACCTTTTAGCTATATGTGTCAGGGCATCCCTGCTCAAGCTGAGGCACCACCTGTTGCTAGAGCTCCCACAAGTGGGCAAACAACCAGCCCCCCAGTCGAAGCCCCAACTCAGTCGGCAGTTCCTCCTACTGGACCGAATGCAAACCCTCTTGACCTCTTCCCTCAGGTACGTAAGAAAAACTCATTATTTAATTTGATTTGTAAGAAATAGCATATGTTTAATATTTCAATTTAATATGATTTTGTTTAAGTATGCAAGTAATAACATGTTTTAAATCTTTCTTCATCAAGGGTGTTCCAAGTGTGGGTTCAAATGCTGGCACAGGCTCTCTAGATTTTCTTCGCAACAGTCCACAGGTGCCCGAAGGTTACCTCTCTACATGTTCTTTTGGACTATATGATTTTCAAAGTTGTCTTTTTTTGTTTCGCAGTTCCGGGCATTGCAGGCTATGGTCCAAGCAAATCCTCAAATCCTACAGGTTGTCTCCCTTTGTTATGCTGAGTTATCTTCTTTTTTTGGAATAATGTTAAAAAGCCCCTGCTTTTCGAAACTCGTTCAAAAAGAACCCTGCTTTTTTCTGACAATCACTAAATCAAAGCCAAAATGCACATATATAAATATTTTTTGGAAAATTTTGAATATGAAAAAGATAGATTTTGATGCGCTCTACATTTTTTTATATTGAAAGTTTTTCTAAAAAATATCGCTAAATATGTGGTTTTTAAGGATTCGAAGTCTTTACTGGTTACAAAAACTTTGGAGCCCCAAACATATATTTAGAAACATTTTTCAAGATAATTTTAAATCACACAAAGTATTGAAATTTTTTCCAAAAAATACTTATACATGTGTTTTGGAGTGATTTGTAGGTTGTTCGAAAAGCAGGGGCTTTTTGGTAACAGTTTTGAGCGGGAGTTAATTGACAAAACCCCTCTTTCTGTTGTGTGTGTGTGTGTGCGTGCGCATTTCGTGTTTATCTGCTATCAATTTCTGTGATTTTATATTGTGAAATATGTATAAACTACACTTTTTTTCTTCAGCCAATGCTACAAGAGCTAGGGAAGCAAAACCCTCAAATTATGAGGCTTATTCAAGAGCATCAAGCAGATTTCCTACGTTTGTTAAATGAACCTGCAGAGGGCGGTGAGAGGTAGATATCGTGTTCTTTTCAATTTTTTTTGTGTTTTAGCTTTATGAGTACGCTCTAATCCTTTCGTTATCTGAACCAGCAACATACTAAACCAGTTAGCCGCTGCGATGCCCCAGACAGTTAGTGTTACCCCGGAGGAGCGTGAAGCTATTGAAAGAGTAAGTTCATTTGTCTTTTTTTTTTTTTTTTTTTTTTTTTTTTTGAGGGCCCCAGCTACTACCTGGAATTAGGGGTCTGACAGTATAATAAGGCTCACACTTGGCTCCTCAATGAGAGAAATTTTATAATGATCCAGGTGTAAGTTTCAAAACTTACACCACACTCATTACACTTATATTTAGAGATATTTTTAAAGAAATTTTTAACTACAAAATTCAGAAAAATATATTATATTTTTGTAGTGCAAATTATTTTCAAAAAGAAATTAAATACCATATTAAATAAATCGATAAAAAATTATAGACAAATACATTGATTTTACACTACCATATTTTAATAATTATTTTTGACATATATTATGATATTTTATGAAAATAACTTGAACAATAAAATTATGTGTTTTATTTTTCTGAACAACTTTGTAGTTGAATTTTTTTTTAAAATAATATCTCTAAATATAAATTTTAATGGGTGTGGTGTAAGTTTCGAAACTTACACTTGGAGCATTATAGAATTTCTCCTTCCATGAGGACACTCTCATTCCGGGAGTGCTCTGTTGCATGGTAGGGAGAACACCTGTGTACTCACCACCGCAGCATAATTGATGCGCGACTGCCAGCGTGGAGAGTCGAATCCGAAATATGAGGCTTCAAGAGGCCTACCCTACCCCTGCGAGTTACCAGCATATTTTACGCGGGAAATCCCGCCGCCCAGCCTATTTTGTCCGTCAATAATGTTGTAGTTTGGGGGAATAGATGAAAAAGCGCACCTCCTTTTAACGACTTTCCATTTTGCCTTCTACCTGGCAGCTCGAGGCGATGGGGTTTGATAGGGCGCTTGTCTTGGAGGTCTATTTCGCCTGCAACAAGAACGAGGAACTTGCAGCGAACTACCTTCTGGATCACATGCACGAGTTTGAAGAGTGATAATTAACAAATATCTGTTCATAAGAAGCCAAGTTAGATGCACACCCTTCTTTCTGGGGCGCATTTACGAAATACTGTGGATACCTGTCTTGAGTGGTACATCCAATGCCTTCATGTGCTACTAAACTTTGTAATCTTCCTTTTTTTTCTTCTTTTTTCTTTCAAAATCTGATTTGTCTGCTACTTATCTCTTCTTCTTTTTTTCTGTTTTTTATTGGTAATGGGATGCTGTATTATCATATATATATATATATATATATATATATATATATATATATATATATATATATATATATATATATATTAATTTGCTTGAGGTATATATATAGTAATTTGCTGTGGTGTTTGTGTGTGTGTATGCATGCATGCAACCTGTGGAAGTAGACAAGTAGTTCCCCATGGGTGAAGTAATACAGCTTTGAAAATTACTCTACAATGGCCTGTCATATATATATATATATATATATATATATATATAAGAAAAGAGAGAGAGAGAGAGAGAGAGAGAGAGAGAATTGCATGATGTGAGAATTGCATGATGTTGTTGCTTGGAACGCGGATTTACTGCTTTAACGACACTATTTTAATTCTGCCTCCTCAATCACATAATGACACGTGTTTTAAATTTTTAATTTCTAATTTTTTTTTTCTAAAGTTCAATGATGAAAATCTCCTAAAAGAATTTTTCACTAAATAATTTTAATCTTCATCCTATCTATTCGTCAATAATTTTTTTTTAGAAAGCATTTAAATTTGAAAAAAAAATAGAAAAAAAAATTTGGGAGACATATCATGTCATAAGAGAATATAATTGGGGTAGTATGGTTGGAATTAGATCTCCTTTCTTAAGAATAGCTCCTTCAATTAGATCAAATCGGTCTATTTTCGATCTTCAACAATTGGGTAGACGCCGAGTGCGTCTAGTTTGACCGGTTAGGAGATGCCTTAAAAAGCTCACCATCCACATTCGAGGCCGTATGGGATGAAATTTTTCGCAAGATTTTTCAAAGAAAAATTTTCTGTGCCTTATGGTAGTTTTTGATCATGAAGGCCATTTCAGAGCGTCAGTAGGAACTGAATATGATAATTTTTTTCGAGTTTAAAGTCTCTACGGTACGTGCGGTTGTATTACGGATTCCATCATAATAATTTCAAAAAAAAAAAAAAAAAAACTCCGACCGAAATCGTTCCGCTTTCTTTCTTTTTTTTTTTTTTTCAAAAAAGAGAGCATATGCTTTCATGATAAAATTCCGTTATTACAAAAATATAATTCTGGAAATTATTATACAAACGGTTAAAAATTTGTAGCTCAAAAACTTTATTTTTTTTAAGTACGTGAGATCTGAGCCGGGGGTCGTGTGTTTTCCGCAGACATATCCGTGTTAGATCTGTCAAAATCAAGTTTATCTTGATTCGAACCCCTTTTTCAAACTTGATCGCAACTTGATTCGAAGGCAGCAGTTCTTTTTTTTTAGAAAATTTACTGTTCAGCCCCTCTAATTTTAGGGTGTCGCAAATTAGCCCCCCGAAACGCCACGTGGCGGCACGCGCGCGCCGCCACGTTGGCGGAAAATCGATTTCGGGAGGCTGAACAGTAAAAAACGAAAAACGGAAGGGCTGAACAGTAATTTTTTCTTTTTTTTTTTTTAACTTCATCAAGAGACCGGTGGGTGACTATAGTTAGAATTTTAACCGGCCGGTCCGATCCGAATAGTCTTTGAAGGTCGGACCGAACCGATTGAGGACATGGTTCGGTTGAGTACCACTATTTCTGGTACTGCCGTCTGATGATCCGCAAACTGCGATCCTTCCTATGCGCGCCCTCTCATTTCTCGTAATAAAAAAAAAAAAAAAAAAAAAAAAAAATTCATGCTTTTTCTTGCTTTTCTCGCTCATTTTTTTCGTTCTTTTCACTTCTTCATCTCCAAACACATCTGTGCAGGTACTGTTCTCCTTTCTGAGTCTGAATTGGAATTTCTTCTGGTTCATGGATTATATTCATTTCTAGAAATGCAGTTTGTTTCCGTATTTCGTGTCTTTTGTTTTGAAAGTCGAAAAGGGAAATTGAATTCTACAGTAAGGATGTTCAAGTTCTATCTTTGTCCTTTTTTATGATTGTTACGATGATAATAGAGTATCATGAAATTTCTTACTTTTATTTTCTATCTAACATGTTTTAAATACGTACTATTTGAATTATGTGATCCGTATAATCTGCTAAAGTATTTTCTCCCTCCCTCATGATCTATTCATACGACTAGGAAGCTTGCACATAAACTGTTTGAAATTTGTCCTACTTTACGGCCTGAATTCTTCGAACCATATCATGATCCAGATTTATTCTTTATAATGGACCAAGATTATGCAGTATGCAATTGGTTTAAACCGTGTAGTTATGATCTTTGATTTGGTGCAATACGATCATACTTGTTCCGTTGTTCTCATTCTATAAATTGAAAAAACGAACTTTCTGCTTCTTGATATTCAGGACATTTCTTGAAAACAAATTTTCTTTGAACAGTATTCTCTTCTGATCTCATTGGTTGCTGCAATATATTCTCATTTTTTTTTTTTTTGGGTAATAGATATTTTTGTAATGCTTTTGTGATGGAATTTGCGGACGGCTTTGTATCTAGTGAGCATCAAGAGCTGCTTAGATCTACTTTAGAGAGTGCAGATCCTACGTCCGAATCTCCATTACGAATTTCATCTCCAAGGTCTCCTAGATCGCCTCACAGCTCCGGTAAAGGCAGTCCAAAACACAATATTATGACTACTTCGCCAAGATCACCTCATCACAAGTTTGGATCTGATAGAGGGAGTCCTGTTAAGACCGACAGGAATTCTCACACAGTAAAAAATGGGCATCCGAAAAAGGGTAGGTTTTTTTTTTTTCTAATATTTCTTCATTTGTACCTTCAAACCACTAATTTTGCTATCAAAAAGGGTTTATATATGCTTTGTTTTGTTGTTGTCTATATTTTTCCTTTTGCTTGTATTTTTGGGGGTGTTTAATGAGATACATGGTTTACATTGACTATTGAGAGTGCCCTACTTCATAGGTGGCTCGGGCGGAAAAGGCACATGGGGTGGATTGTTGGATAATGAGGGTGATTATTGTCTCGGCTCTAATGACCCAAATTATGACAGTGCCGAGGTAACTTTCCTTGCAACTACTCTCATGAACTAGCAAAAGTTAGTACATCTAATGTGCATATATCCCCACATTTTAGAATGTAGTATTAGGTGTGTGATATATATATATATATATATTTCTTCTTTTTTTTTTTCCGAGTAGAACCTATTTAGGGTCATCTCTTTCGCCCCAGCGCATATACACTGGGACACCTGGCTCAGCCCAGGAGGACCGGTGCGCGGTCATCCAACCCCTTTGGGGCTCCAGGCCTTTTGCGTGCAGCGTACCCGTCACGTGTGGGGGGCGCACACGTGCGTTCCTGTCTGCTGTGCTGAAGAGGGACAGCAGCGGCCGACGCCGTGGCTCGAACCTGGCTATTTTAGGTATATTGTTCACAACTGTTTCTGGTGTTTTCCATTTTATTGATTTTTATTTATCTTTATATTTGGCTTTTCTCTAAATTGATCTTTGTTTGGCAGGAATGCGACAACAGAAGTCCTAGTAAATCTTCTGTAGAGTTTTTTGAAGAATTTAAAAAGAAGGTTACAGTTATCATAGAGGAATACTTCAGTGCGGACGACATCGGTTCTACCGCGAATGAATTAAAGGAACTAAGATTTTCGTCGTATCATTACTATTTTGTTAAGAAGCTAGTTTCGATCGCCATGGACAGGCACGACAAAGAGAAAGAGATGGCCGCAGTTTTACTGTCAACACTTTATGCGAACATCATCGATCCCCCGCAATTCTGCAAGGGATTCAGCAAACTTCTTGAATCCTCCGATGACTTGGCTGTTGATATACCCGATACCGTAGATGTTCTTGCCTTATTCATATCTCGAGCGGTGATCGACGAGATACTTCCACCTGCTTTTTTATCGAAACAATTGGAAATTTTACCGGAGGGCTCCAAAGGAATTGAAATCATAAAGAGAGCTCAGAAGAATTATTTATCGGGCCCTCTTCATTCAGAAAGCATTCTACGGAAATGGGGCGGAATCAAGCGTGTTACAGTCGAAGAACTCAAGATCAAGATAAACAATCTACTGATAGAATATATTTCCAGTGGCGACAAGGAAGAAGCATGCCGATGTATCAAACATCTCAAAGTTCCGTATTTCCACCATTACATCGTCAAGCACGCGTTGAACCTAGCAATGGAGAAACGGTCGGCTGAGGGCCCCATCATGGAGTTGTTAAAAATAGCCGCTGACGAAGGAATCATTAACTCGAGCCAAGTATCGAAAGGGTTTAATAGGCTTATAGATATGATTGATGACCTGTCTTTAGATATCCCAAATGCTAGACATATATTGCAATCATTGATTTCTAAGGCTGCATCAGAAGGCTGGGTTTGTGCATCTTCTTTGAAGTCTATGAACACCCGGCATGCGAATCAAGGTGAAATTAAAAACGCGAAGCTTTTTAAGATAAAAGCGGCTTCCATCATCCAAGAGTATTTTTTAACGGGTGATATTATCGAAGTAGTGAACAGCTTAGAATCAGAAAACCCTGCGGGGTCTTCGTCGATGAACGCGATTTTTGTTAAGAAGCTAATTACTCTAGCAATGGACCGTAAAAAGCGGGAGAGAGAGAAAGCATCTGTATTACTTTCTTCGATGTGTTTTCCTGCGCAGGACGTCGTGACGGGCTTTGTTCAGCTAATCGAGTCCGCCGAGGATACTTCGTTAGACAATCCGTCCGCCGTAGAAGATCTTGCTATGTTCTTGGCACGGGCAGTAGTCGATGAAGTTATTGCACCGTCATACTTGGACGATATCGAAAATCAGTCTGAAGGTGCGGATATAATATGTAGCGTAGTTCTTCGCCATGCAAGATCATTATTAGACGCCCGTCTGTCTGGTGAACGTATTTTACGGTGTTGGGGTGGGTCTGGGGGTAGCAAGACCGGATGGGAGCTAGATGATGTCAAAGACAAGATTGCTAAGATTTTGGAGGAGTACGAATCGGGAGGCGACTTGAAGGAGGCTTGTTGTTGCATAAAAGAGCTCGGGATGCCGTTTTTTCACCACGAGGTGGTAAAAAAGGCCGTGGTGAATGCGATCGACAAGAAGAACGAAAGCTTATGGTATCTGCTGGAACGGTGCTACGAAACGGGATTAATTACGACGAATCAGATGATGAAGGGGTTTCAGAGGGTGGTCGAGTCTCTTGATGACTTGCAGTTAGATGTTCCTGACGCGAAGAAACAATTTAAAGCGTACGTCCGACGAGCAAAGGAAGACGGGTGGTTGGATGCATCATTTTCCTTAGAAAATATTAACCATGCAGCAGGTCAGAATGGATTTTGCTGCCAAACAAAGGAGTGAAGACTGTCACTTTTTTTTTTTTTTTTGAATAAATTATTTCTTATATTCTCAGAAATTGGGAAAGTAAAGGTTGTTTAGATATCATCTTCTTTCCTGCATAAGGGAAAACTTTGCAGTTTGTAATGTGATATTTACTATCTCATTTATGATTATACATGCAATTTGATGAAATTTAACCATATTTTTACTATATCAAATTCTACCATTTCATCTTTTTTTTATAGTTAGGATGGTTTGGGTGGCTGGGCCCAAAGAAGTCTCACTGCTCGTGTTGTCAGTTGCGCATTTACGAATACTACGCTGGCGGGTACGCGCTCGACGGAGAACTGTCAAATGTCCTCAAAGAGCTATGTGAGGACCTTATACGGATAAAGATCTAGCTCTAGGTGGAAACCCAACGCTCAAAAAAAAAAAAAAAAAAAAGTTTGGATGGATATCATAGAGAGACATCCTTAAATGATATTAGTAGCAGCCAACCTCCTATATCAATTTATTACAAGAATTCGATGGTTGCAATAAATCTTGCTACCAATTTTTTTCATGGATTAAATGTTCAAAATATGTGCCCAAAAAATTTAAAAAAAATAATTAAAAAAAAAAAATCTCGAACCAATTTTAAGGCACCCCTACAAGACATTGAAAGTAGCAGCAGTTCATTCAAGGGTACCTTAAATGCTACCCATTAGCTGTGAAGGCTAAGTGAGGTCCACATTTTATGTCATATATACATATATATATATATATATATATATATATATATATATATATATTATATATTATATATATATATATATATATTCGACCATGTCGAAGAACAAATAGAGACTAACGCGGCGCTTATTCATTGGATAATGGCTAGACGGAAGAGAGAGCGAATCCAATATCGTCTTGTTCTCCACCGGAACAAGCCTGTCCGGTATGTATGTTGGTAACCCGACTTATATTGGGAAATATTTCCGAGTCGTTTTTGTAGGGACTATCAATCATAATCAGTAAGATTTTTATCTACAGAATAATCAAACTCTAGCTTACTATTTTAAAAATTACTGACCGAAAATTAGTTAAATCCAGCATTTATTGGTTGTTGCTCATGTACAAAGACATCACAATGCATGTCTATAATGTTTTTTGGGAAATTTATATATCAGCCCCCCTATTTTGCGTTTCGCGCGTATCAGCACCTGAAAACGTGTTTTTAGGGACTGATATGCGCGAAAAACAGAAACGGGAGGCTGATATGCAAAAGCCCATGTTTTTTTTATCTTTCAAATAATCATGGGAACTTCAGTTTGCAGTAGGCAGTCTAATAGATCCCCCGCGTCACGAAAGGAGAGATCTCTACTTCGAGTCTCGCAGCCTGTAAGGGGAGGAAAAACTTATCTGCAATCTCAGGCATGGATCCGACTAGATCATGGGTGGCGCAGACCTAGGATTTGGGAAAGGAAGGACTATACACTTTTGTACCCAAAACTAGGTCTGAGCATTCTGGTCGCCTCGAACCGACCCGAATTATTAAGGGCTGACTTGAATCGAACTTCTGTGGACTTGAACAACCCCGAATTTCGTTCCAACCTGAACTGAACCAAAACAGTTTACAACTCGGTCAGTTCAAATCAGTTTATGTTAACCAGATCTGTCAATGCAGAAGGAGAAGATGCGCTCGGGTCCAGGGTGATGAATCCAAATATTTTACGGCAAGATGTTAAATTAGGTCTAACCCGAATCGACCTGAATTTTCACTGTCCATTCCCAACCAAAAGTTCTTATACCTAAATTGTTAAAATCTCAATGCCCCCCACCCCCGGGGCTTTGTTCGGGTCAATTTTTCAGGATATTCAGGGTAATGCTCAGCCTTATTCAATACTGGTACTTCAACGACTTGCACCGCGAGCTTTCACATTTCCATATGAGCTGTTGTAGGCCACTAGATATGTGTCCTCTGAAACTAACTTCCAACCTAATCTGTCTCAATTTATTTGTTTCATAGTAATGTGAGACAAATAAAAAAGTTTTAATCAAGAGACCAAAATCCTGTCCTCATTATAACACCACATTATCATTCATACACTCCTGTGATTTCACTCACTATTATTTTTAAATCATTTAATTTATTAGATAATTAGAAAAACTTCGGCTAGCTCAGGGCGCTTAGGACAGATAGTTAGTGCTTCCACCTCATGAAGTGGAAGTCTCAGGTTTCAAATCACGCAAATGCTACTGCAAGGGTTTAGGGAGTTTATCCTCTCTATACTCTATTGAGGGTAACGCAGATATTCGGATCTGTCTATATAGAAAGATTGTGACTCCTTGGTTCGTGGAATATGGAACGGTGTCATCCGTTGATTTATCTATTATAACGGTAGCACAAAAGTGGGCCGATTACTAACTGAATTTTTTCGCACACACCAGAGGGTGACTGGGTGCTGTAAGAGATATAGGAGGGTCAAAAGTTCCCCCTATCCGGATGAGCGTTGACGATAAACACGTGCCCGACATGAGATAAAATAGTCTCATTCGAAATCTAATCCGACCGGAAATGCACAAAATATTACATACTAAAAAAATATGATAATTGCATTTCAGCCCCTAACTATTTCAATAATCACGCGTTTCAGCCCCCACATCGGTGCAAAAATATGTTTCGAATGCTGAAATACAAACGGTAAAATAAAGGGACTGAAATGTAATTCTCAAAAAAAAAAAAAAAAAAAAAAAAAAAAAGGACAGGGACATTGTGCGCCCACATTATAGGCCTCAGGACTCAATAGCCATGGAAACTATTTTTATAACAATATTTCAGCCAAACGAAAAGAGTAATAAAAATTTATACTTTTATTAATTTATCCGCATCTACTGCAAATTTTACAAGCAAAGATCACCAAAAGAGAAGACTTCAGCGACCGCCGACGAGCTGATTGACGAGTGCCAGAGCGTTGCTCGTCAATCTCTTCGCTCGCCGGACGCGCCGGCAGACATCGGCCTTCGGCGACATTCTCCTTCCGCCGCCGCGGAGGCCTTCGACGCAGGTATCCTCGTTGGTTATCGCAGCGCTCATCCACGTCTGCGCGTTCGACACGTGCCAAGCCAACTCGCCGCCGCCGCCTCTGACGTTTTCGAGCCGCCTGATTTCCGCCGCCGACCGCCGCGTCTGATCGGCCGCGTCTGCAAGGGTTTCGCCGCAGTCCCTGAGCGCCGCCGCCTCTCGGGATGGCGAAGCGGGGGGGCGGAGGGGCGGAGATGCGGGCCAGAGCGGCACGGACGTGGGCGAGGCTGACGTCGGCGGCGGCGCACGCGAGCTTCACGGAGTCGCGGTGGACGATGGCAGCGTGGGGCGAGAGCGACTTGAAGCAGAGGCGAGGATACGTCGTACGACCGCAGCAAGACCGGACAAACTCAATGTCCGCCGAGGAGGCGGTGTTGTGGCCTCCTGCAACCGCCGCCGCCGTGACAGTTAGGGCGGCAAGGATGAGAAGCGCCGTCGTTATTGATCTCATGTTTCCTCGGTTTCCCCGGGTTGCACAGAGCAGCATTTAAATAGAAGGGTTTTAGTCGAAAAAAAATCTTAGTACTTGAGAAAAAAACGAAAAATTTATGAAATTAGTTAGAAATACATATACATACATATATATCTATATAATATATAACTAAAGAACAAGGAGTATGGTTTGGCAATATCTTATATCCTAATATAATTTTTTAATAGTTAAAATAAATTTAAATTATATATAATAGTTAATTAGTTATTATAAATATTATATAATTTATATATTAAAATAAGTGATAAAATCGGCTACTTTTTTTCTATATTTTCTAGATAATTTTTGAATTATATTTATTTTTATTTGTGAATTTGTTTTTGTTTAATTTTTTTTATTTTTTTAAAAAAAAAAATGATACATAATTAGTTGATATAAATAAAAGAATTAAAACTATAAATAAAATAATTATAAATTTTAAAAATAAATTTTTAGTTATTTGACAAAGACTACAAAACAAGGATTCTTCTGCAAACCGCCCCCCCCTCCCAAAAAAAAAAGAAAAAAAAAAGAATTCTCCATAATTTTTATATTTGAAAAGGTGCTCTAGTGGTGGTGTAGCAACAGTATGGAGAAAAGGGATGCATAAAAAAGTATGGACCGGACTCGGCCGGCACTTCTATGACGGGCTATCAGTGAGCATGAGTCGTGCGCTGGCACCACGCAGCAGCAAGAGCCAACTTAGATCACCCTACCGGCCTGCCGAGCTAGCTAGTGGTATGCACACATATAATAATTTAAAAAAAATAGTTTTAAATTTTCGGTATAAATACTGGGCTGTGAAAAATTAAAACTTTATTTTATATATTAATCCAAAAAGTTTAATAAATTGAGAATCAATTAAGTTTATGTTGACATAAAAGTTCAAATATAATAACAATTATAAAATAAAAAAAAATAATAATACTTTTAAGTCTTGTGATTGGTCCGCAACTTCGTCTTCTAAGATTTCACCTTAACTTTTTCGTGCAGCTCTACTTGATAAACAAAACAGATAATTACATATCAACCTTTCTATTTTATAAAATAAATAAATTAACTTCTGAAAAACATATTTTTATTGATTGATTTGTTTGATTTTAAAATTAGCGGGCTGATAGGTAAAAAGCCAAGATGATGTATATTCTTTAAATTTACAGTTATAGGACTGGGGGTAAATTTGGTAATTTAGGGGGGGGTGTGGTGTGGGCGGCAGAAATTTACTGAGGGACCGTCCTTCGCAACGTGTTCACGTGACGGTGAACAGCAACTGTCGTACGTCTGCTGTACGTTGCTCCGCATGAATATATTTTGTTTATAGTGAGACTTGTCGGCCATCTTTCCAATCTCAACTTACACAAAGAAATCTTTCTTTAAAACTTCAATATTGTTTTATAATTTAAATTATTTTTTTTAAAAAAAATAAATATAAAGATTATATATCATATTAAAATTTTATTTTTTATTTTTTATTTATTAAAATTTTTTTAAGACACTAATTTTAACTGTTTTTTTGAATTCTCTAATATTTTAAAGTTTTAATATATATTTAAAAATATTTTTTTAACAATCTCTTAATATAAAAATTAAAAATTAAGACATTTGTATAATAGTAAAAATATTTCTAACATAAATTTTTGAGACAGAAACTTATTTATAATAATTTTAAATATATGAATTAATTTATAAATAGTATTGTTATCAGTCCCCTGACTCAATTATTTCATTTTCTTTCGTTTTTGCATCATAAAGTCTCATAACGGTTGCGTTTTGCCGCGGTATATAAGTCTCATATCAAGAGAATTATCCTCACAAATACGAGTGGTCCGTAAAATCACGTATTTTTTGAAATAAGAGAGACATGTATATTTATATACGACGGTTTCAAATAAGAGAGAGATGTATATTGTTTTGTGAAACCACATATTTTGATTAGATTTAAAATTGTTATCGCTAAATTTGTGTTCTACAAGTTGGTATTTGGGTTAATTTCCAATTAAAAGCATCGGTTGGCTATACATCCCTTGCCTGTCCTGGTTGGATGGGTGTTGTCTATTAAGATATATGGGTTGACACTTCTGCAAAATCCGAATAGGGTTGGCTATAGGCCAACCCAATTAAAAAAAAAGAGATAATTGCATGTTAGCCCCCCCCCCCCAAAGTTTAGGTCTTGTATTTTAGCCCTTGAAAACGCTTTTTCGCGCTCGCGCGCTGCCACGTCGTGCGTTTTTGTATTTTCGGGAGCTGAAACATACGACTATTGATTTTAGGGGGCTGATATGCAATTATCCTTAAAAAAGGGTTAGTTTTCGAATGTTAACTTTGACAAGTTGGAATATTGTTAGATTGCAAAACCATATTTAAAAAAATAGATTTGGTGACCACATCATGCACTCTTTCGGCGACCGTCGACGCGATCGCCGACGATCGTTCGTCACTGACCGCCCTATGTCGGTCGCGAACCCACTTCATCGGCAACCGACAATGGCGGCTTGTGATAGTTTAAACATTTTTGAAAAATATTTTTTTCCCTCCGTCGCTCGCTATGTGCCTGCCATCTTCCCTCGTTGCTACGTGTCCGCCGTCGTCGCCCAACGAAGCTAAGCGCTGTCATGGAAGCCGTACCATCAATGATGGCGTATCAACGTTCGTCGTTGAAGCTTCGTTTTCATCGACCGTGGATACGTCGGTCATTGAACGTGTACTCGTCAACGACCATGCGCCGACCACCCAGGCATTGAAGCCATCCTCGGCACATACCGCAACTCAGATGGTCATAGAAGCAATGCACGTTACCGACCGCCTGAATTCAGCCATTGAAATGTTACTTAGGCGACGGCATGCACGGTCACGGTTGAGTCAGTCAGTGATTAATATTTTGTTGTCGTGAAAGAATGAATTTGAATTCTTTTGAAAGTAATATTTGGTCTTAATTTGTCAAACCTACCGTTTCTTCTTTAAAGAGCAAATGTAAAGCTTAGTAAGTCAAGGATTTTGGATTGGCTTGCACCCTAAACTAATGAGTTATATCATCCTAGAAAAAAAAAATAAAAAAGAGAAGCCATATTTCTATATCAACATTGCCAATTTTAAAGAGAAGGGATCGTCTGTGGCTGTGGCTACGATCTGGGCCGTTAATTGGCCAGCACGTATCACGAGATTTTTTATTTAAACTTTCGTCGACTTATTTGACCTAATTTTATACATTTTTATGAAAAGTTATGAACTATAAAATTGTAGATTTTGATGTGATCTACAATGTTGTAGTTCACAGTTTTTCGAAAAAATGTCAAACAATATGTTAAATTGATAATCAAAATATTTGATTATCAATTTGACATATTGTTTGATATTTTTTTAAAAAACTTTGAACTACAACATTGTAGATCACATCAAAATCTACAATTTTATAGTTCATAACTTTTCATAAAAATGTATAGAATTAGGTCAAATAAGTCGACGAAAGTTTAAATAAAAAATCTCGTGATAGATGCTGGACCGATTAACTGTCCAGATCGTAGCCACAGGGATCGCCTGTCCCATCTCAATTTTAAACTTGTGCATCACTTAAGTAAGCTTGATTCATGATTTGATTTTTCATAATAATTCAAAAAATTTTGAATTACACTCCATCTGACTGTATTTCAATCTAACATTTAAATAGTAGAGCAAATTACAAATTAGTCCCTAGCTTTAAAACTTTCTGAAAATCAATCCTTAATTTTATATTTTTTTACAATTTATCCTCTCTCTTAAAATTCGTAGTATTTTGATTACTATATAAATATTTATTGAGAATATAAAAAATATTTCTAAATAAATATTTTGAGACTTATTACTTTTAGTATATTTAAAAATTAATCTGTTAATTCACTAAAACTATTCAGTCTTAAGATATCTATTCAGAAATATATTTTTTTAAAAAAAGATTTAAATATAAGAAAATTAGAATTTAATATAATTTATAAAATTTTTTAACTTTAAGATACCTATTTAGAAATATTTATATTTCTTAAATTGATGCAGGGGCTTATACATAATTTCTCTATGTCAGTTGCCAGAAGAAAACAAAGAGTTGCTCTTTTGTCCATGCAGGGTTGTCGAACGTCTTCCTTTCACGTGAAGCTCCCAAACAACGCTCTCCCCTGCATGGGATGAATGTCGGGTCCACCAAGCCGCGGTCCATCTCTATATTTCGAATTATTTGTCAAAAAACTTAAAAAAAGAAATTTGTAAAAACTTAAAACTTATATTGGAGAATTTATTTTGTATAAATATTTCAACAGACATTGATGATAAATATTTTAAACGAAATCAATCAGAACACATTCTTGTGTATATATATATTAGCGGAAACATCATCCGCGATGCGTGTGAAATTTTTTTTTTAATTTTTTAAATTTTAAAAATATATTTAAAAATATTTAATTATTTAAAAATAAAATATTTAAAAAAATAAAATATTATATATATACAATTAATTATTATTAATTAAAATAATATATATTTTTAAATATATTATATATATATTATTTTAATTATATATATATATATATTATATATATATATATATATGGAGGGTGTGCACTATAGCAACTCTCCCCTCCCCTTAAATATTATATATATATTTATATATATATTATTTTAATTATATATATATATATATATATTATGCGAGCTCAACAAAACTTCTTTGGATAGTTTTTATGCCACATCCAAATCTCATGTCGATATTCTTAGAAACTAAATACGTGGTGCAAGTCTTGATAACCAAAAGATTTTAGGAAAAATTATATATCAGCTCCATTTTTTTGTTGTCTACAAATTAGCCTTCGATATACGTTTCGTGCCGACGTGGCAACACGTGGCGCATTTCCGAGGTTGATTGGCGAGCCCGCGTAGTGAGTTGATTTGTAATTTTTTTAAAGATTATTTTATTATAAGCCAATGATTAAGATTAATATTTGGTCCAATAGAAATAATTTATAATTATTTAATAAATAGGTTTTTGTCAAAAGGTTATTGTTGTAACCAAATTAATTCCTCCAATAAAAATAAGTAGTTTTTCAAAATATCATTTTAGCTGTAAGACTTTTTTAGCCACATAAACACTAACTTAATTCATTCATAATATTTTAGACCACATGCGTTGATAATACTGAATTAATTATCTGAAATAATAAATTAGCTGTAATATTTTTAAGTTTTCAATTTTTAAAAAAAGTTACAAGACTAATTTGTATGAGTTTGGAAAAACGAAAGTTTTATTTTAATATTGTTCCTTAATTAATTGTAGAAAAGAAAGTTTATGGGATATTAATATTTTATACTCTGATAATTTAAAATGTAAAAACATGTGTTCTTAATTTAAAATAATATTTCTATATTATTGTGTGAATGATGAAACTATTTTACCAAATCAACTGTTTCCGTCTTCAAGAAAAAAAAATATAATAATTTTATTATTTTACAAATATAAATAAAAAATAAAACTGTTATTTAATATTATAAAAATATAATTTTAAATAATGGGTGTTTAAAAAGGTTTAAAACGTTTGCAGTGTGGACATCATCAAAGCCACGTGTATCAAACTTTCTTTGCAGTTCAGCTTAGGTGGCTTGACTACAACATTAGAGAATTTTAAATTGACAAAACAATACCCAATTAAAAATATCTTTGAAAACCAAATATTCTAAAAACTATCATTTTCTAACTATAATTGCGTACATTATAATAATAATCTCGTCGATATAATAATAATAATCTCGTCGTACATCATAATTGCGTATATTATATATAATATAATTACGTACATTTTTTTTATATGCGGAGTAATTGAAACTCTAAATATGTAAATTAAAAGAAAAATTTACATATCAGTTCCTTTATTTTATGTTTTGCACGAATCAGTCCGAAAAAAACGTATTTTTATAGACTGATTTTCATTCAAAATAGCCTAAAAAAATATATTTTTAAAAATTGAGACGTACTAAAAAAACAAAAAAAAACTGATATGCAAAAGCTCCAGATTAAATGTAGAAATGAAATAATTAATTCAAGAAATATATTATGTTTATTTCACTCTTATTTTATATTTATCGCCATAGAAAATTACAAAATCTAGTGGTCAACATAAATACATACGTGTTAAGGTTGACCGCGAAGAAGAGAGTCGTCTTGAACTCGCCAATCCTAAAAGCCACGGATAGACCACCAAACTATCATCTCTATCATCTTCCCCAACACACCGCCTTCCTTCCCTCTACCATTTCAACCCCCTTCTCTCTCTCTCTCTCTATAAAAAGCTTGGGAAGGGAGAGAAACATAGGGTAATAGAAGATCTAAAAGCTATTGAGAGAGAGACAGACCGAGACAGAGAGAGACACAGAGACAGAAAGAGCGAAGTTTGAATCAATAGAGTTAGAGTTGGTAGAGGATAGAGCTAGACAGAGAGAACTCAGAGAAGTTCTTTTGGGTCCAGAGAGAAGTTTTTGGATCTGAAGAGAACAGAGCTAGACAGGGTTAGATCGGGAATAGAAGAGAGAGACTGCGTACAAACTAGGAAAAATCTATAATGGAGGAGCTGAAAATAGACAGCAATAATCTAGAGGAGGAGACAGCAACAGATCAAACGAGGAGAGAAGAAGAGAATATCAGATTCATCCATAGCCAAGTAAGGAAGATCAAGCAAGAAGAAGACAAGAAGACGGTCGAGGAGCGATCGCCGGCGTGGCGGTTCGATGCCGCATCTGTCTTTCGAGGGATTTCACGGCGAGTCTCGCCGTCGCCGCTCGGCCGGGCGATTTCCGTAGGCGATTAGGATTCGAAAATTAGGGTTCGTGATGTGTAGAGGATTGAGAGTAGAGATTGATTTGTTTTGTTATTTCTCTCCTCTCTCCTCTTAACTTTATTGAGTGGATCATCATGTTCATAGATCCCTAGTGATCTTTGTAATAATAATTACGCAGATATATATATCTATATATGTAAATATTGCAATAATTTTATATTTTCTTGCTGTTTATTATAATTTTTCTATAAAAAATACTGCAGCAATCGACTATTTTGAGAATATAACTATTTCTATCTCAGAGTTTTGACTAAAGCATTCGGAAATTTTAGCATCACCATTTTATTATTTTTTATGATTTTGTTGCGGCCTTAAAATTTGAGGTACTATTCTTATTTTGTTTTCAAATTGAAAAAAAAAAAAGAAAAGAAAAATATATATTTTCTACTTGAACTTTCTTTTAACAACTAAATTGGATTCAAAATATTGGTACAAAGATGTCAAAACTACGCGGCTCGATCTAGTCGGCACTTTTGAATGGGTCAGCAACGGGCTCATGGCTTGGCTCATAATTGCCGATCAAGAACACCAGTGTAGGCTCGGGTGGTCCGGCCTGTCGTCTAAGATCGGTTTACAATGATTCCGAATTACCCGGTTTGTCCTTAAAGCGGCCACAAAGAAATATTGTAAAAATGTTTGATCTAGTCACGCATTGTACAAAAATTATAAACTATATGAATATTTTAAAATGGTTTTGATATTATTGTTGCTATATTTAAAAAAAAAAATTTAACTAGAGTTGATATATTTTATTTGCTCCATACTTCTTATAATTAAAAGAAAATATTTCCATGTAGCAAATTGGGAATTCAATCCTATTGAATTTTGATAGAATCAAGCCTACAATATCATCGTTCTTTCATGCTCGTAACAGAAAATATTTCGAGCATTAGAAGGATGCATCGGCAAAAAAAAATAATTTATAGAAAAAAAATACAATATAATTTACATAATTTCCATTTGAATATGAAAGATTGAATTAGTGAGTTGGAGAAGCCTAAAATAACCAAATGCATGCATTGAACACATAGATACACTGTAAAGGATGTAGATATTGTGTCCCAATTGCATTGATAGCAAGGGGTGTTAAGAAATTCATGGCCTCGGTCTCGTAATTGGATTAAGGATAAAATGATCGAGTTCGAGTCGAGTACTACTGAGTTCAAGTTTGGCTCAATTACTAAATTAGCAAGCTTGACGAGATTTTCTTTTTTTTTTTTTTTTTTTTTTTTTTTTTTTTTTTTTTTTGAGCCGAACCCATTTAAGGTCATTACTCATTTGTCTTGCGCCAATTCGTCAGACACCTGGCTCAACCCAGGAGGATCGCTGCGTACTCATCCAACCCATTCAGACTATTCATGCCTATTACGCACAAAGTATCCGTCATGTATGGGAGGCGCAAACGTGCGTACCCGCTGCCGTACTGAGAGGGATTCGAATCTGGGTGGTCACGGTTCATGAGCCGTGCCCCATCCAGTCACTCCAACGTCGCACCCCACACGATATTTATTGGGTGAATTCAAGCTCGGTTTGATTCTGAAAATTCTTGCTCATTAACTGAAACGAGCTCAAGTTGAACTCGACTCAATCGCATCAATTACGTCAAGCTCAAACTCGAACTCGATAAAATAATCGTATAGTAAAAACTACTTATGTACAATAGGAATGTTCGTTTAGACACACGAGCCCCACCAGCGAAAAACTACTTACCTATAATAGTAAAAACTCGAACTCAATCTAAGTTTGACAAAGTTCGAGCTCGGGCCGTACTTAAATAAGCTCGAACAACTTGGGCTAAATTTAACGAGTTCGAGCCTATGTTAACAACTCACTTCTTTCAACCTCTAAATTGGATTATTTTATTTTATTTTTTGGTACGCTCCAATTTTATAACGGAAAATTGTACTACACTTTATACATTAAATTTTAATATTACTTTAATCTACACCTATTAATAAAATTCACTACAATCCGTCACATTAACTATTTTTTATACTGTAGTTCCACAATTTCAATTAATTTTTACGTTATTTTCAATTATTTTTCAAATATTTTTTGTACAGTAGTATCTTAAAATAATAATTTAAAAATATATTTTTTTAAAAAAAAATACAACATGAAGTTTTAAATTTTTATAAAAACTATAATTTGATGTTGAAAATATTTTTAAAAAATAATTCTAATAATTATTTTTGAGACTTCAAAGCTCAAGTCATAGTTTTAGATTATTTTAATTTTAAAATTTTTGTTTTCAATTTTTGACATCTCAAAAAAATTATAAATATTTTTTCAAAACAATTTAATATAAGTAAAAATCTATAATTCTTTTCAAAATATTTTTAAATAATTATTTTAGATATTAAAAATAACTAAATTTAGCCGAAATTTTGAAGGATAGAATCCAAATAATAAAACTTAAAACTTTTGGCCAAGTACAACTCTTCCTTTTTATAACGTTGAAAACAAATAATTTGTATTTAGCTAAATTTTTAAATATAAATTTCATTTATGAGCTGTCTATCACAGTTTGGTTATATGTCAGGACAATTTTATTTTTAGTTGTTTTATCGTCAATAAGAAGCTGCCACGTGGCACGTGCATTTAAAGCTGACAGGTTAGGTTGTAAAATTCGTGCCCGTATGATTTGGTCGTTGAATTGTTAGTTTCTAGAGAAGCGGGCGTTAACATTCCATACCGCGAGTGAGCGGAACGCCAGTGACAGTCTGGCATGCTCAGGTTGCTAGCGTGCAACCTCAGACATTCTGCCACGTGGTATATATTTTTTTTATTATTATCATTACGACCTTAAAAGCCTCAAATTCTAGAAAAACATCCTCATATCAACGCTCTAAAATTCGAATAATATTATTTTGGTCATTATATTAGTATTTTTAGAAAAAAATAAATTTTGATAAAATTTATAATTTTTATATTCAATATTTTTTTCAAATAATATTTTTAAATATATATATTTTGAGGCTTCGAATTATTAACAGATTTTGGTCCGATCCGTTAACATGCTGAAATTACAAAGCCTAAAAATACATGTTTAGAAATATTTTTTGTAAAATTATTAAATATAAAAATTATAAATATCATCTAAATCTATAACTTTTACATTGAATTTTTTTTTCAAAAAATATTGATATATAAAAATTATAGATCTTATTAAAATATATAATTTTCATGTTATCAAATTTTTCAAAAATACTGGTTAAAATAATATAGCACGTTAATCGGGAGGACCTAAATTAGAAAGGACCACAATGGAGGGCCTGTATGTTTTCACCCTGCAGGGGCTAGAAACAAATTGCCCCAATTTTTTTTTTCAATTTTTGGTCGGATATATTTTTGGTGTTTATGCTCACATAAAACCCCTCTTATATAAGTGGGTTATAAATCACCACCAATAAGTAAACCAAGTAGAAAGTTTTCTGAGTTTTTTAAAAAATATTTTAAAGATTGCAGCAGCATGTATATTCGAGTTTTTATTTGATGACTATTTTCTAAAGTTATAATCAAAAAAAAGTTTTCATATACATTAATTTGATATGCGCGTTGGCGATTGATGACTATTTTCTAAAGTTATAATCAAAAAATGTTTTCATATATATTAATTTGATATGCGCGTTGGCGAGATTTAAGCTTCTTTAAGGGATATTTATGTTTTTATGCCGTACGATAATTCCAAATAAAAATATGCATCCTCATTTGAAATAAAGTTTTTTTTTTTTTTTTTTTTTTTTTTTTGTGTCCTCCTTAAACATATGGAATGACAAAATTATCATCGTCGAATTATCTATCACGTCTTTAAAAAAAAGTATAAAAGCAATTTCGTTAGTTCATAGAATATGAAGACATAAAAAATATTTTTAAATTATAAGGGCATGAAAATGTAAATATCCCAAGTAATTATAATAAAATCTCTTGTTGGAGTAAATGGAAGTGCAAAATAATTTGGGAAAATTACTGTTCAGCCCCTCCGTTTCCCTTTTTTACTGTTCAGCCCCCCGAACCAGTTTTTCCGCCGATGTGGCGGCGCGCGCGTGTCGCCACGTGACGTTTCGGAGGGCTGATTTGCGACACCCTAAAATTAGGGGGGCTGAACAGTAAATTCCCTAAATAATTTTGATGAAAATCTCACTTGCAATGGAATCATGTCCTAGTAATAAATTATTGTTTAGGGTTTAATTAAACTCACAATTACTCATATCTTAATTATCAATGTGGATGGTCCAATTATCTATTTTAAACATTCATTAGGGTTATAATACGTCGATTAGTTGGTACGTATCTTTGTGGACAATGGTTTTCCATAGTTTAATAGTATTTATACGATAATGACAAACTAGACGATCGCCGATCCATGATCTATTGTTTAATAAATGCATGGTCCTATGCAATTTTTTTTTAATTTTTTTTTTTAGAAAAGATGTTTGTTGGCGTTATAATACGATGATTATTTGGTTATTATCTTTTTCGACAAAGTTGTGATTACCCCGAAGTTTTAACTATATATATGATAATGACAAACTCGACGGTTGATCAATATGTGAGTCTGTGGTTGAACTACTTTGTCGATAATTGTCCTATTAGACTACTAGATGATAGTGAAAGAATCGAATTGCATAACATATTCTATTTTCTCTCTTCGTTTGTGGAAAACTAGAACGTCTAACCTAATAATTTTATCTGATAAATAGATTTAGATTTCATCTATAAATTTCATATTTAAAGTTATTTTTAAAAAATAAATTTGAAGTAGATGTTATAAGATTTTAAAATCTTAGTAGGTTTACAAACTGAATCCGTTAGAATTTAAAGTTCCAAAATTCTATATTGAAGTATTTTTTAAAAGAAAATTTTTTGATGTAATATATAATTTTTGTATTAAAAAATTAGATATTTTAGGATGTGAAAAATAATTGGTTATAGCCGAAGGCTTTATTTTGAAACATGTTAAACGAGGCATTGGCTGATTTGTACGTTCTCTTTGTCTAATATTTGAAAAATATGAAGATCGGTATTTTTTAATAGAGAAAAAATCTGGGGAGTGCTTTCAATTGCAAAATTAGTTGATTTTCTTTCAATTTTTAAAGAGAAAATTGCGTATCAGTCTCCCTATATTCGGAGGTTTACAAATTATCCCTCGAAAATGCATTTTCGGGGGGCTGATTTGCCAAAAAAAAAAAAAAAAAAACAAATCAGCCCATGAAAATACGTTTTCAGGGACTAATTTGTACGAAGATGGGAAACGGGAGGCTGATACGCAAAAGCCCCATTTTTAAAAGCTACATCACTTTTTTATTTGGTAAACATACATAATTTATCCTCACCAAAGAAAAAATAATAGAAACATCCTTGGACAAACATAATTTAGTATATGAACACCCCAACCCATCTTGGACAAACATGCTTTCTAGAACAAATTCATAGTAGAAGATGAAAGAAAATTGGAATATAACAAATACTTAGAAGCATAAACAAAGTAGGTAGAGTAGTAGATGAACTACCTAGATGATAAATATTTGTAGAAAAGGACATGCATTATTGGTATGAACACAACCAATCAAATTCTTCCCCATGACTTTTGAACTAATCCAACATATACACAATCTCTATGTTTATCTTTAGCTTGAGAGATGGGAATTGATCGGAACTTCTTTCGCTTGTTCACGATTCTACGATCTGGATCCCGATCTTGTCTCACACCGTAGTGTTTTTGTGACCGCGCTCGAAATTAGATTAGGGGTCAAAATGCCACTTTTCTGCCTGAGGCTAAATGTTGATGGGATTTGACGACCGATGATAAGCGTAGGAAGATTGTACGCTCGTCAACCATGATATTTCAGTCGGACTTTCACAAAAAAAAGAATTTTTGATTTACAAAACTTGAACAAAATTATTTTTTTTAAATAAAAATACTAAATTAGCTTTATAGATCATATTTTTGGCTAATCCCAAACACTTTTTATCTCGTCCGAAACTATTAAGCTTAACATTGTAATGTTAGTGCTGGCAAAACTATACTTACCGTTTGGAATACTTTATAAGTTTTCTGATCAGAGAAATTTTTTTTTTTTTTTTTTAAGTTGAAAAGTTGGAAAAGAGTTTTAAAAAGCAGTATTTTTTGACATTCTTTCTATTTTAGTAACCATGAAATAAGTAATTAATATATCATATTATTAGTAGTTCTAAATAACCACAGAATGATGAACCAGTATGCAAAAAATAATTATAGATTATTTTTAAAATTTGTAATTAGTCAAATTTAATCTGTAATTATAAAATAAGTTTTAATTCTCTTAATTACACCGTTATGTTATATATTATATTTAAAAAAAAATCTACAATTACAAATTTACAAACAAAAATAAAATCTATTTAAAAACTATATGAATAATATATAGGAGAAAAAAAAGTAAATTTATAATTTTTATAAAATATAAGTTATATAATAAAATTATTCTAAATAATTTTAATTAAAATATAAAATATGATTTTTTGGGGTTACTATTATACATAAACGGACCACTGTGGTTGGGAGGTTGGGAGTTGGGGTTAGGGTTCTAAAAAGAGTCCCGAAACAATTGCGTTCCTGTCTTTTCTCTCCCACTCTCTTTCTCTATCTACTTTACTGCTTCTGTCCATTATGTCTGCTTGAACAACACAACAAATAACAGCTCCGATGTCTCCTCCACCATCGCCGCCGCCGCCTCTGCTCCTGTTAATGTTTCTCCTCACCGCCGCCGCCATTCTAACCTCCGGCCAGCTCGACTCCGACCGCGCCGCCCTGCTCGCCTTCCGTGCCTCCGTCACTGGCCGCATCTCTGACTGGAACTCCTCCGCCACTCCTTGCTCCTGGCGCGGCGTCACCTGCCGAGCCGGCCGCGTTGACGCCCTCCGTCTCCCCGGCCGCGCACTCGCCGGCGCTATCCCTCCCTCCACACTCTCCAATCTGACCGCCCTCCGAACCCTCAGCCTACGCCTCAACTCCCTCTCCGGCCCCTTACCCTCCGACTTATCGAACCTCAGCGAGCTCCGCAACCTCTACCTCCACGGAAACCGTTTCTCCTCGTTGGGAGAAAGCTTTTCCCTCCCTCCCAGACTCATCCGCCTAAGTCTAGCCGACAATGCATTTTCCGGCGAGATACCGCCGGAGATCGGAAATCTCACCAGGTTGAGTCTGCTGTACCTCGAGAACAACAACTTCTCCGGCGAGATCCCCCGGGCGATCGGAGGTCTGCCGAATTTGCGCCAGTTCAACGTTTCATATAATGATCTCAACGGATCAATTCCAGCGGGGAAGCTTCGAGAAATGCCTGCGAGCTCGTTTATGGGAATGAAGAACCTCTGCGGTGGTCCGCTGGGTCCTTGCCCCGGGGAAGCTCCGATTCCGGCGATATTTCCGCCGGCTTCTCCGCCGGACACCGGCGAGCCAATTCCCGTGGGACCTAGACATGTCCCCGCTACTGGTGGAAATAAAAGCAAATTATCTGGTGGCGCGATCGCTGGCATTGCCGTCGGAGGGGCGGTTTTAGTCCTACTGTTACTCGCCTTGTTAATTTGCCTCTGCCGCCGTAGAAGTAGCGGCGGCGGTGGCGGCGAGAGTAAGATGCGATCAGCGGCCGCGGTGCCCGGCAGCAGCGCCGCCGCAGCATCCATCCCAGCAGCTCCTGCATCAGCTGCGGCGGCAGTGGCATCCAGGAGCGAGCCGAAGAGATTAGTCTTCGTTGGTGGGAAAGAAGGAGCGTTCGATCTGGAAGATCTGTTACGGGCATCCGCAGAAGTGCTAGGAAAAGGGACGTTCGGGACCGCCTACAAGGCGGTCCTCGAGATGGGTACTGCCCTGGCGGTTAAACGGTTGAGGGATGTAACCGTTAGCGAGAAGGAGTTCAGAGATCGCATGGAGGCGGTTGGCGAGATGGAGCATCCGAATCTTGTGAAGCTGAGGGCTTATTATTACAGCAAAGATGAAAAGCTGCTGGTGTTTGATTACATGCCCATGGGAAGCCTCTCTGCTCTTTTGCATGGTAAAAAAAACTCTCAAACTCTAAATTATTACCATATTGTTGTTATTATAATTAAACTTATGGTCAATTTAGAGGGGATTTCATGTCTTTTTATATGATCTTTTCTCCATAAACAAGATTATGTCGAATCTTTTGAAGTTTGTTTTACTTCTACTCTGCCGATTATTAGTTATATGTATTGTATGGTTTCCAAGGCTTCATAAGATTTTGAGGCTGCATTGTGATAAGGTGTGTTCGAGATTCGGTAGTTAGTGCGTGTCTTTAAATCTATATATTATTGTCATATTCTTGGCTATTAGTTAGACTGTTTAACAGCTTTCGGTTGTGTAGTCTTGCAAATTTAATGTAGAGTTTCTGCTTCTAGATAAGGTCTATCAAGTTGTGCTTAAAGTGGTCATTTGGACGGTATAGTTGGAAGAAAGTCGTGAACTGTCGGCCGCCAGTCATTTTCTGTTTAGTAATCAGTTTGAATTTTTGAAATTTCTCAAAGTCTATAGCTTTGTTTAATGCTGTGCTGTATGGTGTTTCCAGAAATTGCCAACATATTTCTTAATTTTCTAGAATCTATTCATGTCAAAATTCTTCTTTCAGTTCTTTGGTGGGCCCATGTTTCTATCTAAGGTCCAAGCTGGTTTATTTTACTTACGTAGGCGAGACAACTAGTTTTATGGTATTGATTCCATGTAAATCTGCCTTTTCTGGTTCTTTTACGCTGCGTTACATTTTACTTCATTTACTCGAGCGTACGTGATGCTCGATCTTATATTGTGTTCTTGCTGTTCAATGAGTCGCAACTTGTATAGATCTAATCACCTAATTAATATTTTTGCCTTTTTTCTGTTTTATCAGGTTATACGGTCGATTATGTTGCTTTCGATTAGAAATTTCTGTTGACTTCGTCATGAGATTTTATTGTTGATGAGTCTTAATATGTTGTTTCCTTGTTCTTCTTGGTCTGCCAAATCAACGCGCTTTCTTGTTTTCAATGAACACAGGAAACAAAGGATCCGGACGCACTCCGCTCGACTGGGACACCCGATGCCATGTTGCCCTGGCTGTGGCCCGCGGCGTCGCGTACATCCACTCGTCAAGCCACGAGTCAACCCATGGAAACATCAAGTCCTCGAACGTCCTTCTTGACAAGTTGAATGACGCGTGCGTGTCCGACTACGGCCTGGTCCACCTCGTCAACCCATCTGCCAACCCTCCCCGTGCCGCTGGCTACCGCGCTCCCGAAGTCACCGACTCTCGCAAAATTTCCCAGAAAGCCGATGTTTACAGTTACGGTGTGCTTTTGCTAGAGTTACTCACGGGGAGGGCCCCCGCTCAAGCGGCGTTAAACGAAGAGGGAGTGGATTTACCGCGGTGGGTCAAATCCGTGGTCCGTGAAGAGTGGTCTTCGGAGGTGTTTGATTCTGAGTTACTGAGGTTACAGAGCTCGGAAGAAGAGATGGTGCAGATGCTCCAGCTCGGTGTCGATTGTACCGATCAGTATCCGGACAGACGGCCGTCCATGGTGGAGATCGTTGCGCGGATGGAAGAGATTGGTCGATCAAGGCCACCCATCCAGCAACTGTGATCGTTTGAACCGTGCTTGATTGATTCATATGCTGATTGAATATGAATCTGGGTGATTTCCGTAGGTTAGGATCAAGTAATTCCTTGATCTTTTTATTATTTTCTTTGTGTTTTTTTTTTTTTTTTTGTTCTTTTATTTCTCAGTCTGTTATTTGTTGATGAGTTGCTCTAGTGGGGGAGGGAAAGACTGGGGGCTGTAGTTTAACCTTGAATTGCAGTGGTGTCATTCTTGTAATTAGATGCTGATTTCTGTTCGAGTTTCTTTTTTCCTTTTAGATTAGTAAATAAATATAACAAAACTGATTTAATAGAAATAATTAATTAATTTTGTATTAAAAACAGGGTTTTCTGTGCCGAGCTGCGTTTCGATAAACTAAGATCCTGGCACGTGCCGTCTGTGTCGATATATATTTATTTGTTATTTTTATTAAAAAAATAAAAATAAAATAAAAATTAATTTTAAAATTTTAAATATAAGATTTTTTGACATATGTCGTGTCGGTTTGTGCCGTACCGACAACTGCCGGAACATGTATGACCATGATTAAAAGTGATTTTTGAAATGTCTATATGTACACAATGCTTCAAATGGTCACAATAATTCAAGCAAATTAAATAAAATACTTTCTAAAGTTCAAAGAACATTTACAAAACCCTATAATTATGTTTGAGCTTCATTTTATATATTTTAGGGCCCTATATTTTATGTTCAACCTCATTTATTTGAGAGAAATAATAAGACAGGTATTTATTTTCTTTTTAAAGTACTAATAATAATCCATGACAATTCTAAAAGGTGGAAGGAGTGAATAGTGAATACTAGAAATCAAGATCGATGTGGGCCAACGAGTTTAAATGTTAAAGCCCAATTAGCTTTAGAGCCGCAATCCCCAATTCAAATCAATGTCCTCGGCGTTTCAGCGACCATGTCGCTCTGCCATCTTTCTCCAGCCGACTGAATTTTTTTTTCCTCCCTTGATTACGCTGCCTCCGCCTCCGCCCCTGATCTTGCCGCCGAGCGAGGTATTTATCACCGCCTTGGCGCCTTAGTTTCACAGTATTTGAGAGGCGTCAGTTGACCCCTCACTGGCTATAAGGTACCGCCACCGCTGCCTTAACCTTCTTCTCCAACGGTCTCTGCCTGCAATCCTAAGTTACTCTATCGATGGCGATTGAGTGCCTCGTCCTCGGTAATCGCTCATAATTCAGATCTTAGCAGATAAAAGTTTCCATAGAACCATAATGGTTAATGTTGTTGTTGTTCACAGGTGCGGGACAGGAGGTGGGGAAGAGCTGTGTGGTGGTGAGCATGGGAGGGAAGCGAATCATGTTCGATTGCGGCATGCACATGGGCAACCGTGGCCGCCACTGCTACCCTGATTTTGCCCGAATCTGCCCGCCAGGTGGTGACTTTACTGCTGCCCTCACCTGCATTGTTATCACTCACTTGTATGATTCACAACTCTCGTTATGTTCTCTAGGTTATGCCTAAGTTCAGTTCTTTTGGCCGATATTCTTTTCACTAATGGTTCAGTTTTGTTGCCTAGTCTTCATATTTTTATTTTTATTTTTTAAATTCGGGCGCAACTTCTTGGTCGAAACATTTTTCTTAGTATTATTATGTTGCTAACGAAATATAACCATAAACCATTCTTAGTAGACTTGACTTTAGTTAGCAGTATCCAAACCCCAGTTAGTATAATGACCTCTATGATGTTCTTGTTATGCATAGCTCTCCTCCCACCCTCATGTTTTAATAAATATGTAACCAATCTTAATGTATTCGTAACAAAAAGCTTAACGTGTTATTATAGATTAAAGTCTCTTTTTTTTAAAAAAATAAGTGTTTGTTTTAGTACTTCATTATTGATACTTTGATACTCTTTATAGCCATCTCGACCATGTGGGTGCCCTTCCGTACTTTACTGAAGTTTGCGGTTATAATGGACCTATCTACATGACTGTAAGTACATGGTTGTCTTTAATCTCAGAGTTGCGATATTTGTGATTTAATAATGAGGAAAAGTTTGTTTTCGTAATACTTATTTGTATATTCGCTCTTCCAGTATCCTACGAAGGCGTTGGCTCCATCGATGTTAGAAGACTATCGGAAAGTAATGGTAGATAGAAGAGGAGAAGAAGAGCAATTTACTTATGATCATATCGTAGAGTGCATGAAGAAAGGTCTCACTTCTTTGTGAATAACTTAAAAATGTGATGGTGTTATATCTTTGTTTGGTTTTCTCAGTTTTTTGTCATTGCAAAATTTTTACGCTTGTTTCGATAAATCTTCTCGTATGTTAAGCATTATGCATCCCTTCTGATAGTATGAGTTGGTTCACTCCTAGTTAAGATTGCTCACCTTCATCAAGATTTGAAGTTTAAACCATTTCAAATGTTTGGAGTCCTTTTATATGTTTCTTTTGCCTGATTACAATGCTTATATCTACCTGGCTTCAGGTTTTTGGCACCTAAGTTTTCTCAATGTACCTTCATGGTAGCAGACTCATTGCTTCAGTATTTGGCTTTACGCTCAGGATTTTTATTATTTTTTAGAAAATAGAAAAAAAAAATAATCTCCTGTATTATTATGACAACGAACTCGTCGAGATCTGACGTTTTCTTTAGATTATTCAGTTAACCTTCACTATTCAATTTGGCGTTCTTACAGTGTCCGTAATGGATTTGAAGCAGACAAGTTGATAAAGATCTTCAGATCCGTGCGTACTATGCAGGACATGTAGGTTCTATATTGTTGTGTTAATGTTATGCCTCTTGTTTCATTTTCTAGGGGTGGGGCTTCAACTCACTTGTGTACTTAACATGCTTTGACTGTTAAATTGAACCGGATTTCCTCTATTAGTGTCCACTTCATCCAAATTTTGAGGTTCAAAGTATGAATGATTTCTCACAACTTTGTCCCAGCGTTTGTGTTTAGATCGTTTTACATTTTCTCTTCTTAATTGCAATAGAAAAAAATTGTTATGTAGTCTTTTGTGCAGGAAATTTACTGATAATTACGTCTATCTCAGCTAAATTATAACTGCTTGCACTTACGGAGTGTAATACAAAAATTGTTTTAAGAAACATTACATTCCCTCATGTCGTTTGAAGTCATATGATCCACTGACAGAATAGGATTTGCTGAATGATTCAATGTCTCTTTGTAAGTGTTCTTAGATATCCATTTAATACCCTTGAAGATTTATCACTAGGTTATTGGAGCTGCAATGATATATGCAAAGATCGGAAATGAAACTATGGTATATACTGGTGACTACAATATGACACCTGATAGACATCTTGGAGCTGCTCAAATTGATCGCTTAAAATTGAATCTCCTTATAACAGAGTAAGACACACGATAGTTTTGTCACATAAATTTTGTTTATACTTATAACAGCATAAGAAGCTTTCTTCTTCAGTTCATCAGGTTTAATGAGTATGCTATGCTTCTCGCATCAGCTACGTAATTTCATTGATTACGTGTTTTAAGAAACTATATGCATCATTTATAGTTTTATAGTTCATTATGAGAAAAATTTGCATACTATTAGAGTTGTATACCACTGTTATTCCCTATAGACATTTACACATATCAATCTGCAAAGGTGCACATGTACATATATTTCACGCACTTATGATATATATATATATATATATATATATATATATATCAGTTGTTTGGTTTTTATTTGAGTTTGCTTGGATAGCACAAGTGTTATTTATTATGCAAGGCTAAAAGTTAGGCTCCTTGACATTTGAAAAGCACAAGTGTTATTGTCAAGCTACTTAAGTGAGTTTCTGCTGTCGGCCTGTTGTTTGGTCTAAAATTTGCAACTCTATGAGTCTTTAGGATTTAAACGAGAGCAGTTATAATGAAAGTATGCGAGTACGTGTATACTTATCTATAGCAGATATGTTTCTAGCTCGACAGCAATTCATGCATCGATTATATGCGCTGGACAATTCTTATGCCCGTTTTGCAAAGCTCTCATAAGTTTTATTGCATTCAACGTCACAATAATGGACATACATGCGTCTATGATTCTTAATTTTAAAATAACGAGACTCTACTTAATTATATAATTCTGTGGGACTTGTTAACCCTTCTAATAGATGTTGTATGTTGTATTTCTTTTTCTGATGTCAGGTCTACATATGCTACTACCGTTCGAGATTCAAAATACGCAAGAGAGATGGAATTTTTGAAAGTGGTATGTAGACTTACCACATGCGAATCAAATTGGTATTCTTGTATGATATCATTGACAATGGTGCAAACATAATAAGTTACTCTAAGAATACTATTGTGTTATGAACCGATTCGGATCGGCTCACGTCGGCGGCCCGGACGCGGCGAAGATAAGACACCGGCGGCTGCTCTACAAACTATTGTAACTAAAATTACTATATTTCTTCCATAATTCAAAGAAGAGTTTACATTGTCTATTTATAAAGGATATCCCTATAGACTCTACCATATATTTTTCCTAAATATTTCCTAATAATACTCTCCTAATATAACTCATTTCTAATACAAGAATTCCCTTATTTTTCTACTTTTCTACTAATAGAATAGTGCCTATTATATAGCACTTTCCAATTAACATAATATTCCCTATTACATAACATTTTGTTTCTGTGGATGTTTTGTTTGTTGCGAAATGTTTGAGGGTCTAAACACCAAAAGGTATCCTATTTATTCACAAAGGGTGTTTCTTTATGGCATAAGTTAATGATAGTTATTTCAATTCTCACATGTATAAATTCATACAAGTGCATTCTATTTTTGATTTTGACAATTTAGAAACTTTCATAATAAGGGATTTTTGGTTGTGTTAGTAGCTGAGAGTTGCTGTTGATCTCATGTTCCGAACTTCTTTATCTTCTTTTGCTTAGGTCCACAAGTGTGTTGCTAGAGGAGGAAAAGTTCTTATACCAACATTTGCTTTAGGAAGGGCACAGGTAACAAATGTCCCTATTGAATTGATAAATTTGATATGTTTAGATACTTACTTCTATATGAAGTTAGTAAGAAGTCGCCATACTGTCTCTTTGCTGCTGCCACTCCGTTCTTTCAGGAAGTGGCAGCTATTTAGCGTTAAGCATCTGTGGAATACTTTGATTTTTATGTGCTTTATCGGCAGCCCTTCGATTGGCAATGTATGTGGGACTGATGCTTGCTTTGTTGCTTATAATACATGGAAATTCTGTAGGCTCTTGCTAAGTAGTAGTAGATGTGCCAAATAGTGCTCCCTAGTTTTACTAGATAATAACACCAGGCACGCTATTTTATTATGTCATTTCCTTTCCTTATTTTCTTGTGTGAAGGACCATGTTAATTGACTAGGATCGGTTATCAACTCGTATTGGGTGAATCCAGCGTATGGATTTTGAAGGAAGACTTTACACAAACTTAGCCTTTTAAAGAATATAATTTGGCAAGGGACTAAAATATGTGCAGAAAGATGCTACTAGGAAAGATAGAGATGGTTGGACAAAATATGCATAAAGGAGCGAAAAGAAGAAATGCAATGTACTTTTCTAATGCTTACAATGTATTGAAGTTAGCAGATAACGTGTAAAAAGATAATAATAACAGTAAAGAAAATAATAAACGATATTTGAAAATTGCAATTTTTCTCCTTGTTATAGCATTCAAATTACATTATTATTATTGCTTCATGAGGGCATACTTATGATAGTGTGATTTCGAAAAGCAAGATACATGCTTAGGTGGAGAGCAACATAGTGAAGCCTTTCCATGGAGATTATTTCTATTATAGGTTGGAGACAAACCAGAACCTTCTAGAGCCTGTTGAAATACTCAGTTATGCATGATAAGCATTTGCAAGTTTTACTTTGAAATAGCAACTCTTTTTTTAATTTAACCATATGAAACCCAACGTTCATACTTTCTTGCACCGGACCCTGTTACGTCCCTCCCTGTTGCGTCCCTCTAACTGATAATTGCAAGTTTATGTTTTTGGCAATTTTTTTGGCCTTTGATAGGAGCTTTGTATGCTGTTAGATGATTACTGGGATCGTATAAATTTGAAGGTTCCTATTTACTTTTCGGCGGGTAAGTTATGACCCTCTCCTTTTCTCGTTAGTTGTTAATTTTGCCCTTGAGGTTATACAGATTCGCTTTAATTGCTGCTAAAGTGGCAAAAAAGGAGGACAATTGACTGGTTTTGAGAGAAATTCAAATTTATGGGGAGGCATGACTTGAATAAGCAAACTGCATGAGATTTTATGGTTCAGTCATGACGGAACTTAATTATGAACTTTGTTGTATGCTGGATGTATGATGTTCATGCTGTTATAAGATCTAGTAGAAGAGATGTTGTCTGCTTTCTGTTGATTAACTGTTTTGAAATGAAACAAAGAGTGTACTTGTGAGTTAGCTTTTTATGTTTACACAACTATAGCATCTCCGGCCCGCAAGTTTGGAAGGTATTTGAAGATTTGGAGATAAAATCTCGGAGCTTAATCTTTTTCATAAGCAGTATACAGAAACTTTTATGCTTATCATTGCCATCATATGATATTGCCAGTGTAGATAGAAGTTTAAACATGTATAAGTGGTAAGAATTCAAATTATTATTACTCATAGTCATAAGATATTAACCATTGTCAACATTACTATAAAGTTCAGAATCTATTACTACCTTATATATCTTTGCCTATGTGAGACTGAGAAATAAAGCCAAGGATTCTTTCTTAGCTTGTTAATAGTCTTGAAGTGTTTTTTTAATAAAGGTCGGTGCAATTCATTTTATGTATCATTTATCCTTGATGACCTGTTGCTTGTACTTTTACTATTTGTTTAGATAACCTTTATACATAAGTAACTCTAATTCATTTTCAGGTTTGACGATCCAAGCAAATATGTATTACAAAATGTTTATTGGGTGGACCAGCCAAAAGATTAAAGAAAATTATGCAGCTAAAAATCCGTTCGACTTTAAGCATGGTACTCTCAGTTGGGGGTGTATTGCTTTATTTCCCTCACGTCTTCTCCCTTTTTTATCTATCAAATTAAAATTAAAATAGTTGAGTTATTCCCATTTAAAATTTGCGTATGCTTTTGCATTTGTTTGACTCTACTAGGATTTAATTATACACTAAACTAGTATTAGATAGTTCATGTGAATTCTAATAGAACGGTCTGCTATGATTAGACTACGTCTGAAGTACCCTGTTAAAAAAAACTCTCTTTTTTATCTCTTTGCAGAATCATGATATTGGTTATGGCTTTGATATTGTGATCGATATTGCATTTCAAATCAATTTAACCATGATGATGTGCCATCATCTATGCTAAGCATAATACATGTAGTCAAATGGATTCAATGCTAGAACATGAAGAAACTTAGGGGCTCGTTCCTCTTTATACTTTATAGTAACCACTGATGAGTAACTTTATAAAATTGATAGGAATTAACAACTGATTATTAACAGGGTAACTAAAATGTCCATAATGGCCTATAACAAAAGGTGATACAAATGGTTTGAAGGCACTCATTCCAGTATACTACATGCAGGTACCTAATTTATAAAGAATAGAAGTCCCATGTTTATGCTTGTTTGCCACATTTAATTGAATTTTTTTCTTCTTTCCTTTGTTTATGTACGAGTGAAAATTTTTGAACTCGTGTAAAATGTATTGCCTTGGGGCGCTGAAGAATAGTCTTCATTTCAACTTACAGTCAAGATTTTTTTGATTGAGCCTGTTACTGACTTGGAGTGCTGTTTACTTGTAAACAAACCTTTCCTGGCTTTTAATATATCCACTTATACGCTATACACAAATTAACCACAAGCATTTCTGTATTTTGCTACTTTTTTCTTATTTGGTAAGGAGTTCAGCTTTGACGTCTTAATATGTTGAGTTTAGTATGGTATTTTCATGGAACTCTAGAAAATGTATTGGATGAATTGTGAAAAAAATGCAAGTCATATGGTTCTCCCTCTATATGTTATTAAATCCTGATCATGATTCCAGTTCTATATATACATAAATATGTGTGTGTTTATTACATAAACATATACACGCGCATCAAATGAGAAGATTGTGATTCCAGCTCACTGTTATCATTCAGTTTCCCCCTTTCAGCGCTCTTTTATAAAAGCTCCTGGGCCATGTGTTCTGTTTGCAACTCCTGGTATGATTAGTGGTGGGTTTTCTCTTGAGGTGTTCAAGCAGTGGGCGCCATCAGAATTGAACCTTATCACTCTGCCTGGGTACTTCCTCACTTATTACATTCTTGCTTTGTATTTTCATATCTTCTCTGATCGAGTTTGTGCATGTCTTCTAGTAGTTTCCAGCATAGTTTTCGGTGTCGGTCGGCACAGCCCGTGCCGGGCGGCACGTGCCTGGCAGTTGTCGGCACGGTACGAACCAGCACGGCACGTGTCAAAAAATTTTATATTTGAAAATTTTAAATTTTTTTTTTTTTTTTTTTTTAAAAATAACAAATAAATATATATCGGCACGATGGGCACGACATAATTGGCACAGTCGGCACGTGCCGGGATCTGAGTTTATCGAAACGGCTCTGCTCGGCATAGAAAACCTTGGTTTCCAGTAGGCCTTCTATTTTTAGACAGCTTTTCTATTAGGCTATGTTGTCATATCTTGCAGTTATGATCTAAGAAAAAAGCGAAAAGTGAAGAGCGAGATTTACCATCTTGTTGATTGACTCTCTTTTACTGTAACACATACTTTTAACTAGTTGGGTTTATGTCTCGTGATCTTAGAGTTACCAACTTCCTGCCATTGAATATGTGGAGCTAGTACTTAAGAAACATCACAGAAAGCTACATGTTCTTAAAAGGCTTCTTTTTTTTTTTCAAAAAAGAAAAAATTGTGCCTTCTGAAATGAACTTTTTTTCCAGCAACCATGTTTTCTTCTTTGATGCATATATATACAACAATTATTGGACCTATGTTCATGTGTTATCTTTCCCTTTTGTAGATATTGTGTTGCTGGAACTGTAGGGCACAAGCTGATGTCCGGCAAATCCACCAAAATTGATTTAGAAGGCACGGAAATCGATGTTAGATGCCAGGTATTCATTATACCTTTATTTATGATTATGCAGTGCGTCTTTAAAATTGTCTGGAGAAGTATCGGATAATAAATTTTTTTTTTTCTGGTTAAAATGAATTTAAACAGTGACCCACATTCTTGGTCGAATGTAATAGATCCGATTTTATTATAATTTTATTGTATTTTAAGTTCCAATTTTTACCTGCAGCAACTTTTTTTATGATTTTTGGATTTTTTTCTAATTTTATCAGATTCATCAGCTGGCCTTTAGTGCTCATACGGATGCCAAGGGGATCATGGATCTTGTGGGATTTCTCTCTCCAGAGCATGTAATGCTAGTGCACGGTGAGAAACCTAAGATGGCGAAATTAAAAGTAAGAATTGAATCTGAACTCGGTCCGAAATGCTATTATCCAGCAAACAACGAGACCGTGATTATTCCAACCAGTCAAAGTTTGAAGATCGGCGCCTCAAAGATGTTCATCAGAAAAAACACATCCAATTTAAAATTTATTGCTCCATGTCAAAATAATCTGCCTGCTACAATAAGCCAATCTGAAGGTACAGAAATCTCTAGTAATGTGAGAAAACGCCAACATGCGGTCGAAAGTATCCTGGTGATGAAGAAATCAAAAGGCGTTACCGTCGTCTCTGAAGATGAGCTCCTCGAGGAGTTGGGAGAAGAAAGGCACCGTATCGAATTTCTAAATTCGGAGCATCCACTGGTGTAGGTATTTATATTTATTTTCTATTAAAAATCTGCTGAAGGAGTCCAACTAAGTGGTTTAAGTAGATGACAGGAATATGCTAATTATTCATGTACACCAGCTTATTTATTTATTTATTTATATTATAAATAGATCCAGATTATTGTTGTTTCATTAATGAGAGTAATTTCTATTTATAATTCTAGGACTTGTGTAATAAATTTATATGATAATTTAGCTTCTCGCATAGCTCATTCAAAATGGTAACTTTCCGTGCATGACGTGTAAAATAGATGGTAAAGTTATCTCATATTTGATTTCACATGTATTATCTGCAGGATATGAAAATTTATTCTCTTTAATTAATATGTAGTGGATGACATGAATTTTGGAACCTATTTAAATCGGAAGATTGGTGCTTTTCGATCAATACAATATGAATAAGTTTATATGTTATGAGTTATGGATAGGGCTGAGCATTACCCGAACATACCCGAAAAATCAAACCGAATCGACCTGAATAAAGCCAAAATTTTAGGTTCGGTTCGGGTCGACATTTTAATAGTTCGGGTTTATATAATTCGGTTCGGGTTCGGTAGTCGAATTTCGTTTCGGTTCGGGTTGGATCCGAATTATCCTCGCGAGTCACATTTTAGTTAGTTTTCGTTGGTTTTTATATGCTAATTTTTTCTTTTTAAACAAAACATTCATATTACAACTATTCGGGTCGACTCTAACCGACCCGAATTCGAATTGGTATTGAATAAAAAATAATTTTTTATTATTCGGGTCAACCCGAACCAACCCGAACTGACCCGAATTTTAGTCGGTTCAGGTTGACACGAAATTCGGATCGGCTCAGGTCTGAAAGTATTTGGTTCGGATCGGCCTTAAAAATTTCGGTTCGGGTCGGTTCGGTTCGGGTTGACCCGAATGCTCAGCCCTAGTTATGGACAATTTTTCACGATGATTTTCTAAATATACTTAAGTGCACTTGCGTCAATTTCAAGAATTGGGAGGAGCTAGATTTTTAAAGAATAATAATAACATTTCAGTCATTAGTACCGTCAAGAATATGATATGAAAATAATAAGATATACGTAATCATATTTCAAAGAGTATAGGAACTACGGCCGGAGGAGGGCGAGGCATGAGCTTTTTGTTATCTTAAAAAGATGGTGTTAGCAAAGATGGTCTGCCACAAAGTCCATGCAGGGCTTCGTTATTCCCTCCTATACCACTTTAAAATAGTACCCTACTAACCCTACATATCTACTACCAATGTCTATATATATATATATATATATATATATATAGGATTTTGCTATATAAATCCAAAAAATTACATATTCTGACATGAACATAATCAAAATTATATTATAATAAATATATCTGTAATTTTGCTATTTTTACAGATCACGAAAAAAAATATACGGATCACGAGATATATATGTGATAGAGATTAATTGTGTATGATTTATTAGATAGTTTATTAAGGGTAAGTAGATTTTTCCATATATATATATTAATAAGCTTGTATTAAATTTGTATTCGTGATGTACCAAACTGCTATCTTTTAATAGATAAATCTGAATGGATTACCAAAATTAGCATGCTTTGGACTTTGCATAGGTCAAACATGACATAGTTGACCTTCCATGGTTAGCCTAACCATGGGGTTAAGTCTTGCAGTTAAGGTATTCTTCTTCCCTAGTTATCATAAACAAAAATAAGTCTGATTGTTCTAAGTCGGATGGTTGAATTTTTTACATTCTAAGAATGTGGATAAGTAATCTTCTTTATATCTCATAAAAAAATTTTGTCAATAAATTTATTTATATAATTATTATAATAAATAAATTTATTATTGGCACGGATATTTATTATTAATAATAAGGTCATAAAGAAGGAAGTACTTAGAATTAGGTATATCATAAAACTAGGGTTAGACTTTTAACCAGGTCAAACATAACAGTACGACGCAACGAGTGGACAGCTGATAATTAAAGGGCAATTTTTTTTTCAGCCCCTGCAGGGCATAACTTGGGCAGTTTCAGCCCCTATGGTTTCCACATTTCCAAATCAACCCCTCCTCGGTTTTTGAGTCCTCTTGTTTTGACCATCATATCAGTATTTTTTGCAAAAACTTTCAACATAAAAGTTATAGATTTTGATGAGATCTACAACTTTCATGTTCAATATTTTTTCAAAAAATGCTTATAAATAGGTATTTTAGGACTTTGAAATTTTAGCGGGTTATCGGGTCGGATCCATAATCCGTTAACACTTCGGAGCATCAAAACATCTACGTAGAAATATTTTTTGAAAAAATATTGAACATGAAAGTTATAGATCTCATCAAGATCTATAACTTTTATGTTAAAAGTTTTTCTTAAAATTATTAATACGGTGGTCAAAATAAGAAAATACAAAAAATTAAAGAGGGGCTAAAAAAAAACAAGTAAAATAGGAGGACTAAAACGGTATATGTTTGTAAAACAGGGGCTGTCCGATCATTAACCCATAATTAAACCACCACCATCTTTTAATAGATTGATGATTTAATAATTATTAAAAAAATTTGAAATTTATATGAAATAATGGTAGCAATTTGAAATAATTCCAAAAAAAGTAAGATTGTTTTGTGGGAGAGTAGTAGTTTGCGTGGCTGAGAAAGCCTTCACTGCTTGACTCTGACACTCCAACAAAGCCATGGCTCAGTGCTTCTGAATCCCAGGCGGCCAGGCCCCCCCCCTCTCACTCCGAGAAGACGAAGAAGAACAACGTGGTCGATGATTTATTATGGTTTTCAACCAGGAGTTGAAAGATAACTCTACTTCTTAGATTAGCCTACCAATAACAGGAGAGAGAGAAAGAGAGAGAGAGAGAGAGAGATGGGCCCAGGTTGCAGGGCGTGGGAGATGTGAGCAGATCGATGTTCTATTGATGTTCTGATAGATCTTCCCCTTCGTTTCAAGCTTATCAATCTCTCCTGTAATTAATCTCAAGTTTATTAGCTCCGATGCTGTACATCTGAAAGACCTATGTATGTATTTCTCACCAGTTTAATACAACGCTTCCTGTTTCTCTTGGAAATTTAAATTAGCGAGAGCTTAGCAGGTAGTTTTTTATTTTTATTTTATTATTATACCCTCGCTCTTCTTTTGGTTTGTCTTTGTCTCCTCTCTGTCCTCCATGCTTCGTCTTTGTTGGAATAGTGAAGAACTCTCAGATGGTGGGTTTGGATCTATTCTGATCTCAGGTAATAGTAATAGAGGGTGAGAAAGAGCTTCTTAATTAGTCTTTGTTCTTGATCGGGATAAAAAATGGAGTTCAGGAGCCATGAAGATGAAGGCGCTGGCTACAACATCCCTCCTGTCCGTCTGTCTGCGTTCTCTAAACCTACTTTATCTCCTTCTTCTTCTTTGGTCTTCTCTCCTCGCGGACCCGCCGGAGTTAACTCCGCCAGCGGCGGTGGCGGCGGTGGTTTTAGAAGTTCAGCTCAAGCGGCTTCTAGAAATGGCTCGGCTTATCTCGAAACGGTAGCGAAGCCGGCGAAACACACAGGTGCGGACTTCAATCATCCGAATTCTAGGCCGATTACCAGCAGAAGCGCCGCCGGAACGAGGTACAGGGAGTGCCTTAAGAACCACGCCGCGAGCTCCGGCGGCCACGTGGTGGACGGATGTGGAGAGTTCATGGCGGCTGGAGGAGAAGGCATGCCCGAGGCTCTGAAGTGCGCGGCCTGCGGGTGCCACCGAAGCTTCCACAGGAAGGAAACCGACGCTGAGAACTACAGCAGCGCGCTGCCGCCGCCGCCGGCGAAACGGTCTTCTCCGCAAAGACTTTTCCTCGG
The DNA here is from genome assembly GCA_002076135.1 of Xerophyta viscosa. NCBI lineage: Eukaryota > Viridiplantae > Streptophyta > Magnoliopsida > Pandanales > Velloziaceae > Xerophyta > Xerophyta viscosa. Next base: position 748,927 of record MJHO01000095.1, on the reverse strand, counting down.
AGCGTCAACGCCGTCGTTTCCACCGGATTCCCGCAGAGCCCCATGGGGTTCAACCAGAGCGGCGGGACGCAGACGGAGTCGTCGAGCGAGGAGCTGAACACTGTTGGGGGGGCCGCGACGGCGGCGGAGGTGGGGATATCGTCGAAGCGCGGTGCACCTGCGGTGGCAGAAGGCGGGAGGAAGAAGAGGTTTAGGACGAAGTTCACGCCGGAGCAGAAGCAGAAGATGTTAGAATTCGCCGAGGGCGTCGGGTGGCGGATCCTCCGGCAAGACGAGGCGGCGGTGGAGAAGTTCTGCAACGAGGCCTGCGTGCGGCGGCAGGTGCTCAAAGTTTGGATGCACAACAACAAGCATACTCTACGGAAGGATCACCAGGGAACAGCGGCGCCGACACCGCAGCAGCAGCAGCAGCAAGAAGATCAACACCAACTCCAACTGTCACAGTGATGAAGAAGAAGATGATCATTGATCGAAGAAGAGGGAAATTTTGCATTGATCTTAGTTTGAAAGTTCTATTCATTCTCTTCCATGGGAGCTGGTGTAACTATTCTCTCTATCTCTCTCTCTCTCTCTCTCTCTCTCTCTCTCTTCATGGATTGCAGTGTAAGATGAAAATGTAGCTTCTTTTTTAAAAAAAAAAAAATTTATTCTTAAAAATTATCATTCTTGCTGACATGAACTAGTGAAGAGTCTCCAGGTTGATGTTGCTTCTTCATGAACTTCATTTTTACTCTGGTTTGTTATATAGCTATAAGCTTCTTCTTATTATTATTTAAATATCATTAGTATATCTGATATGATCGTAGTTTTTTCTTCATAAAACTCATGCAATAACCTACCAAAACTATATAAATTCACCATGATCTTCTATGTTGGTTTCCAATTTATTCAAATAAGCACTACTATTTATCAGACCATCACGATGCTAATATATAACGTAATATGATACATCATATCTCGATGTTAGTATATAATTCAGAATGTTTCAGACATAAAAGATTATGATTGGTTTCACTAATCTGTCATGAAGATGCAATAGATATCAATCATTTTCAGGTTAGGCAAGCATCCAAGAAAATTTGCATGAGTTGGCATTGAAAAGTACATAGTTTTGATGGTGAGTTCACATGAGTTACACCATCTATATTTGTCATTTTAAATAATTAACCATGAGATCCTTGAATGCGCAAGAAAATATAGACGGAAATGCTTTTTTTGGCCTATAACTGCTGAGGTCGATTTATATTTTATCTTAATAAGAAATAAAGTATGTTAAAATAAAGTTATTTCTCATTAGATATTGCTAGATTTGAACCTCCGACCGACCGGAACGAAAATGTTTAGCGTCACCAAGCCTATCACCTACTTAGTCACCAATTTCTATTATTTTACTCAACCAATTATTTAAGTACCAAAAAATGAACTTGGAGATAAATTTGATGGAATAATTCTTATTCTGTGGAGTGTTGAAATGAGAAAGGGCACTGCTTGATGTGCAAAGTTAGTCATAAAATTATTCTTAGACTTTATTTTATTTTAGTTTAGATGGAATAGGGACAAACTTATGCTAAAAAAAAAAGTAAAATTTAGACATTATGTGATTTATTTCATGAGGATTTTTTTTTTTTTAATTATGAAATTTCCCATTGAAAGTTCTTTTGACCCTTATCTTCGCCGACAAATCATTGGATTCTTTTTTTTTTTTTCCTTTTGTTACATAAATCATATTGACTCTTCTTTTTCCCTTTCGTTTAAAATTTCATCATTCTTAACATATCTCTAAAACATTTTCCTTTATATGAGCATTATAGGTCGTTTGCTTGCATCAAAACGAACATTATGACTAATTAGGGCTGAAAACGAGCCGAGTTCGAACATAGTACTATCTTACTCAAGCTCGGCGGTTGACATTGCTCGGGCTCGACGAGCCTCAGCGGCGGAGCTCGAACTCAGCTGGCTTTAGAAAAAATCATGCTCGAGCTCTGCTCGATTACTTGAGTTCGAGCCGAGCTCGAGCTCGAGTACCTAGTTCGAAATAATGTGCACGGTGGTAACATTTGTAATTTCTATGACAATTAGGACTGAATTGTAAACAGTTATATATTTTGTTGGGCTCAACCAACTTATAATAGTTCAGGCTGGATTCAAAAGGCCATTATCAATTGTGCTCGTATAGGCTCACGAGCCTAATGAGCCGAGTATTACAGTGCTCAAGCTCGACTCGTTTAGTTAACATAGCATTAATTTGACTCGAGCTCGATATTAATCGAGCTTAAATGAGTTCGAGCCCGAGCTGCTCGTGAGCAACTCGGCTCGTTTTCAGCCCTATGACTAATTATTAGATAATAGATCTATCAGAAAAAAAACCAATTTAAGCTATCACGTGGTGTCGATACTAACCAGAACAATGTCCGATCGACTACCATAACTGTATTGATGCGAATTAGGATCAAAACATTCGACGTCGATAACATTCTAAGTCAATGTTGCAAATTGATTATAGCTGTAATTGTGAAGTGGTGCAGTTACATACTTAACACTATGTATGGAGCCATGTCTTCTTTTCATGCTAGGATGGTGACCTAACAGATGGCTTCACTATTTAGTTTTGTTGGGTGGTAATTTATTAACTTTTTTTTTTCCCCCCTCTTTTGGACATTATTTAGAAAAGTTATGCCTAATAAAATTTGAACAAATTAATATATCAAATCCAATACTTTTTTTGTTTGATCCAGTATTTTGTTTACTCATTCAGAATTATCGTGTTTGTTCAATCCAACATCTCGTTTACTCGTCCAACACGTTATTTGTTCATCCAGAATATCATGTTTGCTTGTCTGAAATACCATATTTACTGTGATACAAGTTGACAATCCATATTTCCTCGATCTAGCACCGTATTTGCTCGTCCGAAATACTTAGATATATTCTGCAGGTTCTGCAGTTTTTTTTTTTTTTTTTTTTTTTAAAGAAATATGAACTGATTTGTACAAATTTTATAAAGTAGGAATTTTTTGACATTTTTTTTTTTTTTTTCTGTACTAAATTAAGTTATCTGGAAATCTGGAAGCTTGTTGACATTAGTGCTGTGGGAGCCTCTCATGCTGTTGTGTAGGGTTTCTCTCACTGAGTATTACTGTCGTTATTGTGACCTTACAGTAATGTTTTTGGACGCCAATGTGGCCCAATATTAATGTCCCACCAATAAATACAATGTCGTGCTTAATTTTTGGTACTTTTGTGTATCAGCCCCCCTATTTTTCAATTTACGTTTCAGCACCTGGAAACGTATTTCGGCGCTAATGTGGCGGCGTGTGCGTGCCGCCACGTCGCGCGTTTTCGTATTTCAAAGAGCTGAAACGCGCGACTGTTGAAATAGGAGGGGGGTGGCTGATTTGCAATTATCGCTTTGCGCTATAGTAACACTTTATACTTACAATCCTAGCATATCTTTTGCATTTCGTGGTGCCTCAATTGTTTTTAGAAGGTAAAATCTCGGCTTGACATCAATAGTTGATCCAATATAGCAGATTACAAATAGAGGTGAGTTTTCTAGCGTTTTTTTTTTCTTTTTTTGGTAGGGTGGAAGCTAAGAAGTATAGACACAGACAAGAATACGGAGATATGGCATGATACGGATATGATATTCAGCAATTTTCGAAAAAAGGACACGGATACGATTCGGATATGGCAATAAAAATATAACCTATATTTAGTATATGAATATATAAAAATACAAACAAGTGCATGTACAAATGTAATATTTCACGTATTTAAGACAAATTTAAGTATAAAAAATCTAATTACATCAACAAATATAAAGATATATAAGCGCAGTATTCAGTACATAACTATATTATGCTACTTATTGTTAGTAGGAAGATTAATCGCTAAAGTCATCAAAAAAATTACAATTTAACTTTCGATTAAAAGCTAGTATCAATAAATAATTGCAAGATAGCATTTATACTGTTTTTTCGTTACACATATCTTCCAACATCAGGGAACTTACATTGCTTATGGCAATCAGATAACAGTGCTTCCATTTTGAACATTTTTTTTTTTAAATAACAAGAATTATAGTAAAACACAATTAATAGGAGTGATATTAAATGAAAATAATTAGCTACTCTTTTGAACCATGTGAATAAACAGATGCAAGAAATTCCTTGAGTTGACGAAGATAAACGCAAGGTCGCTCTACGTGAACTAAATGACCCGCTTTCGTTATTGCTCGTAACGTTGCGTTCTCTCCGAGCTGCCTGTAAAAAATCCGTAAAATTTTCCGAAGAAAATGAATTTAGCAAAAGCATTAATGGAAGAAAATAACCATGCAAAATTCAAGAAATTTACTATTTTGTCTATGATTGGGAACATTTAAGATATTTATATCTTTAAGATTTGGATTTTTCTTTTGTTTCCTTTGCAAATATGGTCATGCCATAAGTTCAATTGTTTTCTAGACTCCTATATTGGTTATTGTTATTATTACTTCTTCCATGCTATGATAAAACAAACCTCAAACTCTCACAATCTTAACTTGATGATAGCTCGAGCTTAAAAAATAAAAAGCTTGAGCCCCAAACCGCGCTGGTTTAATTTAGAACTCGGCTCATTTTAGAGGAAACATTAGTGAATAGGCCCATATTATGGGTCCGTCAACTTATTATATTCGGGATGTTGCGAATCTCTGCTCCATTGTCATACCTAGCTCCCGACCCACATACTTACAGCCATTCAGAACAACTACCGACTTTCTCTTGCACGCCCTTAATTAGAAGCGCAAGGATTTGAACTCCATATCGCAAGCATACAGGCCGAATGTCCTACGCAAATAGGTTTATTCAAGGTATGACTGCATTCATCTATTATTCTCAGACCCTGTTGCTGCGGGACTTGACTGGGATATTATTGTTTTATCTAACTGTTGTGCCATAGGTGAGTAACCCTCGTACTATAATAATATTAACATGCAAAAATGCGAAATTTAAAAAAAAAAAAAGAAAAAAAAAGAGGAGAGGCCAAATTCTCAACAGAGTAGTTAAAAGGTTGGCTATCAGCCTTCACTTACTCTTTCATATTCTCCGCCAGCTCTATCTTAAATATGTTGTCGTTCTCACCCCACAGCAGAAGTATTCTCTGCATTCATAGAAAACAAAAATTTTCATAACATATATATATATATATATATATTTATTTATTTATTTATTTATTTATTTGTTTACAGGTCGCATTACCTGAGATAGAACAGGGACGACAGCATCTTTGTTGCTGATGATGAGACCTTCCAGCAGCTCCGCCCTCTCTTTTCTGTTGTTGAACATAACCTGCATAACTAGATCTGTTAGAAAAGAATTAATAAATGAACATCATGGAATCGATCATCTCCTTTTGGCAAACCCTAATTGCATGATTCATTTGGTTATATAGCGTACCTCGAGGTAGTCGCGGTGTAAGAAGTCGGGGAACCAGAGCTTCTTATACGTAGCAATGGAGAGGAGCGCTTTGAGCCCCTTAACAGAATCTGGAAGAAGAAGATCGGAGGAAGAATCGAACCCTAATCGCTCAAGCGTAGTAGCAGAAATAGAATCAGTCATGGCGATAACCGAGCCAGAAATAACGAGAGCTTCTACGAGCTCAGGCCGCGCTTCCGCCATTTTAAACGCCACCATTCCGCCGTAGCTGAACCCAACTACAGTGCACCTTGCCACCCCAAGATTGTCCATTGCTATCGCCAGACATCTTGCCTGGTATAATTATGCACTATGAAAGCTGAGTTTACAAATTTGTACTAGTTATTTATATCTCAAAATACATAATTTTTTAATTCAAATTATTTTAAAAAATAAAAAATAATTTGTCAAATAATTTTACTAAATACCATGCACAAATAACTTAATTGAAATATCATAATATTTTGATGTAATTTTTTAATAATTTTGTAGTTTAAGTTTTTGTAAAATAATTTTAAATATTGGTTTTAATTAATTTGATACAAATAAGAAAATTTATATTTGGAAATTGTGAAATTTATCCTCATAAATAGATGCTTAATGAGCAATATACTTCATATAATCATCTATTATAGTATTTTGCTCCGTATGAATTATAGTACCTGGAACTCCGGCGATCGGTCCGGTGAGGTCGTGGTGGAGCTGCCGAAGAATAGGAGGTCGGGGACGTAGACGTCGTATTTTGACGTGAGATGGCCAACTTGGAATTGCCAAGTAGTGAGGCCCTCAGCGGCAAAGCCATGAACGAGCATAATTGCTGGCTTCTCCTTCTTATCAGTGTTGTTTTGATCATGGCGAGTCTTCCCTTCGGGGACGATAGGGTTGTTGTTGTTCTTCTTCCTCTGGGCGATGGGGTTGTGTTCTGGAACCCAGAAGCTCATGACTGTACCATCGTCGTCGATCTCGACGGTCACCGGCCGGAGACCTTTGTGCCTCATTAGCGCATGTATTACCGGTTTCTGCGCTGCAACCAAGTTTCCCATCTCTCTCTCTCTCTCTCTCTCTCTCTCTCTCTCTCTCTCTCTCTCAGTTTTATTCTGTAGCATAGACTTAGAGATGTTTATTAGTCGATTTATAAGTTGTTGAGGTTGAAGGAGGAGGGAGATGTGTAGAAGAATGAGCGACGTTGAAGGTTGGTGAGAGTAGTTAATGGAGATAGAGCAGACTCAGCAGAAAAAAATGAATTTAATGACGGTTTTCTTAATATCTGGAAACAAGTACAAATTCAAACTTAAAAAGAAAAAAAAAAAAAGAAGAAAATGACATTAAATTTGGCTGTATTTGTTGAAGCTCAATTATTTGAGTTCTGCAGTACACTTATTGATTTGCTTTGAAGGATGAACAGGAGAAAAACTTTCAAATAATGGGTTGAATAAAAACAAGTTTAATTATTAGCCATTTTAATAATATTTTGTCACACCATATAAGATAATTTTCACTAAATATTTATCTTGACATGGTAGCACAATAATAATCATTGTTGCTGAGGGAGACGAAGCCAAAATCCTACAAAAAATGCCCAGCAATGCTAGTGCTTCCAATTACCAAATCACCAAAAAAAAAAAAAAATATCTAGACAATCAGGACGCGAATCCGCTGCACCCGTTTGTGCTATCGTTTTCTGCACCCGATTTCAAACACAAATTTAGAAATATTTAATATAAAAGTTATAAAGTTTGATAAGATTTACAAATTTTATGTTGAAAGTTTTTTTTTTCTAAAAATATCTATAATTAAATATTTTTGGCGCTCCAAAGTTAACGGATTTTAAAAAATATTTTAAAATCCGTTAACTTTGGAGCTCCAAAATTCCTCTTTAAAAACATTTTTAGAAAAAAAATTTAATATAAAAATTATAGATCTCATCAAATCTAAAATTTTTATGTTAAAAATTTTTCAAAAAATATTTTAAAAAAAAATATTTTTGTGGCGGATGCAGAAAATGGTAGCACCTAACGTGTGCAGCGGATCTCGATCCATAAGTGATGACTCTTTAGTAACAAATTTGGTGGATATTTTGGTGCACAAGTATTATTGAAAAATATACTTACGCATGCTACTTAACAAGTAAATTATATCCAGAACATCCCGGACAAACGTAGGGAATTTCATCTCACGAAGTTGAAGTATTATATTCGAATATCGCAAGCATCATTCGTAGTGTGTGGGAGATTTATTCCATCTATATTATATAGAGGATAATACGAACGTTCAGACTTGAGTAAATCAAAAGATGCTATACGTAAATTTATTTAGTATCACGATCATACAAAAGTGGAACGATTATAGACATAATCTTTTTACGATAATCTAAAAAATTAGTAAGCTAATTACACTTCAAATTTTGCGATTTGTGAAGTTATAGAAGGATGCCACCACGACTTAAGTAACAACTTGCCGTCTTACGTATTATTAAACAACTAATTATTAGATAATTACGATATTTTATTAAATAAAAATAATCTAGGATAAGGAATTAGGTCAATGTTTAAGATTGGTTTAAATTGTTGATGTCAGAATTAGTAGTTCCTTGTAGCTGAAAACGGTCCAGTTTTAACTTTTCAAGCTTCCTTTTATCGGATCAACGGCTCCGCCTACCTGAAACCAACCCCCCACTCTCCATCTCTGCTTTCTTTACTTGCTTGCTTCGCTTCAGAGACCACCCTTGATTCAATCTTAATCACACTGTCTTTTTCTCTTTTTACTTTTTTTTTAAAAATTAATTATCATTAAAAAAATCAATACATAATGGGCTCTCTTTTTTTTTTTAGATTTACGAAAAAAAATAATAATATTCATAACAGGTCCAATTTGTACGACTGTCATAATATGTAAACCCTCAGACGCCGCCGAACCTTCGCATCCGACTCATATGCTATGACCGTCATAATAATTCAAATTGAAGATGATACTGGCCTATGTATTATTTTACGTACTCTAGATAAAATTAAATAAAAATTCAATAAAAAAGTAAAACTTATAAAGAAAGCTAGATAATCCCCACAAGCTCAAAAAATACGATAATAATTATAATTTAGAAATTATAGCCGCTTATATTTATAGTATCAATTGTAGCTACCATATACTTAAATTAAAAATTTCCAGTATTATACTTCAATTACGTAATTTTTTATGTTTAGTACTGTATGAGTGATTTTATTTTTAAATTATATAACATCTTATTTTTTAGTGTAATATCTGTGATATATCGGGTGCCCCATGAATGATCACAAAATTACTTCATTGCAGAGTTGCAGACTAACCCAACCCGTTCCTCACGATGACTCACTTGTCAACCCAAGAAAGCCGAGAGCAGAGGTTTACAATTGCTCAGGCTATTTAGACTGCTGGATTCAGCAAAGTAGAAGCTATTTGAGATAGAAGGTTGATTTGGAAGGGTTTATTAAAGCAAGGGTTGATTGGTCGTCTTTTTATAATTGTATATGCTAACTAGTATGCGATGAGAAATGAGAGGGTTAGAGGGTTCTCGTCCAATTGCTGAGCTTCACGTCAGCCTCTTCGCCGGCATTTGAGTCCGTCTAGGATCAACTCCCACATGTCCACTGCTGCTTGGATGAGGTGGATGGCGAGTTGACGTCCTCCCAGTGCGATCCCCCAAATGCAGACAGGCGTGGATGCATGATCTTGCACATTTATAGACATAGCGCCAGTCCGTGAATGGGACGGGATGTTGGCAAGTTCCCGTCAAGTGTCTCATTATTACTGGCTGACATATAGAATTAGGGGTGTTCAGCTAGTCCAAAGACCGAACCTCTCATGTACGTAAGACTGCGGACCAGAACGCTAAATAGCAGGACCGGACCAAACTGTTTGGATGGGGACTTGAGGAATTGTTCGGTCCTCGGTTCGGTCCGAGGTTTTTCCAGGCCAGGACTGGACCGGACCGAAGACTAAATAACTGTCCAATCTTGGACTGCAGAGCGGACCGAATAGTAACCAGTCCGCACTGGATCGGATCGAACCGACCGGTCCGCTCCGATTTTTCGGTCTTCCGGTCCGACCAGTATATAAACACCCCTATGTGGAATCCAGCTAGCTGGGCCAAGATGGATTGGGCCTTTCTTTGTAGATCCATCCCCCATCATTCCGAAGGGTTCGAAGATAAAATACTATAGATATAAATATAAACAGTAGAAACAGTAGAATAAAGAAGTTGATGTATACTAAATCCTCCTTAGGAAAATAGCGTTTCAGCCCCCTAAGTTTGGGGTCGCGCGATTCAGCCCCCCGAAACGCCACGTGGCGGCACGCGCGCGCCGCCACGTCGGCGGAAAAACGCGTTTCGGAGGGCTGAAACGTCAAAAATGGGAAACGGGGGGCTGAAACGTAATTTTCCCATCCTCCTTCCATTCATTGTACTTGTGTGATCCAGAATCCATTTACGCACCGACGAGGGAGGTGCTGTGTTTGACAGCCGAGCAAGTCAAACGCGAGTCAAATCCCCTGTGCTCGAGAAGTGATCTGATCCGGATTATATAAAATTTTTATCTATTTATTTAATTTTATTTTAAAATATTTTTTAAAAAATTTAAAAAACTTATTGATTTCGATAAACTGTAGTTAAACTACTAATATAATCATTACTTAGTTCTACATAATTAGCTGATAATATAAATATATCAACGATCAAATTGAAAAATTCATAGTGAGTCAATAATTATGTAGAATAAATAATGACTATCATCTATCTTCTTTGTTTATAAGCCAACTTCTGAAAAAGCTGGCTGATTGTGCTCGCCAAATGCTAACATCTGATCATTCACTAACGAACGCAAAAGAGAACATATTAAGATCTATAACTCAAAAAGCAAAGCAAATAATTGAACAAAAAGAAGATCCTCTCGGTTGATTCATGAGAAATATTATTTTAGGCTCATTTTAATCTTAAAAAAATTATGACTAATTTGGATAATATTATATTAGTACACATATTTATAAAAATTAATATTCTTATATTTTAATGTGTTCAAATAATTATTCATAAGTATCAAAAAATTATATAAGAAGCACTCGACTTTTAACAAATCAGCCTCTTTTTTTGTTTTTCGATCAAATCAACCATTAAAAATATGAAAAGTAAAAGGGCTGATTTACAATTTACCGAAAAGTATTTGTCTACAATATTTAATATTTACAAAAAAGGGACTAGACATGTTTACATTATGAATATTTTAGGGTCAAAATAATAATAAAATTTTTTTTTTTATTCATTTGACTAACATGTGATCTTTTTGACACCTACATATATGTTAAGAATAAACAAAGAGTTAGAAACAAAGGGCTAGTAATTCGATCTACTTTTTGTTCTACTAAAATAATATAATTGTTTTGTTAAGTATCACCAAGCTATTACTGGTATTAATGGAAGAGGCTGGGAGGGTCTCTGACAGGGACATGAACAGAAGGCATGGCGTTAAACCTCCAAGAATGACAAGGAACGTCGGCCGTAGCGTTAGCTTCTACGTATCCGCTATCTTTTCTTCTACCCGCGGCGGCGGCGCCATCTTTCGCCGACTCGTAGCAGCCCCGCGGTTGCTGCGGCACCGCAGGCCCTTGGTATCCGTCGTAGCACGTGACTTGGCCGCCACCGCCGGCGACGCTGCTGCCCGCCGCTCTTCCTTCTTGTACCTTATCCCGCAAGCGTTGCACAGTGACTGCACCTTATCATTCTTTTTTTAGCATATATAAAACGTCGAATTGAGTTTATTGAAAGAAATTAAAAAATAAAAAAAAAAGAATATGTCCACGTACAAGAATGAGGCTGTATGTGTGTACCTTGGGGCCTGTAGGACCGTTGCGCCACAGAGGAGTAGAGGTGGTGTTGCAGTTGGCACAGCGACGACGCCGACGAGCAAGGAGCAGCGAATCGCCGCCGAGATTAGAGAAGCCATTGCTCGCCGGAGTTCCAGTTGCACCGCTATTAGTATGCTTGGTGTTCGACTTTGAAAGAGTATCCCAGTAAATTTTCTCGCTGTGGCGAGTCGATGGAGTTCCCAGCGACAGAGTGCAGTCAACGGCGGAGGACGATGGGTTCATGCTGCCGCAGTCGCCGCAGGCCATCGGAAACAATAGAGAGAAGGCGGCGCCGCCGCCGCCGCATGAACCGTGGATAAACCCGCACGAGCATGGTGGGGACATTGTTCCACCGCCGCCGCGGCTTTACACTGGTGCAACATCTCAGGCGGAATACTTGTGATAAATTGAAAATTATTGAAAGAGAAGAAGAAAGAAATAGAGATTATCAGGCCAAGTTTATATATATAATATATATATATATATATATATATATATATATATATAATTTATCCTTTTTGATGGTCTAGTATGAGAAGTACCTCCATGGTAGGTGTGGGTGCACCTCGCAGAATGAGAATCCAGACACATCAAACGTATGAAGTCATAGAGGAGTGAGATAAATCTTCATTTTCTTATATCGACAAAGGTTGGCTTATCAGCTGGTGAATATGAATATCGACGGATGTCATCCAATTAGATGAAAAAAGGTAGAATTCATATCTATTAGTAAATATGATGATCGTGTTTGAAAAAATCTCAGTTCAAACTTGAAAATCGGATATATATATATATATAGAATTTCTTTTAATAAAATTAAATTTTATAAAAATAAAATCGGATATCCGAAAGTAGTGATGTTAGTCAGTGTGTCAACCGCGTAGTATAAAACAAATGTCGCTATTGGATTGTATAAAATTAAAAATATAAAAAATTTGCTAAATATTATTATCATATATATATATATATATATATGATACTGATAGAAAATTAGTATTTGTTATTAATAGTGAAAGAACAGCGGTAGTATGAGATAGCAGGAGTAACAAAGCGGTTTGTTTGAATGGTATAATTAATTAATGGGGCGGTCAAAAGAACCCACGTGACCGTCGGAACAGTCTTCCTCATGATCTCTCTGCATGCATCTCGATGATCCTCACCGATCACGAGGCGCACAGGCGAGGGAGAAACAGACAGACACACGCACAGAGATCATCACCGACACAGACGCAGACAGATAGATGTATGAGAAAGAGAGAGAGAGAGTGACCGCTTTGGAATTCAGAATTTTACACGTCCAGCTTACCAGACATTTTAATCCTCTACAACATCTCAAACAGCGAACACAAATCTTTGAAGTTTTACTTGGTAGTGTAGGAGTCGATGAATGCATACATATGTATCAAATTATTTAGAATCTGTTTTTTATTATACATTAAAATTGTATATTTTAAGATAATCTACAATTTTAGTATTTATTTTTTTATATAAAATCTTAAATAATGAACTTTAAAATTTAATAAATTTAAAATAGTTGTTAAATATAGTTAGAAATAAAATATTTTATTTTAAAGATATATAAAATGGTCTTATCTTAAAATTTATGTTCGAAATAATAATAATTCATATTGCGCTTTTATATTTTTTCTATAAAATCTTACTGATAATTTACCATTCAAATTTAAACCATTATCTTTAAATTACGAATAATGCTAAAGCATCTGAATTCTTATTGATATAATTTTTTCTCTAAGGCAAATTTTTGAACGATTCAGTCGAATGGTATAGTATTTTTGTAAACAGTTTAATTGCATTAGCTACTTTATTTCTTATCTATATCCTATGCTATATTTCATCCGGTATTTCAAATGGCATTGGTTGTAGGGCTGAGCATTCGGATCAAACCGAACCGATCCAAAATTTTTAAGGCCGACCCAAAATTAATACCTTCATATCCGAACTGACCCTAATTTTATTTCAACCGGAATCCGATCCGAACCGACTAAAATCAAATTAATTCAGTTTGGCTCAGATTGACCCGAATAATAGCACAAATTATTTTTATTCAACATCAATTCGAATTTGAATCGATTCGGATCTATCCGAATAGTTGTAATATTAATATTTTGATAAAAAAAATTAGCACATAAAAACCAACGAAAACTAATTAAAACGTAATTTGCGAAGATAATTCGGATGCAACCTGATTCGGCCCAAAATTCGATCACTGAACCAGAATCGAATTATATAAATCCGAACTATTAAAATATCGATCCAAACCGAACCCCGTCTCCTACCATCTCGACGTGCTCCCGCGTGGGTGCAGCTCCCTTGATGCACTCAAATCAGACAGTAGGAAAACGAATGCCGCGATCGGACGATTCAAAAACAATATAAATTTCGAGATCTCATATAAAATTTTTATCGATTTATTTAATCTATTTTTAAATATTTTTTGATAAAATTTTAAATTACAAAATTATAAATTTCATAAGATCTATAATTTTATATTAAAATTTTTTAAAAAAATACTAAAAAATATACCAAAATAATGATCGCGTTGTAAAAAATAGTTATGTGAATTCATACCTTGCAAACCCGAAGGCAGCACGACTAAAGGATGTAGAGAAAGAAAGAGAGAGAGAGTTAAATGTTTTAAGGGCATGTTAGTTATTAACGAATTTACATAATTTCCCCAAAAATGATTTAATCTAATCCGGCAGTGCTCGGCGTCTATTCTGTCTCCTGGTAGCTCTCCTCAAGCTCCATCTTTTCTTGATGTCGCCGGTATCGCACGTCCCATGCTCAACAAACTCGTTATCAATCTCATCGAGCTCACTCGACCGCAAACTATCTTCTCCATTTCTAATTCGCGCAGCCTCGGCTATGAGATCGGTTATCAGCATCTCAGTAGTTTTGGTGGTGATTCCTCTTAGGTACCAAGAAATAGGCGGCGGCGGCACAAGAGCCGGCTCGATCAGCTGATCCAAACTAACGATAGACGCGATTCTACCTTGACCTTTGGTACAAGACTCGTACTCGGCAATAGTTTTTGGCCTATGGGGTAAGCATAGTTGTTCATCGACGAAACGAGGTTCTAATTTCCAACAACCTTCAAATCGTTTCATAAATCCAGATCTACCCTGCTTGAATTTTACCTGCAGAAAAAATTTAACAGGTACTTGAAAAGACAAGGTCAAATATATAAGGGAAAGTTACACTGTAATCCGAGGCAAGAAATTGCCTTGCACTGCAGTCCTCTCCTAAACAAATTTACACTTAGGTCCTTTCGCGGAGGGTGTCAAAAGTTATCAAGAATGTATTAAAAATTATCAAAAAATGTCAATGCGTTATTTTTATCAGAAGGGTGTTAACAATTAACATGAGCGTGTCAGAAATATACTAAAATGTATCAAAATATAGAGTGTCGGATATGTACCGAAGGTGTCATAAATATATTAAAAGGTGTTTTAAATGTATTAAAATATGTCAAAAGGACTAAAGTGCAAAAAAATTTTTTGAGAGGATTTAAGTAATATTGAAACAATATGTAGGGACCTCAGTGCAATTATCGGAATATATAATCAGAAACTCGGTAGCAGCGTTGTCATTTGAGGAATAAATTTCGATAAATTTCTTACGGTGTGATTGCTCCTGTCTTGATCAACTAGGACATGAACCGATATCGTACCAGACCACCAAAGAAATTTCCATATTGCAGCTTGGTCCACCTCAACTACCTGCCTTGGACCTTCATCCACCAAAACCCTTCTGCTTATTACTTCCTGATTAAAAAAAAAGGATAAGATGTCGCGAAAAGAGATGATAACATACGAAAGTTATATGAATGTGAAAAGCCTATCAAAAGAACATGTGACATTTGTTTGTCAAATCCAGACTGGTGGCAGGAATTATTGACAATAAGCTGATAGCAAGGTAAAAGTACAAATTAAAAATTTGATATCATAAAAATTTATCGAAGAGTTAACCGACCTTGATGCTCTTGAATACTCTTCGATTGCCAGGGTCGGTTAGAATGTTAAAGATAGCATCCGGAGGCAATCCTACTTCGAATTGCACATGTAAGTTGGAAAGTGAACCCTTAGGTATGCTAACCTGCAAGATATCAAAGTCACTACATACCACCTTGATCAATAGATTATTATTTTAAACCAAATTCCTGATGGAGAAAATCTTTATCCTACCAAACGAAGATAGATCAGAAAACCATGGATGCTATATGCATCATTACCATATGTATAAGCAGGTATATGGAAAATACAAGGTCTAGGTAGAGCGATCATAATACCTTTATTTCTGGATCTGGATCAACCCAACCCGAATTTTCTCTCCAAGGTTTTAGCTGCTTATCCAAGCCACCTGACAAATTTGTGATGATGCCTTTGTCCGTCAACATTTCTGGTTTCCCTAGGTCAGGTTTTCGCTGGTTCTTTGCAAAATTCCTCGCGTGGGACTGCAAGAGTCAGAGCACTCAGTATTACATAATTGGAAAAAATCTCCATTCGTCTTTTAGACAGCCACCACTAAACAAGATTTACAAAGATGAATTTCACTCCCTCTTTGAAAAGGATTATAACATACCTTCAAACAGCTTTGAAGTCGTTGAGGTATCTGTGCCATAAAATTATATACTTGAACAAAAGGTTGTGAGAATTCTCGATTTTGGCTTACATCAGTATTAGGTCCGAATCCGATTTTCTTGTCATCCATTTCCTCCAAAACAGATAACAAAGCTAGTAAATGACCAACAACAGTTAATATGCCACCTGACCTTTTGGCCAGTAAATGAAACTATAGTTCTGCAGAAATTGCAACTTAATGTGATAAAGGCCTACACGAACATCCACAAGTTCTCAATTATACTTCTCAAATAGATCTTCCAACTTCATAAAATTCCTTTGTCTATAAAATAGGAATCATCCCTACATGTGCAATTGAATTGGAAAACTATGATAAGCATGTACTAGATCAGTGAGCTACTACATCCCTTGCTATATCAAAGGAAAGTGCTGCAATGGTATGATTTGAAGTCTACTTTACTCCTTGGTACACAAAATGGTTAGAACAGCTATACAATAATGTTGGTTTCGAGTTTAAAAATATTAGTACATTTTTTATCACAAAAAAAAGAGTACAGAGGGTTATCTCGAAATTCTATGAAGCAAACAATCCGAACTTGAATCACGATCCTAGCAATCTTCCATACTTCAATTTTATCATGCAAATGATAAATGTTTTGGTTTGATTGAAATGTAAAAAAACAAAGAAAGATAATAGAATCAATAGTAATCATCGAATGCCTGCCGGCATAAGCAAATGATAGATCCTGCTGGATTTGCATACAATATATGAGATGATATTTCCTCAAAGTTATCACATGTTATCCTTTATCTTCAATTCATCCAACATACATCATCAACTGTGTCTTTGCCAACATGTTGCACTAACCTAAGTGTATGATATATTGTAACTATCATTATATTATTATTATCATTATTATTGCAGTTGATTGAAACAAGTATAATATCAAAACAACAGTCATATTTTACCTCTTTTTTGCACCAGCATTTAGTTCATGATCTCCTAATTCTCATATGCATAAACACAAACAAAATTCAATACAAACTAGGTAAGTAAGTGAAATTCTGAAATCATATATATGATTCTTCTTTCACACATCAACCTTTTGTCTGATCATTTGATTGCAGGAAAAAGAGCTTGGATTAGTACAAAGCATTAGTAGTCAATAGGAAAGACATTGGAAAACTCTTTGTAGTTTTACAATGAAGGTTGTAATAGCACATATCATTGTAAACATCAAAACAACAGAAATCGAGAGTATAAATGCACCAAAGTACCATTAACCGATTTAGCCTATCAAGACCCAATTATGAAAAAAGTTCGTCCAACGGTAGAAACACCTTTAATGAAGCTACAGAAGTTAGCATGGTTGAAGGCGGAAATGTATCCTAAAATGGCACAATATCACGTAAATGTTATTCTGCAAGGATCTTTATGTTACTTGAAAATCATATACAGGTCAATGACAGTAGAAATTCATATCGAGGCATAAGAAAAGAATTTATAATTGGAAGTCAACATATTTAGGCAGATTAAAAGAGAAGCTGGACAAATTGGTAAGAAGATTGAAAACATGTCAGAAAGATCCAAGCCTATAAATCTTTTTCTTCCCCTTTAAAAAACAACAATCTATGGGGAGAACAAGCATAAAAAACAAAACACAGGGGATCCTGGATAACTGACTCAGAATGGAGTTGGGGTCCAAATAACAACCATAAATCTATGTATCAAATAATAATAATAATTTTAATAATGGAAAATTGACAGAACTGTTTAGTTCACAGCATGGATGGAAAATTTGAATATCAAATGTCCGAGGGCAATTTAATCCAGAAATAGAAAGGAAAGTAAGAACTAATATATTTTCCGTAGAACATTCACAAATCCATCACAGAAATTGTGACGAGCACATCTGAAATGCGACTAATCAATAGAGTTAGATGTTTCCATGAAAATACTAAACAAAAGGGGGCTTTCAATTCGACTCACTGGAGTTGGCGGTGCGTCGGAGATCACGGTGACTGCGCGGTGCAGTAGAGATGGTGAAGATCCGTGCGGAGATGGGGCACAGCTTCGTGAAGAGACGACGGTGAGCTTGGCTGTACAAGTGAATTTCTCAGTAGGTCTTTCTAGTGTGCTCAATTCACCTTCTTTTGATTGATTAAGGGGTATATTAGTCATTACATTTATTTTATATCTGGCAAATATACAATTTAGTCGTCCAAAATTTGCTAAATAGTCCTGAATTATAAAAAGTACTTACAGTATTTGCGAACAGAAATAAAAATATCGCAATAATTTTACCGGCAAATTTTTCGTCCACGCTCGTCAATTAGATGATATGGTAAATTTTAATTATTTTTAATTTACTTTATAATGAACAAATATATCTTTTATATTTAATTTAATTATAATTATTGGAATTTACGTTTATTCCAGAATTACAAAAGTATATCCTATAATTCAAGATAACATTTTTATTTTCTTCGATGAGAAAAATGCTATTTTCATATTTGTGCAAAATGATACAAATTAAAAAGTATATATTTTTGGGTATTTTTCAGATAATTTTTACTATAAATTTTGATAATTTTTTAAAATATTACAATTATTTTTTTAGACAAATTTGTCTGCTGTAAAATTCGAATTTATGCTCAACATATTCCAAAAGTACAAAAGCATATCTTATATTTTTCTTATAAAAAATTAAAATATTTTATTATTTTTTATAATAAATAATATAAATATAAAAAGATAAAAAATGTCAATTTCATTTAGCGGGCACATAAAAATGTAAACTCCTCTTTTTTTCTTAAGAAAATTACTATTTTCCCCCCCCTCAAACTATAAAACTTACTAATCAACCCCTCCTCCATTACATCTCCATACATCAACCATCGTTACCAATTTCAGCTGCATTCGGACAAAAATACCCCTAACTATTTGGATACCGAGGTCACCTATTTAGAAGTATTTTTTGAAAAAATTTTGAACATGAAAGTTGTAAATCTCGCCAAGATCTACAACTTTCATGTTCAAATTTTTTTTAAACAATGCTTCTAAATAGGTGTTTTTGATGTCCGAACTGTTTTTAGCGGATTTCGGACCGAGGTCTACACTTCGGACCCCAAAAATATATATTTAGAAGTATTTTTTGGAAATCTACAACTTTAATGTTGAAAGTTTTTCTAAAAAATACTTCTAAATATATGTTTTCGATGTCCGAACTGATAATATATACGAGAATATTTTCGTCCGAAATTTTTTGAAACAGTAAATGGGGGGCCTATAAATAATAGGGGGGGCTGATTAGTGAAACTGAAAGTATAGGGGGGCTGATAAGTAAATCCCCTTTTTTCTTTTTTTTTGGGTCACAATAAACTCCTCTTCTTTATTGCTGCATCTTTCTTCTAGAAACTTAAAATATATTTATTTTATAGACTTTACTATACACCTTCAAAAATCACACAAAAAATCACATATACTAATGTGACAAAATTAAGAACACACATCACGATGGGTATATTTATAATTTTAATTTTTTTCATATTATGAAAAAATTGTACGGATCACGAGACATATATATGGTGAAAATTAGTTATGTATAATTTATTGTTTAGTTTATTGGGAATGAGTAGTTTTTTCTTGGGATAATTGCGTATCAGCCTCCCTATTTTGGAGCTTCGTAAATCAGCCCCCCGAAACGTATTTTTGGGTAGCTAATTTACATCAGAGGTTGATTTACACAAAAAAAGAAAACGAGGGCTGATACGGCAGAACTTTTTTCTTTGTTTTATTGACTAATTATATATGAACATGACATGTTAGGTCTTGACATAATTAATCCAAAAGAAATCAACAGATGTCTTTCCACACACCGAATATACTTCATCATCTTCACACATTTGAGAGAGCTATGTCTTCCTCCAAGAATCCATTATCAGAAGTAGAGCTTCGAGTAGTCATATTGCCATGGCTGGCGCACGGCCATATATCGCCCGCCTTGGAGTTGGCAAAGAGGCTTACAACGAAGAGCAAGACGAAGATGTCGGTGCATCTTTGTTCGACGCCGGTCAACGTCCGATCTATCGAGGGCCTTCTTGATCAGACGGCCTTCCCTCGCATACAACTGGTAGAGATAGAGTTGCCTTCGTTGCCCGGCCTCCCCCCTCCCCTTCACACCACCAAACACCTTCCTCCCCATCTCATGGACACGTTGAAGGAGGCCTTTGACGGCGCCGCCCCTTCCTTCGAGCGCCTCCTCAAGAACCTACAGGCAGACATAGTATTTTACGACTTTCTTCAAGATTGGGCTCCGGAGGTGGCTTCTCGCCTCGGTGTTCCGGCCGTCTTATTCTTTCCCGTCGCAGCTTCTGCGGCCGCTTACTTCACGCACCACCTCCTCAAGCCCACACAGGAGTTTCCTTTTCCGGCGATCTCTCTCGGGTCACACGAGCAAAATCTAACATTCTGTCGGAATCTGTTGGAGACGAAGGGCCCTGGCGGTGGCATCTCTTCTGGGGAACGCGTCCTCAGGTGCGTTGACCGGTCTTCTGGCTTTATAGCGGTGAAAACCTTCGACGACATAGAGAGCACGTACATGGCTTACTTTGCAGATCTTACTGGGAAGGAAGTGATTCCTACAGGTCCTCTAGTCCAAGAAGGGACGTGTCTGACTGCGAAGGAGGAGGAGGAGTCGAAGCGATTCATGGAGTGGTTGGACAAAAGGGAAAGATCATCTGTTGTTTTTGTCTCCTTCGGTAGTGAGTACTTCATGTCTGAGGAGGAGATATATGACATGGCTCGTGGTCTAGAGCTTAGTGAGGCGGCGTTCATCTGGGTCATCAGATTTGCGAAAACCCTAGAAGAAGAAGAAGAGAAACCTCAGATCATTCAGCTGGTGCAACGACTGCAAGAAAGAATGGGAGGGAGTAAGGGGTTAGTGGTGCAAGATTGGGCACCACAAAGGAGGATCTTGGGTCACCGGAGTGTCGGTGCGTTCGTGACGCATTGCGGTTGGAGCTCGCTAATGGAGGCCATGATGCTCGGGGTCCCCATAGTGGCACTTCCCGCGCATCTCGATCAGCCCCTCAACGCTAAGCTGGTTTCGGATCTGGACCTTGCGACGGTAGTGCCTAGGGAAGCTGGATCGATCGGAAAGTTTAACGGCGAGGATGTGGCCATGGCAATTCGCCGTGTTCTGGTGGAGGAGAGTAGCGTTGTAAGGAAGAAGGCCAAGGAGATGGCAGACAAGATGGTTAATCGAGGAGACAAGGACATTGACTTCTTGGTTGAAAAAATGAGTGCTCTTTGTGGAAGATAAAAAAAAAAAGTTTCTTGCATATTAACCCTCCACATTTAAAAACGTACAAATTAATATCTGAAAATATATGAATCTGATCGATTGCTCGTGGACGGTTTTCACTTGCACCTTTTTGTTCCACTCTTATATGCTACACTCCTTTTGTGCTATGAACCTTATTCTCCGTTTTTAGAGACTGATTTGTACGTTTTCAAAATAAAGAGGGCTAATTTGCAATTCTCTCAAAAAAAAAAAAAAAAAAAACTTGTGCTTCATAGTTGAGCAGAAAGTGTCTTGTATAATATCCTTGTATAATATGCTGATAGTAGTATTCGACCTACTTTGTAATATACTGCGCGCTGAAGAATGTTGTATACTATTACCAATTCGCCTCGCCTCAAATAGTCAAGACAAATAGATATGTGGTCGGGGCCTTTTTCAGAAGGGGTTATTACGTACCATCCTTCAATTTTTCTGAACTTTACTGACGTCGTTGCGTCGGCATATTTTTTTCGTTTTAGAGACTGATATACAAAAAGATTGATATGCGATTAACCCTTTTCGGAACTTTGATGATGTATGAGGTGATAGATTCAAGTGCATATTCTTGACAAAGGTGTAATTGATCCCCTGTCTTAATGTGGTTCATGGGATCCCAAAATCACAATCAGAAACTCCAGATGGGCCAGCCGCCAACTGGAGTCAAGTATGCTGCAAACAGGGACGTGTCGGATGGGGTCAAAAGGCAAAAACTATTTATTCATGCAAGTGATGCCGACCGTCCGCTATGCTACTAAATTTCTACAGTTTGCCGATAAAAATAGGATAAGTATCATATTAGTCCGGATTTTTTAGATTCGTATAAATCAGTCATTGGATAAAAACAGGAATAATGCCATATCATGCGTTGCAACATGCTGATGTGGCAAGATATTTTTTATTTTCGATGATTGATTTGTATATATATAAAAACCAGAGGGTTATACAAAAATAAAAATATATAAAGCAATCCATAAAATGAAAAAACGGGCTTTCATGTCTGCGCATATTTTCATTTTTAGGTGATAATTTGCATGGCCCATGTTTTTTAGATTTGTACAAATCAATCACTGAAAAAAAAAAATTATCCTGTCACGACATCACGTTGCAACATATTTTTCATTTTCAGATGATAGTTTATACAAATCTAGAAAAGGAGAGAGGATACGAAACGCTTGCTCAGCGCATTTTTTTCGTTTTCATTAGCTAATTTGTACAAATTTAAAAATCGGGGCTGATATATGTAACGTGTGCTGTCACGTTAGCATATTTTTTCGTTTTCATAAACTGATTTATATAAATATGATAAATCGTAGGATGTTATGCAACTACCGTAAAAACAGTACATATTCAGATTGCAGAAATAGATTAAATTTGTAAAGATTTAGAAAAAAACCTGTAAATTGTAAACCTTGCATAAAATCTTGCATGATCCATTTATCGGCAAACCGATTGCCAATACGGTTCCAAACCATCGAATCAACACATACCTAGGAACATATGCGTTCCCAAGAGAAAATTTAAAAATATTAGTTAAAAATTTTTAACATAAAATTATATATGTTAATAAATTCAAATTTTTAATATTGATTTTTAAAAAAATTTTAAATATTTTTTTTTTGAAAAGTTAAATTTTAATGGATTTTAAGACTGATTTTAAAAATTAAAAATTAGAGTATTAAAATATTTATATAAAAATATTATAAATATGAACATAAAATATATTATTTTATTAAAAGATAATATTTTTATTAAAAAAATTATTGTATATTGTTAGCTGGTATGGTTGATTTGTGGGTGCCATCGAGCATAACACACCAATTCTGGGATGCAAAGACAGAAACGACAACGAAAACACGTGTAACCATTTCAGATGCTGAGTGTTGGTACCATCACCCGCAGGTCTTTTTACCTCCTTCCAGTTGGTTCAGATAACCAACTACTATCCGGTCTAGACGATCCCAATGAAAGCTTGAACCGGAACCAGACTGTTCAAGCCAGCTCAACCAAAATTTTGGGATCATCAAGGGAAAAGGACAAAATTACTTGCATTTATCAATAATATGTAATTTAATATTTTATTAAATTAATATTTTTTATTTTTTTATTTAACGATAATATGTAATTTATTCTCTAATAGCTATATTAAATAATAATTCATAAACACAAATTATTTTATTTTTTCGGTAATTATTTAAATCATTCTATACCTTCTGATATAATAAGTTACTATCTGTTATAAATTTTTAAAAATATATATTATAAAATTAAGTAAATTAAAACTGATCATCTATAAAATTGTTAGAAGATGTCCCTTAATACAAAAGTAAGGTCACTTGTATCACAAAATAAAGAAAATGGCTTATAAGAAAATTATTTTTAAAAAAAAAAACAAATTATTGATAAAAATTTCGTCAAATTGTGATCGACGATCAAGCAAATGAGCAAAGCTTCTATTTTCGAAGTAAAACTTTTCCCGGCTCGATTTGCAACGAACCAACCCTGTCCGGTTATTCCGGTCTGATTGTTTGTTACAACTGAGCCGTAACGAACCCGGACTTGAAAACGTATTCCAAAAACAAATTATAGCATTGGCGCAATCGTGGCATTTCCCTGCTTCCATTATAAATCCTTCGTTCTTCGAGATACAATACTGATAGTTAACGATGGTGTCGAAGGCGACGGCGGGGAAGGTCTCAGCTCCGAGGTTCGCTCTGCGCTACTCATGCCGTCGCCGCCGCAGTGACAGCTCAGCGCCGCCGAGTAGTAGTTTGGTTAAGAAGTCATACGTCAAGCGAGACTTCGAAGGCGGCGGCGGCGGGGTTACGGCGGTAGTGGTTCTTCAGGCAGCGCCGGAAGCCGAGAAGAAGAAGAAGAAGAAGGAATGCTCCGACTGTTTCACTACCATCACTCCTCTATGGAGGTATGGTCCTACAGGGCCAAAGGTATTCATATAAATTCATAAATAGCTTCCTACTTTTAATCTTTTTGTTGGTTTTTTCTTTTTTGGTGATCAATAGTATGCATTTCATT
Organism: Xerophyta viscosa; assembly: GCA_002076135.1. Classification (NCBI taxonomy): domain Eukaryota; kingdom Viridiplantae; phylum Streptophyta; class Magnoliopsida; order Pandanales; family Velloziaceae; genus Xerophyta; species Xerophyta viscosa. The sequence goes on along the minus strand of MJHO01000095.1, from coordinate 724,624 downwards.
TGTATTTCGAAGTTTATTCGTGATATAAGATCAGTGAGTGCCTACATTGTCACGGATTATACTTCTCTTCTACGTTATAATTTTTAGATTTCATTTGACATACAAATGATAACATGTTATTATAAAGTTTCATTTAACTTGCATTTACATTCCGCCTCTTTTACACCTGCATTTTCATTGTTTCCTCCTTTTTTCAAGAAATATTTGATTTCCAATGAATCCTTCGTTCCATTTTCAGCTGCAATTCTCAAATTCTACGTGTACAATTTCACTTGGACTTGTTTCTTAACTTCTGATTCTATTTTTTTCAAATATTTATTCGTTGTTTTGATAAATATTTAAAGAAGTAGAAAATGTTGGTTACTGTTACATTGTTGGATGATGCAGTCGCTGTGCAACGCGTGCGGGATCAGGTACAGGAAGAATCGTGCCGTCGAGGCCGTCCGACGCCGCAACATCCTCGGGCACCTCACCTCCGGCTGGAATACTCCGCCATCATCATCATTCGCGGCACGCGTCGATATCACCCCTCCGTCTCCGCCGGCGTCAGCGTCCGCCGTCATCTCTGGTTCTTCTGTATCAATAGAGATCACCAAGCAGAAGAAAGCTGAGGAACTGGAGCGTTTGCAGAAGGAGAAGAAGCGGCGGCTGCTTCTTCTCTATCTCCTGCAGAAGCATGAGCAGGTCGACAGCACGGACAGAGAGCAGGGACAGGCGGCGGCGGCAGCGTGGATGGTGCAGGGAGGTTACGGTGGGGTACGCACGGAGGACACAGAGGCTGCGCTGCTGCTCATGTCGCTCTCGTACGGCCTGGGACTCCGACAATAAACCCTAGCACGTACCCTCTCGATCGTCATGCTGAATAATCACCACCTCCATTGTCGTCTTCTGCTTGCTAATTTTACAGGGATTACAAAAACTCTAACCTGAAATCACACGAAAGGGATACCGGATACAGATGTATTTAGAGGAGAGAGAAAGGAAATATAGTTGTACTTAGCTTTTTTAGGTTAAGTTATGTTTAGGTCATGTTAATAACTAACCTCAGGTTAATTTAGGGTCGAATTAGTAATATGAGTCTGTTTTTTAAAGTAAACCTGTCTCCTTATATATATATATATATATATATATATATATATAATATTATGGATAATTTATATATTATCTACTTAATCCGCCATGGCAAAGCATAGGGTACGCGCGTTCGTCCAGGCTTTAGCAGAACCTGGCCAAAGTGGCAGGTGGGGAACCTTCCATGCGTTTACATTGAGGATAGGTGGAGGTAATTAGTTAAAGGTGAGATATTAGAATATCTAAAATCACTAATTAATGATTTAGAAGATCTAATCACTAATTAAATTGATACTAGAAATACTAAAAATAATAAACTTTATACTTAATTTCTCCAAAAATAACTCAAACTTGTGCATAATTGATGGCTTATGCATGTAAACAGTGCCCAATAATGAGAAGTTTTACAATGCTGCATGCACAAGTTTTGTTACTTCCATTCAATCTACTCAAACAAATGTTTAGAGATATTTTTAAAAAAATTTCAATACAAAATTATTTTAAAAAAATAAAATACATAATTTTATATTTTAGAATTTTTTTAAAAATAAATAATATCTAATAAATAGATAAACTATTATGTACAAATAAATTAATATTTATACCAATATTTTAAATAATATTTGAAATATCTTTCGTTAAGTATTGAAAAAATAAATAAATGATTAAACTATCTATTTTAATTTTCCGAATAATTTTAAAGTTAAAAATTTTAATAAATTGGGCATCAGATGAAATTTATTTCGGAGTACCATAAAATTGTTTGCCAAAAACAGGAGCAGAAGAAGAGCCGAGATAGGCACGCGACGACGGTGTGTATACACTACAGGGAGGTTACGAAGGAGTGAGCAGGCTGCTCTTGTCTCTCTCGTACGGCGGGCTCACGCTAGGGGTGAAAACGAGCCGAGTTCGAGTCGAGTACCACTGTGCTCAAGCTCGGCTCGATTGGTTTAGCTCGAGCTCAAACTCGAGCTCAAGCTCGACGAGCTTCAAAGGCTGAGCTCGAACTCGACTCGACTCGATAAATCTAAAGCTCGAACTCGACTCGAGCTCGGCTCGATTGTATCAACTGAACCGAGCTTGAGTCGATTCGAGCCGAGCTCGACTCGAGCTCGGCTCGATTGCATGAATTAGATCAAGTTCGAGTCGAGCTCGAACTCGAACCCGTTTAAATAATTTTGTTATAAAAAATATTTGAATAAAATAAAAAAATTTGTTTAGGCTCGCGAGCCTAACGAGCCGAGTAACACAATGCTCAAGCTCGACTCGTTTAATTACTCGAGCTTGAATTCGTGCTCGAACTCGACTCGAGCTCGATAATAATCGAGCCCGAGCCGAGCTTAAACGAGTTCGAGCCCGAGCTACTCGTGAGCAGCTCGGCTCGTTTTCAGCCCTAGCTCACGCTCCCGAAGCAAAAAAATTAATAATTAGATTTTAATAAAATTTATAATTTAAACAGTAATATTATTGAAAAAGTATATATACTAAATAACTATCTGAATCTCCAAAATTTTAATAAATGTAGAAATAATTTATAAAGTCCTCTGATTTTTTTAATGATTGGAGCTCAAAAATATTTAAAAATTAGTTTAATAAAAATTATATAATTTGTTTATTTACAATTTATAATTAAAATCTTTTCAGAAAAAAAAAATATATTTTTTGAAAAATCCATGTAGAGGACGGTGCAGAAAATTCAGATAAAGAATTTCTGTCCCCAATTAAGCGCACCGAAAAACGCTAAATCACCCCTTTTTTACCTTTCGTTTATATCAACATCACCAGATTCACCACCCCCCGTCTAACGATATCCATAATACCCATCTCGAGGGAGGGAATGTACAGATAATCCACCATTAGATGAGGAAGAAGTGATGTAAGATGTGAAAAGAGAATCGCCATAAACTACTCAAAACTATTACTCTTTACTAAGTAACTTACTGCTTCAACTATGCCTTCAAAATATTACTAAAATTCTGTCATTTTTCCTGGAAATCGTGTTGGTAGCTCCTCTTTGTACCTTTCCACATTCATATCAGCCTACATCGATATGGATTTTAACTAATACATGAATTCTTTTTACTCGAAGAAAAATGATTTCGGTCGCATTTAGACTAATTTCTTATCTTTTTCTTTATTCATGTCATCCAATTATAACGAGAATTTATGGAGAGAAGAAAAAAGCGATGTCAATTTCTTCTGTTTTAAAAAGGTACCACTACAACAACTTCGACGACCATCTTTCAACGATCGACAAAAGTTTTTAGCTGATGAAGAGGACTTTCAACGACCGATTTCGTACATTCTGTTATATAACATCCTTTATAACGCTATTATTATTCTATTATGAAGGAGTTTAGGATGGGTACAATGAAAGGAATTACCGAGACTGATGACGGCGACAACCACAATGTTTTTGCATTATTTATTTATTTTTTTGTTCTTTTCTTTTCTTGAATAAGGAAAAATGTCAGCTAGTTATGCCCCGACCTATCAAATCTTGAAAAACACTATCATCAGACTTAGCTCCACCATCCGCACTAATCATTAAACCGCATTATAAGGGATTTTTTGCAGACAATGCAAGTGTGGGCAACGAATTAACGGGCCGCGAGTCTTAAACGGGTAGCGAGATTTCGCTCTTTGGCCATAGTCTAAGCATAAGTTGGAAACTATTAAATAATCCGACATTTGTCGCACGAGATATTAGGTCCCGTTATCAATGAAAATAGAGAATGTATAAACCTCAGCCCAATCTTAAACATATTGCAAGAGGGAATATGAATTCGTTACAATCGTTCAAGTAATGAACTATACACAGAGTGCTATTTTGTTTTGTAATCATATATTTATTACTTTTAATATTTAATGGTATTTTCAATCATATAAAATAATTAGAGGTAAAAAAATTACATCCGGTACCCGCGGTTATCCGTCCAAACGGACGGATAGGGGCAAATATTTTAGTTAAAAATATTGAATACGAATATCTCCCTTTCGCACCCGCAACTTACGGGTCAAACAGATGGATGCCCGCAGGTCTGCGGGCACCCGCATTCACTATATCTTGTTTTTTTTTTTTTTAATTTTACGTTTTATTCAAAAAATATATAAGTAAAAATATTTTTTAAAAAATTTTAAATAATGAAAGTTATATATATATTAATGGGATTTACAATTTTTATGTTAAAATTTATTTTAAAAAATACTTTAATTATGTATTTTTATGGGTGAAACATGAATAGCGTACAATTTTAAACTCGAAATTTTAGTTTTAACTTTTAGAACCTAAAGATATTTAATTAGAAGTATTTTTGGAAAAATTTTCAACGTAAAAATTGTAGATCTTGATGATATCTATAACCTATATATGAATTTTTTTTCAAAAAATATATATAATAGGTGTTTTTATGGTGAAACATGAAACATATACATTTAAAATTCGAAATTTTATATTTAATATTTGGAACCAAAACCACTTAAAAATATTTTTAGAAAAAATTTTCAATATAAAATTTATAAATCTTAATGAGATCTATAATTTTTATATTGAAAATTTTTTCAAATTTTATTTTTTTTCAAAAACTACTTTTTTTAAATGTTAAAAGATTGGAACCAAAATTATAACCAGTCAAATTTAATACACCCGTCGATCCGCACCCGTATGACTTATTATTGGTTAACCCGCAGGCGGATCGGGTCGATCCGACTTGTTTGCCATCTCTAACAAGAATGTTATGAAGCTCATATATACACTTTAATTTGAAAAATCTATCTTTATATTTTCTCTATCTTGAGTTCGATAAATTATCGGATAATTCTATATCAGCCCTCTTTTTTAAGGTTATTCCGGATCAGATTCTAAAAATATATTTTTAAGGACTGATCTGAACATCCCAAATAAAGGGGCTGATATAAAATTACCCCATAAATTATAAAATGCACCGACCAAGCATCTTCCCAAACGGCGAACTCCAGCGAATCATCCAGAAACTCACACAAGTCACCTGCTAGAACCATCCGCAAACGCGTACCGCTCCCGAGAACCAACACCTATCACGACACGTGTCGCATATAGACCCTGTCTTCGTCTAATGCTAGGAACTATAAATACTTCGCAGAATCACTACGATTTCACCAATTTAGGATTCGAAAGAAATATTGTGTTCCTCAATTTAGCTGCTGGTTTAGAAAAGAAGAAAGAAAATGTTCATACCAATCTGTGTGCAGTGCGGTACAACGCAGAACCCTTGCCGGTGCAAGGTGCTGGGGCCGACGGTGGGTTTCCTGGCGTTTGCGGCGGCGGCGTTGATCGAGTGGCCGCTGGGGGCGCTGGTGTACCCGTTCAAGCACATGAAAGGCCGCCGCATAATGGGGCACCCCCGCGTCGTCTACCCTTCCGTCACCAATGCTATTCCAATTTGATTGAACGATCGATCGATCGATCAACGAGTTCCTTTCTTTTCTTTGTTATTTGAGCGTGTTCTGCATGCAGCTGCTGCACCTTCTTTGTACTTTCAACAGTGTATATATAAACAAATAAAGCTCTTGGATTGGTGGTGTTAATATTACTTGTTATTGAATTATGGATCATATTGTGGTACTGGAAAATGTTGTGCAATTAGTCAAATAATCTGGAAAAGACCGGTCGATATAACACAGCCGTTTATAAATTGGGATTTGTTTTTATAATTTTCTTTTTTAAATTTCCACGGGTCGGTTTAGTGTCTTTAAAAATCTTTTAACTTTTTCAAAGTATTGGCGACTTAAAAAAAAAAAGAAGAAAAAAGAGTCATTAACTCAAAAGTAGTGGGATGTGACTACAGCTTGTGCCATTTGTATTTTTATAAAATTACATATTATTATATATTTAATTTATAATAATAATTTCACATTCTTATTAATTTTTTAACCTCAAGGATGAAGTTTTATCTTTTACACTATATAAAAAAATGATTTTGAATAAAACATATTTTATTATTCTTGTCTATTGAGGTGCGGGATTTATATGATGCATAAGTTTCGAGTTAACCAAAATAGGAGGGAATACTGAAGTTTCGTATAGGTTCAGACATAATGCTGACAGGAAGACTAAGAGAGAATTATATTTTATTTTTAGGATAATTATATATCAGTCTTTCTAAAACTAATAGTCATATATTTTAGTTTTCGAAAACGTAAAAATACACGCATGCTGTCATGCATTCTGTATGCGAGGGTTGTTATGTTAGCGAGTAAATATATTTTTAAAGGCTGAAATATAAAAGCATTTATTCTCAATTTTTGCAACATCTAGTAGATTTTTTTATTGGTTACGATCTCGTCTTTTCTTAGTACTAAGGAATACGATCTGTAATTTTATTATTGTAGTTAATTTAAAAATTTTCACATAAATTATATTTTCTGAGAGGTTGCTTCATTTCGTTAAAAGCTTCTTCTGACCACAAAAATATTGGTTCAATTTGAAGACCCACAAATTTTTGGGCTTTGTGTTAGGTACTAAACAGTTTTTTTCTTTTTTTTTTTTGTTTTTTTTTTTAAAGAACACCTACAAGTTAAGATATTTTTTGTTTTGAGTTTTTTTTGTAGAATGATGATCCGGTAGGCTATGATACATACAAATTTACTTAAAATCATATTTAAGAATATTATTGGAAAAAAAATTCTTTAATGTAAAAAAAATAAATTATTTAAAATGTTAATATTATTGTTAATTTTTAAAATAAACTCATAAACAAATATTTAAATTTTCAAAATTTTAAAAGGTTTAGTATTTTAAACTTATTACAATTTTGAACTACTAAAGTATTTAATTAATATATATTGCAATGTTATAAAATTTATCAAAATTAAATTATATTTTACCGTGATCGGCAAATTAATTATCATATTTTTAGTCCCTTATTAGGAGGTTCAGATTGGCAGTTGTCAAAAGAGAAATGCTATTCTTCAGGGTCATTTTGACACTGAAAAAATCAGGGCTGATGTGGCGTTGTCCATATCAGCCCAAACATTTAATAAAATAGTTGGAAAGTGTGCCACATCAGTCCAAACATTTAATAAAATAGTTAGAAAATGATTATTCTCACATCTCAATGTTTTGAAAATACTCATTTTACACTTATCGAAAAAGTCACATTAAATACGTTTCTTTTCAAAACATTAAATATCAAAAAATAATAAATTATGGGCTGACGTGGACGACGCCACATCAGTACTGATTCTTCAAGATCAAAATAACCCTAAAGAATAATATTTCTTTTGTCAAAATCACACAGAAAGGTTATGTGGCATGAAAATCTTCCCCACGAAGGGGAGGTCGTGGACTCAAATCCGGATGGGAGAGGGAGAGAGGGATGGACTTTAGGGCTGGATAAGTCACTGCCTCCTTTGAATAAAAAAAATAATAAATAAATAAATAAATCACACAGAAGCCACGCCTCTACGTTCCAGAACATTCGGTTGCACCGTACAGGAACCCGAGTTCTAAGGAAGCAAATCGGCTTACGCGTGCATAAAGCCAGCACGGCAAAACCACGCCAAACGTGAATCTCCGTGACCCCATAACCAGAGCACCCTCCGTAAGGCCGCCACCTATTCGCCTCTGAACCCACGTACATCAACTAGATCTCTCCAAACCAACGCCAAGTCACCGCCTACGTACCACGTCATCTCTTCTCTGACGACTATCTACGAGCTGACTATAAATGGAGCTTCTCGCCCCCATCTTCTTCCTCGTGATAAGCTTGCTGCAAACTGCAATTCCTCTTTTCCTCTGCTGTCGATTACTCTGTTGTTGTTTACAAGAAGATGACGAGCGTTGGGAGGCCACATTACACGCCTGTGTGCTGGCAGTGCGGAACGAGGCAAAACCCTTGCCGGTGCAAGGTGTTGGGACCGACGCTGGGCTTCGTGGCTTTCGCGGTGGCGGCGTTGATCGAGTGGCCGCTGGGGGCGCTGGTGTATCCGTTCCGACACATGAAGGGCCGCCGCATGATGGCTCACCCGGCCAACGTTGTTTACCCCCGTGTTGCAAGAGCCATTCCCATCTGATCCTTCGCCTCTGTTTCTGATGTTTGTGATTTGTGTGTCCGCTCACCTCTCATATGTCGCTCCGTTATGTGTATTATAAATCTAATTATTGTGTGTAATTGTACTTCATCCAATATATGTTGAAGATATCCTTTCAGACTTCCAATTTCAAGAATCCTTTCCCTTTCTCTGGCAATTGAAGTTTGTTTATGATTAGTACAACAAAGATCGGCAGATACTGTCGCTTATTTTGTCAATTTCTTATGTGTTTGTGATGTCCGATCGACGATTTCCGGCAGAATTTCTTCTCTGTTACTAGAAATTAGAAGCGCCTTCCTTGTTTGTGCCTTGCGTGATGAATTAATATAGAACATCACAATAAAAACATTGAGACTTTATTTGAAGATTTTGAGTGACAATAAATGAAATTTGGATCAAATTACTTGCATTACTTATCTGTAACAGATCACATTACCGCCCACTAAAACATATGCTCTGGTTAATACTTAATTTTTAACTCCTCAAAATATTAAGCTCATTTTAAAATTCTTAAATTGGAAACCAGCAACTTTTACACAATTTACAATCACTAATTCCTACTCTTTTCACTTCAAAATCAGTTGATTGTGATATATGAATTGATGCAATTCGATCAGAGGAAAGAAATCGTTGCGTTTCTACCAAAGCGATTGGAAATCGTAACCGATTCTGGATTTCTCTCCGGCTAATATTTCCACAATATAATGTGGAATTTGATTAGATTTCATTCACTGTTTTATTTAAATGAGGGTTTGAGTTCCTTAAAACTTAATCATAAAGAGTTCATGTTAACTCTTACAAATTACATAAGCTTTTATATTTTTCTCAAAAAATGAAGTTCTTTTTGCCCCTTTTTTACAAATCATATCTCATAATAGCCTCCGGAGGGTTCTCTATTGTAATCTTAAAAGTGTTCACCTACTCATTTATTACAAATAGATATTTACCCACTCAATTATTACAAAAGACGAGCATATTTAGTTTGATCAGATGGGATTACTTCGAAAAGAGTTGCCAACAAATTCGAAATCTCATTTTGAATAAAAATTTTTGAAATTTTTTTTTTCTAAATTTCATGATATGAACATTTGTTAATGGAATATATATACTCGAATTTTTGATCGATCGAGACTTAACATAAAAATTTCTTACGAATTTAAATTCTATAAGATTGTGCTATCCTCTTTCGATTTCCACCACATAATTTTAAAAAAAATTACAAAATTGTAATGTAAAAGTGTTTCAATGATGCTAAATTATCGGAGAGCGACCTGAAAAGCATAATGCATGGGAATGGAATCGAGTACGCTCGCCACTGAAGAGGTTACGTGAAGTTCAAGTTTTCAAAAGTGTCCACGTGTCGCAAGGTTATTGGCGTCCAAGCCACTTCGTAAACCTTCTGGCTTTTCTCGTCGCCCACATTCGTTCAAGATAAGCCGTGTCTTGCAATTCACAGATTCTCAAACCAGATTATAAAAACTCATAAATTCATCCCGAAGTGTATTTAATTACTTTATCAGACACTGCGCTGAGCATTTGCTAGACGATCGAAAATGGCCAGCGTTGTTCGGCCGACATACACTCCGGTGTGCTGGCAGTGCGGCACGACGCAGAACCCTTGCCGGTGCAAGGTGGTCGGACCGACGCTGGGCTTCGTCGCCTTCGCGCTGGCGGCGTTGATCGAGTGGCCGCTGGGTGCTTTGGTTTACCCGTTCAGACACTTGAAGGGCCGACGGATCATGGCTCATCCTGCTAACGTGGTCTATCCTTGTGTCGCCGATGCCATACCAATTTGACCGCCGCCGCCGCCGCCACCGGAGTCTAATAATTGGCGTTGTTCAATTTATTGTTAAGTGGGTAGTCTCCTAAGTTGATTTTCTTGGAAATATGTGTCGCCTGAAGTTCTTCTATGTACTATGATGTTTGTGTTGGTGTGGAAGAAAATTACACCAAGAGCATGCTCATGTAGCCGATTGATCAATAAAATCCAATGCCCTCATATGATTTTCTATTATGCCAATCTTTGTTCTAATATATATATATATATATATATATATATATATATATATATATATATATATATATATATATATATATATATACCTTGCTCGGAAGTTCAATTAGTGGAATACATAGCTCATAAAATTCTTATTCACCCGTTCGAATTTACTACACAACAATATATATATTTTTTTTTGAATTTTTAAAAAATTTAAAAAGCATGATAGATATATATCTTTACTCAATCGCATATGGACGGCCAATGCATGTTACCTGACCATAGTTCAACTAATGTAGTTCAAAAAATTATTTTCAATAAAGTGATTATATATATATTGTAGTTGAAATTCTGCTTTCTTATCGTGGAAAAAGAATTTTAATGATTCACCACTAATTAGTTATGAATGACACACCTCTTTTTTTTTTTTTTTTCTTTTTTTTGAGAATAAGACATTGACTATATAAAATAAATAATCTGTCAGCCTCGGCTGACAAGAAACCAAAAGTGTGAGGAAATACAGACATAAATCAAGATGTACTCAAAAGAGAAAACTCATCACCATAAGTTTACACTCAAAAAGAAGAAAGAGTAGGAAGAAATCAATCATCACATATAGCATTCATAGATTTTCTCTGCAGACAATTCCTCCAATCAGTACATGGGAAATAGAAATTTGTATGTAGGAATATGTCGTAGTCTTAGTAAGTTAACATCTCAGCCGTCGCTCCACCTTCCTAGGCAGATCAAACATTTTATTCCTTAGATTTCCCAACAACTAAGCAATGTCATCTGTGCACACTCCGACGTGCTGGCAGTGCGGGCGAGGAAGAACCCTTGCAGCGGCGGCGGCGGTGGAGTGGCCGCTGGGGATGCTGGTTTACCCGTTCAGACACTACAAAAGTCGACGCATCATGCCATCATGGCGCACCCCGCATCGCAAGATCTATTCCCATTTGATTTCGAATCAGAAGATAACATTTGAGCCCAACTTTCGTTGTTGGATGTTAATATTTGTCCTGTATCTAACTAATAATTATCTTCGGATTAATATCATATATGGAGCTTTTATGTGGAATTGTATAAACATGTAATGTATGTTTTTAAAATTGAATTCAGAATTTGCTTAATTTCATGTGCCATTGTAGAACTAGCATAAGCTTTCGTCTGACCAATTAAGAGGTCAAAAGTTGCAAACTGAGATATCAATACCTTTTTTTAGGATCTGCTCAGTTCAGAATTTTATCTTATATTTTGATAAAAAATTAAACAAAATGCTAATTTCGCATGGCTAGTATCTATTGAAATTCGATAAATTCGGCTTATATTTCAAGAGTAGGTCGCATTTATCGCCGGTTCCTACCGTACTGTGATGGTTAACAATATAAAATATAAAATATAAAATATAATTAGATTTATAATTTTAATAATATATTTTTTAAAATGTATTTTAAAATTTAAATTTAACGAATATAAAACTGTGATTGTTAACTATATATATAAATTTAATTATGTGATGGTTAGCTATATAGCACATCAATTTAATTATAATTATGTGGAATTATTGATAGTCAGTTCGTCGTCAACATCATTCATTAGAAGACGTCAAAAAAGCAAATGGGATGACTTTAATAAATGGATAATCATACAAAAAGTTATTAGGGTTGTTGGGTACCAACTTTTTATTTTTCTGAACTTTATATATTAATTTATAGAATGAAAAAATATGCTGATGTGACGATGCATGCGTGCCATCATATCAGCAAATTTTTTTTATTTTTAAAAATTAATTTGTGAAGTTTTTTTTTTTTTTTTTTTGGTAATAAGAAAGCTTTTATAAATCGAGCTAAATCGTCAACAAACTAAACAAACTAAAAATAAAAAAACCATTCCCATAATCCTAACAGAGGGAGAGGGAATTGACACAAACTAGAAACTAATCACAATAACAGATTTTCCAATGCATCAAATAACACTGCTAAAAAAATTATTGAATCAAAAGTAATCTTCAAGATCAACGCCGCGGATATAATCTCCTCACTGTATTTTCACCTTCGCAAATCTTAAACCTGTGTAACCAAAAAATTCTTATAAATGTCATGATATTCAAAACTAAATTCAAAAATGGTTTGTTACATATAACTATGTGGATCAGAAATTTGATACAAAATACATCATATTTGATACTTCTTGAGCCGGGTAATTTCTAAGTGGTCCCCTTAATTCAATAAATAACAACAGTTACCAATTGTATGCTCAATAAAGAAAGGATAATAGCAACAAGAAACAAACTAAAGCCATTAAAACCAAGTACTTATTTCAGCTCTATTAATCACAAATTTTGCATATAAAACTTTGTCCAGATCAAATATCCAAAGGATACTACTACAATAATCTCAAACCCACATAGATCCAAAACCTTGTTTAACTAACTACCAGGTTTATGGGTTCCAATACTCGGCCATATCTTTTCAATCTCTTTTTTCTTTTTTCCTTCTTTTTTTTTTTTTTTTACCAGATATTGTGACCACATGAAACCAAACTTAGATTCCAATACTCGGTCAATTTTTCCGTCTTTTTTTTTTTTTAAGATTTTGTGACCACATGAAACCAAACTTAAGTTTCAATACTCGGTCAATTCTTTTTCTCTTTTTTTTTCAATTTTGAGACCACATGATACCAAAACCTTTTTTGGCAGTTAGTAACCAGGTTTAGATCTAATACTCGGGTATAAAGAGAGATTCACTTTCTTTTCACTTTTTTCATAAAAAGACCTGATATGCAATTAATCTAAGTTATTAAGGATATGAAAAAATTTGTTACCTTCACCACTCTGTAAAGGTGCCAGGCATAAAATTTGGATCCCAAAATTAAGGGAATAGAGGTCGATAAATAAAAATAAATCCATGACAGATATGTAAATTATTAGAAAAATAATTAGTGCATGGAAACCTTCCAAAATTAAGGCAAGGTGCATAAGGACACAACCAGCTGCTTCCAAAAAACAATTATTTATTAATAAATGGATAAAAGTAGCTTTCAGGCTAGCACTTGGCTCATTGACTGTCTAACAAGTTAAGTCCATACTTTTTTTTCACAAAAAAAAAAAAAAAAAAAAAAAAAAAAAAAAAAAAAACTCGTTTTTATCTCGGAGCTAGCTTTATTCAGAAGAAGACTACTCTAAGTGTAATATCCAGACAAAATTTTTCGTCACAAGTGAGACATACGCATGCATTACCATTAATTAACGCTCTCCTAATTAGAACATTGAGCTGACAGGCGGAAATTCAAAGATATATGTATTTCGGAGCTTTCATCCATTCGCTGTGATATTCTGTCACCCCCTCAAACCCCTGATGGATCTAGATGATTAACTCGGCTCAGCTGGTCCATGATGGACTTTCATCACTATAATCTTATCTTTATAAAACCCATAAACAAACGAAACCGGTGACCCCGCAACAATTTAAAACACCATCGAGAACACTCATGATAATGTAAATGATTCTTGCAAGCTGCAACTTCACACGCGTCCAGATCGAATCATATTCGCCATTAGACCTGTGAGCAAAGCAAGTTCTACGTGCCACCAGTTAACCAAACCATGGCCACGAAAGAATCTCACGAGCTATAAATTTACGTCCAACAAGGCTCTAATTCGCATTATTTTTGAGAGTTAGGGTTTTCTGATCTGCTAGCTTTTGAAGTTTTCTGCAATGTCGACTGCGTACACCCCGACCTGCTGGCAATGCCGGACGAGGCAGAACCCGTGCCGGTGCAAGGTGGTCGGGCCGACGCTCGGATTCGTGGCGTTCGCCTTAGCGGCGTTGGTGGAGTGGCCGCTGGGGATGCTGGTGTATCCGTTCAGACACTACAAGGGCCGCAGAATCATGGCTCATCCCGCCACCGTCGTCTACCCTTCTGTTTCCAGCTCCTTTCCTATCTAACTATGGTGGTGCCCCTGGCCGTGTTCTTATTTAGGCCTTTGTTTTGTGTTCATGCCCCCTATGTATGGCATGGTGTTATATATATGCAAGTATATGTATTCTCTCGTGATGTGTGCTTTTAAATATTGCTTATTTCATCTTTATAGGGAGTGTTCAATCGCTGCTGTTGGAGTTTCTTTCTCAAAATCGTTTTAGGGTGGCATTGACCTATATTTTTGCTATTAACTTGAAAAATATACTCCAGTGGTAGAGATACTAAAAAAGTCTGTGGTTCGTACCACAGTTCGGTTTGCCGGACCGCGGCCTGACATGCTCCGCAAGGCAAGCCGTGCGGGCCGCGAGCCAACCGCCTCACCGGCCGGCGAGTCGGGCTGAAAAATTCAGCCCGCTCGCAGCTGGCGTGCCGGCTCTCGGCGTGTGGGCAATATACTGTCTAACTTTTAAATTGCAACCGGTTCGGCCCAACGGGCTGCCGGCCGAGCCGGCCCGCTTTGCCTCAGGCACCGTGCTGGCTGGCCCGCGGTCCGACGCCACAGGCGGCTCGCATCTTACCGTTCAGGCCCGAACCGGCCCGCACGGTTTGCAACACTACTAGATGGGATCCACTTTGAGAGCCTGAATGCATGGATAAAGCAGCCTCCATCGGATAGTCGCGCGCTTTTTTAGATGCACCATCAAAGATACATATGTGTCGGCTCATCATAAGATGGAAGTAGAGTTTCGTGCTCTCTTGCCGCCGCCTGTTATTAAACCATGGCATCTTCCTAAATGATTAGGTGAGAAATCGTCGCCAGAAGTGATATTTAAAAGACTACTTACAACGAGAGTTTTTTTTTTTTTTTTTTTCTTTTTTCTCATTAGCGTCCCCATTCTATAGAGGGTGAAACTAATTTCATTTGAAAAAATAGAATAATGTATATAATTTTTCTTCCAACAAATGCTTAATACGGACGGTTTTTGGTGAGCCCACATCTATCATATTTGTTTTATGGTGAGCAATATCCGGACTTCCAAGCCGGATGAAGGTGCTCAATTACAACTCCATCTACCTTGAGCCACCATTCAGGTCAAGGTTAATTAAGAAAAAGAAATCTTGAACTCTCCACGGAATCTCTTTCCATATTATATTCATGTTAAAAGTAAGGACACTTCAAAATTCCGTCCCATAAAGTGTCCGACTCTCCGCGGACATATATTGGACATGCTAAAAATGTGTCCGAAAAATTAAAAAACATGTTAGACATACGCATATGCGTATTTATGTTGTTTTTAGTTACATAATCAGATATTACATCTTCTTATATTTTTATTGATTAAGTTATCTTGTTACTATATAAAAGTAATGTAAAGCATTATATTATTCATAAATTTTATTATTAAATATTATTATAATTTTAATATCTAAATATTTAATAGAAATTATTTTGTTATATTTTTATTGTAGTGTCCTAACCGTATTCTTATCCTACTTTGAAAGTTACTATATTTATATCTGTGTCATGTCTACGCACCTGTGTTTGTGTCCGCCCTTTCTAACATTCATATTTTGTTTAGATTATTATGAAATATTTTAATCGTAACACGTTTTTTTAACGATTTTTATAATATCTAAATTTATAGATAATACTAAATTGTATTCATAGATAATACTAAATTGTATTCGGCTCTAAAAAAGTCCAAAAGTTGATGTTCAAACTTGGAATATGAAACCTACCTCATAGCCTCGGCGGCATTCAAGTTTCGATAGATAATTACATCACATGTTTTGGCATTTTGTCTTCGTAGAAGGTAGGCCCCCATATAATGGACATGGACAAAATCATGTCCAGAGACTAAATTATTAGAATAATTGTATATCAACCTCTCTAAAATTAACAGTCACATATTTTAGTTCTCTAAAATACGAAAATATATGATGTGGTAGCGTACGAACACAGCACAACAGTATAAAAATATTTTTTTAATGCTGAAATATAAAAGTAAAATTTTGAAAAAATGATATACAATTATCCGTTAAGTTATTTCACATAAAGTGAGCCGGTGACGTCGACCAACATGGACTTGCGACCACGTCGGAGTGGACCTCTCTACATTGTCCCACGTCTGACTGACGTACGCCGCCCTATCTTGGCCACGTCTTCATAACTAACATACGACGCCGTGAACTGGCCACGTCATTTGCCATGTCAACAATCAAACTTGCCCAGCAAAGATATATATTTGTTTTGACAGCCGCACTCTTTTGTGGAGTTCTCTCAAAAAAACTTTCTGGTGGTAAAATAATAAAGAGTCCTTTTTTTGTCAATAAAATTTTTTTAGCTCGCCATCTTAAAAAAGCTAAACTTAGCGGTTGAAATTAGTATTATGCGACTAGCTTATATGACTTTTTAAAATTTCAACGAAATCACAGTTTACAATTTACATATATTTACTTAAATTTATTAAATATTAAAAAGGAACCATATATATATATACAAAAATGTTAAATTATAAAAAATATTAAAATGCATGCAAAACTATATTTTCTAATTATTTTAGGCAAGCAATTTCCATTTTGATGGAATGCATTAAAGTTGCCACAAATTTACAAAGCAACAAAATGACAAATAGAAGCAACTCTTGACCCAGAATCATGCTGGCGCGAAAACCATGCAGCAGCCACACAACTGCTTTAGATCAAGAGCAATGTGATCGAGCTGGTGCAATCTGTGATTTCAATTCACAGGTTAGCATCTACAGGTTCCATCAATTCTCAGCTTCCATTGTTACAGCTGGGTGAAAAGCTCAACCAAGCTCCACAACTTACACACACAGCTCACGGGAGCATCGAAGCGCCGCCGAACACGCCGACGGCGGAGAAGTTAGCGCATGGCGATCGCCCCTCGGTATCCATATCGCACCGGGACCTCTTACTACTTCTTCTTCTTGCACTGTGAACGGAAGGAGGACGCTGTGCAGGCGGCGGCGGCGGCGGCGAATCAAAGCACCGGGCCAGCTCGGCCAGCATCCTCTGCAAGTCTTCTAGACTGTACTGTTTCTCCTGGGCGCCCGAATAACCACATTAATTAGCCAATCACTTGACATAAATAATTACTAGATTAAGAATTATTAAATATATTCATAATGGGCTCGAGAAGGTTCGAAAACGTCAGTTACGGTAATTAGAAATCATTAAAATATTTTTTTTGCCAATTATAGTAAGTCTAGGATATCTTCCTCACAAACTTCAATTTAAATTATATTAAAATCTACTATACCAGCGTTTCTTACAATCTCTTTGAAAACAACCAAAAAACAAAACTTGGAATGAGCTAGTACATTTAAGATAACACTAATTTCTATCCTATCATATATTAATTTTTTTTAAGTATTATCATATAACAATTTAGGATTTATTTTATGATAATCAGATAGTGGCGTGGACGTAATTAAAGATTAATGAAAATGGAAAAATAAAGAAGATGAGTAGAATACTTACTTCTTTCTTGGCGTCTGACATAAGTACTAGCATTTCCTGTACGAAGTCAGAGAAGCCCTGTAGAACCAAACCGACGACAAGTCAACACCCAAATGCATCAATACAAAATCAAGTGCTGTGGATTTGGTGGTTAAATCTCAGCAGTATACATACCTCGTCTTCGTCGTCTTCGTCTTCAAATGGATTATAGAGCCCTGCATCGTACAGCGATCTCTTCTTGTTGTCCGATAACACTGCAAGAACACCAGAAAGTATAATCAAACATCTCATTAATTTCACAAAATGAAGCGATGATTAACATAATAACATGAATTATAAATTTATATCAATCTGCGTACCTTGATATGCTTCTTGAATTTGTTGGAACTGCCGCTTGGCTTCCTCAACGATCCGTGGCCGCGCCTTACACCACCGATCTGGATGCCATTTCTGTTCGCATCAACGAATCAAATTATTAACTCACCACAATAATCAGAAATTAAATGAAATCAAGAGGATTAATGGAGTCAAAGCAAGAAAAGGGATCGGAAGCTCAACCAAAGAGAATCATCCGCAGCATAACAGTGGGAGAGGGAGAGCCATGAACTGGACTCACCATCGCTAGCTTCCGATAAGAGCTACGAATTTCTGCCGCCGACGCATCCGGCGGAACCCCGAGAAGCGTGTAATACGACACCGATCCGCCGTCGTTCACCTCTCCACTTCCCATTGATCGCAGCAGCAGATTAGCTTCTTCTTGATTAAGAAAGACGAAATTTAACACTCTTGTTTGCTGTAAAACGTACGTGTTTATATAGAGAACCAAGAATAGAAAGAGAAAAGCAGAGATATTGCGTAGTCGGGGAAAATATCTTCTCTAAACTGGGGATGCGTTCCGGTTAGCGGGTCGAGAAAGTTCTGGAGCGAACGTGGAGATATTTTGGGTTCGACGAGACCGGATTAGAACGTGTGAGTCCATGTGATATGGCGGTGATTGGTGACTTGTAAGAATGGCGAGTCTGGATCAGGATCTGGATCAGGATCTGACTCAGTTAGGTGGGACCCGATTCTTCCCATGCACCTCATTTTATTTTATACGAGTATTGAAGAGAGAAAGAGGGTTAGGTTGATATGAATATTCCAGCGAAGCCGCTCGAAGAAAGGACCATAATATCTGAAAGTCCCCCTGCAAAAAATATCTTGGACAATGCTTGGGAGGCACGCAACGAGTGGTGAAAAAAATTATGTTTTTCATAAATGTAAAATATATTTTTCAGTCATAAAAACGTATTTTTTATAATTTTTATACGTAAATCCATATTTTCAAGTATCTTTCAAATATCTTTCTGTTCATTTTAGTTCAATAATGAATTCTTAATGGTGCAGTTCGAACTGATTCGTCTACTAATTGATGAAAATTTTCAGGTCCTAGTATGAAGTCGGCATGACAGAAATCTTAAATATTTTGATTCTTCCATTTGTATAATTATGATCGATGCTCGCTTATTCTCTATTTTGTCGATAGTGCTCTGGCGATTTTTAATTTTTTCATCTGCGGCAGGATTCTGCAAGTCTTGCTCTAAAATATTCTTCATATTTATAAGTTTAAATGGCTCCGCCCTTTGAAATAATTTTAATATTTATGATTTTAAAATTGGCTCTAATAATAAATTGCTGATAACAAGTATTTATACATTATTTTTAGTGGACTTTATAAACTGACTTTATATACTAACTCAACATATAAAAGGAACTGTTGTAGCATAAACTATTAAAAGAAAGAGGGTTCGTTCCTAATTTTACAAAATTTTGAATTGAAGGTGTAATATGTCCCAAAGGTAAAATATATATCATATAATTTAATTTTAAGTTTTAAGATATAATATATAAAAAAAGTCCAAAATTCTAAAGAGGCAAATAAGGCATACAAATAAAAAATTCATGGATTTGATTGGAAAACCACTTCATGTAAAGTAAGAAATAGTTTACATGGTTTTATAATTCTAGCCATGTGTTAACCCTTTAATTCTTTTTATTTATGTATGATGTGAGATGTATGCTCGTCATCCATCTTGTTTATCGGGCTAACCTGGCACGTTAATATTGCGCCATAACATGGCACGTTAATATTGGGCAATTGAATTTGTTAAGCAATGATTGGGCCAAATAAGTCCTTAATCTGGCACGTTAATATAGAAAAACAATATTGGTTGAGTTGGTTAGTAAAGTTAGATTCTATAATTGAAAAATTTATATAAAAATTTTAGGAATTCGAAGTAAGTATTTGTGGGAGGTAATTTTTTTCCAGAATGATATTAGTTTCACCTCACAGGGGACTCGCGAAAAAATCCAAAAAAAAGAGCCATTGCCAAAAGCTAAAAGATGATACCATTGTCAATTTTCTTGATTAGCTTCGAAAGGAGGTTAAAACAATTTTTACGACTTATTATTTTTCACGCTCCAAAATATTTATTTAAAAATATTTTTTTCTGAAAATATTTTGAGTATAAATAATACCGATCACATCAATTTATTTTTTTAAAAATACGTTTAAGCATATGTTTTGATGTTTTAAATTCTTAGCATATTAGCGGGTTTATTTTTAAACCTACTAGAACTGGAGCCTAAAATTTTTTATTTAAAAGTATTAAAAAATGAATATAAAAGTTATATCGCATCGATTTTTTTTTTTATATTCGAACTTCTCAAAAAAAATATTAATATGATGATAAAAGTGCTCATGATACCAATTCGAGACGGAGGCTGACTTGGTAAAAGGTATGAAATCAACGCCCAATATCCCATTAGAGCCAGCCTTTTGCCGGTCCGTCTCCGGCCCAACCAAGAATCCTACTCTTTGAATTCGGCCCAACCGAATTACTATTTTAACTAATAAACCAACCTACTCACACTACAGATTCATTGGCTGCATTTAAATTTAGATTTGAAAAATCAATCCTCATTTATTTTTTATTTCTTCTCGAAGAAAAAAGAATAAATAGATAATATATATTGAAAAAAGAAAGAAAGTATCATGACTCGACCACTGGTTATGGCTACTAGCTTTTGACTTAATCCAACATTTAAGTCACATTCCTTTCATGGCCTTAACTAATCCGACGACTTTGCTCTCCAACTTCTCATGTTATAATTATAATTAACTTCATCGCATATCTTCGTCGGATCTATTATTTTTTCTTATAGCTTAAAAGATTCAATATTAGCTAATCTTTTTAGACATATTTTGGAGAAATTCAATTTTGCTACTCTTCGAGTAATAGAATTTTACGTCATTTTTTTTTATTTTTGAAATGAAGATCATCTATCTAGACTACGTATTGAAAGAGTTACAATGTCGTTTTCCGGCCGACACTGATGACCTCTTTCGGGACAACGACCGATCGGTTTTGTGTATGAAAACGCGTAATGTTTAACAAAATGTATTTTTTCAAAGCTGTATATTAATTTAAAAAATGTTGTCATTTTCCCAAGTGGACACGCATATCTTCGTGACAAAGTTTCTACAACAAATGTGCATACCGATAGCAAGAGCTTGATAATTCTTATGTCTTAATATAATTATTTAATAATTAAATTAAATTTAAGTTGTATATAAAATATCACAAGTATTGTGTGGCTTATCTACTGTAGAAATCTATAAACAACCTTTTTTTCGTTAGGTCTTCTATATAAATTTCTGATTAGATTCTTTTTTTTTAATCTATTTTTTATTATTTTTATAAAAATATGATATATAATAGATTAGTATGATTAAGAGAATTAAAAATATTTTCTAATTATTTTTTAAAAAATTATAAATTTAAAATATAATCTTTAATTATTTTTAGCGTATGCATCACGAGTACATCGTCCACAAGTGTGTGTGTTTGTGTGTATATATATATATATATAATAACATCTTTTATGAACTTTAACAGATTCTATCTTGTTAAAGTTGAACCTTACTAGTTATATAAGAATTATGGACTTAAAACTCAGCATCTTAATCAAACAAACGGTCACAATATATACAAAAAAAAATTATTTTAAAAAATATTTGAAAAATAAACATGACTTTAGCCAATTTTAAACCACATTCATAATGGGCTATCAATTAGATATGATTTTCAATTACAAAGGAATAGCTGCATATTATCCCCTGCTTCTTTATTCTCATATAAATAGGCCAATTTTGTTTTGTTAGTCGCTCAAAAAGTTTGTAGACATATTTTTTCAAAAATTAAATATACAAAAAAAATAGTACACTACAAATTTTTTATTTTTTGAAAATTAATTTTAAGTTATTATTTTGAAGCTCTGAACTATTTAGTTGTTAAAAGAAGTTTAGTCTTAAAATGTTTATTTAAAGGTATTTGTTGAAAAAATTTTAAATATAAAATTTATAAAGTATACCAAAATTCATTTCATATTTGAACTTTTTTATAAACATAGTTATTTAGTTTTGGTCTTTTTTTTAATAAATTTTAAAAATAAAAATTTATTCTAAAAAGTTTTGTAAAATGAAGACTTTTCCACAAAATCTCCTTTTACGAAAACCAGTCACTACCATGAGTCGTCTCTCTATTCAATTCTCCGGCCCTAAAGAATTATATATATACCCCTTAATTAAACAAGTGAACTACTTCAGCTAGCCATGGCGATCTCTGAGGTGTTCTACTCTATATCAGCTTTTATGGTGGCCTGCAAGAAAAAGCTCCAATCCAACCACAGACTTCCGAAACTCCGGCTCGCCGGAGTTAAGGCGGCGGTGACGCCGACGTTTTCCAGAGGTGCAAGCTTCATACCTTTTCTAGGAGCTAATAAGAGAATAAGCGACGACAACGAAGATAAGAAGAGATATGTTAGGGATGATCAAGAAGAAGAAGAAGAAGAAGAAGATGATGATGGAGTTTGGAGGAGGACTATTTTGATGGGGGAGAAATGTCAGCCGTTGGATTTCCCTGGTGTGATATATTATGATAGCAAAGGGAGGCAGCTAGTGGAGATCCCTGCTCCTCGGTCGCCCATGCGAAGCCCGGTGCACCCTTCGGCATATCGCTCCTCCGCCGGTAAATAGATTTCACCGGTGATCCCCGAATTTCCGTCAGGTCCACTTTATATCGTCATCGCAGAGTCCAGTTCTGAGCAGCAAGCGGTTCATGGATGACAACTGAGTTTGTTCTCTGTGCTTCTATCATTTTTGTTGTTCCTAGTGGTTTCTAAATTCTAATCTTATTTTTGATATAATGTTTTTTTTGTTATTTAAAATAATATGGTGAAATTCATAATATGAGGTGTATAGAAATTTCAAACTCGCGAAAGAATTTTGCACTCCGACCGACGTTTGAGATCTAAGTACATATATTTTATAAACGGAAGTTCTTACAGTGGAATCTGGATGGTCACGCTGCCTATGGAATATTTTATTTTACGTGGACTCGAATTCGGATAATAACGTTTTCTGAGACGCCACTATGTTAGCTCGATCGACAAACATTCGGTATCTTTGCTTTTGTTGGTTCAAATGGGGTGAGACATTGTGGTTTCCCTATGTACATAATTAGGCGAATATTTCAGTCAAAAGTAAGGGTGTACGACTCTAGCGTGCCCTTTGCATCACTTAATAACTAGAAAATAAAAGAATTTCTTTTACAAAAAATAAACAAAAAAAGAGAAAATGAAGAATTTCAAGCAGATAGGCCACAACAATACCAAAATTGTCATCATCATAAGTTTTTATGGTTATCCCACCACGCCTATCTTTCCATTGTTTCGCCAAATACGCAAAAGAACCGTTCAACCATCATTTTTTTAAAAAATAAAATAAAATAAGTAGCAGACTTAATTTTCAACAAATAAATAATTTTAATCGTAGAATATATTTAAGCAAATAAATTATTTTTTAGTGATGATAGCTAGTTAGTCGTGGAAGATATCATGATCGGCGACTATAAGCTAATTTTTTTTATCGCAGAAGGTAAATCTTAACAACTAAATTATTATTATTTGTTGTTAATATTTTATTATCAAGGGCTAAATACTTGTTAATCGTATAAAATGGTTTTCGCGTGGAAAATCTTCTAATTTCCTGCACGCTTATGAGCTAACAAAGGCCGCGTGGCTGTTGTTGTCAAAAGGAGAAAATTAGAGCTGTTTGACGAAATCAAACGCTTTATTTCGGTGGCAATATTAGTCAACCACGCGGATATTATTATTCCAACTATCTGACCAATTCTTGTTGATTTGTCAAATTTCTAGTATGGAAATTCATTTAAGTAATCTCCGTAACAAATTACAAACTAATGCATCTGACTCATATATAGACCGAAATGCCAAATTAATATTTTAAAAAAAAAAAACATAGTTTAAACTTACTAACAAAAAAAATATATATCAGCATTAATTACAAATATTTTATCGGCTCAGTTAATTAGTAAAATTGTATTTTGCGATAAAAAGACCTCTATAAATGTCAGACATGTCAGAGTGTTGCATTAGATTATTCGTTCAATTTCTCCACGGGCTAATATCACTGTATTTCATTTGTTAACCAACAAGAAATATGACAATGGCTACCTAAAACCATCCATACTCCATGGCTGCTTGATACAGAGAATCGTATTCAGCCGAAGAATTTAAGTCACGAGAGTGTGATCCTCAGTATCTTTGTGGCTGTCCTCAGCCTGAACGTCTTCAGAATTTTTACATAAAGTTCGGCATATCTCTGTAATTGACAGATGAAGATAGCAATTGAGAGAAGTTCATATCTCTGTAATTGAGAGTTCATATATTCTCATGAGAATAGCCTTCGGTCATATCATGGACTGATCAAACATCATAATCAACGATCCAAATTATATCTTCCAAAATCTTGATCATGATCAATTTTTCGATCTAGACCGTTTGTTCATCCACGACATGACTTTACAGAGGACTATTCTCAGATCGACTTAAATATATATATATATATATATATATATATATATATATATATATATATATATCAATTAGTTGTTTTCATTTTCTAAGTGATTGTTTCAAAAAAACTATTAACACTTTACCTTCGCAGTGATGATTATCACTGCAGCTCCTTGGTTCCTTGATTGATTGAAGATCCTCTTTGCGTCGCTAATTGTGAGAGAATTTATCACGTTCGGCAAGGCCGATAGCACTGAAGCGAGGAAGAATTCGGCAATTTTAGTAATTTTAGTAATTTCATCAAATCTAATTGATTAATCATGACTAAAAAGATGGTGAAAAATTAAGAGTAATCATCAGACTACCTAGTTCCTCTGTGTGACTTGGATCATCAAGTAGCAAAACAACATAAACTGACCTATATCCGGATACCAAGTCGGGCACTGCCCAGTTTGGTCCTGTGATGTTAACCAAAATAATTATAGTTGCATAACATGTGCTTATAATAAATTCACAAAAAAACATTGATTTTATAAAAAGCTGATCCAACTTTTGCTGGCTAAATTTCAAATATTCAGTACAAGCTTTTAAAGCTTCACAAAGTGCTGATAAAATCAAAAAAGCTTCACAATTAATGTATCACAGTCCACTGATTTTGTCAATATTCTATTTTTTCAAAAAAGGAACTACAGATTAAAAGAACTATCAGTTAACATTAAAAGAACTGTCAATTAATCTTTTCTTTTCTTGTTTAATCAGTTGTTTATGCAATGTGAAGAAACAGGCCACCTTGAATTACCTAGTTTTCTATGGCATGCATCGACCAGCATAATTCTATGCGCTTCTCTCTCAGGCAGTTCGGGCACATCTTTTCCTGTAGACTTGAAAACAATCGTAAGTTTTGCAGAAAATACAGGTCCAGCTGCAATTGGGACCTTGTAGAAGTTACAGGTCTAAATGCATTAAGAAATAAAAAAAAGAAAAAAAAGAAGGCATTATCGACGAGATACTGATTTCGTCGACCTTTTAGTTCTTCGTTATGACATTCATCAACCAACAGCATAACAAGGTAGTCTTTTCCAACTTGAAATGATTCCATGCAATACAGGTCTTCAGCATCTGCTAAAATTTTGGGTGCACTAGAGGTCACACAGCATTTGCTAAGTTAAAAGCTTTGCAGATCATCTCAAAAGATTTTCGACTCACCTTTTTCCCGTGATTCAAGATTTGTCTGCATTGCATCTGCAAGAGCTGGAAATTTGATATAAAACACATTCTGATGTACTGTTTATAGTTCTGGTTGCATTATAAGTCCTAATGGCCGTGATGAATATAAGCACTCATAGACAAATGAGAAGGTCTTACCTATTTCTCCTTCAACGCTATCATCATCAATCCGAATGTGCCTACACATTTTCATGCTCTCCAGAAAAATTCTAAAAGAAGATTCTCCAAGTCTTCTATCTACAAATTATTATGTAAAAATAAGTCTTAGAAACCTTCATAACACAAATAAGCCCCCCCCCCCCCAAAAAAAAAAAAAAAGCAGTCATATTTTTCAAGAAAAAATAAATGTACCTTCCTCTGGTGCTGCAGGAGAGATTCTCACAGGATCCATGATTGTCAGAGGCCAAAGAACCACGGGTAAGACCCATCCCTCTAAAACAAGGCAACAATTCACAATTGTCGATGCATTAGCTAGATGATTAAATCTGGCAAATCTAGGAGATCAATGTAAATTCAGTCAGGCTACCCAATTCTGTTATCTGATTAACATCATCACTCAGAGATAGCCTGTATTTTTTTCCAATCTGCAGCGGGTATCTGCTTCTGAATCCTCCAACAACTGAAATTATAAAAATGTAAGAAAAGCTCGTATTTCTTATAATCAAATTTATCAACATGAGGTTGCCTAAATTGTTGAATGATATGAAATTGGAGCTACAGGTCGAAGTCAGTAGCTCCCAGGAATCTTATGAGCATAGAACAAAATCAAATCCAAGTCCAGGAAGATTGATTCCTAACCATTCGATGTAGAATCAGTTCCAAAAACATCATCAGAGATTCTTAAACGAGAGAGAGAGAGAAAGAGAGAGATGAACCACCTTCTTGGGCTCTGGGAACGAGACGAGGAGGCGGCGAGTTCGCTGAGATTGAAATCTTTGGAAGATCAAGATCCCCGGATGAGAAGGACATACTTCTGCGCCGGAGTTGAAGCCCGAACAGCAGCTTGGAGTTCGACGGATAATTCAAATGAGAGCCGAGATTCAAAGCTGATGCACGGCGAATTGTGACCGCCATTAGAGAATATGAAAGCTTTGTTGGTTGTTTTTTGTTTAGGCGGGAAAAGGGATATTAGGAGGGCGTTTAAATAGTGTGTAGTCCACGTCAGCAAACGGTTGCCGGGGGTTCGCCAGTAGGTGGTATACCAGGGTAAAAATCAGAGCAGGAGACCCTGAGCACGGTCGAGTCGAGCTAAGATCGGAGCTTGCTACTCGGTTCAGTTGTCTCAAGAGTTGATTAAATCTGAGTTCCAGCACCGACCAAGTTGAGCTTTCATAGCTCGAGCTAGAATAACTCTAGCTCGACCGATTGTTTGTAATCAATCGGCACGGCCCCTATTTTTTTCTCAAATCTTTGTCGACCGATCATCAAGCTGAGCCGAGCAATGCTCGATGCTATACGGGCCAAGTCCGGGCCCTATTTTCTATATCTCTGCTTTGATAGATTCTAGGTCTGTACTTTAGTGGGATACATAGATCAATAGTATGTAGAGCCATTATGTACAACACTAATTCTAGTTCTGGTGGGACTATCTAATATGCACTTTAAAACTTTTAACTAAAATAACACTAAAAGTCTCAAATATATACATACATCTTGTACTCAGTAAGGAAGTGTTCCAACTCTACATACCATTTAACCATGGTTTGATATTATGGCGATAATAATCGAAACAAAACCAATTTGGAACTACTTACTCTCAATAAATCACACATTAAATCACACAACTAATATTCATCACATATTCGTTTCGTAATCTGCACACTTATCTCGTGATCTGTACAAATTATCAAAATTACAACTATACTCATTATGATATGTGGTCATGATATTGCCACGTATGCTATATGATTTATTGATGAGCATAGCAAAACCTTAGGGGGTGTTTGGTATGGGGGTAGGGATAATCTTTACATGGGTAAAGGCTTTACCCAGATAATAGACCGCTAACTTCTACCCGTGTTTGGTTCAGCAGTAATGGTTACATAGGTAAAATTTACCATGTTTGGTTCACCGGGAACAATTATAGGGATAAAGCTTGAGGCAACAGATATCGGAGCACGAGAGAGCTTGAGGCAACGGCGATCGGAGCAAATAGAGCTTTGGGCGCCGCGGAGCTTGAGGCGACGGAGGTAGACGCCACGGAGATCGGAGGTGGATTGTCGAGGTGGAGCACGGGAGCATTGTAGAGAGCATCGGAGGAGAGAAGTAGTATCACCTTGAACGGCGGCAGCGGCGTCACGTCCGTCGCATCCGGCAGCTTTGGTCGCTGCTCCCCACCGCCACCTCCACGTTCTTCCTCGTCAGCACTGTCGCGTCCGGCAGCGGCGGCGTGTCCACCATCTCCACCTCCAAAAACACCTACTCCCCTTCCTGCCTCCTTCCCACCCAACACCCGCCCACACGGTGCACCACGCCATCGTCTCCACCCGGCGAGGGACTTCGAAGAGAGCAAGGAGGCGGCGGGGATGTCTCTGCAAAGGGAAGAGGCGGCGGTGATGATAGGGACAGTACTGGTGAGCGAGGATGATAGTGATGGCGACGGTGATGACAAGGAGGCGGTGCGGTGATGACAAGGAGGTGGCGCAGACGTTGGGGCAGCGGTGATGATAAGGACGGTGCAGGTGAGCACTGCCGCAAGGAGTTCATTGCAAGAGATAGAGAAGTAAGTGTCGCGGGGGTAAATCGTTACCCACCTACCTCTTTAGGGATAAATATTACCGGAGATAAATATTTACTCACGAACCAAACAAGGATAATAGGGTGGTAGTATTACCCGAGTAATAGTTATCATCCTATTCACCGGTTTTGCATTCGGCTTTAACTGCTAAAATTTTTTTTTTTTTATTTTTCTAAAAATTTTAAATTAATTTATAATAATAATTAAATACAATAGGGAACCAACCATGGTGTGAATGTAGGACAGTTAAAGAGAAGCATGATGATAAATATGATGGATGAAGCGTAGACAAAACGGCTGAAATAAAAATGATGGTCCCTCACTCCCTCTCCTCCTCCACTTGGAAAGCAAAAATATAAAAACGGCCGAAGCTCACATTTCTCAGACCTGCGCAACGACCACGTGAACCACGAATTACTGATTCGGACTGTTCTTGTCCGCCCTCATTTCCCCAAA
Source organism: Xerophyta viscosa (assembly GCA_002076135.1). Lineage (NCBI taxonomy): Eukaryota > Viridiplantae > Streptophyta > Magnoliopsida > Pandanales > Velloziaceae > Xerophyta > Xerophyta viscosa. The sequence continues at coordinate 695,741 of MJHO01000095.1, read as the reverse complement.
CTATCCCTCCCCCTCTCTTCAATCAATATTATATTACAATGGGAGTTTTTCAACGTCTGATATGATTGGTCACCATCATTTCTAGGTTTTCTTGTTTCATTTTGTTTTTTTCTTTTTCTTTTTTATTGTTGTTATTTTATAAAAGTTTTCGTCTTTTACTTTTTATTTTTATTTTTTGAAAAAATTACGAATCAGCTCTCCTACGGCAGAATGCCGAATAAATCAACCTCTCACATGCCTACGTAGCGGTGCTAGGCGTTTTCAAGAACTTATTTGTCTAAAATAGAAAAACGACGGCTTATCTGTGAAATTCTCTTTTTTTTTTCTTAGATCATTTAATGTAACTAACTTTATTTTTTAAAGTTTAACATATAAAATTGATTTTGTCTCGTTATTCTAAAAATAGAACAAAGTAGAATTTTTCCTTTAAGATGTGGATTCTATGTGATACATAATCTGAATATACACGGGGGTAGTAACATAAACGAACTGTCAAAAATTACCAAAATCACAGTATTGAATCAAAGTCTGTTTAGATCGGCATTTTGATTACTCATGTTTAGTGGGTTATAACGTGATAGTCCCAAATATTAAAAAAAATAAGAATGAGAACTATGAATCAAAATGAATGAAAATTATATTATTGTTGAAATATGTAGTAAATAAAACTAATATAAATTTAATAAAACAAAAAGAAACCATAAAATCTGCTTCGATTAACTAACATAGACGGGTTTTTTATGCTATATAGATCCACCAATTTGACCATATCAAATTTTTTATTAATCGTGTATAGGCTGACAAAGGTCAATCTTGATCCATATCGTCAATTATACAAATATTTCTAATAAAAAAAAATCAATTTTTATTGATCTTTTATATATTATAACAAAAACAATCTCCAAGGGCTAACATAATATGAACCTAAATATATATAAAAAAAAATCTCACAATAAAAAATGTAAAAATAGTAGTGGCAATTTGGAGAGAACCCAAAAAAGGGGTACATGGATCTCAAAATTGCAGGGGAAAGGGGGAAAAAAAAGAGCCACGCAGGCCAATCATTTCAGCAGTTCCTGAACCAGACTGAGAAGTCACATACAAATACAACACACAACACAACACAGAACTCTGATCATCTCAAATCAAATCCTGATGCTCCCCGACACCATCGCTCCCCAACAACCCGACTTGCCGGCGAGTTTTGCAGCTCTCCCCTCATGCGCCCTGACACGTCCCCTTCTCTCCCTTGACGTGACGACGCGAGTCAAACCCTTCTTCCCCAAGTACTCTCTCTCTCTCTCTCTCTCTCTCTCTCTCTCTCTCTCTCTCTCTTCTGGGTCGTATTAATAACTAGTTATAGCCACCAACTTTTACTCCGCCTCATTATTGCGAAACAAAGCTCGCATTCTTTTGTTCTCCCTCACTTTTGATCTTTTCATTTCTTCTTCTTCTTCTTCTTCTTCTTCTTCTTCTGCTGATCATGGAGGGTTCTCCGTTTGGCCTGGAGCTCACCATGGCTGTTCCTGGTCTCGCTTCTTCTTCATCTATGCCTGCAGGTAATTTTTATTCTGATGTGTATAATATAACTCAGCTTTTTCATGGAGTTTTCTTCGGAGGAAGTGTATTAAGGAGGGTGTACGGTCGCCGGTCGGCATGGTCGAGATTAGCGCTCTCGGGATGGGTGTAAAGAGATAAAATGGGTGAGATTCAATGAGCTCCTCTTCTTGAGCTCATGGAAGCTGGAAAGATTTCCAGGAGGGCATGCATTGTAGCTTTTATAATTTATATATTAAATCGTGAAAACTTTTTTATACATTTGGATAATGTTATTCTTCCTATGGATAAAAAAGGTGGTGGAGCGTGCAACGTGAGGGAGCTGGACATGAACTTGCCGGCGGAGGAGGAGTTTCCCATGGGAAGTGTCGAGGACGACGACGACGACATGCCGAGGCCCAAGAAGCTCCGCCTCACCAAAGAACAGTCTCGTTTGCTCGAAGAAAGCTTCCGCCAGCACCACACTCTCAACCCAGTAACCATTCTCAACCTTCCATTGTTGATATTCACTACTTTCTCGTTCCATAAAAATTTCCCTTATGGCAATTACAACCCTTTTTTTTTGAACTACAACAATTATAAATTTCGTCGTCATTTCAATGTAAATACAACATTTGGAAAGATGAAATAAAAAAAAAAATTGTCTGAACTGGTTTTGATTATTTTGAATATGAATGGCAGAAGCAGAAGGAGGCATTGGCGACGAAGCTGAAGCTGAAGCCTCGCCAGGTGGAGGTTTGGTTCCAGAACCGCAGAGCAAGGTTAGCCCTTCATCTTCTCTACAATGCATGAACTAGATCTTTTTCACTTTTATTTTTTTTTAATTTTTTTTGGTTTTAAAATTTTCACTTTCTTGTCATCGTCTTGTTGCTTTCTGCGCCTCGTAACTTTCGTTATTTTTTTTCCTTGAGCATGGAAGGAGGGTCCTTCTGGGAATATAAATATTAGATTTTGGGTACTTTGGGAACGAAATTTGTGACATGGCGTAGCTTATTTTTATTTATTTATGAAATAACAAGGTGTTGGGACTTTTCTATAGCTCATTAATACGGTTTTCTAGTCACAACTTAGAGATCGTGATGAAAGAATAACACTTTGAACGTGCTTTGTCGTCGGAAATGTCGACTACTACATTAACTTGAGATAAATGTAGCAATCGGTCGTGCGAATCAATAGAACTTCTCGTCAAATTGAATAGAATCGTTCAAATTTCCAAAATTGTTAGACGCATTCGGTCTGACCTACTTACACGATTATGGGCTGTAGATTCTGACTCGGACTCCGTTTATCTGAGCATCTGTGTTCATATGCTATTAGCTTGAATTTATCAAACAAATTAGCTGAGGTTGCTAATTTGAATTTTTTGTCCTTTTTCTGTTTTTTTTTTCTTTTTACCTTTCTTTTAGTCTTGACGGCATATTTTGATTTTTATCCTACAAACGATACATATTAAGATAGGATTTTTTCTAATGAAACATTAGCCCAATAAGTTTTCTACAATTAGTGATGGTGGTTTCATTTAAGTGGTCATGATACTCCGCTGGACTTCTTCTTTATTGGTCTGACCATCGCTATATTTCCGGATGTTTGACCAAAAGTCAATCTTTTTAAAGGACGTCTTTAGTACAAGTGGAGGCATGCATGCAGGTTTCCTCGATGAAAGTCAAGATAATGCATGCACGTGCGAGACGAAGAGCATTAAACATGTTTATTTTTGTGTGAGATGGTGCACCGTCATAATATCTTGGTCCATTCTTATGGTGTATTCTAATTAACACTAACTTGTCTCACACCTAACCAAATGAATGAACCAAATCAAACATTCATTTAATTTTATTCTTAATTTAAAATAATCGGTGGCAAAATGTCGTAACGATAAACGAGATTAAGAAACTTTCTTCACCAATTTTGGCTTTTTGTCCTGTCGATTTAAGATTCTAATTGGATGAGTGTTGATACAAAAATATATGTGTGTTTTCTTATTTACTACATAAGATATTTTGTCTGAATATTAAGTCTAAAATAATTTTGTAATAGAGTCAGATTCAAAATAAAAATAATTTCTATTTCTTAAAGAATTTATAATTTAAATTATCTTAAGGTTAGTCTTCATAGATATTAGGGTTTAAGGCCTAGTCCAAGTCCAAGGGGTCATACCGGTAGCTAGCACGGACTCTGAATATTTCTCTGAGGACCAAGTACAACCCTAGCTAGTGATGCGCTATTTTTTTTTTTTTTTTTTTTTTTTTTTGTCAATTAAAAAAACTATTTTTTTATTATTATATTGGGCTGCTTGCCTATCTGCAGCCTGCAGGGTGGTCACAACAGTCACGGGCTGTGACCTGTGGCCGCCTTTTGGGTAGGCTCAAGGTTGGAATTGGATACATGTTTAGGGAATTTAAAAAAATAAAATAAAATGAAGGAATAGAAATACACCAGGCAAGCACTAGTTGGAAGTACTTGTAATTTTATTCAAGTTAGATCAAAATATATGATAAAAAATTAAATTTAATAATTTCATATTAAAAATAAAAATTAGGATATGATATTTTATTTTATTTTTTTTTATTTTCTATCTATAAGTCTAGCGGTGTGGCGTGTGTCTCATAAAGCACAAGTTTTAGATTTTAATTCCACGAATGGTTATGAAATAGAAAATAGATAATTTCAGCGAATTTTTAGTCAGAATTGCTAATATGGTGACTGGACAGACAGCTAGTACTCTTGACTGATTTGAGGCGCATATTAGATGTGAGTTTACTTTCTGACCGCAGTTTCGGTTCAATACGAGCTGATAGATCGTGATTAAAAAACGGTGTGCTTAGTAATATCGGAGGTTGGTGCACTGCAAATTGCCTCGTTAACTCCCAAAAAATGATATTTTATTTGCTTCTTTATATTTGGATAAGTTTGGGGAAAAAATTGAAGTGAAAACTAATCACAAAAATAGAAAGAAAATTTAAAATGCCAATTTGTTAATATACCCTGAAGCACAATATCTTTTTTTTTTTTCTTTTTGTCATTTGAGTGAGGGCAAAATCGTATATTTCATACCACATGCTATCTTATCCCTTTGTTTCTCACCATTTTGTGGAGAACATATATATATATATATATATATATATATATATATATATATATATGGGCTCCATGGTTTGCGATCCCTCAAATTTCATTCATCGATACATTACTTCATTTCCCAAACAGAGAAAAAGTTTATTTTCTTCGCATTTTTTGTTCCTCCATTATTTTTCCTTACTTTTTCACATCACAAACAATGTGTTAGGAATTTTTGATAATGATTGAAAATACAAGTGTACTTCAAACTAAAAATTTCCACTTTCGGCAAGCAAGGGGTAATTTCTATCCATGATCACTCTCATGCCTTAGTTATATACAAGTCCGATGAACGTTCCTCGCGGTATAACTCGATCGATAACATAGGTGATTTATGAACTATTATTCGTGATTTCGAGTCTCGTCCGCTACAATCCATATATATATATATATATATATATATTTTAAAAAAAAATTCTGAAAGTTGTTACATGTAATGTCTGTACTCAATAGTATGTTGGGGACTATGCATGTATGAAAATAGGCATGAAAATTATCTCGTTTCGATATATTATGTTCCTAACTTTTTTTCGGATCATGTAGTATTGCCCATTAAAACTATTTTTCGGCGGTAATTTACTCGATTTCTTTTATTAATGTAGGACTAAGCTGAAGCAAACGGAGATGGAATGCGAGTATCTCAAACGGTGCTTCGGATCACTGACGGAGGAGAACCGGCGGCTGCAGAGGGAGGTAGAGGAGCTCCGAGCCCTGAGGGTTGCTCCGCCGACGGTGCTGTCTCCGCACACACGACAGCCCATGCTTGCGTCGGCGCTCACGATGTGCCCCCGTTGTGAACGGATAACCGCACCTTCGGCTTCAGCGGCGGGGAATCCCCGGCGACCTACCGCTCTCCATCCCGGCCAACTTGCTAGCTAGACGATGAACGAGTAGCGGTTTCATACATAATGATATAGTTGGAGATGATAATATGGATAGGTGTAAGTTTGGTGTAAAATGTTTCATGCTGTAACTTTAAACAGCTTAACTAATTAACCTGAAATCTATAGGGGTACCAGACCCCGCTCCGACGGAATTATTACTGAGATATTATTGTTGTTTGGTGAAATCTATAGGGAAAATTTCGAGCTTGCATGTACGATGGATGAGGTTCGATCACGATGCAAAACAGCTATTCTTTTTCTAATAGAATGGTATCAACTTTTCTTTTCATCGGTCAAGATCCCGGAGAATCCCGACAATAACTTTATGTGGAAAGGTTTTCTAAAAATACTTTTAAATATCTATTTTTAGAACTCTAAAGTTTAATTTTAAAATATGTTTCAAATTCATTAAAATTCGGAGCCCTATAACATGTATTCAGAAATATTTTTTACAAAAAAATTCAACATAAAATTATAGATTTTATCAAAATCTATAATTTTTATATTAAAAATCTTTCAAAAAATAATTTTTAAAAACTATTTTTAAAATAATTTTTTTAATCCAAGGATTGGTAAATTAGTGAATTTTTTTCTACGTCCAGCAGCACTCAACTGAAATATAGCCGAAGAATGAAAACCTCAAGATTAATTTGTTGGCTAACTTTGACAAACAGTAAGAAAGCTCTTGTTGATTAGGGTTTTATTTGTTTTGTTGCGTTTGAGTCTAGTATAGTATCACGCGGTTTGCGAAGATCATATTATTTTTGTGATATTGGTAGTTTTTGCCTTTATTTATTTATTTTATAAAGTATTGTCTATTTTTAATATATACAACAGTCTCGGCTGACGTGAAGTAAAATAGTACAAAGAATGGCTAAAAAGTCCGTTGCAAAGAATGTCAGTCGGCTGAGCTGGTCGTCATCTAAGCATGAATTTCATTCGGCTAAGAACTCACGGCCGACGTTCATGGCCAATCGCACTGGAGAGTGGAAAGATAAATTCGATTTGTTTCTCGGGATTTTGTAAACGTAAAGATACAGTCGATTTGCTTCTCAGAGTGTTGAAAGATAATATCGATGCTTCTCGGGGTATTGTAATACAAATATACACCCGATTTGCTTCTCGGAGTGTGGAAAAATAATCCCGATTTACTTCTTAGAGTATTGTAAATGCAGAGATAGCAAGACCGGATGCCGAAGCAGTTTTGGAACCTGAAGGTTCCTCTAAAGCACAAACTACATGCATGGCTTGTATTATTATTTGTTTTGTTGTGTTTGAGTCTAGTATAGTATCACACGGTTTGCAAAGATCATATTGTTTTTGTGCTTATATTCTTCTCTTAGTACATGAAAAGATAAACTCAATTTGCTTCTCGGAGTTTGTAAGATTCATGAGAATTATGGTTTGTGAAAAGAATGTCCCGAGGTCTGTACAGCCCTCGGTGTAGAAAAAATGCCTCGAATTCTGTACATCTCTCGGGATGGAGAGTGTCCCAAAGTCCATACAGCTTTGGATAGAAAAGATGCCTCGAGTTTCGTACAGTCATCGAGGTGAAGAGTGTCCTAAAATCCGTACAGACTTTGGAAAGAAAAAATGTCCCGAGTTTCATATAGCCCTCGGGATGAAGAGTGTCCTAAAGTTCGTACAACTTTTGGGAAGAAAAAGATGCTCCGAATTCCGTACAGCCCTCGGGGTGAAAAAAATGACAGAATAAGTTTTCATGTCAAATTTGTAATGTTTTAGAGTGAATTATTGAACGGAGTGAGAAAAATTCATTTTGTTGTGAATTGATGTTTGTTGTTGAAGATTTTATGCCAAAAAGCAATGTTGATTATGCAGTAGAAGGATTCCAAGTTGAAAAAGAGTTGTCAAAGGTTTTGCGAAAATGATTTTATACTAAAAATATGTTGTGTGTAGAAATTCAGTCAATCCGATTATTCCGAAAATCATTGCCCCGACATTCCTCTTATTTTTCTTCCATTCGTTTCTTAACATCTTTTCTTTTCTTTTATTGATCAGCATCCTTCAAAATCGTTCCAGTTTGTAAGCTTGTTAGTTGTTGATATACATTCTTTTGTTGGAGATCATCTTCTTTACAAATTTTTGTGAGAAAAATTTGCTCCAGTTTTGGTGTGATGGCATGATTTGTTAAAATCTTGATCAAAATTTACTTCATTCGATGAGAGGGTGTTTTTGTGCCTTCTCTTTTCTTTTTACTGATCTGCGTCTTTCAAAAGAGTCCCAGTTTGTAAATTCGTCAATTGTTGATATGCATTGGTTCTGAGTTTAAATTTTTCGCGAGAAAAATTTTGCCCCAGTTTGCTCTGTGCTTGCTTTCTTTTGTCCATAAAAAATTTTCGTACGAATATTTTGCCCCAGTGTTTGACGTTTGGATGAATTTCTTAATTTAGCCCAGTTTGATTGGACTAAATATTTGTCTCTTTACAAGCAAGTCATGTCGAACATTTGTCTAGTTTATAACTTGTCATGATATGTGTCTTATATTCTTCTCTTAGTACATGTTTATCTTTTCTAGATTTAAAAAAAATAAAAAAAATCAAAGGTCTGAACCTCTAAGTTGGAAGAATGCAATTCTAGAGTGAATCTCGTTTAAAAACAAAATTGTTCATTTCAAGGCTTATTGTGTGGAAGCAAGTGTTTGTGTGGTAGATTTATTCTAGAGAGTATGAAGTTCGTGTGGTAAAGTGATGAATTTTGTAGAATGTAATTTTCAAATACATGTTCTTGCTAAATTTGAAAGTTTCACAACCAGGTTTTCGACCTAGCTGACTTTTTATTTTTTCCTTTTTTTTTCCTTTTTTATCTTTTGACGCGAATACCAACAGTGGTGATGAAAAAATTTGGTTATTCAATAAAATAAGCTTTAAAGTGCTTCACATACTCATACTTTAAAAAGTTATCGTTTGACGTAAAAATAAATATGGATCACAAGAATAATTCTAATTAGTAGATAATTCAAGGTAGCGGAATACATGTTTGCGTATTTGTTTTCTTTTTTCTTTTTCTTTTTTTTTAACATTCTTTATTTTGTGTTTTATCTTTTGACGTGAATTTTGACATTGGTGATGAAAAAATCCAGTTACTCAATAAATATAGACATAAGGTGCTTTGCATTCATATATTAAGTTATCATTTGACGTGAAAGTAAACATAGGATTATTGTTAGAAAGGCGTTAAAGAATATTTAAAAAACTATCTGTATTTCACTTTATTTAAGGCAATCATAAATTCTTCTCTAAGCTTTAATTTGTCATTTGACGTGAATGCTAACATTTGTGACTTATAACTTGAGTTCACAATTGGAGGTGTTCGTGTATGAACTGCTGAACAATTCCCAAGCGAGCCAAATCTGCTCAACCAAGACGAAATCGGTCCGATCCAGCCCAATTAAGGGCCCAACTTAATTTTTAATTAATTTTGAACCACAATTTTTACCAAACAATCAATGGACACTTCCGTTCCAACTATGAAAGAAGGCACAAGAATCGGAGGTGTATACTTCCAATTTAATAAAACAAAACAAAAAAATATGATTGATGGATAATATTTGTTATCGTAAGGTACAAGTGCTTCAAATTATTAGCTCCTCAAAACATCCCAAATACAACGTTATACAAACTAAAATTCTTAAATTTATTACGATAAAGAAACAAAGTAAATTCTTAATAGATACCAGAAAAGTACAGTTCAAAACCCAAATTCTAGCAACATTTGACCAAAAGTCCTAAGACGGCGGAGCTAGCAATGAAACCACTTGATCAAAAGATCAGCTCAGCTCATCTATCATGTGGCGCGTATCCACATAAAACCCTGGGTTAATACCAACATCCTTACGAAATATTTTTGTAGATTTATCTCTTGGGTCATAATGAAATAACTCCTTATTGAAATAGTGGTACATCAAAATCCTTCCGTCATCTTCGATGTCCAAAGGTTGAATATAATCTATAGCATCTGGGAGAATAACACTACGACCCACCTCACAGCAATACTCATTCACCCATTGCAAATTTTCAACATCTTTTAGCAACCAAATTTGGATCCTTGCGTGCACCTTACTACCAATCGGACCCATCACCACCAGACATAGAAGCCCCTTGAGCTCGGCTAGAATATAGCTTTCTTTGTCATGAGTCGAATCCAAGAAGGATTGTGGTAAGAGCAATTCTCGCCACTCTTCGCGCTTGAGATCGAATGCGAGTACGCAATTGCCTTGACACATTTTTCGTGATTTGCAAAGAAGTATACAACTCCATTGATTGAAACCGAACGCCGGTGTACAAAAAAAGGAGGGGAGCGAACCTTCTGCCAATTGTTGGTGCCAACAGTCAACACCTCGCATCCTGGTGGTTCAATAGCATCACACTCTAAGCCATGGTAGAAGCAAGATAGGTTTAATACTCTGACCACCTTGAATTCCTTGGTTGTTGTAATGTACCCTATACCTGCAGCAATATCGACCATGTCTCTGCAGTCGTCGGGGTCGATAGACAAATTGTAATGCGGTAACATGATAAACTCCTGGGTATATAGATCTACTAGACATTGCTCACCCGTATTCAACATAATGAAAGGTACATCATTGCTATAACACACATCCATCCCTATGACTGGTGGATAGAATATTTGCTCGAGCTCCATTTTTACATTACCATCTTTATCCAAGGATCGAATTGCGTAACCCTTAAATCTACATTCTCCTGTCATAATAGGATCAAATACCAGGAGTAAACGCCTATCGTCCTGGATATGCATGTCAACAGTGCTTACTTTTCTCTTCCATGCTTCCATGTTGTTCTCTCCTGTTACCATACGACTGCAAGGTAAAATCAAGTTTCAGACTACTATAGCAAGCCTAAACACATAGCAACTACCAAATGATGAATAATTCTCAGTACAGAAGGTGCATAATGCAGTCTATATCATTGTCGCATTTTATTTTGAATACTGGATCAAACAACGGCTGCCAAATGTGAGAGCAAGCTACATACTAGTAGGCTAAACATCGGTAACCAAAAAAAAAAAAAGATAACATAGCTTAGGAACGGTCACTTTTATAGCATCAACAACAAAAATAGCGGCAAAAACTTTAAAAAAAGAAACATCTTCAAACAGCGTGCTTCTGAGATAGTGTTTTACTACAGAAAGAAAAAGAAAAATAGATATCTTTCTTACTTGACCGCTTGTCGCAGCATTGCTTCTTTGTAAACCTTAAAAAAAAACAATAAAGTAAATCATTAGATGGTAGATCAAGTATGGGTCTAGGAAAAAAAAGTTCCTAATGACTTATGAGGTATTTAGTAGTCATTAACATACCAGAAAATAATCAACTGATTGCAGAACAATAAACACTTCTTCACAAAACAAAGGCACCATAAGCATAAATAGCCCCAAAAAGTAAGCAATTTTTTTCTTTTTTCTTTAACTTAAGTAATGACTTTCCGAGCGTAGTTTCTTTCTTAACATTCAAAATATGATAATCTTACTGCTAATTTTCACCTTTCGTATACGAAAATGTTCATGTGACTTAGCAAATGATTATCATTTTTATTTATCAGTCCTATCTTCTCTTACCCATTTTTCCTACAGCTACCAATGGCAACCATATGTGGGAACACTTCCTAGATTGGTCTTGCAACCGGTGGAGGAGCTCAAAACCTGGAAGTGGAACGAATTCAAGCATTTCCACCGGTGTGGGATGGATACTGTTACTCAAATCTAACCAAATTAGTTATAGACCCTAAACCATGATTTTAGATACGATAAATTTTTTTCTAATATGTATAGTGTAAGAGATCTATAGCTTTTATCTCGATACTATTACTTGCATCCTATAAATACACATGGAATTCCTCGCCGAAGACAGATAACTTAAAAACAGATCTCAGACCGTAGATCCATTGCAGAATAAACTGATGAAATCAATGGCGGAGGAGGGAGAACTCACCAGTGACGCAGGCTAGCGGATACGCAAGATAATGGAAGAGAGAGAGAGAGAGAGGTAAGGCGAAGCTTTTTTACAAGATTTTTTGTTTTAGTTTAAGATTTTTGCTGAAGCTTTTGGATTCTAGGAAGCTAAAATAGACCAGAGCTATTACAAATTATAAAGTTTAATTATAACTTTCGGATTCTAGAACACGGCTAACAGACGACCCCTAAGAGTTCAACAAACGTCACAGATTTAATCAACCAACAAAGACCAATGAATTAAAACAAACAAAGCTTGATCAAACATAGATGAGACAATTCGGCCAATATAATTACCATGAATATCACAAAATATTAAAAAGAAAAATTGTAGAATCTGGAGTACTCGCTTGTCAAAAACTCATCAAATCAACAACAAAATAGATTATTATTGAATAAAAGACGACATTCATATCTTCATCTGATATACTAATGGCTTTATCACTCGATTTCACAAACTGATCATGAAAAACAAAACTAGTTTACCCAATTTGTTAACAGGTTAGATTACAGAGAAAAATCGAAACCTCCTTCGAGCTGGGATCGAACTTCGGTTGCTTGTAGAAGCAGCGGAGAAAGAGATTTATCTCGAGGTCTTGGACAGTGGTGTTAGGGTTAGCATGGCGGCGAGTATGGGTGTTCAAAAAAATACCCAACCCGAGGACCCGCACGGACCCGACCCGACCCGAAGAATTTGGGTCGGGTCTATCGGGTCTATGGGTCGGGTCTAAATATTAGACCTGATGTTCGGGTCGGGTCCGGGTCCAAGTCGTCGAGACCCGACCCGACCACCATATATAATTTCATAATTTTTACACTAGTGGGCTTAGCCCACTTAACCCATTAGTGAAATAGGATAAAAGTCCACTAAATGTTAAAAATTATCCCATATCATATATGGATCAAATGTAGTAAGATATCCAGTCTATATAAGAGATCTTAGTGTAATAAATTTAATAATAAAAAAAAATTATTTTTTATATATTACCATATAATATAAAATATAAATAATTTTTTTTAAAAAAAAATTAGACCCGACAAGACCCGATCCGACCCGATCGGACCCGAACTAGCTCGGGTAGGGTCGGGTCTTGGACGGGTCGGGTCTGGCTAACTGAGACTCGGTGAGGGTCGGGTGGGCGGGTTTGGTCGGACCCGGACCCGACCCGATTTTGAACACCCCTAGCGGCGAGCTCCAGATGGTATTTAGTACATTGTATCCGAATGGGCCGTCTTGTGGTAATTCTAATCTTCCGGCCCAAATTGTCGCTGACTTTCCAGTCGGGATGGTGTGAGGCGCTAGGGCTGAGCATTCGGGTCGACCCGACCCGAACCGACCCGACCCGAAATTTTGAAAGTCGATCCGAACCGAATTACTTTAGACCCGAACCGACCCGAATTAGATTTTAAACCGAACCGACCCAAACCGACTAAAATTTGGGTCGGTTCGGGTTGGTTCGGGTTGACCCGAAAAAATCATAGTAAGCATTTTTTTTTGTTAAAGTTAAATTCGGGTTCCTTTTTTTTGTGATTGACCCAAATATCAGTACAGGGTTTTTTTTTTACTTAAAAAGAAGGAAATAACTAATACAAACTAAAAAAAACTATCTAATAGTAATTGAAACTAAACTACATATCACAGATCACAACAATATTATTAAAGAAAAAACTTACAAAATAAACAGATTCGTTCCAAAGCTGTCCACACAGAAGAAATCTATTCTAAAATAGAGGAGATCGATCAATGACTCACGCCTGGGACTTTTCTTTGCTATCCAAGCAGCAAGAAACGATCTGGTTCAAAGGAGAAAAAAGTTAATCAAATACCGGTGAAATCGTGAAGTTTGAGGCAAGAAATCAGTGAGCTAAGAAATCAAAATGAGAGGATGAAGACGAAGAACGAGATGCGAGAAAGAATCGCTCACATACCTTTGAAACCTTCGGCGGTGTCGGAGCAGGAAGGAGACGAATTGATGGATGTCGTATTCGAAGACGCCTCAGGCACTCACGGAGAGGGAGGGTTCGACGATCGAAGACGCCTCCGCAGGCCACAGTCGACGGCTCAGCCTAACGTGATAACTGAAAATTTAGGTTTTAGGATTTAGGAATTAGGGTTCGCCAGGTCGTGGCGCAGGGATGAGAGTGACAACACTTTCAGAAAGGACCCGGCCCACGAGTATATAAACAACGGATAAATCGGGTCCAACCCGACCCGACCCGAATTTTAATAATAAAACCCGAACCGAAATATTCATACCCGAAATATTAGGATGCTGACCCGACCCGAACCCGATTCGACTTGAACCCGAATTTTTTGCTTTGTTCGGATCGATTTTTCGGGTAAGTTCGGGTAATGCTCAGCCCTATGAGGCGCCGCTGCCTTTGAGAGGGGCGCAGCTCCCCTGATTCGGCCGGATCATAATTCAGAAAAACGGACGGTAAAGATCGGCCGATCCGAAAAAATACGGATATTGAGATCTCGTATCACACTTTTGTCGATTTATTTAACTTATTTTTAAGCATTTTTGGAAAAAATTTTGAACTATAAAGTTATAAATTTTGATTAAAATTGACAACTTTATAGTTAAAAATTTTTCGAAAAAATACCAAAAAGTATACCTAAATGATGATCAAAATTTTTAATCATCATTTCGGTATACTTTTTGGTATTTTTTGAAAAAAAATTAAATTAAAATCTATAACTTTGTAGTCCATTTTTTTTTTTTTTAAATACTTAAAAATAGGTTAAATAAATCGACGGAAGTTTTATACGAGATCTTGAGTATTTTTTCGGATCGGCCGATCTCGGCCGTCCGTTACTTGATTTTTTTTTTATAAGGCATCAGGGGAGCTCGTCCCTTTTGAGAGGGAGAGGCTCATCAATGACCCTGAAGCCGTAAACGGAATGCTGTGGGCAGCGGGCGGGCCGGTCATGAGTGGGGATTCCCTGCTCCAAAGTTCCTGCGTCCACTCTTGCGCCGTGAATAACGGTGTTGCATGTGTTATGATGTGTATTACACTTAACGGCGAACTCCAACACTGTTAGCCCATTTAGGCCCATCCACTTAATGGGGAAAAGAATTAAAATAAGGGTAAGCTCAAGTTTGGAATGGGATACATGCTTTGGGAATTTAAAAAAATAAAATAAAATGAAGAAATAGAAATTACCAGGCAAGCACTAGTCGGAAGTACTTGTAATTTTATTCAAGTTAGATCAAAATATATGATCCAAAATTAATTAATAATTACATATTAAAAATAAAAAATAAAGACATGATATTTTATTTTCTTCGTTCTCGGTTTAGCGGTGTGACGTGTGCCTTATTAAGCACACGTCGTAGAATTTAATTCCACGAAGGGCTATGAAATAGAGAATAAACAATTTCAGCGAGTTTTTTAACCGGAATTGCTAATATGGTGGCTGGACAAAAAGTTAGTACTCCATGATTAGTTTGGGGTGCACATTAGATGGGAGTTTACTTTCTGACCATAGTTTCGATCTAATACGGACTAATAGATCGTAATTAAAAAACGGTAAATTTAGTAATATCGGGGGTCGGTGCAATAAAAATTGCCTCGTTAACTTCCATAAAAAGATATTTTATTTGCTTCTTTATATTTGGATAAGTTTGAAAAAAAAAAATGGAAGTGAAAACTAATCATAAAAATAGAAAGAAATTTAAAATGCCAAATTATTAATATACCCTGAAGCATATATCTTTTTTTTTCTTTTTGTCATTTGAGTGAGGGCAAAATCGTATATTTCATACCCACATGCTATCTTATCCCTTTGTTTCTCACCGTTTTGTGGAGAACATATATATATATATATATATATATATATATATATATATATATATATATATATATATATATATATCGGATAATTCCATATCAGCCCCCTATTTTCGAAGCCGTTCCGGATCAGTCCCTGAAAACGCGTTTATATATATATATATATATATATATGGGCTCCTTGGATTACGATCCCTCAAGTTTCATTCACCGATACATTACTTCATTTCCCAAACAGAGAAAAAGAATAAAGGGACTAATTTTTAGAAGTACATAAAAGTAGGGCTGATTATCCATTAGATTTTTTTTATATCATTTTATAAAACTTTAACCTACAAAACACGATAAAAAGAAGAAAAAAACTACTGTTCACCATTTTCAGAAATTTTATGATATCATTTTATAAAAATTTAGCTATAAAATACAGAGCACGACAAAAAAAGAAAAAGAAAAACTAACGGTTCGTCATTTTCCAAAGATTAATTTGAAAGTTAATATCAGAGCTCAATATTCTTTTATATCTATATCTATATCAATATATATACACATCATCACCACAAATCATCCAGTTGTAGTGCATCCAGCCATCCGGGGCTTGAGGAGAATGCATCATTTGGGAGAATATGCAGCAACCTGTCCACAATAGCAGGAAAAATCTCCTACAATATGTCAGAGATTGTCTTCTTAAAATTGCAGATAAGTTGATTAACTAGCAAAAGGACTTCCACTATCTCCTTTGGTTGTGATTTAAGATCATAACTTAGAATCATATTGAATCTTATCTTACAAACTTTAAGTAAACTGCACTTCTAGATGCTGAAGAATCAATTGACAATTGATCAAAGAATATAAAAAGAAAAGCATATCCACATATATCAGTCAGAACTATGATTCAGCCTATTTGAGAAGATGTTCATGGTGTCAACAAAATTCTCAAAATTTCCTTACATAGTTGGTAAATGGTCTCACATAATCGATAGAAAAAGAAACTACATTTAATGCAAAAATTGAATCACATATTCGCTTTCATGCAGGTTACTGGTTTGAATCACATATTCGCTTTCATGCAGGTTCGCTTTCATGCAGGTTACTGGTTTGAATCACATATTCGCTTTCATGCAGGTTACTGGTTTGCGAAAATACAGCTTGTACTATAAGTAGGCAGGAAACAGTCCAACCGCTAGATATAGGCTCGAAACTTACATAATTTAGTTAGCCAAGAAATGCTCGAGAAGCTACAAGATTGGACGACTCAGGCTCAACAGCTTGTAATATAAGTAGGCAGGAAACAGAGTAATATTTTCCTAACTACTCTTCTATATCTTCTCATGTAATCTTGCATAATATTCTCCTACTTCTTAGCTTGATCGGTTAACCTCCTTCATGCAAGTTCTCCTTCTTCTTTCAGCGTGTATATACTTGTACAGGCTCACACGGCCCGAGGCCCAATTTCCTTCACTTTGACTGCTGAGTTGCATCTGCTGCTAATGCCTTTTTAGGTTTTTCTGGTGCTCCTGCTCCAATATCTCCTGCAACATCAGTCATAACAGAAAGTTTCTAATTTCACTCTTTTGAATCTAATTTCTTTTTTCCCCTCCCCCTGTTGAGAATGAAAATTTAATATAGTAAGTTCGCATTCCTAATGTCAAATGATTTCCAGAAACAAAAATATGAACAAAATCCAAAAGTTCATAACAGATAAGAAAAATAATAATTAAAAAAATCCAATTGCAACACATAGCAATCAACACTATACTGCTAAACTTCCAACATACCAGAACTAGAAAGTTACATAGAGAAGTATGTCCAGACCTTTCTTTATAGTAAGACCATATAGGACCAATTTCTTTTTCTTTTTAGAGGAAAAAAGTAGTACGGCTTTTCATTTTTGAGAAAGACATATCCACAGTAGATATTTCTCTATAACCTTATCCTATATATTTAATCATAATGGAGATTACGACTATGGGTATATAAGCAGCCACATCAGCACCCAGTCCTCCTGCAAAAGAGTTTATACAAGATTAGAACTCTTGCAAGAGAAATTCAATTAAAAACTAATCTACAATTTCTAACTAACCTCGTGCGGGTCAACTCCCACCTAATGTAATATTCACGAATAGCTATCTCTGTCGGTTCCTCGTCCTCGTACCAGCGTAAGTAAGTAAACCACCCATCAGCAAGCTCAGTTTCACGGGGACCGTCACTCTAGACATACTGCCCGCCTTCAATTGTCCTAAGACGATTGTCAGAATCATCGTGGTATCAGAGCTCTGATACCAATTGTCACGCACCCAAGTCCTCCCCACCATCTGCCTAGACTTAAAGATAGGTAAGGGGTCATGATGCGAGTGGAAAAGCAAGAACTTGCATACTTCTTTTGACTCCTATATCTCAAATACATGTATATCATTGCACAAGTATATTGTTGGTGAATATTCACGTTTCTAATTGTTTCTTTGCTTTGTACCATACAAAATGTGTATAACTATCCTATTTACCAATATTGAACCTATATCAGGTATCTAAACTATTTACACCATATCTGCAGGAGACAAATCTAATCCTGACGAGGACGACAACGATGCGGGTACACAAGCAACCACATGAGCACCCATTCACCCTGTAAAAGAAATTGTACATAATTAAAATCATAGCAAAAATCAATTCAGTTAAAAATAATCTAGGTATTTCTTTTACCTCGTCCTCCTGAACTCCCGAGAGATAGTACTCGCGGATAGACAAACCAGTCGGCTGATTGTTCTCATACCACCTTAAGTACTTGAAGAACCCATCGGGAATGACACTTTCATAGGCAGAGCCGCTCTGGACATACTACCCGCTTTCAACTGTCCTTGGTTGACGGTCATTCGCATCATAGTAGGTCCGACTGATGATGTAGACGTGACGCCTTCCCAAGACGTCGTAGCAATCTACATTGACAAATTAATTTTACTAATACTAATGAAATAAATTAGAATTATAAAACAAAATCAAACACAACATAAGAATATCTCAACAGCTAAAACGCGGGCTGATGTGAGCGTAGTGAACTCGTCGAAGCAAGTATTCGCTACGTGATATGGAAATCCCATTAGGTGCCGTAAACGCTCCAAAATGAAGTCTGCACGCCTAGCAGCCATGATACTACAAAATTGAAGACAGATTTGAAATCACTTTTATAATCCAAGTTTTGATATAATTAAATCAACATATTTAAATAAAAAATTGTATTAGTACTTTTAATAATCAACTAAGACACGTGTTTAGAAAATAAGATTAACATCCACTGCACCATTAGCGGAGCTTCTGTTGGAGTTCTTCAAATGCTTTTTTGAAAAACTTTTTTTTTTACTACATTAATCGTATCAATCATTTGAAAAAACGATCAACACGATACAGTTGATCTTCCATGGGAAAGATGAACAGTATCGATCATTTAATAAAAAAGAAAAAACGACCAACACAATATCTCTCAAGAACACTTGTAGAAGTGTGACAAGAAATCATTCAGCTCAGGGCTTGTGATTAAAAATATAACATCTTTAGTCTCCTCGCTAGTTATAGGAGCCATCAAATCTACTTTTTCATCTTTGTGATTAGATGTCCATTTTTCATAAAACCTGCTCTCCAATTCACTGCTTCTTCATTTTTTGTCCCTATTAATTGATGATAGAACCTAATAAAATCTTTAGCTATCTCACTTTGGTGCAGGAGCTGTAATTCTTGTTCATTCATAATGGAGTTAATTTATTTTTAGCTCTTCTCTTTTTAAGTATGGGCATCAAAGGGAAAGCAACTCTCTGTATTAACTATATTTCAAAGAATCAAAACCTCAAGCCGCCTCCTTTTCTAGGAGTATTAATACTACTTTTACTGAAACCTTAGTAGCAAGGAAAACATGGATAAAAATATAAATAAATAAGGCGCCAAAACAGAAAGATCCCAAGTTAATGCTGAAATAAACAAAACGTCTAATTAGTAATGTTACCCTATCACACTCTCCCAAATGGGAAAAACTCACCCTCGAGTTATGTCCAGGTTAGGGATAGACATGCTGATCATCAGAGTGAAAAGTATACATGTCAGCAATATTGGAAGTAGTGGATATTCCTATAGAGTCGGGAAGATCAACTACATATGCATGTCGTTAATCCGCCTCTTGATCTAGAAAGGACCATACTTCTTCAGCTGCAATTGTTGTACCGCTCTACTAGAACTCGCTCCTTACAAAGGAAGAATGACCTCGTCTCTCACATCAATACCTTCTTCCTTATGTGCTTGTAAGCGGCATCTTTGTATTTAGCATTAGCCTCTTCCAGCTTTTGGCGTGCTTCCATCTAGATGGTTTTAACTTGGTTGGCTAGATTCTGGCTGCAAGGCTCTTCTCGTAGGAAGTGGTTGGAACATGCAACTCTAGCACATGGTTCGGTGTCTTCTTGTAGACGATAGGGAATGGGGACATACCCCTAGAGGAATGAATTATACTATTATATACAAATTCAGCCTGTGCCAACAAAATCCCACTGTTTATACTTCTCTCCACAAATGCTACGTATAAGGTGCCTAAAGTTCGGCTCACTACTTTCTGACGGTTAGACGTAAGTAGTGAACCGAACTTTGGGCAACCTTATACGAATCATTTGTCGATAGAAGCCTAAACAGTGGGATTTTGCTTTGGCATAGGCTGAATTTGCATATAATAGTGTTGTTCATTCTTCTACTGGTATGTCCCCATTTCCTATCGTCTACTAGATGGTCTTGGAGAGTCTAACCGCCAGTCTGTGGAGCGGTACTGCTATATCGTAGTGAGGACCCAAATAAATGCCACAGATTCTTCCTAAAATATCTAAGGAATCGAGTATCCCTATCTGAAGTGGTGGTCCTCGGGACCCCATGTAGATGCACCACTTTAGCGAAAAATAATCTAGCGACATGAGAGGCCTCCGATGTCTTCTTGCACGGGATAGTGGGCTATTTTTGAGAACCTGTCTACAACTAAGAAAATCGAATCAGCCTCTCGTTGAGTATATGGTAGGCCCAACACGAAGTCCATTGAAATATTTTCTTATATATCTTGTGGGACCAATAAGGGCATATACGGACCGGTGTGTCGGGCTTGCCCCTTTGCGGTTTGACATAGATAACACTGCTGAGCCAGTCGCCCCACATCCTGTTTCATACGAAGTCAGAAATGCCTCTCTTCCAATTTGATATTGTTTTGTTTCTTCCTAGGTGACCGGCTAACCCATCTCCAAGCAAATCTCCGATCAGTGTTACCCGCAATGAAGAATGAGGAATATAGAGTTGATTCCCCTTTATTAGAAATCCACTTTCTATAAAGTAATCTTCAGTTGGAGTCTTTTGTTGCAGCTGCCTCCAGATTTTCAGAAAATCTTCATATTCTATATATAGTTTTTTTAAGCAGTCAAAACCCACTTTTCGTTGCTCAGAACCGCCAATAAACTAGCTCTTCGGCTTAGCACGTCAGCAACTCGGTTCAATGACCCTGATTTCTGCACTAACTTATATGAAAACAATTGAAGGAAATTGCACCAACGAGCATGCGTGTCTATGATCTATCGTTGGCTACTCAAGTATTTAAGGGACTCGTGATCTAAGTATAGGATGAACTCTTTACTCACTATATAGTACTTCCAATGCTTCAAAGCCCGCACAATAGTATAGAACTCCTTTGTCGACCATTGCCGTCATGCTTCACTTAGCTTCTCACTAAAAAAAAGCCACGGGATGTTTCTCTTGTGATAAGACTGCGCCAATCCCATAGCTGCTAGCATCGTACTCCACCTCAAAAAGTTTTGTAAAATATACTAGTGCAAGTACAAATGCTTTATATAACTAGTGAGAACTCTATTGCTACGCTACTAATAGAGGTGAACAATAATAATTCTCTTTCCTACCTCCAATGTGTACAAATATACTTATAATAGAAATAGAATAATATTTTCCTAACTACTCTCCTATATCTCCTCATGTAATCTTGCATTATATTCTCCTACTTCTTAGCTTGATCGGTTAACCTCCTTCATGCAGGCTTCTCCTTCTTCTTTCGGAGTGTATATGCTTGTACGGACTCACTCGCTCGAGGTCCAATTCCCTTCGGTTTGACTGCAGAGTTGCATCTGTTGCTAATGCCTTGTTAGGTTCCTCTGGTGCTCCTGCTCTAATATCTCCTGCAACATCAGTCATAACAGAAAATTTCTAATTTCACTCTTTTGAATTTTTTTTTTCCTTTCCCCCTGTTGAGAATGAAAATTTAACATTGTAAGTTGACATTCCTAATGTCAAATGATTTTCAAACACAAAAATATGAACAAAAATCCACAGGTTCATAACAGATAAGAAAAATAATAATGAAAAAAAAATCAATTGCAACACATAACAATCAACACTTTACGGCTAAACTTCCAACATACCAGAACTCGGAAGTTACATAGAGGAGAATGTCCACAGTAGACCTTTCTTCATACCAAAATCATATAGGACAATTTTTTTTAGAGGAAAAAAGTAGTACGGCTTTCCATATTTGAAAAATGCATGACCACAATAGTTATTTCTCCATAACCTTATCCTATGTATTTAATCCTAATGGAGATGACGACTATGGGTATATAAGCAGCCACATCAGCACCCAGTCCTTATGCAAAAGAGTTTATACAAAATTAGAACTCTTGCAAGAGAAATTCAATTAAAAACTAATCTACAATTTCTAACTAACCTCGCGAGGGTCAACTCCCCCCTAATGTAATATTCACGAATAGCTATCTCTGTCGGTTCCTCGTCCTCGTACCAGCGTAAGTAAGTACACCACCCATCAGCAAGCTCCGTTTCACGGGGACCGTCACTCTAGACATACTACCCGCTTTCAATTGTCCTAAGACGATTGTCAGAAGCATCGTGGTATCAGAGCACTGATACCAATTGTCATGCACCCAGGTCCCCCCACCATCTGCTAGACTTAAAGATAGGTAAGGTTTCATGATGCGAGTGGAAAAACAAGAACTTGCATACTTCTTTTGACTCTCATATCTCAAGCAGACGTATATAATTGCACAAGCATATTGTTGGTGAATATTCACGTTTCTAATTACTTCTATGCTTCACATTTCTAATTGCTCCATAACCTTATCCTATGTAGTTAATCCTAATGGAGATGACGACTACGGGTATATAAGCAGCCACATCAGCACCCAGTCCTCCTGCAAAAGAGTTTATACAAGATTAGAACTCTTGCAAGAGAAATTAAATTAAAAACTAATCTACAATTTCTAACTAACCTCGTGCGGGTCAACTCCCCCCTAATGTAATATTCACGAATAACTATATCTGTCGGTTCCTCGTCCTCGTACCAGCGTAAGTAAGTACACCACCCATCAGCAAGCTCATTTTCACGGGGACCATCAGTCTAGACATACTACCCGCTTTCAATTGTCCTAAGACGATTGTCAGAAGCATCGTGGTATCAGAGCTCGATACCAATTGTCATGCACCCAGGTCCCCCCGACCATCTGCTAGACTTAAAGATTGGTAAGGGATCATGATGCGAGTGGAAAAGCAAGAACTTGCATACCTCTTTTGACTCTCATATCTTAAGCAGACGTATATCATTGCACAAGCATATTGTTGGTGAATATTCACGTTTCTAATTATTTCAATGCTTCACATTTCTAATTGCTCCATAACCTTATCCTATGTAGTTAATCCTAATGGAGATGGCGACTACGAGTATATAAGCAGCCACATCAGCACTCAGTCCTCCTGCAAAAGAGTTTATACAAGATTAGAACTCTTGCAAGTGAAATTCAATTAAAAACTAATCTACAATTTCTAACTAACCTCGTGCGGGTCAACTCCCCCCTAATGTAATATTCACGGATAGCTATCTCTGTCGGCTCGTCGTCCTCGTACCAGCGTAAGTAAGTAAATCACCCATCAGCAAGCTCAGTTTCACGGGGACCGTCACTCTGGACGTACTGCCCGCCTTCAATTGTTCTAAGACGATTGTCAGAAGCATCGTGGTATCAGAGCTCGATACCAATTGAGGGCAAGGACGACGGCGACGACGAGGTTTAAGGCTGGAGCTTCGCATTCGAGCGGCAAGGGAGTGATAGCGCGAGCTTGGGAGTGATAGCGCGAGCTCGTGAGTGTTTAATTTGAAAGAAGAGGTTGTTTGAGATGCGTTTTTTTTTCAAAACGGGAATAGATACAAAATGACAAACTAACAGAAATGGAATCTTGATAGGTTATTATCGTAATAAAACAAGCTTTTTCAGTTAGCTATTAGTTTTTTAACAATTATTATTATTTTGATAAAAAATTGATAAAATAATATTGTTATAAAGTCATTTGTCAAACTATGGTTACGCGCGCCATGTCAGTTCGACGTACGAAAGCATCTTTTGAAAAAATGCTATTCGGGCTGACTCACTAGTGGGAAGTGTGTTTTTTCAAAAAAACACTTTTTTGAGAAAAACGTTTTTCAAAAAACGCTCTTTCTCTTAATTGGAAAATTAGCTAATTTTTCTTAGTCAGGGAAAAGCGTTTTTTGAAAAATCGTATTTCCCTTTTGACGGAAAATTTAGCTCAGAAAAATTGTAGAATCAAAATTAAAAATAAAATAATCAACAGTATTTAAAATATATAACTATCGAACGAAAATTTGAAAAATAGTAAATTTATTTGTTGTTTCGAAGACGGCGCATAGAGGAATCTAAGAAAATTTGTAAAATCAAATTTCGACGCTGGACAAAGAAGTTAAACCAAGATAACCATTTTTTTGTAATCGAGCGAAAACACGTATCTTGTCTTTCAGAGATGATAGCTTTGTGTATATACGTCAGATGAAGATAAAAAATGTCTTTCGTATGACGACTTGTGAGTTTTTCCAATGAGTCCGACGGATCGGCAATTTAACGCACCATGAGAAAGATAAAAACTATAAAACATAGGTAACTTTGAAGTGCCATAATTTTGAGCGCGGTGGTCGGATCGGAGCGATCTTTATGTTGTTGGAAAGGTTGTTTTGAGATGAATATTGATGTCCAACCAAAGCGTTTGCTGCGACTCTCGCGCAACCGAAATTGCAAAAAAAGGTTATCTGGTGCTCAAAAAATATATTTAAAGGTTTGGACAATTTTTATAAATACTTAGAGGTAAGGTAAATTTACGAAAAAATATTTAAAATCACATGATTTTCTAGTTGAGTAACATATAAGTTTTTCATAACTTTTTGATAAATAATTATATATTTTAAATGGTATTGATTTTTTTAATTTTGTCTAAATAATGTAAAAATCATTTTTCGGTCTCAATTTCCTGCCAAAAGGAAAGTGTGTATTTTCAAAAAATGCTCTTCCCTGACTTATAAAAATTAGCTATTTTTCTAACCAAGAGGAAGAACGTCTTTTCAAAAAAAATGCTTTTCCTCAAGGAAGTGCGTTTTTTCAAAAAAAGCACTTTCCTCTGGTAAATCAGCACGAAGAGCGTTTTTTCATAAGATACTCTTCGTACGTGTATGATCTTAGTTTGGCGGATAACTTTGTAACAATATTATTATAATAATTTTTTATTAAAATAATAATATTTAAAAAAAATTCGCTATTGAGTATTGACCCAAGGACCACGGCCCGACCTATCACATAGTGAAACGTCCCCCAGGTACTACCATCAAATTTGTGGTGTGATGCCTCCGATTTTACTTGATCATCCGATCGTCCGATCTTGACAGACGGTGATTGTCCTTGACCGTCCGACGTCTGATCTTGATAAATCATACAATTAATCCATCGTGAATTTTATTTATTAAAAAACATAAGTATTGCTATTCTTTGTTTAACAGAAAAGACAAGTGTAAGGATGTCTAAAATAAATATTTGTATAAATTGAGGTATTAGAAACAACTATGACATATCAAATAGGACAGTATTTTTGTTTTCTAAAATATTTTACTTAAAATACATGTAACTTTCAATATAATATATCAAGGAAATTGATATTAAAACCATCTCACAAATTTAGCCGTAAGTGAGGATCGAGATTTTTTCTTGATAATTCAAAATTATGTAATGGAACAAAATTTTTTATTTATTAGAATTTGTTAAAAACAAAAAAGGGGACGGATAAGTTCATATACTTTTATCTAGCAAATATATAATCACTATCCGTCTATATTATTGTGTGCAACATTTTATTCAATAATCTGTTGTTTAATGCAAGTTCTAGTTGGGCTTTGATATCAAAACTAGGAAACCTTGTTATTTCCATTTGAGCAGCTAACCTCTCAGATCCTTCCACGTGGATTTAAATATATGAGTATGATTTCAGAGTTCCACATATATATATATATATATATATATATATATATATATATATATATATATATAAACCAAAAGGTCCTAAGTTCTAATGAATTTTATGGTTATTTGTGTAATTTTATGATGTTATGGTCGTTTTATTGCTTTAAAAAATAAATCGGGTCAGATTCGGGTTTTAGAATAGCCGTCAGGTCGGAGTTGGTCTCGGATAAGGTCAGATTTCTGACGTTGTCAATGTGGTCGGGTCGGATTCGGGTAGAGCTAAACCCAACCCGACCCGACCTGTTATCATCCCTAATCATGCACACATCCATGAGGAGTCAATATCAGACAACAAAAACATAAGCCCCTAAAAGCAAAGCTACAAATTCAAAGTAAGTTGCAAAAGCAAGCACCTAATCTAATTGATGGGCGCTCACGTGGGCTGGGGGATGGCCAATCTCTGAAGCCCTAAAGCATTTTGTAGGGCCTAACCGACATCTGGGCCATTTCATTTAATATTTTCCCCATTTTAGAAAGAGACTCTACGTCAAATCTCAATCGGGATGGGGGGTTGCTGTCGGTGGTTCACCCGTCCTTCGTTGGACCCCACACTGTCGACGGGTTTCATCTACGACGGAGATACTCTAACTCTATTACTACCATGTAACGGTTAAAGATGTAGGAAAAATGCACGCGGTCCGTAGGCTGAACTATAGCATGCACTGAAGGCGGCTCAGCCCGTCGATGTGGCCGTACAGGCTATGGGCGGTCTGTGTGGATCAGTCTTGAAAATTGAGCCCTTGCCAGAGGTGCAGGCTAGTGGACCCGCCGGCTAACCTGTATGTCTGGCTATTTTTTGTTAAAGCTAATGCAAAACAACGGTCAATCACAGAGATCCTGGCACAAGTCACTTGAGCTTAAACTTTGTTAGAAAGGAGTCATAATTTTAGTTTCGGAGCTCGACTTGATTGGAGTCGGATTGAGCTTCACATGATCTAAGTTCCAACACGGCTGAATAAGCTTACGAGCTTACCGAGCCCAGTAATTGGGTGCCCAGACTTGAATGTATAATACTCCCAGCTTGGATTTGAGTTCAAATTGATGGAGTTAGTTCTTTTAGGAGGGAAAGATAAAGCATTAGAAACTATTATTTTAGGAGCATTAGAAACTATTCATACAAAAATGCATGGAAGTTGGTCCTGAATTGGTGGATCAAACATACCTATCCAAGTCTCTGAGGATGGCCCACCAAAAGGAAAACAAGTCTCACAGGATGGCGCCAAAAATAAATAAATAAAAGTCTTTCAGGACGGCGATACAGACCGGTGCATAGGCCAAGACATTTTTCCAGTGATCACAGAACATTGGAGCCGTGCAAGCACGCGGTGCAAGCGCAACGCAACACACGGGGCCCTTGTATCGTGTGAGCATATAGGCCAGACAGTGCACGTGGGCCGCACGGAGGCCATGCTGGACGTACTTGGACAGTGCCAAGGTCGTGCGCAGATGATAAGCATAATTTATATATATAAATTTAGCATTGATTTACACTAATTTTATTATTTGTTGGTTGTTTGCAGGTCAAAAACTATTAAATTGAAGTTCAATGCGCAATAAATGTTCGACCGATGGATCGGAGCAGTTTTACATTATTCTGGATAGATTTGAAGCCCAATTGAAGCCCAACTGAAGCTTGTGGAAAAGAAGAAAACAAATAAGCAAATGCAAGAAGAAAAAAAGGAAATCAATTCAAATGAAGAAAACTAAAAGGAGAAAATTTTATTTTGGAAAATTAAAGAAGAGAAGAAAATGAAGAAGAATTTAAGATATAAATATGAGGAGAGACATGCATAAGAAGAGGACCCCGTTGGGGAATAAAGCTTGTAATTTTAATTTACTTTTATCATTTCTCCATGTAATAAAATCTTCGAGGACACAATTTATAGTCTAACTATGAGAATATGAATTCCTTTATCAAGTTTTTCTAGAACATAGTTAATTCAATATCGGATGTTTCACTATTCTTAATGCTTTTAAGTGATTGATCACCACTTAAAATGAAACGATGATTTATGATGAGATTGAGAAATAAATCATAAATAATGCTTCTAGTGAAACATACCACGAAATCATGTAAAATAGAGATATTTACATAGAATTCGTGCAGCAAATGAAGTCCCTAAAAATAAAGCGTTTTTCTCCGATTAACCTGTATAGAGATATAGTAGGTGATGAGAGAGAAATAGTTTTAATATTTATCGAGAGAGAATATTAAATAATAAAAAGGACTTGCTGAAAATTGAATTAACATTGTTCAGAATGCTAGATAAAATAATTTAGATTATCATAGCGAATGCAAATTGTGTACCTCAATATCATCTTTTGGAGAATTTTTATCAATTTGAATTATATTCTTAGTCATTTCGGTCGTTAAATAAAATCAGGATTAAATCTAGGCCGGTAATCAATAAATTCAGTCTCCGAGGGAACGATACTCAACTCACTCTTTATTACTTGTGCGACTAGTGCGCTTGCTAGAATTTACGCATCAAGTTTTTGGCGCCGTTGCCGGGGACTGAAGTTTTGTTGATATCGATCTTACTTAAATCTGATTTTAATTTAACGTGTATATATTTTTTTTTTTCACTTCTTTATTTAATTTTTGATTTTTTTTTTTTTTTTTGAGTTTTTTTTTTTATCATTTTCTGTTTGTGAATTTTATATCTTTCTTATTTTCTGTTTTTTTCTATTTTCTTCATTTTTCTTTCTGCTTTATTTCTGTTTATTTTTTTTATTTTCTATTTATTTTTCTATTTTTCTATTTTTTTATTTTTATTTTGTTTCTATCTTTTTATTTTTTTTTTATTTTTTGCTTTATTTTATTTTCTTTCTTTTCTGTTTATATTTTTTATTTTCTGTTTTTGTTCTTAATCTTTCGTTTGGATTTTTTTTTTTTTTTTTTTTAACTTATGGATGATCAAAGGGTTTGGAAAACACAAAGTATGTATCAGATAGATGCCCTTACTAGTATGAATTATAAAATTGATACTCTTACTTGTCTGTTGCAGGATTATGTCACGGTAAATCAAGCCACATTTTGTGAAATTTGCGGAGGAGGACACTCAGCTGCTGAATGCAATACATAGTTTACTCAATTCATACCCAACTTTAGTTACAACCAGAATCAACAGGCCCTTGACGGAATAAGAGCTGAGATGTCACTTTCTGAATTCCTAGGACAACCTGTAGATGAAGAAAAGGTAATAACTGACGAATTGCTTCAAATTATCTCTATGCAGAATTCAAGAATCAAAAATCTGGAGACGTCTATACGTAATTTGGAGATCCAGCTGGGACAAATAGTTATAGAACTTACAAGTCAACCACAGGAGACAATCCCTAACAACATGGAAAACTACCCGAGGAGTAGGGAGCAATGTGATTCTGTGACGCTTATGAGTGGTAAAGAAGTCGAGGAGAAGATGGATGAAGTCAAAGACATTGATAAACCGGATACGAAGGAAAAGCTGGACGACCACGAAACTGTCATTCAAAATAAACTTCTGCAAAAGCTAAAAGATTCAGGGAGTTTTACTATTCCTAAAACTGTAGCGAGTTTATTCTTTGATGGAGTTTTTGGTGGCTTAAGTACTAAATTGTATTTTATACATTTCTCAATTTTCAGGAAACTGGGTCTAAACGTTTTGACAATAATAGACACTTTTGAGCATCATAAGAGTTTGAACTTTTTATTTAAAATGTTGAGAGATGCATATGAAGAACCAATCGAGTTGAAGGATCCTGGATAACATTGGTGAAAGTCAAGCTATGACTTTAAATAAGCGCTTCTTGGGAGGCAACCCAAGCCATTTATCTCTTAGTTTATTTTATTGCAGTTATTTCTAGTTTTGATTCTTATTTTTATTTTTATTTTTATTGTGTTAGGAGTAAAATGGAGAAGTGATGGAGATTATGCTGCAAGCAGAAGTGTACATTCAGAGAATTGCAATCAAGTTTGGGGGAGCTTCGGAACTCTTCAAGTGGACTGCCAACGTCTAAAATTCAGTTACGAGCAAAAGGAAGTGTCTTTCTCACGCTAACTCTTGTGTTTAATTTGAAACATTGAGGATAATGTTTACTTTAAGTTTGGGGGTGTGAAATTCACATTTTTATGACTGATTTTTTTTATTTATAAAAAATAAATAATAAATAAAATAATTATATATATTTTTTATATATATTTATTTTTTATAAAAAAAAAATCAGTCATAAAAATGTGAATTTCACACCCCCAAACTTAAAGTAAACATTATCCTCAATATTTTAAATTAAACACAAGAGTTAGCGTGAGAAAGACACTTCCTTTTGCTCGTAACTGATTTTTTGAGTATATTCTGATTAAAATTTGCTTTGAATATGACTGTTTTGAGTTGAGTATATCTTTTTGTGTGAATAATTTTGGAAATCTAACTTGTATATTAGGATAAGTGAAAATTTTGATTGATTTTGCTTTTGTGGCGACATAATTTGAAATATCATAACATATATTTTTAGTTCTTGAGTAGTTTTGAGCACTCAACATCATTCTTGCCTTGTCCATTTAGAGTAAATCTAGTCGCATGATTTAATTATATATGAATTTGTTGATAGATCTCCAAACTTTGTAAAAAATGTATAAAAAAAAAAAAAGATTATGCAATAATCTACTCCACTGCCTTGGGTACCTAGTAACTAGAAGTATTCATGAGACCCATGTTTACTTTTACGTCAAACGGTAGCTCACGGTATGAGTATGCAAAGCACCTTAAGTGTGTCTTATCAAGTAACCGGTTGCCTTCATCACCATTGTCGGTGGTCGCGTCAAAAGATAAGTTACAACTTAAGGAATGAAAAAAAAAAAAAAAAAAAAAAAATTGGTTTAGGAGATCGGTCTTGAATTCATTTATAATTATTGATTGTAATTAGATAGTCTAAATAACTTGGCTTGAATTATGTTGCGCACAAACATACTTAAGAATTTTAAATATTGTTTATGATGTTTGAGTTATGTTTTCATGATAGCAATTGACTGCAATGATTTTGATTTTTCCTTAATATACTTGGGAGATGAATATGATGATTCATACAATTTGATAGACACTCAACTAAATCGGTCATGTTTGAGCAAATTTTATTTTGGTTTGCTTGAGGACAAGCAAAATGCTAAGTTTGGGGGTATTTGATAAGCATAATTTTATATATAAATTTAGCATTGATTTACACTAATTTTATTATTTGTTGGTTGTTTGCAGGTCAAAAACTATTAAATTGAAGTTCAATGCGCAATAAATGTTCGACCGATGGATCGGAGCAGTTTTACATTATTCTGGATAGATTTGAAGCCCAATTGAAGCCCAACTGAAGCTTGTGGAAAAGGAAGAAAACAAATAAGCAAATGCAAGAAGAAAAAAAAGGAAATCAATTCAAATGAAGAAAACTAAAAGGAGAAAATTTTATTTTGGAAAATTAAAGAAGAGAAGAAAATGAAGAAGAATTTAAGATATAAATATGAGGAGAGACATGCATAAGAAGAGGACCCCGTTGGGGAATAAAGCTTGTAATTTTAATTTACTTTTATCATTTCTCCATGTAATAAAATCTTCGAGGACACAATTTATAGTCTAACTATGAGAATATGAATTCCTTTATCAAGTTATTCTAGAACATAGTTAATTCAATATCGGATGTTTCACTATTCTTAATGCTTTTAAGTGATTGATCACCACTTAAATGAAACGATGATTTATGATGAGATTGAGAAATAAATTATAAATAATGCTTCTAGTGAAACATACCACGAAATCATGTAAAATAGAGATATTTACATATAATTCGTGCAGCAAATGAAGTCCCTAAAAATAAAGCGTTTTTCTCCGATCAACCTGTATAGAGATATAGTAGGTGATGAGAGAGAAATAGTTTTAATATTTATCGAGAGAGAATATTAAATAATAAAAAGGACTTGCTGGAAATTGAATTAACATTGTTCAGAATGCTAGATAAAAGAATTTAGATTATCATAGCGAATGCAAATTGTGTACCTCAATATCATCTTTTGGAGAATTTTTATCAATTTGAATTATATTCTTAGTCATTTCGGTCGTTAAATAAAATCAGGATTAAATCTAGGCCGGTAATCAATAAATTCAGTCTCCGAGGGAACGATACTCAACTCACTCTTTATTACTTGTGCGACTAGTGCGCTTGCTAGAATTTACGCATCAGCAGACGAGCCCAAAATAGCGCGCGGGGCAAGGCAAAGTCCAATTTTAGGAATTCTCTAGAGAAACGTTAAGTCATGAGTTTCTTGGACAATAAATATGATTACTCTAGAGAGTGTATCCCAGCCAGTGGCTTAGTGCAATCCTAGCCGTTCATAGGGACCTATAGATTCTATAAATATCGGTCAGCTCGTCATTTGCAATCAATTAAGAGAAGTATAAGGGATCCACGAAGGAATCCAATCAAGAGTTTCAACAAATACTTTCTCTCTCTCAATTCTCTTAGCTAGCGCCAAAGATCATTTTTATGGAGCTGAGCTTGGCGAGTTATAGTATTGCTAAGAGAGAGCTGCTAAGTTGCCGAATAAAATGTTCGGGAGAAGCATAACCTTGTGACACCGGCTTGGAGGTGGGAATTCGGCCGTTAATTCGGGGCCCCTAGCATAGTTCTGATTTATTTTATGAGATGCTTTTTGCATATGATAGTACCAATATTCGCACAACCACTGCTTCTCTAGTTAGAAATTGCTCTATCTGCTGAGCAAACAACCAAATAAATAAATAAACAACCAAAAATAATAATAAAGGACATTTTCGTCATTTTATGGAATGAAAGGAATATATAAAAATATTTTGATAATTTTGAATTATAGAAAACATATTTTGATAAATACCCAAACAAAATCCTTTTAGTTGGGTGTCTCACACAATTTATTTTTAAAATAGACTCGCACAAAAATCACTTTATAACAAAAATGTCGGAAAACATGTTTGTCCCGCTCCCTATTCCGATCCATCGTTTATCTCGGAACCGAAATTGGAATTCTATATGGGACTATAATCGACCGACCAAATGCGGGTCCAACCTTGACCACCTAATATTTCAATTCTTTTCATATTGGAAGAACTCTATGAGTCCAACACCTTACACTAATTCTTCTACCAAAATCAATCATTAGTTAATATAAAATATTTTCTATCAAACAGCTCCCAAAATATTAAAAATAATAGTAAATAATTTAAAAACAAAGAGTAGATTTCCATAAGAAAAACATATCCCGAGATTTCTTAAATCGATCAAATTCGATGCGTGTGTTCCCCTCAAATCCTACACCAATGCATAATTCTTGTTGAAAAATAATAAAAAATCTGGGATAGACCAGCCCTTTTGGCTGAGGGGAACACCATACCTTATTCGCCGCAATTTTTATTTTTTATTTTATTTTTTTTTTTAAGTCCCCGGAAATTGAACACTGCGGAACTCCATTTTAGCTCTAAACCCTAGATTGTGGTTTATTAATGGGATAATTATATATCAGCCTCCCAAAATTTACGTCTTGCATTTCGGCCTCCGAAAACGTCGCGTGTTTTTGTATTTTCGGAGGCTGAAACGCGTACTGTTGTATTTAGGAGGGCTGATATGCAATTATCTTTTTATTAATTGGAATTTTATCCATTTAGATTATGGTTTTAGTAAAATGGAACTCCAATTTTAGCTTAACCTTAAAATATTTGACAAATTAGTCCATTTTTTATTTTACTGACTGACGTCACATACTATGATTTATTAATTGGGAGTTTATTTGTTTTGCGCCTTCTTTTAAAATATTTGACAAATTAATCTCGTTTTTAAATGAGTTCATTATTTTACTGGCTTGGTAGATTAGGTTATTAGTTGGTGTTTTATTTGTTTAGCTCTCTACTTTTATAATATTTGATAAATTAGTCTATTTTTAAATTAATTAACTCCTAAATTGATACGACATTATGCAATAATTAAATATCTATATATTAATATTTTATCTAACTAAAAAGTATTAAAATATACCAATTTTTCCAATACCATTATTAGATATTATAAATATATTATTATAATATTAAAATTTGAATAATATAATAAAAATATTAAAAACTAAATGATGAAAGTCGTTTAATACCTTCATTGGTTCTAGAAGCAGCATTTTCTGATGAAATGATTCAAGAGGTTTATAGATTGACTTGGTCTTTGGGCCCCACCGATTGTCGTGTACGTTTTAATAAAAATTATTATTATTTTTGTCCTTTAATTCTGATTATATAATAGGAATTGAGATTAAATCATTAAATTATGTCTTAAATATTGCATAATGAATTAAAGATTTAATTTTTTAAAAAAGAAAAAAAAAAACTAATCAACATTAGGCGGCAAGATTAATTAGATTGACTAATTTTACTATCATTATAAATCAGACTTCTAAAGTCATGACAAATAG
Organism: Xerophyta viscosa; assembly: GCA_002076135.1. Taxonomy (NCBI): domain Eukaryota; kingdom Viridiplantae; phylum Streptophyta; class Magnoliopsida; order Pandanales; family Velloziaceae; genus Xerophyta; species Xerophyta viscosa. Next base: position 661,572 of record MJHO01000095.1, on the reverse strand, counting down.
CAATTAATTCCAGAATAAGCCAAAAAGGTTTTTTATTTTTTATTTTTTAAAATTATAACCTAGGTTTTAGATTTGAATTTTCGACACATTGTCTCAAGATATAAAAAAGTTATCTTCTTAAATTTTAAAGTACAAACTTCCAGTTTCTTTATTCAAAGAACGGAGATAAGTAAAATATAAATCGATATTGTAAAGAAAAAATTATGATCTTACAAAAAAATTGCTAACGGATAAAATTTTTTATGATAATTTTAAAAAGGTGACCTAGTTACATATAAATTATAAACTGTACTGTAAGAAACAGTTAACGTATATATATGAGATATTTGTTGGACATTTTTGTAACGGAAAAAACTACTCATCCCCAACAAACCACACATAACTAATCTTCACCACACACATACCTCGTGATCCGTATAATTTTCTCGTGATCCACACAAAATATTAAAATTACAGATATATCTATCATGATGTATGGTCATGATTGTGCCACGTCAGTATGTATAATTTTTTGTGTAGTTTTTCGGAGGTGCATAGCAAAGCTCGTATGTAACTAATCTCGGTCTACCAAAAAAGAATGGGCTTACTTGAAATAGTTTTTGCAAAAAAAAAAGATTTTGTTTTTGACAAATATCCATTTATCCTAATTTGTCACTCTTTTTTCTAATTCTAATTCTTTGTTATTCAAATATATATTCTGACTCATAAAATAAAATTTATTATTTTGTTTAAAGCATCTTTTTTTTTTGTCGGCCATTGAAGTAAGCACGTCTTACTCTACATATATGGCCAAAACCAACATGTTCCTGAACATTTTCAAGGTGAAATTTGCTAAACTTGGTCATGTTTTATTAAATATAATATAATAACCAGCCGACCCTGGCACAGCTGGCTGGGTATGTGGAGCTGTGTGCCCTAGATCCCGGGTTCGAGGCAGGAGACCCCTGTCCGAATTCGAGGAGAAAGGGCAACAGGCGGCTGGGAGGGGGCCATTCCAGTCTCGCACTCCGGACCCCCGCTCCGGATTAGTTTGGGGCCGCAAGGCTACTAGGACACCGGGGGCTCCCCTCGAGACGGGGGCAGAGCAAAAAAAAAAAAAAATATAATATAATATTTAAATATAATTTAATGTTCTTCTCATATAAAAGTAATTACTGTGAAGGATATGGCAGAATCCATACCAAATAATTAGAAAAAAAAAATCATCTAAAAATAGTGTATGTTTTGCAATATTTTAGTTTCAATATTTGAAAATGATGTAAAAAAAACGTGTCAAAAATCATTGAAAAGTGTAGATTAAAATATTATATTACCAACTTTATTGTCTCATATGAATGAACACCAATATAAATAAAGAAAAAGTATCTTTTTAAATAATCAAGATTAGTATTTTTTAAAATTACATATTAAATTGGTTTGTGCAATTTAATCGGGTGGGCCTGGAATGCCTGCTGGATCCAGGCCTAATTTATTGGGTGGTATATTTTAACTACATATTAAATTACTTGTGCAATTTTATCCACTGGTCTCGTCCATTTTATTAATATTTTTAAAATTGGACAAGAGATCGAACTACCGATTTAATTACATATTAAATTATTTGTGCAATTTTTAATTTCGTTTAATCAATTTCAATTTCTTTTTTGGAAGGTTGAGCTTATATACTTCCTGTGTATGAGAAAATTTTTACCATAATTTCCTAGATATTTATCGAATTTTACGGCTGAATCAGCTGAATCCGTTGATTCAGCCAAAAGGAATAGACTTGATTTGCTTCAGATTTTCGACTTACACTCTACTACTAGGTCAATACTTGGCGTGCAAGATTTAAGTTTTTTTATATCGGTTCTGATCAGATAAAAGAACTGAAAATGTCGATTTGTTTCAATCAAGTGCATCCCAAGTCTAAATTATCCTTAACCTTTGATCCTAAGCGGCAGCCGGTCCGAATTGATTATACGCGAGGACCGAAATGGCGATAAGCAACAAATGAAGCACCATGGATAGTTCTTTCTTAAGCTGTTTTCCTTAAATTAACAACAACAAAAAAATAAAAAAAATAAAAAAAGAAACTGTACAAAAAAGAAAATGGTTCAGATTATCAAATTAGTTATGTCAAATTTATATTTATATTCATATACTTTCAGAACAGAACACTTCCACTGGAAGTGCTTCAACAGAATATACATACTTTGGGAATCTGTCTGGAATTTTGTCGTGGAAAATGAGCCGCGCGATTGATCTAAACCAGAATCTGCCAGTCCACTTCCACTGGAAGTGCAATCTCCAAAGCTAGTCAATCACACGTCTGCTAGGAGAATCTCTTTTCCAGGAAGTCACTTTCACTGATCAGTTACGCCGTCATAGTCCGATGATGATATAATACACGAGGTCGATCGGCAGGGCTATCAGCATCCCGAATATAACCCTGCAAATGCAAATTTTTTTTTCTTTGAGATTCTGTGTTCAATTATTAGGAAGTGAAATCCGGGAAGTGACTTACGCTGTGCTGAGGATGGCGGGGTGGACGCTGTACTCCTTGGCGAAGACGAAGGGGACGATCCCTTGCGGCAGAGCCGCCTGCTCCATCACAAATTAAAACAATCACATTAATTCGTCTACGAATTAACTACTGATTAATTCAGTACAGATAGTAAAGAAAACAAGGTGCGACCTGGACGATGGCGACGTGGAGGAGGGGGCCGCGGAGGCCGATGGCAATGGAGGCGGCGGCCATGACGGCAGGGCCCATGAGAAACCTCACGGCCATCGCCAACGCGGCAACCGTGTTCCCGCACGCTATCATCTTCGGCTGCAGCGCCATGAACAACCCTGCAACAACAAGAACCCAGAATTAACGGAGAAACGGGAATCAGCTAACGGCGTTTAACCGACAGTGCGCGCCCGACAGCGCTCGTGCCGCGGGGCCCACTCAGTCATGGGCGTGACGCCGTTTGGTCCCGTCTGTAGGGCACCTCAACATTTGTACGAAATAACATGAACAGAGCTTAGGGCCCGACCTAAGCTGAACATAGCCATTCCGAGCCCGGCATCGGACAGGATTGAGATCGACTTCTCGATTATCTTCGGCATCGCAATATTCCACCTTCAATTGATTAAAAAAAAAAAAATTAAATATATTGAGTAAACTCCAACTAATACAACCATGATGTTACATCCTCTCGGGATGGGTGTAGGTAAGATCAGTGGCTGACGTTTGGGACAGAAAGATTAATAGAACACAATAAAACAGTTAATTAATTAAGCTCACCGGAAGGAGACGAGGGACCAGATGAGGCCGATGAGGGAGGAGTAAGTGTTTGGGTTACGAATGAGTTTCCGCCAGACCATGATGAGGATGAGCCGTGTCATTACGCTCGCCGGCGGCATCTGGGGGTTGTGCTTGCCGCCGCTTTCGCCGCCGCCTTTCGGGTGAAGCTCCGCCGTCGAGTTAGACCCGAGCTTCGACAGGCCGTCTGCTCCTCCCAACTCCTTCTCCTCGTCTTCCACTCCCTTACCTCCAACGAAGCTGAAGTCATCCCTCACTCCGTACTCCTCTGCATGTATATAACACAAATTCATTACCATACAGGTTATGTCGACCGGTAAAGGGTCGATCTTGTTTCGGCGAGGAAAGGGAAAGGAGAAGTACCTTTGATAGAGCCGTTCTGGGGAAGGTCGGCGGGAACAATCATGCGGATCTCCTTGGCGCCGGCGACAGTGTGTTCAGTTCCGGTGAACTCTCCGCCGCCGAAGACGTGGAGTCCTCCGACCTCCGACACCGGTGAAGCGCTAGAACTCCATACGAACATGTGCAGCTCCTTGGCATCGTGCGGCACCCCGCCGACGCCACCGCCCTTGGCGACAGGTGCCAACTTCTTCGGTGCAGCGGAGGCTGCAATCTCCGGGTTCGGCGCCGGGTAGTTTCCGAACCGCGGCGACCCTCCTCCGGCGGCGTCGAAGTTGGATGGCCGCGGCGTCGGCCCGCGTGACGACTGGAGCGAGTATAATTCTCCGGGGCCGAAGTTTGACGGCCGCCTGGGTGGCGCTCCGCCAACCATGGCGTAGAACTCATTATGGTTAAAGTTGGACCCACGCGGCGTTGGATTCCTCGACGAACTGAGGGAGTAGATCTCGGCGCCGGTGAGGTTCGACGGCCGCGGTGTCACCATTGAAAGGGACCTCCTGGATGCGTTCGACTTGCGCACTGTCACGTGGATCTTCCCGTCGCCGCCGACCTCCGCGTCCGTCTGCAACATCTCCCTCCCGCCATCGAGGGAGACAACGTCGGGGTCGACTCTAAAGCTCACAATGTGGCCGGCGGTGTCGGGGAACTGATCCACGATCAGCAACCGCGCTGCTCGATACTCGAACAAGAACAGCATCAACGTGTACCATATAATACACTGTAACACCACGATCTGCACCATCAGAGGACCAGCGAATGGCCCGTACATGGCGATCAACAATGGGATACCCATGACTAGAGTGTTAGGCAAAGTGGATAGTGAGAAGAGAGTGATGGACCAGTCGAGCGAGCCCGACGGTGCGACGCGGGACCAGACGGCGAGGGCGGAGAGGACGATGAGTTTCTGCAGGGTGTCGGCGGCGATGAAGCGGAAGTTCATGGTGTAAGGGTTGTTGGTGGAGATGAAGTGGAAGGACAGGAGAGGGACGGCGAAGACGGCGACGAAGCGGTTGATGCCGGAGCACTGGTCGGGGGTGAAGATCTTCCACCAGCGAACTGAGCCGTAGGCTAAGATCATCGCCACGTACAGCGGCACCATCGCCGATAGAACTGTGTAGAAGTCCCTCCATGAAATCATCTTCTTTTTCTTCTGTTGTAATTTGTGTGTAAGATGGGACCGAAGGGTTTTCACTTCTCAGTGTTCTTGTAGTGATGGTGGTGGTGTGTCTATATATACACAGAGAGAGAGAGAGCAGTCTGTTATATATACCGATTGAAATTATATATCTGTACTTGTTTTCAACATTTTTGTAAATTAGCAATTTATTTTAAATTTTTAATAAATCAGATTTGTTTCTAATTTTATATTATAAATATTTTAATTACTATATAAATATTTGTTAAAAATTAAAATATTAAAAAAAATCAATATAATTTACAATTTTTCTAATTAATTTTTTAAATAATTTTTTTGAGCTTCGAACTCATAGTAGATTTAAATATTAATATGTCAATTCGCTAACACTCCAGAATAGTAAAATATATTTTAAAAATTTTAAATAGTAAAAAATAAATTTTATATAATTATGGTTTTTATATTTAAATTTTTTTTTAAATAATATTTCTAAATAGTTATTTAGGACCAATAATAAGAAGTTAGAAGCCAGAAATTTATTTGTAATATACAGAAACACACGTCCCGCACCCTCAGCGTGGGTGGCCCGGGCGTTCGCCTCATGAAGCAAGCGTCGCGGGTTTGACTCCTGGGGGCGTCCCATAAAGATGTGGGGATCGAAAATTCCATGTATCTCGTGTGGAGTGAAATGGATCCAAAAGATCTGTTCTACTTGTAAAAATGGGACTCCTCGATGGTGGAATAGGGACTGGTGCCATCCGTGAGTTTATCTGTTACGACGATCGCTCGAATGAAGGCGGGTTACGGGCAGAATTTTTCGTACGATAATCTTAAAAAAAATACACACACACACACACAAGCACCGCCTCAATTCATGATTGTTATGGGTTGAAAAGGGTGCTAACATCTTGGGTTATGAAAATTCTGTCAAAAAATGATGGTGCTCCCAAATTATGTACCAAAATCTAATCATGAATTGAGACGGTGCTGCTCAAAAATTGAAGCTTGTGATGTTGATTTCAATGGAAACTTTGATTGTCCAAGGTAGTGTGCGGGTTAGAGCCCCTACCTTCTTAGCGGGCATTCCTTTATTTCAGCTATTCAGCTGACCTTGGCACACAGTAGGGTTGAGCATTATCCGAACCTACTCGAAAATCGAACCGAACCGACCCGAACAAATCCAAAATTTTCGGTTCAGTTCGGGTCGGGTTGGATTCGGCTTGGCATTTTAATAGTTCGGATCTATATAATTCGGTTCGGATTCGGTGATTAAATTTCGGGTCGGTTCGGGTTGGACCCGAATTATCCTCACGAGTCATGTATTAATTAATTTTCGTTGATTTTTATGTGCTAATTCTTTCTTTTTAAACAAAATATTCATGTTACAACTGTTCGGGTCGATCCAAACCGATCCTAACCTACCCGAATCCGAATTGATGTTAAATAAAAATAATTTGTGATGTTATTCGGGTCAACCCGAACCAATCCAAACTGATCCGAATTTTAGTCGGTTTGGGTCGGTTTGGATCTGAAGGTATTCGATTTTGGTCGGCCTTAAGAATTTTGGTTCGGGTCGGTTCGGATCGAGTTGACCCGAATGCTCAGCCCTAGCGCACAGTATCATCCTTACACGCGGCTATGTATTGTTGTGAGTTATTTAGGAAATAATGGCATAGATTTACTTTACGGATAAATGATGGAGGTAACTATAACTTATATTTCAGTTTTTTTAAGGATCCGAAGATTTTTTCTGAGCTAAAGCTCTGGCTACTCTCTACCTAGTTCAACATAAATAAAATAGGATCTGAAGATTTAATCGCGCGAAACAATTTACTACAGAAAGGGGTGATACTGCAAAAAGTGATCATAAATATGTTAATTTGAGTGTTGGAAATCAAACTTAATAAATATGAAATTTTAAAAATATAAAATTAGCAAGATATTTTAATTTAAAAAAATAAATTATGACAAAAATAAAAGCAATAAAAAGAATAAAATGTGTTGTGATGTAGGGATTAGAAGCTGAGACCTATTGATTGACATTGGGAAGGAAGAACCACAACACTACTCTCGCTAGTTTAATTGATGAGAGTCATCTCGCCTTTTAGACTGGCGAGAGCTTTTCCGCCATTTTAACTGGCGAGAGTCGCCACGGTGGCACCGAATAGATATGCGCTGCCACCGTGGCACCCACTCGCCAGTTATAATGGCGAGTGGGATTTATTTAAAAATTTTTAAAATTAATTTTATTTTCGTATTTTTTATTTTAAATAATTTTAAATTTAAAAAAATTTATATATATATATATATATATATATATATATATTCAAGCTTCTCTTAAAAAAAAGTTTTATAGCAATCAGAATATTTCTAATAAAAATTTTGAAATAGAGATTAATTTATAATAAATTTAAACTAAGAAATATATTTATAAAATTATTAAAATTAGTGACTGATATGTGATGTTCTCTTTATTAAGTACAGAAAACTAAAAACCCTTGTATAATCCAAAAAGACAACAATCTTTTTTTTTTTTTTAATTTTTGGGGTGATAACATAAATCTTTACCAGCATACAACTCTAAAAAAATTCATCGTATTGATCACCACAATATTATTATTATATATATTTTATTGTTTATGGAGGGAGACGAGTTTGGAATTTGGATCCGCATGCTCTCACTTCTAGGTCAGTACCACCAAATTTACAAGTCACGGGTCACTTTTACTCTTCTTCTTTGAAGCCTTGTTTTCTTTTTTTTTTCTTTTCTTTTTTATTTTGAAATTATCTTGGTGTAATCCGTAATAAGAGTACATATTTTTGTAGAAACCGTAAACTCGCGAAAAATTCTCACGTCCAGTCTTGACCGACGCTCTGGGATCCGAGTACATGCCTTCTATAAATGAAAGCTCCAGTCAGAAAGCCATCCGTCGCGCGAGCCGATGATAGCTGAGCCCGTGAGGCGCAGAGCCACCGTCGGACGTCCGCTGTGGCGGCAAATCAATCGCGTGGGGGAGGGGTTTTTGTGGGGTGGGGGAAATGGGCTGGGCTGGGCCGGGCTGGCGAAAGCGGGGGCATGACTACCTCCAACGCATTCGTAGGTCCGCCCCTGACTATATGGCTCTACCCTGTCCAACATTGTAAGATCACCCCAACACTAAGCTACAAAATGCACAATAATACCTAATATTAGTGATACTAATATAGGTTGTCCGCAATAAACTAAGATAGAATACCCGGCATCATAAGCATTTGTTAAAATCAACTGATAAGTAGATAAATATGAAATGACAGGTGGATAAAACCAATTAGATTATATGGAAAAAGCTCTAGCAAGCCGCTAAAAGGTCCATAAGGCGAGTATAGGAAGTAGTAGCGAGTCGGCTTCAAAAATAACTTTGCGGGTTTAGTTTGTCATTGCGGGTTGTATTAGGAATCTTAATTTGATTTTTTTTTTTAATCCAATATTCTGGATAAATTAATACCAAATGATGTTTTTTTTTTAAAAAAAAAACTAAATTAAGACCAAGTTGAGGTAAACCATTATAAAATTAATCAGTCAAAAATTGTTTACTAATAAATTATTCAAATTTTTTTTAATGGATTTAGTTTACTGTAAAGAAACTAAATTAGATATTGTAAATAAATTTGCTACTAAAATAAACTTATTCAATTTACTTCATTCAGAATATTTCAATCCCCGAATGGTGATCATCAAGGAGATTCCAAAAATACAGGAAGTGCATTGAGCATCACGATCACCCATTACTGTTTGTTTGCTGCTTGCTTTTCTCTTCGTGGCCTTCTCTCGTCTTCTTACTCCTCGTCGTTCTCTTCGTCCTCTTGTACTTTATATATATATATATATATATATATATATATAATATATATATATATTATATATATATAATATATATATATATATATATATATGTTATTTTTAGTCCGATTTGAGAACAGCATTCCGTGAGTCGTAAAACGTTTAATCGAACATTTTAGTTATAATTAACGGTCAATATCATATCTTGATCAAAGGTTCAGATCATATATTGGAATATGTAATTTGAACGTTCGATAATAATTAAGATGTTCGATCCAACGGTCCATAACTCGCCTTATGGATAACCAATTTCAAGTCAAGCTGAGAATAGCCTCTTATGTGTGTGTGTGTGTGTGTATATATATATATATATATGATTTGTTGGTGTGTATTGATGATGATCGGCGCTGGAACGGGTCTAAAAATTTCTGTTTGAGTATTTTTAATATCTTATTTATTTTGTTAAAAAATAAGTACATATCGACATGGTTGGCATCCGCTGGAATTTGAGTTTTTCGGTACTTTGTTCGAATTGGCACTAAAACTTTGTGCTGAGTAAAATGAGGAAACTAAAGAAAGAAAAATAAACATCACTTACTATTTTGTAGTTTCGTCTAAGCAAATTAAATACAAGTTTTTTGGTCCTTCGTTCGAGCTAGAGCCCCTAAGGCGGTGCTGTTACGCCTGATATGGTTAATAGCTGCGTCGGATAGTAAGCAAAAAAATTGTAATTTTGGTTGGTCGACGGATCCATAAAATGTCGTACCAATCGTCATTTTTTTTCCGTTTTACCCCTCTCCCCCCCCCCCCCCAAAAAAAAAAGAAAAAAAAAAAGCTTCTTCTGGTGGAGAGCTACAGCAACAATGGTGAGATATCAGTTAAAAGTGGCATCTTTTTTTCCTTTCATGTACAGAAAAGCATAAATAAGCTCCACTCCCGGCTGTCGGAGGGTCCATCTTGCTCAGCAACAATAGCTATCACCTTCTTGCCAAAAAAAAAAAAAAGAATTTTTTTTTTCATACCTACTAATGCTTCGATGATTGATTTGCAAATATCTCAAGTATAGTATATGAACGTCGCCGCTCGGTTAGACCTCCGGCGCCGAATCGGTCATCTTTCATATGCAATCAAATCGATCAATGCGAACAAGATTAATGTTTGGCTACCATGAAAGTCCACAAAATTGATATATCAACTTGAAGTTGGAGTTGAATGTGTATGAATGATGATAGTTAAATGAATTGTAATTTGATGTTTTAAATTTTTTAAAAGGATAATTTCATATCAGCCCCCTATTTCGGAGGGCAAACAAATCAGCCCATGAAAACGCGTTTTCATGAGCTGATTTATTTGATTTTCGAAATAGGGGGCTGACGCATAAAAACCCCTTTCTTAAATGTATGGGTATGTATAAGCCATATCTTTTCATCCATTTATTTAGGATAGAGGATTTTTTTTGAAAAATAATACGCTGACGAAGCAATTACGAGAGGGACGATGAATGATAATTTTTTTTTAGATAATTACCAGAAAATCTCTGTGGTCGGGTCCACATTCCGAGCTTCATACCCACACCATGCATGACAGTATAGAACCATCCGTAAATAGGGGACCACTATAGTTGCATTCGCCTAGCGCGGGACCGTGCCCGCGGCTGTGAACGATGAACGACGAAGAAAATAAAGCAAAGCTAAATAGTCTTCTAGTTGCATTGTCCAAATCATTGAGGAGAAAGCTCCATGACCATTCTATATATGTCCCAAGGATGTGGATGACCACCTAATCAAATCTAGACCACCTAATCAAATCTAGACTGCATGCATGCATGCATGCATGCACCATATCATAGTGCATTCTCAGTATGGTGCCAACACCTTTTGTTCTTATGGTCCAATGCTTTAAATTTAGACTAACTAAAGGTAGCTAAGGTTTTCTTGCTTTCTTTTTTCTTTTTTCTTTTTCTTTTCTTTTTAGACATTTTGGTTTTTTATGACCCCCAATAATCTGAATTTGCCAAACAAATGCCCCCTAATTGAAAATAGCCAAAAATGCGCCCTCTAATTTTGTAAAATGACGAAAATATCTTTATCAAATTAATGAAATTTGATCATGTATGTTGATGGTAGAAATTATTGTACAAAAAGTTTTTTTTTTAATAAAAAACTTTCAACATAAAATTATAGATTAAATTTACGATTTTAATTAAATTTATAATTTTAATATTCAAAGTTTTTTCAAAAAAAATGCTTATAAATAGTGTTTAAAAACAGTAAAAGAAGACTTTAAAGCTTTAAAACATATGTTTAGAACTTTAAACATCAAAATTATAAATCTCATCAAAATTTATAATCTTAATGTTGAAAATTTTTCAAAAAATATCCGTAAGTATTTAGTTTCTCATTTATGTTGTTTCATACAATTAAGAGGACAATTCTGTCTTTAGACATAATCAACAGGGTATAAAGATACTATTTCGAATTAGGGAGTATATTTAGACGAATTCATATTATTGGGGGGCATAAAATACAAAATGTCATTTCTTTTGTTTTGTGTCTAGACTAGGTAGAGTGTTTTGCACTGTTCAAAGAGCAGTGATTAAGTTCCAAAACTTCTGAAATTTGATCAACTTCAAAAATTTTAGGACATGAATGTTTTTTCAGAGCTACGGTTCTACCGGTAGCTGTCACCGACTAGCTCTCTCTGGAGGATATATATTATGATTTTGGGAATAACCCGTCACCTCCAATAATACTCCAAAATGGACAACCAGCGGCACTGAATGACTCTCGAGCTCCCATTCATCCAATGCGACATCCCGTCACCACCAATCTACTTCAATATGAACATCACATAATTGGTAATGGTTACGTGAAGAACCAAGCTGGCAGAGCTGGTTGTTCCATGACCTAACCAGGGAAGGGAAGTCACCACAGTGCAACAGTACCTTGATTAATTTTTTCTTTTTCACTCTTCTTCAAAGTTTCAAACCTTATCATCGAAATTTCAACAGTATGGTGGTGGGCGCGTTCATGACGTATATCTATTGCCAAAGCCATAGACTTATTTATTAGCAGTCTTATCATGGCATCAAAACTCCTGATATAATCATAATCGTAAGTTGTGCGTCGGAATGTATAGTACAAAATTGTACGCAGTATATATGATTCTGATTATATTACGGCCAAGGAGACCCATTTCTGTTATTTTAGTCTCCATGTAACTTGCTGCTGGAAGGTACCATGAGCTCCAGCTTTCTACGTGCATGCATGCATGCAGTAATATTTTTGAGGTCGTACGTAGGTGGTGTTAGTGGTGACTCCAGAGTGTTGCGGAAATCTTCATGGCCTGAGTAAGAAACGAGTTATATAATGCATACAACCAATATAAATCACTTGAAGTTTTTGTCCAAGCTAAGCTGCTAATGGAAGATAATAGCAGTGGAAGGGCCCAAACATGAGTTAAATATAGGCTAGCAATGGGGTGACCTCTGTGATGTTTATGGATGAATATGCGCTGCTCAAAAGTGAACTATCTGATGTTTAGATTCAACTTAATCCACTTTTCGGGTGATTTTTTTGGAACTCTAGCGTTATTCTCGTGTGTGTGTGTGTGTGTGTGTGTGTGTGTGTGTGTGTGTGTGTGTGTGTGTGTGTGTGTGTGTGTGTGTGTTTGTTGCCAATGCTTCATTTCGAAACTTACACCCGGAGCATATAAACTTCTTGCATGGAGGCCTATTATTTCGCAGTAATTCCCACCACTGTTTTGTGTATCGGATCTTTTCCCTAGTAAAATAGTTTGACCGGTTGGATAGATTGCTCATATACCATCACTTATAAATTCGAGTCTCAGCGATAGAAACTTTTGTAAATTTTCAGATAAATTTCTGAAGATTATGGCAAGTATGTGTTGGTATTTAACGGCTGATGGGTGCAAGAAATGTCCGAAACTTTACTTCCTAACTTTGAGCCAACCTGCTGTGGTTAGAAACAATGCCTATAAAATAATTTGATATCGCATAGGAGTTTTGGTCTCTTTATCTTAAACAAAATGGTAAAAAAAAATAAAAAATAAAAAACATCCACTCTCAAATCTCGATGTAATCCAGTTCAAACACAGTGGTCTATGGTAAATAAGATGTCTATCATATATAAATCATCCTAAGATGAGTACAGCCATGGAAGGACACCTCATCACCATCTGCTGACGCCAATGCATTAATAAAGAAAGGAATAGTGCCATTGAGCTCATGTCCAGGTTGCAAAATTCCACTGTTGCCTTGTCTGATAATGTCTGCTCAATCACAGATCCGACGATCTTCAACAGTAATGGAGACCTTTGGTCCAGTCACTCCTCAGGTCACACCTTCTACTAACGCTGCAGAGTAGATCGATGGAGAATGGAGATGATCTATGAGGAGTGACTGCAGGCGCTGCACAGACTATTATTGCAAAGCTCTTAGCTGTTCATCTTCTTCTCATAAGGATTTTTAGATGCATCGTGTATAGAAATTTCAGCTGCACCGAAGCGACTCAGCTTTGTTCTTCTTAAGGTGAAAACGAGCCGAGCTGCTCACGAGCTCAACTCGTTTAAGCTCCGCTCGAGCTGGGTATTCCGAGCTCGAGAGTTCGAGCACGATGAAACTCGAATAATTAAACGAGCTGAGCTTGAGCATCATATTACTCGGCTCATTAAGCTCGCGAGCTTAACTGAGATTTTCTATTTTATTCAAATATGTTTTATAGCAAAATTGTTTAACCGACTTCGAGTTCAGGTTCGACTGGAGGCTGGTCTAATTCATGCAATCGAGCCGAGCTCGGCTCTATTCGACTCAAGCTCGGCTTTATACAATCGAGCTAAACTCGAGTAGAGTTCGAGCTTGAAATTGTTTGAATTGAGTCAGTTTGAGCTCAACCTCTAAAGCTCGTTGAGCTCGCGCTCGAGCGAGTCGAACTAAACCAATCGAGCAGAGCTTGAGTTTAGTGGTAATTGACTCGTTTTCACCCCTAGTTCTACTTAGGGATGAAAATGAGCCTAACAGCTCGAACTCGTTAAGCACGGTTCAAACTTTCTTAACGTTCTCAAGTCGAGTTCAAGCACAGACTCGAGCTTGATTAGTTAAATAAGCGAACCTCACCATCGTATTTTCGGCTCATTAGACTTGCAAGCCTAAATGAACTTTCTTATTTTACTTAAGCATAGTATACGACAAGATTACTTGAGTCGAGCTCGAGCTTCTAAATTGTGCCGAGTTCAAGCTCATCCAAAAAAAAAAACTCGTCGAGCTCGAACTCGAGCTCGAGAAAAGCAATCGACCCAAGTTTACGCTAAGTGGTTCTCAGCTCGAAATCGGGTCATTTTCACCAATAGTTCCACTTATTGTCAAAGTGAAGAACAACACTGCTTGGCTATCCTCGGTATTATATATTTTAACTATATTCTGCATCAAAATTTACAACTTTTTGAAATTTTTTTTCAAAAATACTCCAAATTTTTTTTTTTCTTTTTATTAAACTCACGAATTGGTAGATTTTTGTTGTGTCCAGCTGCACTCAATTTATAAATAGGACCGAGTTTACCAATTAATTACTGCATGCGTATCACGGTTATCCATGCGGACGGGCACAGCCATTCCATCTTAGTTGTGAATGTCTCAAGAGAGAGGAGAGGATAAAAGAATGGCATGGATCAGATGTTGCACCAGACTCTTTGGCCATGCAGGAGAATGGGTACGTGAAATAGAGATAATAATGCAATGCATGGTGTCTTGTTGTTGGCTACAGATACTGATTACTGACGGAGGGAGGACACCTGATGTTATCTCTCTTAACTCTTAATTTGATGTGTCTGTCCCTTTGCAAATAGAGTTATATACATACACATGACCTGCTTGCCCGAGCCTTAAATGGAAACACTGTATACCTTTGAAGATGATTGAGACTTATGCTTTGGCCCTTGGATTCAATTTTGGGGAGTTGTGTATCATCTTCTCATTGTTATTTTTAGCACTTCATAACACTTGTTTTGAAATATTTTTTAACAAAATTTTAATATAAAAACTATAAATTTTGATAAAATTTAAAATTTTTATATTTAAAATTTTTTTTTCCAAAAATACTTCTTAATATGTGTTCTGAGGCTCCAAAGTTTAACGAGTTAATGGATTAATTTTAAATTTTATTAAGACTTTGAAATCTCAAAAGATCTATTTAGAAGCATATTTTAAAAAAATATTGAATATAAAAATTATAAATCTCATCAAAATTTATAAATTTATGTTAAAAAAATTTCTAAAAATATTTATACAATAGTCAGAATAATCCTAATACAAATACAGAAAGAGGCTTATTTGTAATTGTAACCAATAAACTTGTAATATAGAGAGCTGTTTGTATGTGTAGTGAGTTTTGGAGTACTGATATGACATTTGCCCTTCAATTTTTTTGAAAAACTTATAGTAAAATGTCAAGAATGACCCTGCTTTACAAATCATTAATCAGCTTTCTAGTTTCAAATTTTTATTTCAGCCCCTCCTTTTACTGCTACCACGTCAGTAAAAAAGAGGATAAATTCCTCATAATTTTGTCCGATTAGAAACATTCTTGACAAAGTCCCGAAATTTATTGTTTATGTATTTCAAGTGGATAACACCGGTATTTGAATTTGTTTAGGCTAAAAATTAACTTTTCGGTTAGTAAATATGAGTCGGTATCACCCGTTTAAAAAAAAAATCTCAAAAAAAAAAAAATTAATTCATGAAAAAAAGTCGAAGTTCACTTCCATCTGCAGATACTTGCCAACTTCATTGTCAAAAACATTTGTGCGATGTTTTTCAAAAAATACTATTTGGGCCAAAAAAAAGCCCGAATAGTATTTTTCTATTCCTCTATTCGGATTTTTCTATTCCTCGGATCAGTAAATCCCAGATTTGATTTACAAATCCCGAGGCGTGAGAAAATACAAATCAGACTACTTTTCAGGTTAAGTAATCAGCTCAAATAGCATACTTGTTGTTTTTTTGTCAAGTACTCTACAACGCAACGATAAGCCTTCGGACTCGTCTTATTGTACCCCTCTTAATGTAATAATTGGACCAGGCTGAATGCCAAAAGCCCAAAAGGTCTGCCCGTGATGCTGTGATGCTTAAATACGCACCATCTCCAAATAGCTGTCACTTTTGATTCCGGAGGAGTTGGGGGACCAAAACCTACCATTGAAATATTCTTTAGAGCCCAAAAGGCCCAGCAACTATGCAGTTGGACATCAACTGCCCAGCAGTTTTTTCCATTTGTAAAACGTTGACAACCAAGCTCGTACTAGTTTTGAAAAAGTTGGAAATTTTTCTGATTTTATTCCAAGAATAAACAATACAGAGGTGCTAGATTATATGTTGACATCGTTTTTTTTTTTTTTTTTTTTTTGAAGCCCATGCAAAGGAACTCGGCCCATCTCATTCAGGACGATAGTGTTTGACAATTACTTACCCATTTGCATCATTAAGAAGACTCATGTGATGTTTCTCTTCCGGAAGAAAATGCTAGTCCCCCAAATCCACCAATCCAAACGACTAAAAAAATATATTTGAAAGTATATTTTTAAAAAATTTAATACAAAAATTATAAATGTTGATAAGATCTACTATTTTTCTAACTATATATTTTGATGATAAAATATTTAACGGGTTTAAAGATATTTTAAAATAGTTTTGAGACCCATTAAATTTTAAAACTCTAAAACGCATATTGAGAGGTAATTTTTACTGGTCTAAATTTTTTCAACAATACTTTTAAATCTTTTTTTTTTAATATATCTTACTAAAGATATATTTCAAATGGAACACACAAGAATTTGAAATGGGTTTTCTTTTTGTATTTATTTTCACTAACTAATGAGAATTAGAATTATTAATTTTGTCATTACTGATGCTTAATTCACCGTGTAATATTAAAAATTTCAGAATATATCTTACCAAAGACCATCAATTAAAACCGATATATCGAAGTTCTCATTGACTATATCATTAAAATTTAAAAAACAAACCAAAACGCTATATTACGGTCTTAAATTTACTTATTGAATTATCGTTGCCGCCACCTTCATCCATGGGAAAAAATATCGGATTAAATTTATTATTTTTGATATTAATGGATCTTCACGAGAATAATTAAGAGTTAAAGGATTATATTTTCCTTTCTTTACCAATAAAAAAATAAAATAAAATCGGAAAACAATTGATAATTATAATTATCCAATATTCGAATTACCCGTACCCAATATATTTAACTTCTAAATTTTTATTTATGATTTCAAAATTAGTGCATTAAAACTACTATGCCTGTGATTTCATGAACAAACCGAAAAGATTAAAAAAAAAAGTAAATAAAAATGTATTACAAAAATATTATTATACAAAACGAGCAGGACTTTTGCCAAATTCTATTAGTTGGGACTGAAACAAATAAAATTAACAAAGTTACCCTTGGTATATATATATATATATATATTATTTTATTTTATTTTATTTTTATTTTTTGAGAAATCCCTTGGTATAAATATAACATTGATGCCCCCAAATAACCGTTAAGATTGGCAGTCAGATTTTCCGACCGTTACCTCCTTGATTTTAAAATACTATTCCACTTTTACCCCCGTATCTTTTTCAAATTGCTTAAAAAACCTTCCCTTGCTTCTCCTTCAGCTCCAGTTGTTCAAATACTTTCCCAGCTCCACTATTTCTTGACTAAATTTCTCTGCATTTCGGTAACTTACAGTTGTACTTTTCTGAATTGAATGCCGATCTCGACGCGCTCACAGATCTCCGCCTCAGGCGGTGTCGGCGGCCGCCTCGCTCAAGAAACGCCGACTAGAGAAGTAGCCTCTGGTGTCGGTGCAGCCGCTGCGATGCGTGATCCTCACCGCCGCCTCAAGGAGAAGATGCAAGCGTTAACTCTTCTGTACGAGCAACACCGTCAATCCACCGCGGCCAGTCGGCTGCAACACCACCCCAGCGTAGACCTCCTCGATTCCGGCAGAAAGATCAAAGACGACAAACAAGAGAAAATCGACGGAAATGCCCCCAAGAATGCATCAATTAGGGTCATGAAAGAAAATTCAATTCCGGCGAGCCCGTTGATGCCGCCCCCGGCAACAAAGCAGCCGATCATTTTTCCGACGAGCGACACAAAGATGAATTACCAAAATGCCCCCAAAAATTTCTCAACAGCACCGCCATCTAGCGATGAAACAGATAATTTCGAAAATGCCCCCAAGTTCATAACAAAAGCTCCGCTGCCACAGCCGGCACGGAGGCTGTCGGAGGGGAGGAGGATGTCGGCGGCGGGGGGTAAAGGAGAAATTGAGCAGGTGGGAAGTAGGATCATGGTGTTCGTGAGATTGAGGCCCATGGCAAAAAAGGAGAAGGAGGCGGGTTCGCGGAGCATTGTTAAGATTGTTAACAGGAAGGATGTCTACTTGACTGAGTTCGCTTCTGAGACAGACTATCTCAGGCTCAAAAGGCTTCGTGGTCGACATTTTTGCTTCGATGCCGCCTTCCCGGATTCGGCATGTCAACAGGAGGTCTACTCCGCAACGTAAGATTACTCCCTTGAACTAGCTTTGTAGTGCCATCCTGAATTTAATTTACTGACCAAAGTTTCACACATTATCTCAAAATAGACAAAAAAAATAAAAAATAAAAGTTTTTCTAGTTCCTTGGTCGACTTGCTATGTTATAAAGCATACAGAAATTTAAGGTTGTTCGTGATTATATGCGCTTAATCCCACTTTTGAGCAACAACTTATGCACTTATTAACTTGCTATATATTACAATGTGTATATATATGTCAAACAGTAATACATATTATTTGGTTTCATTATCGTACAATGTGTGTGTACAGTAAGTGTACATGACAAATGTGTATATGTCAAGATGTAGGATAGAAAACGAATGCAACGGTCAGATCAAAAAAAAAAAAAAAGTTATATATGTTTGTCGATTTTGCATAGAAAACCACATGTTTGTCAGTTGATCGAATTGTGAACTTTTGGAATAGGTTCGACGCAGTTGCTTTTTTATTTGTCTTCTTAATGTTCGCAGGATGCTCGTGATTATCTTTGGTTTTTCTCTATTTCCTATACTTAAATGTGTATGAACTCTCATTTTTGGATACTTACAAGGTCATCTCGATTCGCTTATATTTTGAATGTGCAGAACAGCAGAGTTAGTTGAAGGTGTACTTCAGGGAAGAAATGGATCTGTGTTCTGCTATGGTGCTACAGGTGCTGGGAAAACATACACAATGTTGGGGACTATGGAGAAACCCGGCGTGATGGTCTTAGCCATTAAGGATCTCTTCTCTAAGATTCGACAGAGGAGCATCGATGGGAATCACTCCGTGCACCTCTCTTATCTTGAGGTCTATAATGAGACCGTCAGAGATTTGCTCTCCCCAGGACGCCCTCTTGTTCTCAGAGAAGATAAACAGGTATGCTTTATGATTTTCCCTTTTTTTTTTTAAATGATGAGGTGAAATCTATCTGGTCTCATCCGGAATCATTTTCTAACCGACATGCATCGAACCCCTTTGGGCTCGGCCTGCGGTCAGGTATCCACCTCCAGACCATGCAGTGGAGTAGCCATTGGCCCACCACCTTCATACAGGCGCCAGAAAACGCGGCGCCCGCACTTATCCTACAGCCACCGTGGTTTTTTCGTGGCGAGTGCACCTGCGGGATTTGAACCCGGGGCGTGATGGTTATAGCCACCACGCCCCACCGTTCGCCCGCGGGCGGAGGGCATAATTTTTCCCTTTATGCTATTGCTTTGGTTTTTAGATTTACGAGAAAAACACTACGCCTATAATCGGTCCATTCGTAATATATATACTCTCGGTTAGTGCTCACCCTGGTTCCACTGTTGGACATTCGTATTCAACTCACATGCGCTAGCAACGCTCATACATCGAGCAAAGAACTTTACACTCCCTCACGTTGATCCACTGGTTAGCGGTCCGCTGAATTAAATTCCACATAATCTCTTTATCTTGTTATTGTTCTATATTTCGAATTCATGTAATAATAGGTCTCTCTTAAAACGAGATCTATTAGAAAACCTTGCTTTTTCTGCCTGTATTTTATTGAACTTCTCACATCGATATTTTCTTTGCCGATCTTTAACATTTTCTTATAGTCGAAATAAATTTGGCGACATGTCTGTCACAGGGAATCTTAGCAGCAGGTCTCACACAGTACAGAGCCTATTCAACAGATGAGGTTTGTGATCCGAATTCAAAACTAGATCATCATCTGGATTCTGCGCTGTATCTTCTTATATTTCATGTGTTGATGATACAGGTGATGGCATTGCTTCAACAAGGAAACATGAACAGGACCACCGAGCCCACACGTATGAACGAGACCTCTTCACGTTCACATGCTATTCTACAGGTACTTTCATTGTATCAATCTTTTTTATTCCACGTGAGGTTGGCATATTTACATCCGCATTAGATACTTTCGCATTATTAACACATAAATATAGAGGTATGGTTTGTATAACTAAGCTTTTAGTTGCAGCCTATGCGCTTTATTATCACTTAGCCAAAGGTTGTTGGCAAAAAATAAACAAATAATGTTAGATCAGTCACGTTTTCGTACCTTCCTAAATAAGTCTTCTGATAATTAACTAAATTATGCTAAAGCAAGATATAAGTATTTAAAAAAAAATAAATATAAAAAAATATACTTTGTTGTACTCTATATCTTTGTATTGAATTTTTTAAAAATTATATCTACATAAATATTTTAAAGTTCTACATAAATATTTATGTATATATATCTACATAAATATACTTTGTTGTGCTCTATCTTTACTGTTAAAAATTTTTCGAAGCATCAAATCATTTAGTTAGATACATTTTTTTTTAAAAAAATTAAATATAAAAATTACAAAGCATACGAAAATTAAAATCTATTTTTATATATTATATGTGTGTTCTGCAATAATTTTGAAAATTTTTAAAATATCGTGAATTTAGGTGACAGAGTTACACAAAACCCGGATTTTTTTTTCGATAAACTCAGAAAACTAAAAGTAGAGAAAAGAGAGAAAGGAAATGGCTGCATGCATCTTGTTAATGGTTTTATAAGAATCACTGATTACTGTACGGTAGGTTGTTGCCGAATTCAAAGCCAAGGAGATGGGGTGCACCATCACCCGCGTGGGGAAGCTTTCGCTGATCGATCTAGCAGGATCAGAGAGAGCCGTAGCGACAGACCAGAGGACACAGAGATCGATAGAAGGGGCCAACATAAACCGCTCTCTCCTGGCCCTCAGCAGCTGCATCAACGCGCTGGTGGAGGGGAAGAAGCACATCCCCTACCGGAACTCGAAGCTGACCCAGCTCCTGAAGGACTCGTTAGGAGGTCCGTGCAACACCGTGATGATCGCCAATATCAGCCCCGGCAACCTCTCCTTCGGTGAGACGCAGAACACCCTTCACTGGGCTGACCGTGCCAAGGAAATAAGGACCAAGGTTTGCTTCTTTGCACAAAATACTATTCGGCCCGATAGAAAATAGTCCGAATAAAGGTTTTTTCGTGCCTCGAAAGATTTACTAAGCCCGAGGTGTAAAAAAATACAAATCGGACTATTTTTTGGATTAAGTAATCGAGCCGAATAGTGTTACTCGCTTCTTTATCTTACTATTCTTTCTTCATGCAGAATGGCATATGCCGAACAGCATGTGCCTATTCTATTAATTGTTCGTACTGTACGAACTAGTACAGCACGTACTAAAAAAAACTATATTTAAAATTTAAAATTAATTTTAAATTTTTATCTTTATTTTAAAAAAATAACAACTAAATTTATATATTTCCATATTTGAGAAATATTTTATTCTAGTATAGTTAAGATCAGCTACACACCTTTTAAAAAATACGTACGCAAACTTTTTAATAAATGTTAGGCATAATATCTTTTTTAGCCCCTAAATTTTAAACAAATGTACCTCTATAACCCCGAACTTTAAACTGTACTCGCAATAACCCTGAACTACGAAAAAACGCCCACGATAACCTTGCCGTCAGTTTTTCCGTCCGCCGCCGTTAATTCGCTGACGTGGCAGACTTTAAATTATTTTTTTTTATTAATTTTAATACATATAAAGGCATATTTGTCCCTCCACAAAGTTAAAATAAATACATATAAAGACATATTTGTCCATCCACAAAGTTAAAAAAATTAAAAATTGATTAAAAAATAATTTAAAAACTGTCACGTCAGCGAATTAACGGTGATGGACGGAAAAACTGACGGTAAGGTTATCGTGGGCGTTTTTTCGTAGCTTAGGGTTAGCGCGAGTATCGTTTGAAGTTCAGGGTTATAGAGGCACATTTGTTTAAAGTTCAGGGGCTAAAAAAGGTATTTTGCCTAAATGTTATCCTAACATATGTATGCAAACTTTTTAAAAATTCTTTTCTATAGTTTTGCGTGCCATTTTTTAAGGTAACCTCGAAAATTTACCCTCCAAATGCTATAATTAAATATAGAAAAAATCGTCAATTTTTTCGTTTATGCCTCTTAATCAAATAATGCCACATCCGCTATCAACATAAAGTGCCACATCATATACTTAACGGACACAAATAGAAAAAAAAAAAATTGATGGCAACGTTATCTGAAACTGTTTTCTGAAGGTTCAGAGTTAACACTAGCACAATAAAAAGTACAGAGTTATATCGGTCTATTTTTTAAAATAAATAAATAAATAAAATTCATGAGATTAAATGGTAATTTTGCCTAAAATATAGCTTTACAAAATTAAAATAATCTAAATTTATGCTCAAGGTAACTTTCAGTTCTCAAATTATTTCAGGGATGCATAGCAAATGAGGAAGTCATGGAAGTGCCGGATTCAGCAACAGATCAAGCAAGGCTACTACTAGAGACGCAGAAAGAGAACAGCGAGCTGAGGCAGCACCTGGCGCGCCTACAGCAGAAGCTGCTCAGCCTCGAGGCCCAATCACTTGCCGCCAACTCAGCATGCACACCCACACCAGCCCCTCCTGCTACTATTCTCCATGCATCAACCACTCCATGCACGACGAAACAACGTAAGGCGAAGAGATCCCTCCTTGCTTCCAACTGTTTCAGCACACCAGAGCACAAGAAAAAAGGAAATAATGGAGTTAATGAACTCGAAAAGGCGGTTAAAATTTTGGAGGCCGATATGGAGAGGATGAAGAAAGAGCACGCGTTGCAGATCAAGCGGAAGGACGGGTTCATACGCGAGCTTCAGAAGGCCCCGAAGAACTTAGAGCTGGAGATGGAGAGGATGAAGAGGGATTATATGAAACAGATGAAGCAAAAGGACGATATCATCCGCGAACTGATCTCGAGGAATTCGAACGGCGATCGAGTGGTGACTAGAGCGAGCTTGCGCAAGGCGGGGATGGCGGCGGAGGAGATTTTTGCGGGCGAGCTGAAGAGCCCTGGTCACAGGTTCACGTCCCCGGTGGCCGCGTCGAAGAAGAGGAGCTTCTGGGACATCACAACCGCCAACAGTCCGTCGGTTATTTCGGTTAATGGGAGGAAGACGAGAAGCCATGTCGCTTCGGAGGCCACCGCACCTCCTCCATCCATGCTCCTACAGGTATAATTAACGGATATCTACATATCAGCCCCCCTATTTTGCGTTTCGTCCAAATCAGCCCCTGAAAACGGAGGCTGATATGTCGAAACCCTATAATTAACTTACAACTCCCAGGAGGAATCTCCTGCTGTTGAGTGATGCTATCGTTCCCCAAGTTTGTTTAAAATTCAACTGCGGATTGAATCATGTGCTGCTCGAAAGTGAACCATGCGTTGTTTAATGTGGAACTTGGTTGATTTTCCGTGCTTAAGATTGGCAAAGTTCACTTTTAAGCAGAGATATGATTGCATTTAAGCAGGAAGTTTCATTGAATTAATGGACTAGAGCACCTTTTCGAATCCGCCTGCCGCCGGTGCTCTCTTCTTCTAGCCGGCGGTAACGCACGTGTGTCTCTCATATGCGACGGGTGATTCTGCTCATAATTGGCAACTAGTAAGTCCTTCTTGGTAGAGCCGGACAGCTGTGGATTATACAGGCAATATCTTTATCCTCAAAAAGTTAAAAAAAAAAAAAACACTAGAGCTCCCAAAATTTCTACCAAGATGAATCAAGTTCACACGTCCGAATTTTGGGAGAAATTTGGGAGCTATAGCAGTTTTGGCAACTGTTGCATGAGAGCTGGAAACTTGTGCTCTAATATTGTGAAGATGGAGAGAATTTTTTGGGGTTGAGTAAGAATAGATAATTCTTCAATTTAAGCATTGTTATTTTTCAGCTTTATAACTATGCAGCTTGCATATCATTGTTTCTGGTTTGTGTGCATGTTGGCTCCGCACGCCGCGACTTACTTCATTCAGCCCGGATTTGCTCGTCAAAACTCAAATTCCTCGAGGAAGTGAGATCGATGTTGATGATTGTAAAGACATTTCTTCGAATTTCTTTTTTTCTCTTTTTAATTTTTATTTTTTTCATCGAATTATTTGTTCATCACTATGTACTAGGAAGCTAAAAGTGTAATGCATTGTGTCTCGAAAATGCATTCTTAATTTTATGGAGCAATAATATCAATTTGTATTAGAACTAAACTGCCTACTGGCTCCCAATATTGTTGTAATATTATGTTGCTTGATAGTTTATGCATTGTGATGAAATGATGGTGAACTCTGAAAGGTTTTAAACAAAATGATTTCCTGGTGAAATTAAACCAAATTTTATCCAAATTTCATGCTTGGATTATTGTGCTGCTCAATACTACTGAACTAGCAACTCTATATACGCCAGATTTTTTTTTTCCTTTTTGCAATTTTTTTTTGAGATTATGGTAGTGCAATCCGTAATGTGAGCGCACGTCCCCGTAGGGACCTCAAACTCGCAAAAAATCATCACGTCCAGTCCCGACCGACGCTCTGAGATTCGAGTATAGACCTTCCATGAACGGAAGCTCCTGCCATATGGTACAGAGAATTTTCTTTCGAAAAATCCTGCGACAGATTTTACCCTACGCTGCCTCGAACCCGGATAGTGATGCTTCCTGAGGCGCCTCCCAACTAGTCGAGCTAGCCGCACTCGGCTTTTTTTGCAATTTAAGAAGATATTTTTTACTTAGTAGTATTCCCAAGTCTGATAAAGAGTCCGCGAGTAAAAATCTTTGTGTTGTTTGCCAGAAAAATGGTAGTTTATGCCTTTCGAGATAAGGTGAAGGCCCAGCATGTCTAGAACGATGGTCGAACCTCTACTCATAAAGCAGACGTCTCGATTCAAATTCTATTGAGGGTGACACGAGTATTCGGATCTGTCTAGAACGAAAGACTAGGACTTTCTATTTATCTGTTACGACAGTCGTACAAAAATATTTGGGGCAAGAGTAAAAAGGAATGAAGAGCATCCGAGCGCAAGAAGCGATGTTGACGGACACCATTTGCATCTTATTCTCTCCAAAAAAGCTCAATTATGAGTTTAACTTGCAAACATTATATATATTCTCTTCCCACAATCCAAAGGTATCAAATCTAACTCAATTTTGAATCATGGCTTTTAATGATTCCTTACTTTTGTCATGTAATGTAACACTAGCCCTAGCCTATAAATAAGTATCACAAGCTATTCAATGAAGAGCATCCAAATTCCAAAGCAAGAACAGAAAAATAATACCTTCTTCTCCACCTTTGCGTAAGATTGCCATGGCATCAATGAAGGCAGATAAGCCGGCGTCGCTCAAGGAGACCACCGCCAAAACTCCAAGTGTGAAGCCTCTTGCCTCCAAGCCAGCTCCAAAGAAGGTTGAAAAGAAACCTGCAGTCAAGAAGGTAACTTTCACTTTGATTATACTAATTAAGAGAAGTTGTTTAATAGGTTCTTGATCATTGTGAGGTACAAAATTGCAACAGCTCCCGGTTCTTTTCACCTAAAAATCAGATTTGAAGCTGCTAGAATTGAACTACATGATGTTCAAGGAAACTAGATTGATCTTTTGGAGAGAGAGAGAGAGAGCAAATATTAAAATTAAAAAAAAATAATAAAAAAAAAAAAACTTGAAAGTTCGAACACTATTCTTGTCAATATAGTTATTTACAAAATGCAAATGTTTATGGCCACTAAACTAGACACAAAGTTATCCACTAATTCCTGAAGTTCAGTTTTATACTGAACTAGGGCACTAGAAATAAATTAGCCAAACAAAAAAGGTGAATTTGGGTTACTTTGACTAACTTCTTGTACAGTAGAAGCGCTGATTATATATATATATATATATATATATATATATATATATTTGTTTCTGCTTATTTCTTAATTATTTATAAAAAAAATTACATTCTGCTCATCTAGTTCAGTTGATGTTTTTTTTTATACAGGCAAGTGGAGGAGAAAAACCAGCAGCAAGTAAGAAATGAGGACAAACATGAAATATTATAAGTGAAATAGAGCTTGCTTCTAAGAATCGTACGATATTAGTTCTGGTTTGTAATATTTACCTGAAGAGTCCTAATAAAACTTGCCGTACGGTCTCTTAACAAAATTTGCATGTATCGTTTGTTGCTCTAAGGTTGTCATCTTCTATTTGATATTCCTCCAGCTCTCTGATATCTCCATGTTCTTCTGGGCTTTATTATTTACTTTCAACTGTTGCTATAATTCCAGAAGTGTGAATTTCTGCAAATGCGAATCTGCAAAATTGAACGTAGAAAACTCAACAACACGAACAAAGGCTTAGAACTGTAACAGGATATTATAAAGTGAGCTTGGACAAGTATCGTTATAGAAGTTGAACATATACAAAGGATATTATAAAGACAATCATATGATGAAAAGAAATGATCAAAAAAGAATTTGGTATCATGTAAGCCTACATAAAAATCAAAACCAAAAGGAGTTTGATGAAAAGCGTTACTCTTTATTATATAGTAGTATATAACATAAAAATCTCAAACAACATAATCTTTTCCAGTAGTCACTTTTTTTTTCACTCAATTCAGAAATTTAATTTGCAGCATAACCCATATATAAGAAGAGAACGGTAAAAGATATTTAATTGGATTAGATAAAATTCTCTTTTCAGCAATTGAACAAGGATTATCTGCAACAGACAGAATGTTTTAAAGTGAAGTACAAAATAAAAATATAAAGTTCAAGTTTGGAGCACTAAATATCAGGAATAGTATTCCAATCATGTTGTTCCATGACCTCCAAGATCTGCTAATCATTTTGCCATCTCTACCGGGTCTTAGCTTGATATTTAGCTTCATCTGTGGGGTCAATAGAAAAATCTATTTCCTAACATTAAATATTCATGTGAAAGTTTCTTCACTCCAAAGCATTTGAAGCATTAAAGATGTGCTAAAACCACAAACAGCTAAACTATGACCAGAAAAGAGAAAAACATGCACACACATCATCATAGTTTAAGGATTGCAGAGTGGACAGTTCTGGAATATACTTTTTCTGATAAGACACTTGACAATTTAAATGGACCAATATCAAGCCAACTAACAAACTACTTATTATTAACTTATAATATAGAAATATCAAGACGACAGCAGAAGTCACATTAAATAGGATTTATATGAAAGAATTAGTTTGTATTGCTTCATAAGGAGAAAGATGTTTTCACTCTAAGAGGTGAGTATTGCAATGGACTAGAAGATATGTTATGCTAAACATTAGATTCGAGATTTTAAGCCCATAAATCTCCATCATCTAACTGTACTTTCTATTCAGGGTGAATGTGGCGAGCACATCGAGATAAATATGAACAGAAGAAAAAACAAATATCAACATAACACAATTTCTTATTCCTCTTTGCACAACATGCAGCTTCACTGACTTTAATGATTGTTCCTCTCGAGATTCCTATATGAAAAGTTTTGAAATGGAATTGACCCAGATCTTTCGGGCTTCTGACTAATCCACTTTTTTTAATTGGATCAGCATCACTCAGTCTCCAGCATATTGCTCCTACAATGGAAACCACATATAACCAGTTTTCGAATAAGATAATTATCCAGGTTACTTTCAGGTGATGTACAAGGGTTTCCACAAAATTTGTCCTGTAGCAAATGCATCACAACTTTATTTGCATATACATTTGTACCAATAGCTTTTGGAATCCTCGAGTCACTAGAACCCTTTTCTAACAATTCCAACTGGTCCTCAAAGAAAATCTTGATAGACCTCTTGCACACTTGCATTCAAGAGTATCAAACCTAGAATGAAATAGATGCTTTTAGAGCATACTCTCGTCAGATATGACATCCATGTATACCGATTGAGGATAAGAACCTTCACACGCAAAGGTAAGCGTCAATGAAACTAAGGGGTTTTCTCATATCAACCCCCCATGTTTTTGGGGTTCGGCCGAATCAGCCCTTGCTCTATTTTAAGCAAATCGTTTCTCTTATTTCTGTGCAAGTTCTTTTACCAGATAAAATATTCTTACTCAAAATTTCAACTTTAAAACACGCACCTCCCAAAGATTACATATTGACAAACAACAAGAAAAACCTTGGCACAAAAAACACGGCAATCAGATTCAAATGATAGGAGTTCAATATTCTGACTATATTCCATTATGTTTTAAGAAGAATGCATGCAACCCATGCTTCCAGTGGGCAGTTCCCAGTTTTCATGATGAGCAAGAACCTTTTTACACATGACAACTTGGTAAGCTGTTTCCAGTACTGAACTTCCTATGATTTTGGCTTGGGATATATTTCTACTCTGCAAATTAATGACACAAATCTTAGCGTTTTTCGTAGTTATTTCCAATGGCCGTGACTACTAAGTATCGACAATCAAAGGGTTCTTTTCTGCCTAGTTCAATAAATCTGTATAAAGACACAAACTTTGATGTCCACTACAAAACGGACCACACAAAACCAAAAGAAAAATCAGGCAAAAAATGTCCCTTTCATCAATCCATCCCAGTAAAATTGAGAAAGTTGCATAGTATTTTGTATGTGTAAAATATATCTATTATCTAAATTTCAAAGTAACAGATAAGCAAAACCACCTAGTTAAGAATATATAGAAACTAGCAAATTTTGAAACTACCTCTAGATACTTGAATCGATCCTCAAAATCGTCGTCGCTGATAGCAAATCATTGACGTCGGCTGCCGCTTTGATCCTCATAGTTGCAAAACCAAATCGAAGAGCTTCTCAGCCTCTCTACTAGCTCTCCTGCTCCTTAACCAATTTATTCATTCTTTCACTGTTTCTTCACCTAAAACACCTTCGAATCCAACACTATCTCTTCATTCACCTTCCAGTACGCATCATCCAAACCCATCCCTCCTCCCTAAACCTCCTCCTCCTCTGTCTTGGTCAGCGAAAACGCAAGCAGCCGCTTCTTTTCTACGCGTGGAAAGTGAAGATTCTCTCAAAACTCATCCTGAATTAACCAAATTCTTTGCAGCCATTATTCTGCGGTGAGGCAATGATTCTCTCTCCAATTTCTTCGAGTCAGATGAACTCTTCAACTCCATTTTGATTATTCTATCCAATTTCTCCGAATCAGATGAAGTCTTCAGCTCCATTTCTACACGATAAGGCGATGATTCTCCCTCCAATTTCTTGGAATCAGATGAACTCTTTAGCTCCAATTTGCCCCGGGTTTTCGAAGACTGTGACACAGACCGTTGCTGAGACGGTTGCATAGTCGGAGAATATTTAAGAATTTGGCGAGCAGATTGGGGGAAAGATTTGAGGTTGCGGAAGCGAGAATAGAGGGGGAGGAGTTGGTCTCGGAGGCGGCGTTGAGACGAGCGATCTGGTCGAGGGTGCAGACATCCATCGCTTCCGAGATGATTGATTCCACCTTCAACCTCCTACCACCACGCTATGCCGCCATGGCTGACAACAACAACCACAAAGAAACTGAAAATGGAGGAGGAGCGGAAGGGTACGTGAGCGAGGTCTTAACTCTTAACGGCTACATCAGAAAAAAAAAGAAAAAAAAAGAATGGAGAATTGCGTTTCAGCCCCCCTAATTTTGGGGTCGCGCGTTTCAGCCCCCCGAAACGCCACGTGGCGGCACGCGCGCGCCGCCACGTCGGCGGAAAAACGCGTTTCGGAGGGCTGAAACGTCAATTTTGGAAAACGGGGGGCTGAAATGCAATTCTCCCTAAAAAGAAAGAAGAAAGTTGCTTTTTCCATGATTAATTATTTTATTTTTTTTATTAATTATGTTGCGCTCAAAATTTCTTATCACAATACTGTAGCTATTGGGATGATATTATTGAGAATATTATATCAAGGTGTTGATGAAAGCTGATATTTTATATATATTAATTTTCACCCAATGTTAATTTTCACTCGAGAGGAGCAGGGGTTGCGTCTGACGTGCGTGAGAACGAGCAACTCTCTAACGTTATTCATATTAATCAAATACACATATATATATTAATCAACTCACTAACGTTATTCATATACCAAAATGCTAATATATATATATATATATATATATACAAATAAAGTTATCATATTAATCAAATCCACAAAATATATACCTTTCCAAGTGAGAACGAGCAACTCTCTAACGTTAATCATTTTTAAATTCAAAAAATAATTTAGTGGAAAACTTTTTTTAAAAAAGAAAAGTAATAATAACTCATTTTATTTAGGCAATGTCAGCCTCTCCGAAAATGAAGGTTTACTGTAACATTGGTGACATGAGATTAAATTTGATTAATTTAATTTAAATCCAACTTTTTACGATTAAACGCTTTTAAGCTTCGGTTATATGATAATCGCCCTGTCAACTAACGGAATTGGCTACGTACAAATAAAAAGTTGCAGTAGTATATGTAGCGATTTGCAGATAAACCCTTAAAACTGATCCATAATTTCTTTATTTTTTTTTCAGATTATCAGCAACCTTAATCGACACTCTGAAATTTGAATACAAACATTTTATAAATAAAATAAAAAATATTTGATTGTAGTTGGTTCTGAGTCACAGGCTCAACTCAAATTTTAGCTGGTGCACCCTAGCCATTGCTGGATTCTGAGTGGGGTTAATTTTTTATGTATGATAAGCCTAATTATTATATACAAATTTAGCATAATTATACACTACTACTATTATTTATGCGATTGACTTTAGACGAAACATCTTTAATTAGAGTTATACGTATTTGAGGTTCAATTGACAGATCGTAGCTTTTTTCCGGTGCATATTGTTCACTTCTATTGAAGCCGAACAACAAGCCACTGCAGGGATTAAAAGAACCTAAATTAATGGCTGCTGAAAATGAGGACATCAATGGCTGGAAATAAATCAAAAATGGCAAAGAATATATCAAGAAGAGAGGATTAGACGGCTAGGATTTGAAGTTGCTTGAGATACAGTTAAACGGCTGGAAATACACTTATACAACAAACATGTACAGCTACACAGCAAGAAATGAAAAATCAATGCAATGGTTGGGATGTTGCATACATAGCAAGTAACAAACGCAATGAACGGCTGAGGAATTTTTGAGCTGCATTACATAGAATAAGGGGCTACGAGGTGAAATTTTATTTAACATATAGGACACCATTTTCTAACAACAGAGAATTGACATTATAGGGCTTAACTGTGTAACTAGTGCTCCCTTCTTCCTGCTTTTATCCGTCATGATGAAAATCAAAACCAAAGTAAAACACAGAATTTAACGATAATGGCTTTGCAGCTTCCGCCAAAAATCGGAAATATAAAAAAAATAATAATAATAAACCAAATTAATAAGACATTAAGCCATTCTACGACTAAAAAAACGAGAAAGTAAATTAAAAAAAAAAAAACAACTCAAATATTCAAAATTGTTGTAACGTATACAATGTTCTGATTAACATTGAAGTCAGAAAAAAAAAAGGTCTGGAAACTAATCCTAAAGTGACTGGAAAAGAAAAAAAAAAATGTCAGGTGTAAGGAGGTTATGCCTTCCATCTTCGTTGACTATGGGGTTAGAGGCGTTTATTGCTATGAGATAAAACTACAGTACCTAAAAAAGAGTTCAAGAACCTTCGATCGATACAAAATAAGAGTACAAGAGCACCATTCTACATAAAACACAGAAACAAATGCCCCAAAAATATGTTCATGAACTTTCGACCGATCCGAATTAGGGCGTAAAGCTTCATCAACTAATAGTGCAATTATTATTCTCCATAATTTCGTGACGAAGTAACTACAGATTATGGTACTCCATAACTGTGTTAGTATGATACCTTGTTTCTTAAGCATGTCTCCCAAATCTCTTATTCCTCCTTGATATCACCTCTGCAGCCCAACTCTTCCCCAAGTCCGTTTGGAACTTGCCTGCAGAAAATGAAAATGAAAATTTATATGATTAGGTTCGATCTTTAAGCACAAAAAAGTTTAACCTAGAAATCAAAACATAGAAATCCACGTTGAATGTTTTCCACAAATACCTGCGGTTGAAAGAAAGAACTCATCCAAAACCTTTCCGTGTTCTGTAAGGGTCGATAAAGACAAAACATTACCACTATATAACAGTATAATATTATAATCTTATAGTGTTTTGTTGCCAACTAAAATGGATGTAAAATTACAAGGAAAAACATAATATTCTCCATTCGTGTCAATAAACAAAAAGTATAAGATCAACCAAAACAAATCATGGGACTTCAAGTTATCCGACAAGACGACAACATCAAGCTGCTTTTTTTTTCTTTTTGATTCATTTATCGATGATCCATCCATCTAAATGTCTGGAACTTTTACCATATCTTAGTTCATTGACAAATACAACAGCATACCTTGACATCAAAAGATACTAATGGACTCAATACTTTGTTGAAATCCTCGGTCAGTCTAACTTCATGTTTTATTTTCATTTAAATCCTTGTTGCCAACAATCACCCAATCAAGTTATCTTGTATACTAGATGTCACTTGTGTGCATTATAAAGTAGAACTTACATGTTCGCATGCATTC
Organism: Xerophyta viscosa; assembly: GCA_002076135.1. Taxonomy (NCBI): domain Eukaryota; kingdom Viridiplantae; phylum Streptophyta; class Magnoliopsida; order Pandanales; family Velloziaceae; genus Xerophyta; species Xerophyta viscosa. The sequence goes on along the minus strand of MJHO01000095.1, from coordinate 628,899 downwards.
ACAACTTCTCATGTCAACTAATTACAATGCGGTGGCAGATCGTGATAGTATTGTTTCTCAGAATTGTATTTAGCCTTGGGCTAAATGTAAATTAGTTTATTACCATGATCATACAACAACATGCTGAATTTAGAAATGCCTTCTCCTTTCGAAACTTGAGTTTCCTGTTAGCAAAAATATCAACTCTTCTTTCATTTCACTGATTAATGCCTTTACCCAATTTTCTTTGTCAACCCACCAACTTGGGAACTGCAGTGTCTTAAAGCCAGTAATACAAAATGCATGCAGTCCATTATCAATGCCAATAATGACAACAATATTAAAAAAATGAAGAAATTTTTTTCTATCAACACATACCCATTTCATACTCCAGTGCCTGAAGAATCATTTCCACCTATAACAAAGAAACAGAATCAGTTCTCTCCAAGTCATTTTCCTTAGAGACGAGAAAGATTGGCCTAAGTGGACAAATAGTTATTATAAATCTAAAGCAGAAGACGAGAAGTAATATTGTTAAGGACCCTCATATATGACATGTGGTTATATGAGGCTTAAAAAATTATACATGATTGCAAGTGCCATACCTGAACAAAATTTTCCTGAAATGCCTGTTTGAGGCATTCTCCTGCTGCACCATCAAGAAATTGTTTTTGTGCTCTTTAAAAAATATGAACTATAAAGTTGTTCATTTTGATGTATTCTACAACTTTGTAGTTCAAGAGTTGTAAAAAAAATATCAACTTTGAACAGTCGACTGTGGAAAGTCGTAGTTCAAAAAAAAAAAAAGTTTTGAACCATGACTTCAAATTTTCAAGTTGAATTATGACTTTCGACTGCCTATTGCACTTTTTTTGACAGTTTTCAACAAACCTTGAACTACACAGTTGAAGATTTATACAACGTTGTAGTTCGAATATTTTCAAAAATTAAATAATACTAATTTCTTTTTTTTTTTCCTTTGGATTGAGCAGGAGAAGATTCCAGAAATGGGTTTTAGGAAAATGTTTTTCTGCCATACCCCTTTGACATGAATATGTTTCCCAGGAAATACCGGAAGATCACATGTAGATTTCAATTGACAATCAACACACAAACAAAACAAAAAAGATGGTGCTAGCGGATTTGATGCACAGAGCCGTGTCGACTAGTAATTCCAACTTCTAACACAGACATACACAAAAGAATTTAAAAAAAATAATAATAAAATAAAATAAATGCAATCTTATAGCCGAACCAACTAGTAACTCCACTTAGAGATTCCAAGTTCCAACACATCCACTTTCTTAAAACATTCTATTTGCGCTCCATGAACACCTCTTGATGACAAGTCCATCATGTAGAAATGCCACCACAAAAGTGAGCCGGATGCATAATCGCAACGAAACCATTCATTTATATGACCAGCAGCAAGATAATATCACATAATTTGTTGAAATTGAGCATGAGAAATTTTGTTATGTAGCTCCAAAACTCGGGGAATTTAAGAAGAATACTTAAACATACTTTGTCAAAATCTTTCACGAGATTAGCTTCTGCTGAACTATTGTTTTCATACTCTCTCCAAAGTTCTTTTATTTCTTCAGCTGCAGAAAAAGAAGGTAGGTTAACATTAACATCATCAAAGTTTCTTTTGCAAAATCAGAACTTCAAGCTTAAAACCTATGTTTGTATCAACAAACACATAATAACCCTTCATTTCAAACTTCAAACACAAGGTTTTACGATGATCGATACAAAACTAAGGTTCAATGTGTTACATACGTAAATTTCTATGGACTTCTGATGATAGCAACCCTTATAATTATAAAGAAAGAAAATAATACTGAATCAAAATCATATACAAGAAAGGTAAGTACCCTGCATGCCACCTCCTAGGATTTTACACATTTCATTTAAAGCTGCTTGTTCCCGCCTGCTTTTTTCTTCCTTAGGCACACCATCTGATGGTGTAATATCACCAACAATAGCTACAACATAAAAACACAATAATTAGGAGTTGTTCATTTTATCCATTTCCAACATCTAAACATAATAGGCAAAAGGATCTACTGACTGCTCAATCACAACTCAGTTTTGCAGTTACATTTTTACTTCTTCAAAAATTTAGTGGAGTCCAATACTTACCTTCAGCAATGTCATGCACAATTGCGATTTTAATACACCTAAACCAGGGGGGGAAAGAAAGGACATTAGGGAATCATCAAGTACAAAGACTATAAGCCACCAATAAAAAGTGAGATACAATAAAATCAACACAATCATTAAGAACCACAACCGATATGGAGCCAGCGATTATGAGGACAATGCAAGATTAAGGCTTTATGTATTCATAAAACAAAGAATTATTTAAAAGACGACTTAAGAAACACATTTGCCTGTGTAATTAAGTAAAATGACGGTATGTTTAAAAATCGGTCAAATAACAAAATGATCCTTATGCCTTCCAAGTGCTCATTCAGTGACTCAAGTCCCTAAACTTTCAGGAGAAAGTCTCTCATGTATCTACCCTTTGAGTACCTCCTTCTCGTATTGTAATAGACGCTCAAGGGGGGAGTCAAAGGACAATACATCATTTCGTCCTCTGTTGATGGGTGGTTGATGAGCCAATTTGTTAATATACTTTTCACTCGTGGGTACATTCACATTGAAGAGTAATAAGAGTCCACAATATGCAAAATGTGACGCAACCAAATGAACTTCTCTTGGTTTGGTCCTTCAACTTTATTACATTCCTACTGCTATTTTCAGCCCAATGCAATTAGGTTCTTTTCATGTTTACAATAACATCATCCTGGTATGAGTCCCGCTCAGACAGAGTATGTGGAGTGTGGGATGTACGCAGTTATGCCCAGAAAGGTGTTGTTTCTTCATGCATAGTTGACTATTAACAATATTTGTATTATCTAAAGCATAATGCTTCGAATCCACATAAAGTTGTATAATCCAATCTGAACCAATTTCATATCCATCATTTCCTCAGAGGGTTCACTAAGATTAGTAGAGTTAAGCATTAGATAGTAGAAAATAGAGTTTCTAGTCAATTATAATTGAAATAACTAAATAATTCGGTGCACGGATAGCTTCGCATCCAAGAATTATTGCATTTGACATTACACAACCTCATCTACAAATTAATTTAGCTTCAAACCCAACAAGCAGCAAAGATGGAGAGTAGGAACAAAATTCAGTTAATTTGGTTTTGGGGATGGACTGACGCCACTTTGACCCCTTCCCTTGCTCTCTCTTCTTCCTCGAGTTGTTTATATGCCATTGCCACCACACCACTGATCAAGAACTCGGGAAATGACTAATTGATGCTTGCGATTGGTTGTGAATAAAGGAGGCATAGGGTTATGCAAAAGAGAAGAGAACTAAGGATGCCCCAAAAAGCACGCGGACCCACACAATTGCTTCTAAGGAGAAACCAAGGACATTGGCTAGGGCAACTAGTGGACCACTACCAGAAAAATGTGCATATGATTGGATGTCGTGGGATTTAATTTGACTTTACACAAATAGCACTTTTTTCCACGCGGATTTACATCACAATTGCCCTTCCAATCGCAAACGACCACTCAACCAAGAAAATCGAATGGAATTTGTTATTCAGGTTGGTTCCATTCAACTTTAACAGAAATGCGCAGCGCTATGGGCAATGAAGAATGTAAATATGAACTCGATGGCCTAAATAACAATAAAAAAATAAAAATAAAAAAAAGTTGTATTAATCATGTCAGGAGGTTTATCTAAAACTATTAAAAATAAAGATTTTTAGGAAACTACATGCAAAATGCAAACTACAAAGTTGAAGACAACTCTATAAAATACCAACCTTTCCCTATCTACATTGGCATTGTCACCAACAATAAGAGCCATTAAGGCCATGCGGTACATGTGATCAGCAATAGATTCAGGTCTTTTAATTCCGTGGTTGATCCATCCTTTCCTCTTGGTTGTCTACAATGATAACATCTCAAACCAAAAGCACAATTGCAGAAATGCTCTTACAAAGACATAAAATAATGTTTTTCCTTCAAGTCAGAATAAAGTTTAAAGAAACGACATATAAAGCATAACTCAGTACAAGTGCAAGATTGTTTCATGGGTTCCCTATAGCCAGCACAAAATAATAGAATGATTCCTTGTAATTATGTTTCTGCATTCTTAACTGCTTATAGTCAGTAGTTTGTCTTATTAAAGAATAGACCTCTAAAACAAATTGACATCTACAAAAGAGTTCAGCAGACAATCTTGAAGCTAGCACTATTAACATGAAGAAGCGGCAGATTCCAATACTATGTCCAGGGTTGCAAACACCTGATCATCATCATGCATCAATGTCCACGCACTAATAAGATGTTTACTTCTTCACTGCTTGCAATTGAGACTACACAACCTGTCATTCTCAATCTCAAACAAATATCATCCACAAAAAAATGACAAAAATGTATTGACCAATTAAAGTTCTCAACAGCATGAACTCCAAATTCATTACCTACTAACATTTAGTCCTCCAATCCATTCGAATAAAAGAAAAGATAGGTTTCTACAGCATAACATAACAGGGCCATAACTGGGGTTCGACCTAGGATCTCTCATCCAGAGACGAGATCTCTTACCAGTTAAACCACAATGCCGGGGACAACAGTTACAGATCATCATTGCATCAAAAGATGCTTTAGCTATCTATCTTGAATTTTCCAATAACAGTACTCAATCCTCCACGCCAAACTCTAATGATCGATCAACTACAGCAATCAAATGACAAGTAATCAGCATCGTTATCCCGTACATTAGAATGTCAACTAATTAACAACCGCTACTACCATGAATTACTAAATTTAATCGACCATTGATTGACATTACCAATGCTAACACCAAACTATTAAATAATACCCTGAATTTTCCATTAACATTACTTAATCAACTATCAATCTACAGCAATCACTATCCCAAAGCAGCAAACGAATGAGAACTAATCAATCAAAATTAGGTCGCATTAACAAACATACCTTGAGTTGATGGCAGAGCGTGAGAAAGTCGATGGCCGAGGACGCCGATTCTGCTGGCGAACCGTTTGCCGCCTCCATCGATTCTTCAGAGACTTCCTTAGCGCAAACACGGTATGACCGATATTGTTTTCTCCTCGGCACGACGGCGGAGAAATCGAGAGATTGAGAGTGAGATCGAAGAGTAACGTAGTTGTGAAAGCCAGCAGCGACGCGACGTGAAGAGAGAGACTGGGAGGAGATCGAAGGTTTCATGACCGCCATTGATGAACTTTACGTGCTGGTCAGAGATGGAGAGAGAGACTAGCAGTGGCGGTGGTGGTCGAATATGCAGGTTTCTCACCATACATAAAGCGTTGAGGGGCATTTGTGTCTTTTAAAAAATTTTATATTAACTGCAATCAAAGAATTACTTAGAAAAATATCATTCATCATTTACTTATTACAGAATTTGAACTATATATATATATATAATTTATATTCTGATAAATTTTATGCAATAAAACATAGGTGAAGCGTCATGTATACGGAAAGTCTCTGATAAATAGCAGTGTTTAATTACTTAAAATTCTTGTAGAGATAATTACAAAATTAATTGATATATCAGCATAAACACTTGTCAATTTTGATCGTCAGCTTTTGCTTATTTAAATATATATAGGCCTCTATTATTTTTCACGTCTAAGAATCGATAAATTCTTAATTTATCGATTCCGATGTACGAAAAAATACCGTTTAGATTATTTTCGGACGAACCAACAACATTTCTGTTTTGCTTTATAGGGCTACTTGGATACTTATAATTTGGAAATCTTGCCCTATATATGATGTAGAACGGCTTTGCTAACATATGAAACGAAGGAGAAGGAAAATCACAAGGAAAATAACATTTATTCTAATATTTCTACGAATAAATTTAACTGCAAAAGAGACGGTGAAGCATCACTGTTGGTTGAGGGAAGAAATAAAATAGACGATTTTCTAAATTCCTATATATAATATAATCTACATAAATACTATAATAATTTATATATAATTTAAATATATTTAATAATTAATAATTAATATCAAAATGTAAGATATCGTCAATTCGTATCTTATATTTTAATATTATAAATAATTGAAAATTATCAAATAAGAAAAACAAATAAAATCTAAATTAACTACCGTGTAAACTATTCGTGCAATTCAATCTTCTGAAACATAGAAGTACGCCATGCGGCAGCACTCATGTCGTAACAAAAAGACATTTTGGGGGCTGATTCGCAAACCGTACTAAAACTTTTTGTCCTAAACTTTTCTAAACAGATTATCATAACCATGAACATTTAAATATTCCTGTGATTATATTGAACTTCAAAATATTTATGTGCTAATCTCGAGTAAAGTGATAGCCGTGTCAGCAGTTCCGTAAAACATTTTTTATGGTTCATAATTATTATGGTAATATTTAAATTTATTAATAGTAGTTTATCTTTAACATCGATAATACTAAAGTATTAGAATGAAGTTTGATGATATCTTATATTATAATTAATTATCTAATTATAATTACAATAATATTAAGTTATCACAATATTATGAAAGCAATTACTGTCATCTCTCTCTAACCCCACTCTCTCTAATATTATAATCTGATAGCTATTATCCAACGGTCACTTAACTATAAGGGGCTTTTGCATACCAGCCTTTCATTTTCGTTTTCCACACATTTTAGCCCCTAAAAGTATATTTTTAGGGACTGATTTGCATTAAAATCAGTCCATAAAAATACGTTTTCAGAAGCTGATACACGCGAAACGCAAATAAGAGGGCTGATATGTAAATTTTCCTAACTATAACGTCATATCTCTCTCTCTCTTTCTCTCTCTCTCTTTATCAGTTAATCATGCAGTCTCATCTATCATATGTATCCCCATCTTTTCTTTCATTCTTCATCAAGTTTATCTCCAATATATTACTCAAATTCTTCTTCAAAAATAATTCAATGGACTTAAGGCGTACAACAGTGGGAGCCTCAGCACTGGCATTATCGCCGTCGGAATTACAAGGCTGAATTTTGAGAATACCGCTGGCGATGAGGATATGATCAAGTTAAGGTAAGTTCGGTGAACATGTTTGATAATTTAATTTGGGTATGATGTTCATCAGGGGCCCCTGACGGTCCTGATGCAATCGGGACCGTCCGAGGCTCCTGATGAATGGCTTTTTCCAATTTAATTACTGTAGTATATTTTTGGCACACACTCCGCTGATTTTAAACAAAAGTCCAATAACATATATTCTCAGTGGAGCCTTCGTTAATCTTTGTGGGCCTCGAGCTTGGCCCATCTCTAGATTAGGCCTTGTGATTGGACCATAACTTGTTTGAGCTATCATCAAATGAGGATGGTTGAAATTCAAAGGATAATTGCATATCAGTCCTTCTAAAAGCAATAGTCACGAATTTCAGTTCCCGAAAACATAAAAAACACGCGATATGGCGGCATGCGAGCGCACCATATTAACATGGAAATATATTTTCGGATGTTGAAATACAAAAGTGAAACTTCCGGGGGGCTGATATGCAATTATCCAATCAATTACGAAAATGCTAATATGTATATTTTTTAAATAAAAAAAAAAAAGCTGTCTGCAGGAATTTCTGTTGACCGGCCCAAAAACTATTTTTAGATCCTTAAAATAATTTGTTATAAAATTTTGTATTTGATTTGGTTTACAGCTCTTATTTAAAATTTTTGCACAAAAATTATCAACAATAATATATATATATAATGAGCAACCAACTTATATTTCAACTCAAAATTATATTTTTGAACTACATTTTGAAGGGAAAAAATCCATTATTCCGGAAGCTTCTAGATGTCTTGGGTTATGTTTGGTTTGCTACATTTAGACCCCACAAGTTATATTCTAAAACATGATTTCTAATTCGTGCATTTGGATATATATAAAAAGTTGGTGGGGTCCACCATACAGTTGAACTCCTAAATGCTAGGTTTTGGATGCGGGCTTGAACCCATAGTTGAATAAAGAAAAGTTGGGTCCAAAGTTAGAGAATTGCGTTTAGGTCTAAAATTGTAAATTTTATTGTACTTGAGTCCTGAACTAAATTTTAATTGCAGTTAAATCCTTCCGCAGAGGGTGTCAAAAGTTACCAAGAAGGTGTTAAAAGTTATCAGAAATGTATCAATGTGTTATTTTTTATCAGAATGGTGTTAAAAATTAATAAGAAAGTGTCAAAAACTTACTAAAAGGTTTCAAAATGTAAGGTGTTGGATGCATGTCAGAGGTGTCAAAAACTCATCGGAAGGTGTTAAAAACTCATCGGAAGGTGCCAAAGTGACTAAAATGCAAAAAAAAAATTGGAGAGGATTTAAGTTATGTTGAAACAATATGGAGGGACTGCATAGCAAAATACAGTATTCAGACTCGTTTAGGCTCATTTAGGCCCACGAGTCTAACGAGATACATAATACAGTATTCAGACTCGGGTCGTTAAAATCATGCTTGAACTTGGCTAAAACTCGGCAATACTCAACCTCGAGCCAAGCTTAAACGAGCTCGACCTGATCGAAAATAGTTCGGCTCATGTTTACCCCTATATTCCAAGCATTATGAAAAGGTTATCAAAACATTATTTCAAGAGGGACTTACATATCAGCAATGTACACTGTTTCAACTTTGCAACTTTATATTTTACTTCCTAAAATATTTATTTAGAAATATTTATTAGAAATATTTTAATACAACAGTTATAAAACACATGACAATCGACTTTTATTAATTCAATTTTTTTTCAAAAAAATTCTTATAAGTTTGTGTTTTAAAGCTTCAAAATCTTAGCGGGTTATATACTAATCCATTAAGATTTTGAAGTATCAAAATACCTAAATAAAATAATTATTTAGAAAAACGTTGAATAAAAAAGTTATACATCACAACAATATCTATTTTGTAAAATATTTATATAGTAGTCAAAATAATTCTAGCATAAATAGATAAGTTGATTTTTTAAAAAGAAAAAATTAAAATGAGGGACTAATTTGCATAATATTTTACAAATAGGGACTAATATGTCATTTCACCGTAAGTTTTTTTTTTTTTTGGTCTTAACCGCCAGATTCGATTTTTATTCTATATATTGATCAGGTACTGAACAGTAAACAGTACACCATTATAATCCAACGTTGCTGGAATTCGAACTTCCGACATGTTCTTTATGAGAGATAGGTATTTGATCTCCTCTCAATACGGGTTCGTAATCAACTACACCCATACTGGTTGGTTTTCAACGTAAGTCTTTGTTTGTGATTCAGCGATAGTAGCTCGTGCCTGTGGAAATGTGGAACTGAGATCCGAGAGTAGTTGTAAAGAACTATTATTGTTATATTTGTGGAGATATATAAAATTGTAAATTTTGATGATATATAAAATTTTTATATTCAAAGTATTTTTAAGTGATACTACTAGACATTTTGGGTATTAAAAATGGAAGAATTAAAAATAGGGGACCAATCTTATAAAAAAGTGAATAATAAAGAACTGATATGCAATACCCCTTTGTCTTTGCGTTTCATCCCGACAATGAGATGATCAACATGAACTGGAAAACAAAGGGGATAGCGAGAGACTCTGCCGTCGAATTTTCCTTTTTTTCAAAAACATTATTATTTTAATTAAAAAATTATTAAAATAATATTATTTAAATTTATTTGTCAAACTAAGGTTTATCGCGCCACGTCAGTGCCATATAAGTACAGTATCTTTTGAAAATACGCTCTTATATACTGACTCAGCAGAAAAAAATAGAATCTTTAAAGAAAAATACTCTGAAAAAATATTTTTTTTTTAAATTGAAAAATCAAATTAAATTAATATCAGAGTAAGTGCGTCTTTAAAAAGATGCACTTAAAAATGCACTTCCTATCGACCTTCTCTACCACTAACGCATTTCTAAAGACGCACTTCTTCTCAACCTTCACTATCACCAAGGCATTTCAAAATTAATACACATAAAACGATAACTCGTACAAAATTTTCGACCAATTATTTGACATATTTTGTAAGTATTTTTAGAATAATTTTAAACTATAAATTTATATTTTTTGATGTAATTTACAACTTTATAGTTAAATTTTTTTTTAAAAAAATATCAAATAATATACCAAAATAATAATCAAAACTTTGATAATCGTTTTAGTATATTATTTGGTATTTTTTAAAAATCATTCAACTATAACTCCTCTATTATTTTGTAGTTCAAAACTCTTTCTCAAAATGCTTAAAAATAGATAAAATGAGTTACCGTAAATTTATAAAGTACAAAATATTATACAAATTTACAGCAACGCATTTGACCTTATAATTACTTTTACGAAAAGCTTTGAATGATAAAATTATAGATTTTATCTATAATTTTACAGTTGAAAGTTTTTCGAGAAAATTTTAAATAATATATCAAAATAATAATCAAAATTTTTGAAAAATTTATATGAAGTTTGCATTTTGCGATATTAAATTTTTGGGATATTAAATTCTTCAAAATTTTTGAAATTTTGATTATTATTTTGATATATTATTTAATATTTTAAAAAAAAATTTAACTATAAAATTATCGATTATTTTTAAAAGAGTTTAAACTATAAAGTAGGTGAATTGGTGTAATTTATGAGTGCTGATGTAGTGGGATAAGTGGTTGGTGATAAAAGTGTTATTCGAGAAACAAGAATATCATCTTTTTAAGTTATATAACTTTCTTCATTCTCTGCCATTCCTTTATTTTTATTTTTATTTTTCAGAATTATCTTATGCAAGATAATTCAAAATTATGTGGCTAATTTTTTAGGATTATCTCCCATAAAAACCAAAAAAAAAAAGAAAAAAAAAATTAGTTATTATTTTTTTAGATTAGCTTGATTCATGGTGTGGGGAAGGAGTTTTGAGGCCATAGAGTTTGGTCCCATATAATACAGCCGAAGCACCCGACTTATAAAAAGAAACAAGTTAGTCTTTAAATCAAAATTTTAGAAACATTTATATGATGTTTTCATTTTGCGATATTAAATTTTTGGGATATTAAATTTTTCAAAATTTTAGAAATTTTAATTATTATTTTGATATATTATTTAATTTTTTTAACAAAATTTAACTATAAAATTATAAATCACATTAAATCTATAACTTTATAATTCAAAATTTTTTGTAAAAGTACTTAAAAATATGTCAAATGAGTTGACATAAATTTGTATAATTTTTATACTTTATAAACTTTCGGTAACTTATTTGACATATTTTTAAGTATTTTTAGAAAGAGTTTTACAATACAAAATTATAGAATATATATATATATATTGAGTATAAAAAAAAATTATTAGTATGATCGACAGTTTTATATTCAATATTTTCTTTAAAAATATATTTTTTTTGTCAGAATAAAAAATATTCTAATTAGAAATTTTGAGACCCAAATTTTTTATAATCAGTAAAGACGTTATTTAGGGACCCAAAGTTTTGAGACCCTTTTTTTTTTAAATATTTATTTTGGGGATATTATTCAAATATTTTTCAATACAAAATTTGTGGAAACATAAAAATCTATTTTTCTCATGTTTAATTTATATATATATATATTTGAAATGACGGTATAAAATCGGGAATTAATATGTAATTAGTCCAACAAATTATGATGAAAATCACTGTTTGATGCTAAATCTTCTTATATTTCTTTATTTTAACCTCGGAATCAAGTAGTGTTTTGCATTATGTAAAATTGACTAGTGTCTTGCATTAATGTCTTGTTCAGCACAACAAAAACTCTTTTCTTAAGTTTTAATATTTTTCTAAAAAATACTTATATATATATATATATATATATATATATATATATATATAAATTTTTACAATATAAGAATTTATTTATAAAATATTTGAAAAACAGTGATTTTTCAACATAACCTCTCAAAACAATGGGAATTATATATGAAAATTATACATATATATATATATATATATGATATATTTTACAAAATGAGAATTTATTTATAAAATATTTGAAAAACAGTGATTTTTTCAACAAAACAATGGGTTTGATAATGATTTAGGCAAACACAAATAATAATAACACCTTCCCAATTGTGTTACATGTGTGGTAATGGTTTTGTTTTTTTATAAAGGAAAGAAAGGGATGTTCTTTCAAATCTTATCCACAATATTACCAACTATGAACAAACACCACGTGTTACATACATGATGTCAAAGTCCATTATTATATATATGTTCCTTATAAATTATTTCATATTTGTACTATTTTTGAAAGTATAAAATATAAATTTCCTATTTAATTAAAGGGTGAGTTGCGTTTGGGTCTAAAATTATAAATTTTATTGTATTTGAATACTGAAAATTGCAGTTAAGTCCTTCCACGTAGGTGTCAAAAGTTATCAAGAAAGTGTTAAAAGTTATCAGAAAGGTGTCTTGTATTATTTTTTATCAGGAGGGTGTTAAAAATTAACAAAAAAGTGTCAAAAATTTACTAAAAAGTGTCAAAATATAATATGTTGGATGTATGTCGGAGGTGTCAAAAACTCATCGAAGGTGTTAAAAACTCATCGAAAGTGTCAAAGTGTAAAAAAATTTTTTGAAAAAAATTTAAGTGATGTTGAAATAATATTAAGGGACTGCAGAGCAATTATCCGTTAATTAAATCCTACGTTACCCAACGATGGGTTTAAATATTTTTTTTTATCAAATTATGAAGTACTTCTCATGCTTTTTTAAATTTTTTTTTAATTGGGACGTAGCATCATCAACCAAAGATAATAATAATAATAATTAACAAGATATCTAAAGACAAAAAGTCAACTTCAAACTGTACGAGAGTAGCACACGTAATTAAAACATGTTTAATGGGTAACCATCAAAGAAAACAAATATATCTTTTTTTTTTAATTATTATAAGTTATCTCTACCAAACATTATAATAATAAATAAAGTTTCGAATAATACAGATCATCTTTGAGTATTGGCAGATCTGAAAGCACCTATTATTTTACAAAAATATATAAAATATTTAAATTTTTACACATAATGTTTGTTTTATTGAAATATGAGATATTCAATTCTTGAGAATGGAACTTCGTCGCCGCTTATCTTAGATATATCAAACAATTCGGATCATACCAGCCTGCATTGTTCGGACAAAATGGAACCGATCGGCGCTGCGTTATTCACAGCTACCGAATAGGAGAGTGCAGTCCGGCCCAGCCAGATAGCCTGATGGCAGTATAACTGTATGAGCAATAAAAAAATAAAGAAAATATACAGTTGCTTTATGCGGGCTGAAATTTACGAGTCGGTTCGAACTATCCATACCTGTGCAATGCGGTCCACACGCCACGGGCTTTGACACGTGTAGCATTTTTTCTCTATTTTTAAAATTTTAAATGTAACACAAGGATCACACACCATGTTACTTGATATTCAATTATTGAGAATGGAACTCCATTTTCTTAGAGATATCAAACAGTTCAGATCATGCCAGCCCGCACTGTTTAGACGGAATGGAACCGACACAGACTCTGCATTGTTCGTAGCTTGCCGAGCAGGAGAGTCCAGTCCGGCCCAGCCAGATAGCCTGTCGACAGTATATAACTATATAAGTAATAAAAAAATAAAGAAAATATACAGTTGCCTTGTGCGGGCTGAAATTTACGGCTCGGTTCGAACTATCCATACAGTGGGCTTTCACACGTGTAACATTTTTCTCTATTTTAAAATTTTAAAATTCTAACACGAGGATCACACACCATCTTGGTTCTCTCTCTGAGTCCATGTCTACAAATACCCAAGCAATCGAAGTCCATTAGAACCAACAAAAAAATATCACCTCAATAATTCTACTACTATACTCCAAAAAAGGTTTTTTTTTTTGAAGTCTCTGCGAATGGCTAGTATTAGTGCAACCTCCACCACCACCCCCTCCTCCCCGGCGTTCCCCAGAATGCCGCCGCCGTCCTGCGGGAAGATCGTCACGATCCTCAGCATCGACGGTGGCGGTGTAAGGGGTCTTATCCCGGGAACTGTTATCGCCTTTCTCGAATCCAAGCTCCAGGTGATTGTCTATCCATCCCCAAAAAAAAAAGAAAAAAAAAAAGAAAAGAAAAATTTGCTTGTGTTCTCATGTGTTGACTAGTTCATCTGCATGAATCGGTTGCAGGAGCTTGACGGACCTGATGCAAGGCTAGCAGATTACTTTGATGTGATATCCGGGACGAGCACCGGCGGCCTGGTGACGACCATGATCACGGCTCCAGATACGAACAAGCGCCCGCTCTTTGCCGCCAAGGACATAAACCAGTTCTACCTTGACAATTGCCCCAAAATATTCCCCCAGGACAAGTGAGTTTTAACAAAGAAAATTGCTAAAGAGCCCGACCTATTAACCCGAAAATCGGCCGAACGAAAACGCGTTGCTCCGCGCGGTGAAACGCGTTTTCTCACGTGGAAAAAATGCGTTTTCCATGCGTTCGGACGGCAAATCGGATTAATGGGTCGGACTCGGCAGCATTACCCTTTAACAAATTCTCCCTCTCCACAGGCAAAAAAAATAAATAAATAAACAAAAATAATTTCAATTGAAGATTAGACAAGTAGATAAGAACTAGAATTTCTAGCAGTAGTGACTTTCAATTTAAAATAGAGAAATTTAAAATAAGAATAAAATGAGATTTAATGATTTAATTATATTTTTTTGCAGTGGGCCATTTGGATCATTGAGGGGTATATTTCGTTCAATAAATGGTCCAAAATATGATGGGAAATTCCTACATGATAAGGTGAAGAGTATTCTTGGTGATACAAAGCTCAGCCAAACCTTAACACATATTGTCATCCCTACTTTTGACATCAAGATCCTCCAACCAGTCATCTTCACCACCTTTGAGGTATTATTATTATTATTTTATTATTATATTTATTTATTTATTTTGCGAATGTCGGATCCATGCCGTATGCGTGCGTTCTCTCTGCTGGCCTCCCGCAGGACCACCTTAATTATATTTTTTTTTTCTTTTTTTTTGAGGTTAACGAGAAAAAAATCCTACATGCAATAGACCAAGATAGTGTCGCCGAATTTATGCCGAATCAAATCTATCTCAACCGTCTATTTATAGGACGCTATATGACGGCAAAAATGGATGGTTGAGATGGATTTGATCAACCAGTGAACTTAGTTAGTTCATGTTCTAGGTATTTGACAAATACAAATCTTTGATGATTATTGAATATATGGAATTTTGAATTAATTGCAGGCAAGAAATGAGCCTCTAAAGAACCCTCTGCTATCCGATGTCTGCATAAGTACGTCCGCCGCCCCGACGTACCTTCCGGCGCATCAATTTGAGACGAATAACTCATCGGGGAAAGTCCGCGAATTCAATCTGATCGATGGCGGCGTAGCTGCAAATAATCCGGTAAGTTCTTTTGAGCAGCACATAGTTCAACTGGAGCATGAATTTTAGTAGAAATTTTGAAAAAATATATATTAGGAGCTATAAGATTTCAAGTTCCTCTTAGGCTCTAAGTTTATGATTCATCTTCTTTGTGGTTTGGCTCCTGTATTAACATTTCGAATTGGATGTAGATTTTTTCTATTACGAATCTCTCAAATTTCTTCAAAGTCATAATAAATTAATATCTAAACATATTTTTTCAAAAAATTTTGACACAAAATTTATAAATTTTATTGAGATTTAAAATTTCTATATTTAAATTTTTTAAAAAATATTTCTAAATATATTTTTCGGTAAATTGCATATCAGCCCTTCTATTTTGGGAGCCGAGCAAATCAGCCCCTAAAAACGTATTTTTATGGGCTGATTTGTTAGATTCCAAACTTAGGGGGCTGACATGCAAAACCCCCTATATTTTTGGAGTTTCAAAAGAAATAATGATTTAAAAACAGTATAAAATCCGTTACTACTCATTAACGAATTGAAGTCCAAATAATATTTAAAAATATTTTTTAAAAAAAATTTAAACATAAAATTACATATCTCAACAAATTCTACAATTTTTATATATAATTTTTTTTTAAATACATTTAAATATTAATTTTTTATTATAAATCCAGAATGAACTTCAGAGGATATGGGATAGAGAGGATTTGCCTATGTACTCCCAAGGGATTTATGCCAATTCTTTTTTTTTAAATTTTTTTTTTTTTTTTTTTTTTTTACGCGGACCATGTTCTTTGTTGCGGATTTCTTAAAAAAAAAAGGGACTTAGTTGGGGTATGAAATGAATGCAGACGGTTCTGGCTATGAATCAAGTAACAACGGAGATCCTGAAGGTTAACAATGACTTCCAAGGCATTGATCCCAGTGAACACCACAAATTCCTGGTCATCTCCGTCGGGACCGGATCGGCGAAGCTCGAACAGAAATTTACCGCTCGGATGGCAGCAAAATGGGGAATTCTTGGGTGGCTGTACCAGAACGGCTTCACCCCGTTGATCGATAGTTTTAGCCACGCTAGTGCAGATCTCGTCGACTTCCATGCCTCCGTCATCTTCCAAACCGTCCGATCCGAGACCAGCTATCTTCGTATTCAAGTAATTTTTTATCTTCGCAATTTTCAATAATTTCTCGGTGGATTGGTATACTTTGATCCAAATTACCCCCTCATTATCTCCCTAATTGCAGGCGATGATCTCGAAGGACAGACATCTTCGTTGATGTATCGACGAAAGAGAATCTGCTGAAGCTGATTGAAATCGGAAACAAGCTATTGAAGAAGAGAGTCGCGAGGGTGAACCTGGAGACGGGGCTGGTGCAGGAATGCCCGACGGAAGGGACCAACGAAGATGCCCTCGCCCGGTTCGCCAAACTCCTCTCCGATGAAAGGAAATTCAGGCTTCAGAAGCTCGCGAACAAGAAAGGATGAGAAGAAGATTTTCCAACATTTTCATGCGAGCCTCGAATTTATTTATTAGAGTTTTTTAAATAAAAGTTTGTTCTTGTTAGCTCTTGGAAGAGCTCAGCAATAAACATGGTGTGCGTTAAAACCGTAAAAGTAATTGGTGTTGTAATACTGAGAAATTGTTATATTTTAGCCAAAAAAAAAAAAAAAAATCTGTTTGTGGGCTGCTCAGCCGTAATATTCTTAAACTGTCTGATATATATATATACATCGTTGTAAAATATATTTTTTATAGTTTTATGGAATAATTACATATCAAACATTAATTTTAAAATTATTTATAAATCAATTTCTGAATTTAAATTTCTTTCAAATAAGTTATTGTCTTGTAATCTATGTTATGAATGCTTTCACTATTTTAAAATATGTTTTAAAAAATTGAATATGTAAAAGAAGGATTTCGATTTGATTTAATTTTAAAAATTTATTTTTTTTAAAAAAAAAAGTCTAAACATATATTTTGAGATTATAAATTTTAGTAAGTTTAAAAATAAATCCGTTAACCAGCTGAGATTTTGACGGCTCAAGCCTATTTAGAAATATCTCTTTAAAAATTTTAGATACAAAAAAAATAAATTCCATATGATCTATACTTTTTTTTTATTAGAAAATAAATATTTTAAAATCTGAAAAATAACGATTTTAAATAATAACCTTATTTGTAATATATAATTCGAGAATGGGGCCGATATGCATCTTAGTTTTTATGTTAAATTTTTTTTTTTTAATATTTTTACGCCTCTTGACCATAAAATTGTCCCCGCCTTTCAAAAAAGGTACAAAAAATAACTTCATGATTTTGCAGGAGACGTAAAAGTGCAATTTTGAATTAAAAGCGCATAAAAACGCCATTTTGAATTATAGAAGGCATAAGAACGCAAATACCCCAAAAATAACATAATTAGACAGCACCAATATGAACTTTAAAAAAAAAAAAAAAAACCACACTCCTTCGATATTCATTCTCTATTGATACATTTAGTTTGCAGGTGCTGCATCATATGTTTATTAAAACTGTTTTCTACATGCTGTTCTTTACATTCGTTACTCGATAAGGAGGATTAAAAACCGTTTCATGTTACCATCAAGAGGGCGGATACTTAAAATCTTTCCTCCGTCACGACGATCGGCTTAGACTCCATATGCCTCTTTGCTAGGTATGGGCCTCTTCTAACAGCTTCCTGCAACTGAAACAAGCGAGGCGGAAAGAAAAGTCAGTAATTTTACTTTCTTTCGTTCATTTTGATATGAACGGGCGCTCGATTTCTTCACACCAATTCCTAAAATGTACACTATCTAATCACAATCAAAACTAAAAATACTTAACGATAATTAGCACAAATGGACGATTAAAAATTGAAATATAGCACTAATATTAAGTCGTGCGGAAGATTTTAGTATTAAATCGTCAAAGAAAGAAAATAAAATTCTAAAAAATAGTTACCAGCAGTATAACGAAGTATACCTTAGAAGCAATTTCAGCAACAGCCACATCATTCAGCATATTCGAGGTGAATAAAGCATTAGTAATAGCCACACAACATAGATGCCGAGCTTCCATTCCTGAAAAGTAGATTTTTTTTAAAAAAAGGATTTTGCTATACTCATCCAAAAAACACACAATAAATCATATAGAATACGTGACAACATTAAGACCACATATCACAATGGTTATAGTTGTAATTTTGATAATTTATACGGATCACGAGGTAAATGTGCAGATCACGAGACGAATATGTGGTGGAGATTAGTTATATGTGGTTTAATGTGTGGTTTATTGGGAGTGAGTAGTTTTTTCCAAAAAAAAAAAAAAAAAAAAAAAATCATTGCTGATGGCTATAAAAGCTCTAGTTAATGATGCCTCACTATGCCAAAGTTACATTACAAAACTAGGTCATGCGGACTTTATATAACCGCAAAGTAATGTGCCATATTGAAGCTCGTACACATATTTGTATATATGTATGTATGGAGGTACAAATATATGTAAACAACATACTGAATATATGTATATTTAATTATTTATGTATGGATATATAAAAACTAAGTAAAATCACTTTAACGCGATATATTGAAGCATATACACATGTCTATATATATAAAAGGAGGTTATTCCTATAAAAACCCTCAATAAAGCACTTCCTAAATATTATCTTTGTGAATATGATGTGAATGCCCAAGCCAAAAAAAAATGGCAAAAAGCACCCGACTCTTTATCACGAATTTTAATTTCTCTCTCTGCTTACCATAGATATAGGCTATAACGTTTCACGCATTGGCTTAGTAGTATATAACAAAAAACAGCCAAGGAAGATGGAGAAGAAAGCATAAAGGCTACACGAATCATCTTAAATAAAATTAAAAAAAAAAAAATGCAGTGTTACAAAAAAATAAAATTACAGCAAAACATCTTCCACATACAATCACAGAACTGGGTAAATAAAATCTATTCTGTTGATAAGGAAAGAAAACAAACCATTTTTCTGCGTCTCGATATTAGCATCAGTCACCAATGAAATGATTTCTTGGTTTGAGCAAACCTCCATTAGACCCCACTTCCTCACCACTATTGCAGATATGAATCTGTAAGTCTGAACACAATCAACAGACAAAAAACGTAAGGCCTCTTTTGTGTGACAATGGGATGACTAGTATGTTTAAACTCGGTGAATCCTTTTTCTTTGGACCCAAACTTGCTATAGTTCTATCCAGAATCAAGTAATCAACCTTTTCGAATACAAGCAGCTAAAACACAAAAGGTCGTAAACATTATTTATTCTAACGACGATAATAGTTCTGCAAAATAGCTAACTATTCTTTGCAAAGAGTAGTCTTACAGCTAAACGAATCTCTGGCTCTTGCCGCAGCACCGAAAGCAGTAACCCCTGACATCAACTTGAATTCAGAATTTGAAAATGTTATTATTTTATAAGTACGTAATAGAATGATCATCGGTCTACTGAAATGGGTTTTAGCCCACGGAGAACCCATTCATCAGTATAAATATATTAGTTAGAGAGAGATGTGCTATAATTATTAGAAGTA
Source organism: Xerophyta viscosa (assembly GCA_002076135.1). Classification (NCBI taxonomy): domain Eukaryota; kingdom Viridiplantae; phylum Streptophyta; class Magnoliopsida; order Pandanales; family Velloziaceae; genus Xerophyta; species Xerophyta viscosa. The sequence goes on along the minus strand of MJHO01000095.1, from coordinate 608,866 downwards.
CGCTGACTGACAGATGGTTTCAACTTGGGTGTCTCGGAAGCTTTCTCATAAATTAAGCGCCTAAGGCAGTCCTCGGCTTTGTCATCAAGAATCTTGCTGTCATCAGAACGGTCAACTCCACAGATGCTTCCAAGAGCATGCAAGCCAGCCTAAAATAAACTAAACTCCAGTAAATAAACCAGCATACAAGCCAGCCTAAAATAAACTAAACTCCAGTAAATAAACCAGCATACAAGCCAGCCTAAAATAAACTAAACTCCAGTAAATAAACCGGCATATTGAAAAATGACAAGTGCATGCCATTTTGAGTATTAGTCATAAATAGTTTTAAAAAATATTTTAGTGAAACTGTTTGATGTGTTGGAAGACAGGGAGACAACAAGATCAAGAAGATCCTGAAGAAATGAATAAACAAGATTGGTAGAAAATATCCCAATTCAATAACATGTGGTTCGAGACAAAAGCAACAACACTACTAGGATCAGTTAGTCACTGGCTCATTCTAGTTACTTCATAACATTTTTATCAGGATTCATGCAACCCCACCCAAGAAAGAAAAAGAGATACGGTGAATTTGAATTTTAGACTGCTCACTGCTGAGCAATCTGAATCCAACTTACACCACGTAACAATTTGAGCAAGCATATTAATTAAGGATTAAAAGTAAGGCTACTTACCAGCTGTCTACCCCGAAATCTTTGATCAAAGGCTGACTCTATAACATGTCTTGCCACAGGAGGCATGCTTGTAAGCAGTAAGGAAGCTCCTTGACTCGCTAGAAAAATGAGCAGAAAAGATAAGCTTAGACATATCTGCATAAGCATACTTCGATTCTTTTAAGAAAAGTAAAAGCGTGGTTTAACTGCATGAATTTTGCCAATATGATAGATTGGTTACATGACCTTGAAATAATCAACCAGATAATTAACCGGCAAACACCGCTAATCAGATCCCACCATGTACCACGAGTTTTATTCGAACTATGACAGTCTTGAACTCTATCAAATGTTGGAATGGAAGAGTGCAATTCCTCACAAAACACGCATTTACACACTTGAACATGATTTTTTTTAAAAAAATAATTAAAGGGCAAAGCCCTCAAGTGGTAGCATTAATTCCTACATAATGAGATCTCAATCAGGCTGTACCCTGCAGCAAGGTTTTCTGTGCCGAGCCGAGTCGAATTTCGGTAAACTCAGATCCCGGTGCATGCTGACCGTGCCGATGGTGCCGTACCGACGCGCTGATATATATTTATTTATTATTTTATCAAAAATAAAAATAAAATAAAAAATTAATTTAAAAATTCAAATATAAGATTTTTTAACACGTACCCTGCCAACAACTGCCAGAACCCCGGCACGGGCTGTGCCGACCGGCACTGAAAACCATGCCTTGCGGTTATTTGGCAATTCAAAGGAGTTGCCGTTCAAAATCTTGTAGCTGTAATGTACTGCTTCCGAGTATGAAGTGATACCATATAACATCCGTTACCCCTCAGTTTTGTCAAATGCAAGCTCTATTGGAGAATTAGATGGTATGACTGACATTACCGAGGTTTTCAATGCCAAGCTGAGCAAATGTTCGTTAAACTTGAACTGCCCATGCGCCTATATATAATAAAGTTTTAAATTGTTTACAAAATAAAGAATTAAAAAATAACAATGGATTAAAAAAAAAGGAAGGCTCTGGTCACCTAGCAGATGACACTTTAAAAAAAATAAATTAAATGAAAGGTCATTCATTGTGGACCTTCTTAAACTACCGCCAAATAAGGAAAGAATAAAAATAAAACAATGAGAGGAGGATTGGAGGTGGCAGTGGTGAAATGAGAATACACCGCTGCAGCGAGATAGGATGAGTCTTGGCAGCGAGATAGCAAGCACAGTGGAGATAGGTACACAATACTACTCCCCCTTAAAACTCTTGGCTCGTGCAGACCTACATGTGTCAGTACTGCTGATTTTCTGGCGTTCTGCTGCCCATAACCGCAAACACCGGCAAGGGTTAGGTGTCACAGCACGTGCCGCCGGCAGTTAAAGCCTTGGATATGATACTCTTGAGTATGCGTAACCATAAGAGCTTTCGTTGAATTCATTAAATTTTACCACACCAACGACCGCGTGACATAAACTGGTGTGATAAGTAGAGACACAGCAAGAATTGGCAACATTTCATACTTACAAGCTCCAATTTGTCCTAATGTTTCGATAGCGACTTCACATTCATCGGAATTTTGGTCTTCAAGCAGCTTCAATCTTTCATCAATAACCATAAGTAAATTTGCAGCACCTGAATCATGTTAGAAAGATATATATTATTGCTCTATGTTTAAAATAAATTTTAATAGTCATGATTCTGGTAGCGAACAGCATGAAGAAGAAATATATTCATGTTTAGATAATTATTGTACCCTTCTGTATGGAACAATATTTCTTACTTGGCATATCAATGTGTGAGTAAGCATCAGTTGAAGCAAGGAGCCTTCCACCAGTCAACATTGATCTTGAACGTAAAACTGGATCATCTGAGTTGCTGCTAAATCAATACCAATATTAGTTGTCTGAACAATTAAATAAATGAATTAGCCATAAAGATATCTGCACTTATAAGGATAACCTGATCATAATTGTCAACAGTTGAAGCAAAGTGGTCTTCAGTAAGAATCTTGAACTGTATGGAGTATCTACCAACTATATATTGAAAATAACAGCGTCAGAAACACTATGAATATTGGTACCTTTCAGTTAATCAAATTTCAAACATATCCGATTACAGGTCTAACAATATTCTCTTGCAAGCCCTTTTCAAACCCGAAGTGTTTCAGTAATATCCTCAACTTAGCACACTAACAAACTCGCTATTAAAAATATGAAGCATATTGATTTGCACCATTATCTGAGATCTGGCAACGTCGAATGGATAAATGCTCCCAAGAACAAGAATGCACAACTTTGATGGTTTGTTTGGATATGATGTTCCATTTTCAGCTGTATAACAACAATTTACATTTCGTGGAATACCATATTCTTACCTCATATAGCAACTCCAAAGCACTAACAGTTGTGAGCACATCACTTGTAGTCCGGACTTCAGCCTCAAAAAGGCTGAGCAAGTTTGAATCATAAACTGCAGAAGCAACTGAGTCGGAAACAGAGAACAGTTTGGCTATGAGACCCAAAATCCGAACCCTCCCCTGGATAATTACAAGCATTAGTTTCAGAATGATGAAAAACTAATTGTTGTAAGCTATCAATTACTTCATAAAACAATTATAATGTAATCGAATTGAAAGTTTCACATTATTAAGAATTAAGTATATATGATGCACAATAGGAGGAGAAAGTTACACTGAATACTTCATTTTACAATAGTTCATAACAGGTGCATATCTTCCAAATGAAAAGCAGGTCAAATTCTATATGCAGCCTGATGTTTCAAAAAAAGCATGAAGAGAAATATTAATGAATTGATAGGAAGTAAGCCTTCCTATATACATGAAATGCATATATACGAGATGGTATAGTGATATACCAATTCAAAATCATGCAAATATTTACTAAAATGCATGAAGAACATGGACAATACCAGAGAAGAGCACTGCGAGGAGATAGTTTTGAGTTTCGACGAGCCCTCCCCGCCAGGTGGAAAGATGATTGCCTTGTCATAGATTTGCACAGTGTTATCATTCAAGAATATCAATTACCAAATAATTATAAATAGAACACTATATATAAAAATAGCTTAAACACATTTTTACGTATGCACGATATTAAAAAATAAAGAAAAGAAAAGAAATGAAGACAACAAGAACAAAAGAACAAGGAGAAAAAGAACACGAAAAGAAAATAGGAAAAAAAGCTAGCAACTTACAATGCCTTCAGGATGTCGAGCTAATTGAACAATGGCATCCAAGGCAGCTGGTGAAGTTCGCTCATCACTGCACATGAATCATAATATGCAGCATTAGAATTCATTAAAAATTGAACCAACAAATGGAATGAGATAAAACAAAATCCTTATAACAAGGCTTGTGAATTGTTGCTGAACATATAGCTACCCCTAAGAAGGACAGAAGTAGATTTATAAAAGACCATCAACTCAAAAGTGAAAGCTGATTTTTCCTTTGTTACATCATCTATGAGCCTGTGAAGATCTTAACACCTAAATATATCAAAAGAATATTGGTAGTCTGCAGTTAGTGATGGTAGTCAATCCTTCATAGCCAGCAACCAGAACCATTAATAAAAATGTTTGACTTGCAGTAAATATGAAAGAAATATAGATTAAGCTTACCCTTCAACTAGGCAACTCAGCATGAGTGGATAAATTTGGTGATCCTTAATAATCTGCAAAGCAGATCCACTATCCTCTGTGTTTTCTATGAAATACAAAACCTGGAGCAAAAATAAATTTGCACTGAAAACATCAACCATCCATCATAGTTCTTATTTCAAAATTAACTTAGATTTCAACAAATAATAAGATAAAAGAATACTAATAGACTAAAGTACAGATAATGAGATCGAAGCACGTCAATGGAGCAAAATGCTATTCAACATCAGAATTTAGGTCTCTTTAAACCAACAATGCCAATGAAGTGGTATACGCACCGTTTTGCAAGCCAGCCATCTAATAGCATCAGAGTTTGCCTGCAACCCAGCTTGCACAAAGGACTGTGGAAATTCCAAAAGATTAGATACTTCAAATAAGCGTGACTCCACTTTAGTTGATGCAAATGTCATTCATCTCACGATGTAATGGCAGGATTACTACTACTACAAAAACAACCAACCTTTTATCCTACTAGGTGAGTTTGGCACATGGAGGAATTACTAACCAGGAAAATCTCAACCAATTTCTGACATTTAGAAAGCTCAATTTTAAAAAAAAAAAAAAATCATGAGACCATTGAAATTATATTGTTGGTTTAAGCATACGTGTTCAACTTTTCACCGTAGATTTAACACCGCCACAACAAATACTTGTCCTACAAATTTGGGAGGTCAGAAGTACCTTATAGATCTCTTATTGTCATAACAAGGTTTCAGTGCTGAGCCGAGCCTAATTTCGATAAACTTAGATCTCGGCATGTGCCAACCATGCCGATGGTGACTATGCATATATACAGTTCATATGTTTGTCAAAAGTTTAAAAAAAATCCAAACTATCTTAAAAATTCAAATATAAGATTTTTCGGCACGTGCCGTACGTATTCATGATGTGCCGATAACTATAATTAAAGGCACATATCACCCGGCACGTAAAGCATAGTCCATGACTCCATGGTCATTTTGCCACATTGATATACAAAATCACACATACTATCATCAGAAAGCATCAACTGATGGTTACTAGTTCTTTATTTAGTTAGCCTTACGAAGTCTTTTAAGATATACCATAATCCAGCTACTCAAAACATAACCACAAGAAGTGCACCACACACTCTAAAGCAGAGCTGAACCCACGTTGGATCCAAGGACAAGGCGCAATTACCCCCTGCCCTATGCCGCCATTCTTAAAATATGAACAATGAAGGCCACTCCACAAGTAACTACTATTTTGTCCACCAATTCTTGCGCGTAACCTCCAAGGCAGTGTTTAGAAAAGCATGCTTGAGGTGCACGTAGGCGTGCTTAAGGTGCAATCAGGGGTTCGGCATTCAAGGTGAAGCGAAGTTAATGAGGCTCAAGAAAGATGCACAAGATGCAAAAGGCGCATGAGGTGCGGAACACACACGCCTAATTGAAGTGGCTGCAAAATGCGTTGTTTTTCTTTTTTTGAGGGTGTATCCAACTTGGGATAGATTGCTAATACTGTTGGAGTTGATATATGAAATTCTACTTAAAAACAAGCGTGAGTAGGAAAACTAGTTCAAGGTATAGCTTTTAATAGCAATCCCAAGGCAAGAAAAAGAAAAAAGAAGAAGAGGATGAAGGCTCAGTAAAATGATGGAGATCAAGGAGGTGTTACTGGATCAAAGAGATTGATGACCATCTCCTTTCTCTCCCTTTCTTTCCGTCGCTTTTCTTTTCATCTTAAAGCTGCACATCATCTCACCTCCTCTCTCTCCCCTACTGCCTTCCTTCTTTTTTTCTTTAAGCTGCTTTAGAAAGTCCTGAAATGACCTCAACACAAGGAGCATGTCCTCTCCTTCTTTTTTTCTTTAAGCTTCTTTAGGAAGTCCTGAAATGACCTCAACACAAGAAGCATGCCCTCGCCTCGCGAGAGATTGGCAATGGCAGCTTTGGTGTGTTACGCAATAGCACTATTTCTTCTCTCTTTTTTTTTCTTTAAAACGCCGCCGTGCAATGCCATGTCGAGCGGCACGAAAGGGTAGGCCGGTACAGATGGCAAAAAACCGTTCTGGTCGTCTCTATGCCTGATCCAGATGGATCCCGCATCTGTCGGGCGGGCACGACATGTCGCAATCAACATCCACCATTTTGAGATTATTGTGGAAAATCATGTGGCCTATTTGATGCAATCGTTGTAATAGATACATACACTTGCAGGCGGCAACCAACGGAAAAGTCTCAACATTTTCGGGCTAGACAGGCCGAATGCCTGTTCACCAAATATGGGATATAAGAGAGAAATTCAACCCTCTTATGACGATGCTAGCGGAATTCGATCCTAAGACTCAATTTCATGAGGCTGAAGTTCCGGAGAAACACCCTAGGTTCCTAGGCTGCCAAGATGATTCCTGAGGAGTATGAATCTATAAGAGCAAAAACAAAATTCATGACAGATACATACAACATACTGAGGCACAAGAGAGGCGCCATATCTCGTTCTAAACAATCTTTCTAAGCAACCAACTATGGCATCTTCAACTGCACGTTCTTGAGACTCTGTTTCCAATACGCTGCAGAAGACACTAAAACAATCAAATAGAGAACAAAAAAAAGGACTAACTTACGCATATTCCAAAAAGCAGACAAAAAGACAAACTTTGAATATTCCAAAATCTACAAAACTAAACTCCGCATTGTAGATGAATTTGTCATTGTAATTACATTACACAATGGTTCCACATTCTATTTGTCTTACAAAATTGTTCTTATTTTTTGAGAAGGGAAGGTCTTGCACCTTCAGTATTAGAGTACTCTATCCCACCTAGCCGGACCTGGGAGGAACGATTAGCATATATTTAGCAGCTCAACCTAGCATCATTTGCACGCGTATCTCAGCGTGTGCCAATAGTGCACCCCCAGAAAGTATTTTGAACGGGTGGCCCACAGGGAATTGAACCCGGTATCACCAGTTGACCCAAGTAGTTACCATGAGCTAAAACACGCACAAATTCGAAAACAAAAAAAAAAAAGAAAGCGAAGGGGAAGTGAGGATTGGGTACTGCAACAAGACGGGCAAAGGAAAGCGATCCAGGAAATCCTTGGCGGCGGCATCAGTTTGGGAACCTAAAAATCAAATCACCATTTATTACAACATCAAGGAATTGTAGAAGAATCACGTGAAATAGAGAGTGCAAAATAGTTTAGAGAGAGAGAGAGAGAGCACCGGGATAGGAGGCGAAGTCCTTGGCGGCTTCAAGCAGAGCTTGGAGATCGGTTGGCGGAGGCGGAGCAGTAACTGCGTCCACGTCCATGGCAAGGGAGTGAGCGCGAAGATGGAGACCCCCTGGACTGTCTAGCGAGGTCTAAATGTTAGTGGCAACATGGGAGAGGACACGTGGTAGATATAGAGGCGCAAGTGCAGTAAAAAAAATATTTATAATTATTTTTTTTTTAAAAAAAGTATTTTTATTTTTAATTTTTAATTTTTATATTAAAATTTGTTCAAAAAATTAGTTTTAGATAAATATTTTAAAATTAATTTTTAGTTCCAAAATATCTATTCGGAATAACTTTTTTTTAAAATTTAATATAAAAAATATAAATCTTAACAAAATTTATAATTTTATTTTAAAAATTAGTTTAAATATTTTTTTGCTGCGTGTAGTGCGCAAATTAATTGCCAATGCTAATGTGCGGGAGACCGTACTTCCTTTTAATTTACAATTACTTTTAATCACATTGCAAACTATAAATTATTTTTTAAAATTTTTAAATAGGCTATAAATTCCTAGTCTATAGTATAATAATCTTGTAACAATAATTACAAAATCTTTTAATCTCTTTTAAATTAATTTGAAATCTCTTTAGGTAAATAAATATATTTATATTTATATTTATATAAAGTGAGATTTGAAATCACATAAACATCTACAGCTGAATTTGAAGAAAGATCTTAATCCAACATTCTATTCCAACCAAAAATTTGCCAATTCTAGAAAACACAACAATAATAATGAACAATTGACGGATTAATATATTCATCTTATCCGTACATAACTTTCATGTAAGTTTTTAAAAAGCTATTTACTTTGAGTAGAAAGTTGAAAAGTCAGTTTACTTATTTATTTTAAATAAAAAAGTGAAAAAATTAGAAACTGACTTTCTTTACACTTTTTATTTTTATGTAATTTTTATTTTTTTTACTTTCTCATAAAAAATTAGGAAGTGGGAGGAAAGTGAGAGTCATTAGCATTTGGTGATGATTATTAATATTATTATTTCTACAATAATTATGTATTAATATATTATTATAAATAAATTAATATATTTATAACTAACAAATATTATAATTTTATCTTATGGATATAAATAATAAAAATTTATTATTTTAATAAATAATAATAACTAATAAATTCATATTTTTTAATAAAAATAAGAATAACAAATAAAAATATTATGTTTTTATTTAATAAAAATAAAAACAACAAAATAATGAATAATACAAGAATAATAACAAACAAGTTGATATAAATAATAAATAATAAATATATTATTTAAATTATAATAATTTAACTATTTCTAAAAATATAAATAAATAAATAACTAATATTAGCTAATAAAACTAAATAATAAATTTTAATTATTAATAATAAATTACTAAATAAAAGAATATTGTTTTTTAATTATTAATTTTATAATTTATCTTTTAGTTATTATTAAAGAATATTTTTTAAAAAAATTATTAAATAATTATGATTAAAGAATATTATTAAAAATAAATTTTTTATAATAAAATTTTTTAGTTTATTCGCACTTTATAATATAAAGTAAATAAGAAAAAACGCAAATCTACTTTTTACCACTTTTCCATCACTGTCAACATTATTATTTTTTTTACTTTCCATTATACCACCTATTTTATCACTTTCATTCTGCTAATATTTTTTCACTTTCTTTTTATTTTCATATTTTCTACTCAAAGTAAGCAGTCCATAATAGATAATTTTGAATTAACACTAGAGAAGCTCGGAGTCTAAATTATAATTTTTCATGCTCAATAATATTTTAAAATTAAAAAATTTACTAAGAAAGCTTAAATTTATATAGATAAATTTTTGTTGCTGAATATTAACTTTCGAAGGTAACCGTTGTTGCGAAAAACTTAGTTCTACAGTTGTTTTTTTTTTTAAATAATGAGGTAAAATAATTTTTTTTTTTTGCACTAATTTTTTATATTACTGAAAATTTTATTTTTCAATCACAGTCTATTAATTTACAATGAGTCAAAATTGCGGTAAGAAGATAAAATTTTGATATGAGGTGTGTTTTAAATCATATATAAAGCACTGGCATTTTGTCTATCTATTATATTAATAATAATAATTCTAACTAAAAATTTACTGAAATTATTTATTTTTTATTTTAAAACTTATTCATAGAATTTGAAACTATAATTTGTGCTTTCTGAGACACGTGCCGACTCAGTCATGCAGTTGACTCCTGTGGGATGTTTAGTTGGTATTTTAACCGTAAGAATATGAATCGTAACTACCTATTTCGACTGTAAGTGTTTGGTTGAGAGAATATTAAACTTGTAACTATTTGAAATATGAATTAAATTTCTGTTATTAAAAAATTCTATTATCGAATACCTCTAGCAAAATAAAATAAAAATTTATCTATAATTTAATTTTAATTTTCTATACTTATTCCGATTCTAACTCACGACCAAACATCACCCGAATTAACAGGGGTCCAAAGCATCTAACCATCCATTTTGTTGGAGGTTTCTAGAATTGCTTCTCACAAATACCTATCCAGTTCCCCAAGATTTCGAATTCTGTAAAATAGCCCCTTCTCTTTCTCTCCGTACCTCACTGGGATTTTCTCGCTTCTCCCGTTGCCGATCGCCGCGGTCTCCATCGATGGCGAAGCGGGCGCTGAGCCTCGACTGGTCCGAGCTATTGCCTGCTACTGTCTCCGCGCCGCCGCACGACGTCGAGGTGGTTCCTGCCGCGGCGGATGCGGCGGATCAGTCCGGCGATGCGTACCCTTTGGCGTACTTCAAGGACCACGTGCTCGTCGAGAAGGTCAACCGTCTCGAGGCACAGTTTGAGGCTCTTAAGGGTAAACTCCGCGACGGTGGCACGAAGCTCCTCTCTCGAATCCGAAGCATAAAGGACGAACTTCATCGCCGCGAGATTGCTCGGAGCCGGGAGGTATAACTACACATCATTGATAGTATGTAGACTAACATATTAATGGTAACATGTGATATCTCGGTTTGTTCATAAATTAAGGGCTGGAGAGGACTGCGTACCCGGTGGTAAGGCTACTGACGCCTTCCTTCGCTATCTGACTGAGGCCGGGTCCGGCTTAATTCGGGAGGAACAATACGCAGTGCACCAAACCATTCACCTTTAAGTCTTCATGTGTGTCGACGACATTGTACCTGTTGCATCTATTATGCATACCTCGTCGTGCACGGTAATGCATACCTACGAAATACCGCGAAAGAGTGGCCTCTAGGAAATCAAAACGGAGATGTAACAATTAATGAGCCATGCTCTTATCAATTGATCTACTAGGCAGAGGCCCTCACTAAATTATAATATAGAATAATTAAGTTGGGCGAGGGAATGTATTGGGTTAATAAAGCAGGTACGATTTGTCGATTACCACATGCATGTATAAAGTAGAAGATTCCAAAACGTATTTTGATAAGAAGCATATGAATTACTTGTGTGGTGTTTGGTTTGTTATTTAAGTAGCAGCAGTAATAATAGTAGCCTCCCATTCCGATTGATTTTGTTTGATTGGAGACAATTTCAGAGTCATTCATATTCCATATGGAATGAAATTCTAGTACTTATAGTAGTTGTACCTGTAAACAGTGAGAGGTGATATAAATTGCTATTCCTATCCTTAGTTAAATCAAATATGATAATGATATTAGTAATTCCTTTTCCGAGTTTGATGCGTTCCGATTCTGTCATCCCCGCCAATTCCCATGTGCCATCAAAAGTTACATTAGTGTTGGTGCAAATATGTAGGAAAATAAATGGGTGAAGCCGATGTAGTTGGTTCATTTAAATTCATGAGTTATACTTTATGATTTCCAAACGATTTACAGAAAGTATAGTAAGTATACTGAAAAATGAGTAAGATATAAGAATACTAGATGTAAGTGAGGGAAGTTTATAGTTTTTGAGGTAAGCAAGCTGAACGAAGAGGAAAAAAAGGAATATAATAGAAACATTCAAGCAAAAGTTTTAGGATCTTTGTACGATTATGTGTAGTTGGAGAAGGTGCATGCAGGGCTTGGATTAGGAACCTTATGTTTTATTTCCTCTTAAACTGTCGGTTTGAAGGGCTTTGGAGCAACTATGGATTTTATAGCAAACTGCCATTTGTTTGCAAAAGTGTAGCGGTTTTATATAGGTTTTACATGTTTAAGTGCAGAGTAATTTAGGATTCTCTTTATTTCAGCTCTCTTTCTGTTCTTTCTTCTTGTTCCTCTCCTCTATCTTATTGATTTTTACAGTCAGCAACTAGAAAACCTGCCAAGTTCTTTTAAGTAAGATTTTGAAGGTTCTGATGTTTGGTAATTATGCTATGAATTTTACTTAATATTGGTGGTTATTTAATACATTGCTCTGGCAACTAGAAACATACAAGCTGAAGTTACTTAGCTGAAAGAGAACCTAGAAAATAAGGTAACACAGTCGAATTTGGTGGAAAATAAAGCGCTAGAGAAAATAAGGAGGTGCACAAGCTGGTTATCTTGGTTGCTGACATTATTTTTTATTCAGCATGCTCACTGGTAAATAGAAAATAGACGCTTAACTTGCTGAAAGAAAAATGCAGAAAAAAGGCAAAATCAGGCAACAATCATGTGGAATATAAAGAGCGAGGATATTGTGCCTGATCTTACATAACATTTTGAGACAGATATGTTCCCTAAAAGTTTGGACCAATAGTTAATTGCATATGTTTGAATGAAGACTTCGTAAAGATCTGGTGCAAGTAAGCTACATGAATCATTTACAGCTCAAGATCATCAAAGAATTACAAGAGAGTGTTCCCATAGGCAAAATCATATTTGGACGGTGATCTATTTGCCATTGTATTTGTAAATGATGATCTTCCCTTTTTTTTTTCTGAATTTTCAGGGAATTGAAGGACACGTGGAGGTCAAGAAGCCTAAAATCGCAGAGTCACTTGGTAAGTGCTACTATATTTAGGATTTACCAGTTCAATACAGATTGACGAAGACACAATTCCTTTTTTTTTTCTCTATAATGAAGAACCCATTTATGGTCATAAAACTTATTATCTAGCACAACCTTCACCTGGCTTAATCCGGGAGGAGGACTTAGAGCCACAGCATTGCTTGGGCTCACATTCTAAGCCGCTCCTCACACGTGGAAGTGGACGCATGGCGATACCTACTAGGAAATTAATTCTAGTGACAAAAATAGATGGTGTTGAAGATGCGGACTAGCAGGTTACTAGGCCTGCCTTGGCCGCTTGCCCCGGAGACAATTAGGTTTTATTTGGTATAAAATGAGTGGTATGAATGTAGGCTTTCTTAGATGATCTGAGATGGGCATACATTTTCATGTTGAAGTTGGCCTTGTGGCATATGTAGTTTAGAGTATTTTGGACATCCTTCCACATCTTTAACTTCTGTTTGGCTTGTCAGGAGCATGTTGTTGATGTCATTTTTTCGCTCTTTCATTTCTCTATGAAATTCATTGGCATTGCAGGGAAACATATAGTTAGGTTCGTTGGTTGACTCTTACAATACACCCCACGAGGTGTCTTATTCCATCCTATGGCTTGGGGTGAGTTTTCACCTCTTCAATTGCCCCAAGTCCTATCGTATAGCATTTTTCCAATATATCATGTTTAGTGTAAGAGTGTGCCCAATAATCCCTTTTGTTTTCTTCATGTCACTATTCACCACATGTTTGTCTTGATCTTTTTATTGTACAACCCTAAGCCTTTAAACCCCAAACTTTGAAATTTGACAATAACTTTTCATCCTATAACATTCATGAACATGTTGTTCGAAAGATAATAACGTCTCCGATTAGCCTTAATTTAATAGCTTGACAATATAATGGGTTCTATAATTGACGAAAGGGTGGATTGGCAAAATGGCCTGTATGAGAAGTGCAGGGCAGGAGGGTGGGATTGTGTGCTTCGTGGGCTAAAGTTGCCATGCTCCAACAAACTAATAATATGTAGTCAAGATAGTTAAAAAAGTACAGATAGGCATTTCCCCCCCCAAAAAAAAAGGTGAACTAAATATAGAGGCATGAGATGACATACTTCCAAAACTTGCGGAAAAATTGATCAATATGAATTCTTTAGGCAATTTGGTATAATGACAACCCTATTTCAGTAATTAGCTGTTTGTGTCCATCATGTATAGGAATAGTAGGTGCGGATTATCAAGGTTTTCCGTGCAGAGCCGAGTATCGCGTAACTCAGATCACAACACGTGTTGATCATGCTGATTGTGCTGTGTCGATTGTGTCGGTATATATTTATTGGTTATTTTTCTAAGGTACAAATAGAAGTTTTAAAATTAACTAAAAAAATTAATATAAGGTTTTTTTAGCACGTGCATTGCCGTTTGTCACGTGCCATTAACTGCCAAAACAGGCACTTGCTGCTTGGCACAGCCGGACCGGCGCATAAAACCATGACGTTTATGACAAACATACCAGCTATGAGGATTATACCTGTGGCAATAGTTGCAAATCATGACAGAAATTTAAAACAAGTATGTTATTGAAGTATGGAATTTGGCCAGGAAGTATCCTTAATCTCTTGATTGCACATCGGCTAAATGTTCACATTTGTCTTCTTTCCAGAGAAAATTGCTTTTGCTTCCATTACATATAGGAATGGCATCGAAGGATCCGTTGGCAGACTCAACATTGGATAATCCTTTATTTCTTTTTTTTTTTTAATATGTAACTGAAATCTAGAATTTAGCCACAGAATATCCTTACATTTCCCACGAAGTAGCCTTTTTTAATAGTTTTACTTTCATATAACGCATCTAAGATCTTGTCTAGCAGAATCTATCTAGTTGGATAATCAGACGTTTTATTATCTTTTTCATTGTAATTACGCGTACAGCTAATTAGATTGGTTGATTTTGTTTTTAGAACCATGCAATTCTTATGCAGATTCATTAAGTGATTCAAAATCAACCCTCTCGCAGTCATCATTTGCATCATACTTCACTCCAAAACTGAAAAATGAGGTAATGAATATTATATGATGTTATTGCTCCTTTGAAAATTTCCTGTAAGGATGTTTTTACCTTTTATTCTCAGGCAGGTGCTGCATTTGAAAAGGAGTTAAGATTGCTTAATGGGGATAATAAACATAGTATAAAAGAAAATGGGTACCAACAGGAAGTGGAGAAGCATCCAACACCGTCTTCGCAGTTTTCCAAAATTTCTTCAAGACAGCAGCCTTTTAAATCTTTTGTTGAAGTCCATAAAGAAAGAACTTTAGATGATGATAAAAAGCCCCTTTCACATGCCAGAAATTCTTCACAAGGAAGCAAAAGCGTGTCGAGGTAATGGCCAATGTCAGAGTTCTAATGCAAATGTAATAACAAGCTTGCTAGTGCACTATTCTATCTTGTCTGAACTGATCTGCAGCTTGCCTTCTTTGGTGTAGTCTTATGTCTTAGTCTTCTATTAACTGCAAACGTCAAATGTTTGATGAGTATGCTTTTTTCATTTTTGTGCTCTCTTTGAGCGACTTATAGCTAGTTCCATCTGCTATTGGTTTTCGTTGGCATCACTTTTAACCTGAAATATGATGCTAAATTGTAGACTATTCGTTTTTTTTGTCTTGCTGTCCTTACTGGTTTTGACCTAATTTTGTGCATAGGGTTTCCATTTATTTCACTAGAAAATATCTCTTGTTATCTTCCATAGTAAATAGTGTTTTTTCCTCTCTCTCTTTTGATATCTAGTGAAGAGAAATATTTAGTGCTAGTGGTAGGTTATTAAGGTTAGGCGATTCTTGAAACACTCATTAATGAGAAATTGTTGAAGTCATACTTTTTCTTCTAATTGGCTGGCCGAAATTTATTTTCTGTATAGCTTTTATTTTCATTCGACACATCATTTATTTTGTTCTTCTTGGCACATCTTTTGATTCATTCCCACAAAATGAAATTATACTTAGTGTACTGATACTGAACTTGTTGTATGGGTAAGAATTTCTATTTCGCTTCTCAAGCATGAGTTTTTTGTTATTATTATTTTTTAAGCAAAAACATTTAGTGCCTTTCTTTTCAGCAGGTGAATTGCCTATTTATTTTGCCAACGGTTCTTGATTTCGTAAATATTCTAAGCAAGTCTGATTAGGTTCAAAGTTTAAACAGATGCAAAGTGTTCATGCATTACACAGACAAGTTTGAAGGCGTAGTAATGTGCTTGGTAAATCTATGAATTAACATGTGGATGGTTACTAACGGCCATTGGCTAGTGACATCATTAACTGATTATTTCATGGTTATGCCTGTCTTATTTTAGAACAGAGATTTCTATCTCAGATTGATGACCTATTTATACTCTATTGTCATTAAATTTTCAGACCTAGTGTATCTAACTTTAAGTAGGCATAAAAAAGAACAAGTTGATTAATACTTTTGTTACTTAATTTAGAATGTAATGTCCCTATGGTCTATGTTGGTTATTTGTTGGTATGCTTGAAGGATATCTACAATGCCATAGAAGATTGCTTAGAGTCGACAGTGCCTGACTTTCTGTCACTTGAGGTGCTATTCTTCCACATATGGTTAGGGTAGTCTTGATTTATGTCGAACATCAGTTTGGACATTGTAAAACCTGTAAAATGAATTTATTTGCAGATAATATAGCTCTCTAGAAGATTAGATCCACTCAAGTTTGTTGATGCATGCACATGCAACAAAACAGGCTTTGAGCACCTAACTAACAACAAAGGAGTAGTGTACAAGGAGCAATTTTACCATCTGGAAGTTTACTGTAGGAATTCATCATTTCAAATAACATTAATTTAGATGGCGAAGATCTCTATCTTGGTTCATCCTTAAAGATTGGTTCGTATAAATTTATTACCTAAAGTGTGCTATATTATTTGATTGGTTATTACCAAATGATGTTCTTCAGTTCAGACTGCAGTTAAGTCTATGTTTTGATTTCCCAAGGTTCAAACAAATCATGCCTTCATTGACCTTCTCCATGCTAGAAATATTGAAAAAAAAAATGAAAACAATAAGTGGTTTTTGGCAATGGAAGATATGAAGTGGATTCAGCTATAAGTGCTACTGGAGATATGATGAAATTAACCATAACCATAATCTTAAGGCTAGGTAACTAATATATGCCTTCATTTGAACTGATTGATGTGTATCCATAAGTCTGGTCAAATATCATTGGCACAAAGGTATTTCTATTTCAATATGATGATTTAAAGCCGATGAAGTGTAGTTGCCACTTACAGTAGCAATGATCAAATTTTTGTCAAAATAGATTAGTACTTTGCATGTGTTTTGTGTTGGAAATGTAGTCACTTGCACTCATTCTGCTTTTTTATTGGCTCCTCTCTTGTATGTGATCTGCATCGCAGGAGAGTATCTGCAACTTGCCCAAAAGCATTTATGGATTGGGAGAAGGTGATTATACCATCTTTTTGTTTGTTCAACTTTCTGCACTGTAAGTTTCATGACCGTGGAATTGATATGTATTTTCTCAGAATCTTTATGACCAAATTTAGTATACACTACAAAAGAGCCAAGCAATAGTGTTTGTAAATGTCATTTTACCTATTTTCACACGAAGAGATTCAAGCGTGCAAAAGTAGCTATTGCTCGATTGAAGTTGAAGGATTTTGAATCTTCACGCCCGGAGTGTTGAAGCTGGGATTTATAAGTGAATGCATTGTTCTGATGAAAGTTACCTATTGTTCCTATTGAAAGATTCCCTTGTCACAATGAGAATACTTTGATACTTTTCTATGGTTGGTTAGACTTTGAAACATATACTTGCTTAAAAGAACTGTTGTAAACTGCCAGATCACATAGTAGCATGTTGGTTAATCTCTTACCAAAACTAGCAGGTTCAAGATGTGGTACTTTTGGATGAAGAATGTTCCACTTCTGCTCTACAAGAAGATACTCCTGATGAATGGTAATGTTATACTACGCTGTCTTCTTACGTCTGTTTAACTGTTTTCTTAGAAATACTTTCCTGGCCTCAGTGATATTTAAAACGTCTACTTCTTTACAGGAAGGAGGTAAAAGTATATTATCCGTCTAGGTGAGGTTGCATATGATGTATACCTAGCTATTTTGCGCAAATACATTCTTATCTCTCTTTTTTTCTTTAAAAAAAAATTTAAACAATCTAGTACCTCTTGATCAGGGATGACAGAGAAGCTGTTGAACTTTCTTACTCAGACATTAAATGCCTTGATCCAGAGTGCTATTTGTCATCACCTATTATGAATTTCTATATACAGTAAGTTCATGTTTCTGTCGCTTTATTGCTGTTGTTCTTAAATTAATTATTTTTATGTTCATTTATACAGCTATCAGTGTATGTGGGAAATTTTGTACCCACAAAGTGAAGTGCGGTGCTTTGTCTAAAACAAGGTTTACCGTGCCGTGCCGTTTCGAGTTTCGGTAACTTCGGATCTCGAGACGTGCCGACCGTGCCGACCGTGCCGATAATAAAATATTATTTTTATATTTATATTAAATTAAAATATTAAAAAAACACAAAAATAAATAAAAATAAAAAGAAACAAAATAAAAAAAAAATTTAAAAAATAAAAAGTAATTGTAGTATATTTTTAAACACATTTATAAATTATAAAAAAAATTCAAAAAAAAAAAAAAAAATGGTCCGCGCGCGTGCGCGGACCCAAATCAGGTCCGCGCGGACCCGATTTATCGGTCACGCGCAACACTGTTCATCGTCTTCCTCGCGAAGACGATGAACAGTGTTTATTAAAAAAAAAGCGGGAGCCGTCGGCTCGGCACCGTTCCAGTGCCGAGCGCCGGCGGCTCCGGCACGTTTCGGGCGGCACGGAGCGTGCCGCCCGAAACGTCGAACCTTGGTCTAAAAAGCATCATCTTTGTCTCTCTTTTCCCCCTATCTTGCCTCTGCCGCTCATTTTGTGATATTTTGTTGTCTTGGTCTCACCTGTACTGCTTTGCTAGTATTGTTAGTGTTTGCTGCGCGGTTGGGTGGCTTCAGCACAACCAATCTTTCATGTTTTAGTTAGCCAGCCTCTAGGAGATCATGTTTTGATGTATTGGAGAACGTTTGTTCAGATCAGGATACCAACCGATTCTTTTCTGCTTCTAACTTATGTAGCACCTTAATTGTCAGGTACCTTCAGAGGTCATCTCCAAATGGTGGTGCATCTAAAGGAAATTATCACATATTTAACACATATTTCTACAAGAAACTTGAGGAAGCTGTCTCTTCCAAGGTACCATATCTGGTAAAACTGTTGGTTGCGTCGATTTATTCCATTTTCCATTAATTTAAAAAATTGTAGGTCCTATCCATGCATTTTTGTTTTCTTTGTAATTATCATCATGGTAATTCCACTAATACTAGATATCATGTAATGCACCAGGAGAAAGTTATTTTAAGTAGCTCTTCTTGGTAATATTTCTCAGAATATTAACACACTGTTTTCTTTCCCTTTAGCACATGAACTATCATTGTTTGGTTGTTGAAAATATTTGTGCAGCTTAACAGCGAAAAAGTTGTTAGTTCCACCTTCAATTCTTGCCTCCATGGTAGGTATGTGCTGAGTTCCCCCTGGTTAATCTCAAAAGACAATTTGAAAGACAATTATTATGGCAATTATGGCAAAATACAGTTTGAGTTCCCCTTGGTTAATCTCAAAAGACAATTATGGCAACACCTGTATTCCTCGTCGATAGCATACTCCCGTAGCATTGGCGGTATTTTTCTTTGTGGTTCAAAACTTTGAATATTACATGACTACTTGCACTTCCTTTTTCTTTTCTACATTTCAACATTTCATGTAGTTGATCATGATGTATACATTGTATACTGCGTGCATGCTGAATATTTGTCCTGAACTATGATTTTAAATGACTCCGCAAACGGATTTAATATTTTCTTGAGATATTTTGACTTATGACAACCGTCATTCTTCAACTACAGTGGGAGGAACTAGCCATATTCTTTTCACGTGAAATGATTGCATTAAACATTAGGAATTGCATTAACAAGCAGCTTCTGATGGGATTCCATTATTAACTAGGCCTTGGGGGCATAGCTTATGAGTCCACTTGTTGGCCACTAGGCACCTTTATGTGGTGAACAATATTCCACGTACCACAATTAATTTTTGGAAAAAATGTATTTATTTATTTACTAGAAAAACACTATTTTGAGTAAGGTGATTGCCAACAAGAAAGCATTAGTGTTAAGGACTGAACTATATGAAGAATTCTTCTTAGAGTTCGAAGAATTGGAAGCTGTTCCACTGAGACGGATTGTTGAATTAGTACAAAATGTTGAGAGGAATTATTTATTTAGCACTCTTATAGCCCTTCAATTTTGGATTTTTTAACAAAAATTGGATCTACAACAACTATTAGACAGCCCAATGTCTACTTGTTTCTCTTAGTTGGCCAACTTCGGATCACCATTCTCAGGCCATAATCTAGGTTGGGCTGGGGCTTTAAAGTTTTTAAGGTGAATGAAATTGCTGGACCATAGTAGAGGCCGGTGTCCTTGCCCATTTACACCTTTCTCCTTTTACTTGTGACTCCGTCTTGATAGTCTCGTCTCTCTTTTTTTTTTTTTTTTTTCAAAGTTTAAGGTGCCGTCTTGTGCCGCATTTCAGTCAAACTTGTGACATGACGATGGTGCCATGCCGATATATATTAGTTGTTATTTTTAAAAATAAAAATTCAAATTCAAATATAAGATTTTTCGGCACGTGCCGTGCTGACAACTGCCGGAACAAGCATGTGCCGTCTGGCACCTAAAATCATACTTTATTTCCACCTTGCTATATGCAAGTCAACCAACACCCCTTCCTTCTTTGCCAAAGCTCTTCATGCTTTTGGCACCCTCACTTTCACCTATGTATTGACATCACCTTTGTAATTTTAGGCATTGCCTCTCTTTTTTTGACATTGCGGCACATGATCTCAGCAAGAATCTAGTTCTTACCCTTACCCTTGGTTGGATTATTGCAATCGCTCTCTTTTTACCATCAAACTCATTTTTCTTTGCCTAGATTCATTCTTGCTATAGCCAAGTGCATTTCCTTTGTTTGATCCGATAACAACAGCTATATACCAATACCTTATTATTGATAACGTTTGGGGTACACAGGGGGTTTAGATTATGTATTTTATGGGTGAATGCATTCTAGTGACCTTACGGAGCTCCACATAGCTGCTTGCTCTCTTGCATGTCACTTGCCATCACTACTTTGTATGAGCACAATGGTGGGAATCTTCAGTCTGCACAAATCTCCTTTATGCTCATTGATGAAGACAAGTTCCCTTGCAATGATGAGTCCCGCTTCCTTTGTTGTTTTCTCCGCGAAACCATCTCCAGACTCCCTTGCTCCACCCTAAGTACGTCAAACTCGCTTCCTTCACATGCTGTGTCGTTAATGCTTCCAATATGATCGTTGATGCTACAATCACTGCCATTGTTATGGAATAATTATATTCAGGCTAGCCCGGACGTAATCACTTCATTATGGAAAAATTAGGATATGGATTGGGACGAATTGGGGCGTAGTGTTTGATGAATGGACTTTGTACCAAGTAGACCTAATTGAAATAATTAGGCCTTTGCCCTGGCCGTACCTTCTAAACCCAAGATCTGGCTCTATTTGAACTCTATAATAAAAGAAGGTTTGGCTATTCTTCAACTGCTAGATGGATTGTTGGGTACTCATCATGTTGGCTTTTATCTCTATTGCAATCAGACATGTTGTTTCTTAGGTGCTTGGTTGTTCGATTTACTTTGCATTAGTTGGTCGCTCTTTTCTCATGACAGGGATGCTAGCTGCCTAGGACCTTATTTTAAGTAGGTTTTTGTAGATCTTGCTATTTTCTTTCAGTACTTGGTTTTGGGGATTGATGTTCTACAAACTTAATTTCTTGTCTCATTTATTTTTCCTGGCTCGCTAAATTGTCATGAATTTTGATCTTCTGATTTTTAGGGTGACATGACTGATTGTTTCTTAAAATTACGTCGCTGGTGGAAAGGTGTACAATTGTTTCGAAAAGCATATGTTTTAATACCAATCCATGGAGAGTAAGTTGACTTTTGCTCACCTAAACAGAATTGGAACATGAAGTAACTTTTTTGTTTGTTTAGCCAATGGAATGAAAGTTTTGATCTCTGTTTGTCCATCTAGTTGCAATATGTTTCATGAACCAAAAGATATTGGAAGGCTGTCAGTTTGATAGGTTCTTGCTCGGCATCTTGTTTTGCTTGAAATTAATATTAATTCATGTTCACATCCCGTCCGGAAGCATGACATATAGATTTAACTGCGTAAAATTTTGATATTATACGTTAGCCGTAATCCTAAATAGTGTATGACCAACTTCGACAGTGAAACAGCTGAACGGTTGGAATCCAACAGTGTTCTTACTTATTTTATTACACTTGAAATGATAAAGAAACAAACCAACGAAAACTAAAGCAAAATCAGTGGCAGCCCATCTCATTCTAAAGACTTTGTTACTCCGACCCTCCAAAATGATAGCCATAGTCGTCAGTATGGAATTTTGCTGTACACTTGAGATTCATGTACTAGTTGTGGATTATTATGATTCTTTGATGAAGAGTTTAGTGTAGAGGAGCGATAATCAACTTTTAGAATTATAACATGGATATGTATATATTGATATTTTCAAGAAATCTTATAAAAGAATTGGATGACCTGTCTCTGTTTCACATTAAAGATTCTTTTATCCCATAGTCCTACTTCCACAATTTTTATTAGTTGACAAATCTATTTTATTTGTTGATTAGTTGACAAATCTTCCACTTGGATAAGTATCCCTACCCTATGTATGTGTCAGTTTGAAGGCAACATAGTTTAGAGGTGCATTAGCTCAAGATGTTGTTGAAGTGAGGTTTACTTGTAAGCAGCATTATGTAGAATCCTGTGACTGAAAGTGAAGCGGTATGTATATATTTTTGTACATGCGAGTTTGAAATGATTCAAGCTTGTCTATCGTGTCTTGCAGTTTTCTTAGTTCACTTTAGGGCCTGTTTATTTAGACAGGAAAGTGGAAAAATGGAGAGAAGTGAGAAATTGGGGCAATATAACAGTCGATTTCCTTGTTTATTTTGATTTTTTGTGCTTTTCCCCCTGAACCTTTTTTGGTGTTTTGGAAGAATTGAAATGTTACCTGACTTCAATTTTTGAAGTGTGATCTTAACTGCTTCATTAGTCTGATCTTTCGCTGTATTTTCATTACCTCCAGCCTTTATAACTCTAGTGGAAAACTGAATACTTATATGTAAACTTGCTTCATATTTGTCCATTTACTTACTCCATGCCTTCTTGATCAGCTTGCATTGGAGTTTGGTGATAATATGCTTTCCTGGAAAGGAAGATGATTGGGGTCCTATAATACTTCATTTGGATTCGTTGGGAATTCATACAAGTAGACCAATATTTCGCATCATTGATAGGTATGTTCTTATCTATGGCTGGCTCATTACTATGCTGTGGACGTTGTTCAAGTTTGATCTGTCATTCCTTTCAAAATTACCCCAATTTGTTTGCATCAACTTTTAATAGCTTTTAGGAGGGGAGATCATAAATCATGTTTTTAATGCTTTTTTAAAAAATCATTATTTCGGCCATCGTGTTATAACCTCAGCTTCATTTGAGCACTTATAATGATCCTTCGCAGCTAAAGGATATTTGAAACTTCTTTAAATGAAGTGGGCAATCGTTCTCATACTAGTAGTAATTATCCAACTAGACACCATGAAGTGCATGCCTCAAGAGAAAGCTAAAACAAATGCCCATATATGTAACCTCATCCAGACTCAAAAAATACGGCTCATGTATGTGGTGCTCTTCTAGCCTCAAAAACAAATGCACAATTTCATCAAAGAACAATGCATGAACACCTATAAAGGACATTGAAGTAGCATCCGTCTACTGTATATGTCTGTTAAGCTTTTTGAAATCTGCATAAAGTACATTGGATATGCGATAATGATTTCCATAGTGCTATTATGTGAGAAGAGCATACAGAATTGCTGTAGCTTGTTGACGAGTTCTACTTATGATCTGAATTGCAAAGAAATATTTGGTTTCTTTTTTTTTTTGGCAGTTTTATAAAATGTGAATGGGAATATCTATGCAAAGAATCTCCTACGAACTTGCCTTTTTCAAAGAGAATATGGAAAAGTCTCCCTCATCGAATTGATGTGATGAACATCGAGGTAACGCATTTCCCAAGAGAATTGGATTCCCTATTTTTTATTTCCTTCGAATTAAGGGATGCTTATGGTTTTGCGACTATATAAGCATGAAGGTCACTTGGACAGAATCAGCTGTTCCAATTAGAATGTAACGCATTGTAGCTATGCGAGTTTTCTTAAATAACACAAGTAGGTCCATATTGAAGTATTTAACATCACTTAATCCAGCTGGTATAAGGTATCCGGCTGACCGTATTTTAGAAATCTACAAGTTTACTTAAAATAAATTGTTTAAACACTTAGAAAAGCCTCTTTCTGCTAGATGCCTCCAAAATCCACTGAATTACTGTGGAATCTAGTGATTTTAGATCTATGTAAATAAGTACACATAGAAATGACTTTGTTTTAGTTGTTGATTTACACAACTTTGACATGCTATGTTACCTTAACACTTGTACTAGTTGAATTTAACTTAAGGCACTCTAATAGCTAGATTAATTGTAAACTGGTTAAGAATATTACTGTTATGCACTTTCCTAGAACCCATAGGACGGCCTGCTTGTATCAATTATTAAAGCTATGGGTATAAGAGCTGTCTAAAAATGATTCCTGCGTATGCAATATCGGCATTCGTACTGCTTGCTCGTGCTTCCTTCTTGTATTTTATCGAGTCCGTAAGCGACTGGTTTTGTTAGGATGAAATTGTTTATTTGTTTGCATTAATATGTCGGTTAATCACATTGAGGTATAAATCAATTGTCACTTTGGTTACTTCTGATTGGCGCTTCGCTCCGAATCCTTCTGGACCAAGGATCTTGCTAAAAGTTGTTTTTATACTAACAGTGAGCGCCTGTTAATTCCAGGTCCCTCGGCAAAGTAATGAATACGATTGTGGCGTCTTCGTGCTTTATTTCATGGAGAGATTCATCAGAGATGCACCCCAAAGGCTTAGAAAGAGAGATATCTCCATGGTTATTAACAGCAGAAATATTTAACTTAAAAATCTCCTCTTCTCGTGTTTTAATAATCTTTTTTATTACTTGAACAGTTTGGCAGCAGATGGTTCAAACCTCGAGAGGCATCCAGCTTGAGAAGTCGAATACGGAATCTGCTTCTAGAAGAATTCCAGAGCGCTAGGTTAGAGAACGGAAAAATGGATTCATCCCCAAAGCATTCAACAGATAGCGATGTCGAACAAGACGGAACTTCGTAGTGCTATACAGAACACCAGAATTTTCTATTCTGTTTTATTGGGTAATGAAAGACAAATTTCGGATGATCGGGAGCTGTCGTGGTTCTAATATATCCATCTTCGTATATAGCAGGTTTTGGGAGGTGCACAGCCAGAAATTCAAATGGCGATGCGAATGCTCGAGGTAAATAGATTTGAATTGTTAGTAGAGCTGGCGACTCACCGGATTTTGCTGCATTACGATTTTAGTCGACTTGACCTACTGCTATACAATGGATCCAAGGTAAAACCCTAGAAGAAGCGTGATCTTGTAAATACTTTGATCTTGTCGGGGATTAAAATTGTTTATCGTCGTCGACTTAATTTGTAATCCGTCTTGGTTGGTGGTTTATTATGAGTTCCGCAGCAATTTGTTTCTTGATGCAAGCAGGGGTTATAAATGGTGATCATTCTGGGCTTTTTAGGATCGGACCCGCGCTAAATATTTTGAAGGTACAGTCGGTTCTGTTGTTTATTTTTGTTCGATGTCGCTAATCAAAGTTTGAATTTCTGAAAAAGATGGGTGCAGATCCACTGGGAACTCCTTTTTCTGTTGTTTTGAGGGGTGAAAACTGTTAAATCTCTTGTCCACCCTCCTTGGGATGGGTGTCCGGAGATGGAGACTGTAGATTTTAGGATGGACAAACGGAGTAGCAACTGTTATAGTTGGATTGGATACTCCTTAACTGTTATCATTCCCGTGTAGCAGCTGTTAAACTTGAGGATGACTGATGGAGTGACTCATATCACACCTTCCATCTCCAGACATTTTTTTAGTAGATTTAGGATGAAAATAAGAGACATCTGTGATCATGTGATCACGTACAAATATCTCAAATGTCGTATACATCACAAGCGTGAAGATTTCTAACCGTACACGTGTCACAATTTGTCCACCAAACTCTCCCAAAACAACAAAAGATGGAAGTCCAGCAATAGATGCTACAAATTCAAAAATCCAGAGTTTATACATGATAATCAAATCGTAAAATGCAAAATTCTCCCAAATATTGGGATACACAGGTAATATTATACCAAGCTTATTAAGAAAAATGTTCCATGTATAAGCCAATAGATTTAGCAACTCGGTCACTGACGTACTCTTAATCATAAAATTGTATAACTAACAAATTCATGGTGACCAGGTAAGTTTTTATTCGACGGTTAATCCAAGTTTTTACATATACGTATACACCCTGAATACGGCGCAGGCATACGATATTATGAGAAAATATAGAAAATATCAAAATTTATCAAATGAGATCGACAAAAATGAAGCTGAAAGAAAGGGGGGAAAAACCCACAACAAAAAAGTTGCTTCCATCATTTATGCAGCCACATTGAGAGCATATTTCAGTTAAATTTACAGGATAATCTAAATTTTAAAAGATAATATTCATATTACGAGATGCGGTTGTAGTAATCAACATGTCTAACCAACTTTGAAGATGCACGGAGTGATTCAACCAAATATCCCATAAATAGCACCGGATGTCCACAGTTCGACGAGTTACGACAAGGCCGACAAGTCAGCAGCCAACTGGACAATTGTTTTCACTTTTCTAATTCCGTCGAGGAATGACTGGATTTGCACGAGCAATTATCCAAGTAAACAACTTGACATCTCTGGTGCTACTTAATTTACAGTATCAAAGATAAAAATGCTTGAGCTCCCAAAAAAAACCCCAAAAATTTCCCGAACTCTATTTCGCTGAATTTACGCAAGAAGAGAGATTCTAGGAGAAATTTGGAAAAAAATAAAATAAAATTTGTGAGCTCCAGCAGTAGTCGTCTAAATATATCACGGGCCACGGTACTTGCGGAAGCATAAACATCCTTGCTGTTGATCCGACGGGATCATGCCTCCACCCTTGGATGTATCAATGGCCTCTAGCATGGCCACTACCTCATCCATCTCTGGTCTCTTATCCGGGTTTGCATCCCAGCACCTCTTCATCACATTAGCCAAAGAGCTCGGGCAACATCGCGGTATCTCAGGCCTCAGATTCTAATTAAAAAAAATAATAATAAATGAAAGAATAATCTTCAGTCACATTTTCATGCAAAGAAAGTAAGTAGCTCTAGTCCCCCGCCCTTGGATGAAACGGCCGGGGCGCTCGCCTCAAGAAGCGAGCGCCGGCGTACGAACCCCCGGGGGTGCCTGTGATGGGGATGTGCCCGTGACCGCGAGTTTACAGCGATTGCGGAAAAACTGGTGGTTGGGTAACTCCCAGTACTCCATGTCTGGGGGGTGGACGCCAGGCCGGGATTTTACTCTCCTGCGTGCACCTGAGTCTAAAATGGTCCTATAGGTGTGCGTAGAAAACTGTGGTCCGCGAATTAGCTGAGACCCAGGGAGGGGTTTCGCCCCGTTATCTCAAAAAAAAAGAAGTCAGTAGCTCTCAAACTTGGCTGAAAATTTCACTGGAATTACTCATACATGGATTGCACTATGTCATGTTCAAAATTCAACTACAGGTCTATTTCATAACGGAGTAACACTTTATCATGTAACTGGGGAGGGATTTTTCGTTCATGTACCTGTCGAACAACGGCAGATGTGACCTCGGAGAAGCTGAGATCAGGATACGGCATATCACAGCAGTAGATCTCCCATAAGCAAATTCCGAAACTATAAACATCGCATTTTCTGTTATAGGGATTTCCATTGAGGACCTGAAATTAATTCAAATTCGAGCAACTGATGCTTGTTCGACCAACGAGCGAAGGCACAAAAGAATATATGATGCCACCGAAAGAATATATGATGTAAAAATTAGAATGGCTTACACTAAAAAAAATTTCAATTAGAAAGTAAAAAACAGATATTATGATTTTCATGTCATAAAGCAGATTCAAGGAGGTGGTGGAAGAACAATGAATCCCATCGGAGGGACCAAAGAAAAAATAGCAAATGTGGCGTACCTCAGGTGCCATATAGCCAAGAGTTCCAGTTTCACCGGTCATGTCGTTAGGATTTTGGGCTTCGATTCGAGCAACACCAAAGTCAGCTATTTTCACGGTCCTCGTTCTGTCAAGAAGCATATTTTCTGTCTTAACATCCCTATGCACAATCTTTTCCGTATGAAGATAACTCAATCTACAAACAGAAAACTATTATCAGCATCAGATATTCACTTAGGCTTAAGTATCGAAGTAGTAGTAGGATATCTTAATAGTGCTTGATTAAAAAAAAAAAAAAGTCTGAAATTTACCCTCTTGCTAGATCAAGAGCAATTTGGATGACGACTTTGAAGGCTAGCTTTTTTCTCCTGTTTTTTATAAGATATGTTTTCAGTGCACCTCCGGGAAGGTACTCAACGACAACACAGCAAATATTGTTCGGCATGCCAACACGGCCATTTTCTGTTTGTATATTCAGATCTGTTGCACCCATTATCGCCCCTATGAACTGTAAAAGATGATAGACACTTATCAATATAGAAGCTTGGGGAACCCAATAATTCGAAGATGGAATTCTAAGATAAAGATTGAAGCTGAGGCAGAAGGCTCCAAGTAGGGCTGAGCATTACCGAACTTACCCGAAAAACCGACCCGACTTAAATCCACCTATTTTTTTAGATTCAGTTGCAAATTGATACATGCTTACAGATTAGATCACAGAAGATCAGAATACAAAAGTCTCTGCATTCTATATATATATATATATAATATATTATATATATATATGTATATATATATATATATATAATATATATATATATATAAAACAACTTTTTTTTGAGATAACGAGGCGAAATCTCTTTCTGGGTCTCCGCTAACTCGCGGACCACAGTTTTCTACGCACACCTATAGGACCATTTTGGATCCAGGTGCACGCAGGAGAGTAAAACCCCGGCCTGTCGTCTGCCCCCGGACGAGACATGGAGTATTGGGAGTTACCCAGCCACCAGCTTCCCCGTGACCGCTGTAAACACGCGGCCCCAGACACATCCCCATTTCAGGCACCCTCGGGGATTTGAACCCGGCGCTCGCTTCCTGAGGCGAGCGCCCCGGCCGTCCCACCCAGGGGCGGAGGACCAATCTATATATTAATATCAATTGCTAAGTGATGACTTTCAGCTGCTGTGAATGAAAGAGTTAACAATGTTCATGGACGAAGCACATTATCAGAATGTGAAAGGGAAACCTTTACGAAAAAAGTATGATGAACATCGAAAAAAGTATGATGAACATGGAAGTGAAGCATGTCAAACTATGTTATAATTGTGATTGCTTATGAATCTCTACTTTTATTTTGGCCCGTTGATATTCTCCTTCGGGGAATTGAACCCATGCACTCACCCTTATTGGGGAATTTCGTAACCACCACTTTAAATGAACTTGTTTAATATGTAGCAAAATGCTTCCAGCACTGGATTTATCATCATTAAGGAACACTCTAGTCCACATCAGTAGGTTAAAATATAAAATAAAGATAAGTCCATAGGAACGAGGATTACTTTCTAGTTGAATATCCAAGAAAATATAGTTTCTAACAAGACGATAGCATCTGTGCGTAGAGTTAGTACATTGAAGCAGGCCAATTACATTTGACATTAGTTGGTCATCTAAGATCCAGGGAAAAACTTTGTACTGTTTTGGGAGCTCTTTCACCAATTCCTATGATCATTGTCAAGGTTATTAATCTTAAGCATATAGCTTTCAATCACATAAAGGTACGAAGGAGATTGGAGACCAAAAGGGTAACCAAAATCATTTATATAGCATCATGCATAAGGTTATAGTTCAGTATTACCAAGCACTACAAGATAGGTACAAAGCCGCATATGCTCATGGGAAAGATACTACTTCAAAATTTATATGAACAAAGTCAACAGCCGTATGTTTCAAGGTACCAAGATCGTAGAAAAGGGAAACACCTAAGAAGACTTCACATTGGTTTCTTTCAGCTGGTAATGAAACAGTAGATTAGTATATATATATATATATATATATATATATATATATATATATAAACCTTATCAGAGTATTGGTTGGACCCATAAGGGAAAGATATATCTACTAATGCAAAGTCCAAGATGAAATTGAAACTAGAATGGAGATTGTAATTAACATTGACAAACGCTATAAACAAATTGCAAGTACAGCCATGCCATGGAAAGTGGAGTCAGCAGATATATGGAAAAACCAGCAAGAAATAGAAGAGTACTGATCCCGTAGGGTCGACTGCACCGTATTATGGTGCAGTCGACCCTATATACGCGTAAAAATACGTGTTTTTTGTAAAAACTTCCAACATGAAAGTTATAGATTTTGATGAAACACACAACTTTCATGTTGAAAATTTTTCCAAAAAATACTTCTAAATAGGTGTTTTGGGGCTCGGAAGCTTAACGGGTTCTGCAAGTTCATTTCGAAACCCGTTAAGCTTCGGAACCCCAAAACACCTATTTAGAAATATTTTTTGGAAATTCAACATGAAAGTTTCATATTTCATCAAGATCTACAACTTTCATGTTAAAAGTTTTTACAGAAAATAAACGCAGATAGGTGTTTTAGGGGGTCGACTGCACCGTATGACCCGCACCGTAATACGGTGCAGTCAACCCCATGGGATCGTTTTCGGAAATAGAAACTACTACTTGTTATCGATGTTTGTGATGAAAAGAAGATATATAACAAGGCAAATAGAAACTACCAGAATCCCAAACAATTTCTCCACTCAATAACATTGGTTCGTTCAATAGCAAATATCCCCAGAAGGGCCAGAACACACAGAACTAGCCTCTATAACCAGCGAGCAAATATAATAAAACATACTGAACATCTAGCCTCTAAACTAGGAAGTACAATGAAAATGGTAGCATACACAGAAGAAAGAAAAGGAAGCAACTAGATGATTGTTGAGTACTTAAATTGAAATAAAGAGAGGATTGCTTCACCTTAGTCACATTGGGATGATCGAGCTTATGCCAAACTGAGACTTCCTGAGAAAAAGCCGAGCGGAGTGCACCAATTTCAGCCTCTGATCTCTGGCCTTCCTCACCCCAATCAAGTAATTTCACTGTTTAGGCAGAACATAAAAGTTAAAAGTAAGAATCAAGAAGTGCTTATCAGTATTTGCCGACAGAAATAGCAAGTTCAATTCCGACAAAGTGATCGACCATGACTGCAGCTAGTAACACTGAATATCCAACAGTAAGAATCATGACAATTTGCAAGGGATGCTGCGAAGAAAAATTGCTAGAGTTGGGAAAATAAAGAAACATGTATCCCAATACAACAAGAACAACAATAACAAACTTTTCCTACTAGGTGGGCTCGGCTATATGGATCATTGTACACTTTGCTCTTTTGGATCATGTCTTCATGCAAATCAAGTAAATCTCCGCCCAACGCTTTCAATGCCTTTCACTCCGCCTCTTTATATGGATCATCTCTAACACTTAACAGGTCCTACTTGTCGTGTCGATTCGTCTTAGCTTTATGTGTCCAAGCCACCTCAAACAATTTTCTTTTATCTTGGTCTTTATCGGCTCTAGACAAACTTTCTTCCTAATCACTTCATTTTTAACCTGGTGCTTAATTTTGTGTACTTACATCTACCGCAACATTCACATTCCCACCCAACATAATTTCTACACGTGCACTATGTTTCAAAGTCCAAAATTCTGATCATAAAGTATTGTCGGCCTTATCATCATCCTATATAATGTTTCTCAAGTTAAATGGTCTCTTGCTGTCACAAACAGTCCAGAGACGCTTCTCCATTCCCATCCCACTTCTATCTTGCCTGTGATATCCTATCCATTTCATTGTTCTGCAATCTGTACATATGATCGAATATGAAGGATAGAAACAATGAAGTATGGAATTACTTCCACTCGCTTTAAGACAAACTTTTCTTTCCTCTTCCTTCTCTATTTATTAGATACAGAAATTGAATGAAACAAAGAGCACAAGTTATGGAAATACTCATAAATCCATGCATAATAGAATTTGGACAAAGTAAAGGGATGTTTTCATGCATCTCCAAATATATATATGTATATATATATATATATATATATATGCAATTTACAGAAAAGTTGAAGATTTATGTCAGAAACAAGGCATACATATCAATTGATTCAAAAGGTCTGCAGAAAAGGATATTCTTGCAGATTGAGTGTACAAAATACAATGATGTTCTAGTAACTCAAATAAGACTGAACTACGAAATGGTGGGTTAAACAAAACATGTCATCATCATTTCATCACACATCATTCCTCCATCCATGTTACCATGTTCTAAGTATTCGTCATTAACCATCATCCCTATCTTGTAGATTCAGCGACTGACTCTACTAATAGAAAGAAAAAGTTTATTACGGATTTCTACTTTACTTCCTAGAACTCCAGGATTGCTTCTCTAACCTCCTGACACCAATTAAAATGTCCTAAAATTTTGGGTTTTGAATTCAGAATTGTTACTTGTCCAATACATGTGGGAGGAATGTGGTACCCAAAACAGAGGACTGCGGACATAGAAGCTTACTAGAAGGTTTAGTTTCCTGGGATGTAACTGATAGACATTAGTTTACAGCTTGCTGATTGAAAGAATGACCACCAGCATGTCTGTAACCTTTCTTCTACTCAAACAAGTAGATAGAATCATTATAGTCACGTCCTTTTATTTTTAATGTCAACTCTGTAACATAACATTACTTCTACTAAAACAAGACGATAGAATCATCCTCGCATCAAGTTTTTAAATGTTCACTACTCTTATAATAATACCTTTATGATCTATTTATAGATAAGTTTCCTGAAAAAATAAATAAAAGCATATAGAGGCTGCTTTACATCAGGATGCTTTAAATTGAAAGCATATAGAGGCTGCTTGACATTAGGATACTTAAAAGTGGTCTAGATGATTATGAAGAATCGAGATAAAATACATTTTTTATCAACGGGTCAACATCTCATCTGCAAGGATCACAAGAAATTCTTTACCA
Organism: Xerophyta viscosa; assembly: GCA_002076135.1. Taxonomy (NCBI): domain Eukaryota; kingdom Viridiplantae; phylum Streptophyta; class Magnoliopsida; order Pandanales; family Velloziaceae; genus Xerophyta; species Xerophyta viscosa. The sequence goes on along the minus strand of MJHO01000095.1, from coordinate 575,883 downwards.
TCACAAATTTAATGCAGTTATACGAACCTTCTAAAAAGAAAAGTGATGTGATAAATGTCACGAGAACTACTGGCAAACCTTCACACTATCCAGCAGCCCATGTGATATTCACAAGCATTTAGATGTCCCAATTAATGCCATAACTAGAATCACCGCTAGTTCCAACTGGCATTTTAGTGATTATGAGGATGCAAAAAAACAAAACAAATAAACAAAGTGAGAAAGCCAGAGAAAGATAACTCTTCAGTACTCAGAAACAAGAGCTACAGGAAATGCTGCTGGTAAAACATGAAATCATTTACTATCTAGAAGCAGAAGGCCACTTTACAACTTGCATCAGCAATTTATTTGCACAAGAAGCTGTCAATATTCTCCATATGGCGGAAAAATATTTACACAAAACTGATCTTTAAAAAAAAAAAAAAAAAAAACTGCGGAGACATAGTTGCACAAAATCCGATTGCACATCTTCGAGTTCCAGTACCAAAAAAAAAAAAAAAAAAAAACTATAAACCATAAAAGGTATTTTTATCAGAAAAGATTAAAAAATCGAAGCCTATGAAAAGGGTATTCAGTAATTCTGTTAATCATATGTCGAACTCTTTTTCAACAAAAAGAAAATTGGAAATAAGGAAACGACATGCAATGATATTTTAATAACCGCATATGGTTCTTGCACAACCAAGAAAGCATACGGAGGCATCATAATTGCCATAAAACTATATCTGCTGAACTTAGAATATAGGTCTGAGAGCAGGCAAAATAGTGAGAGAACGAGAGAGAGAGCGAGAGAGAGAGAGAGAGAGAGAGAGAGACTGCATCAAAATAGGTCTAATTGACACTTAACCTGATTGCACAAACACAAAGACATAAAGGGATTCACTAGGCTGAAAAGGGTGTCCTAAAGCATTTTTTCATCAATAAGGAACAAAATGAGTACTAAACAAGACTAGAATGGTATAATAAACCGATTGTAGAATCACTATAAACCATCAAAAGATGCACTGAAGTAGACCGTAGCTCAAATTAATTCTGTAAGAACAAAAAAAAAAGAAATTATACAACTTAAAAAATAAAAGAAATTCCGACTGTTTTAGCCGATTGTGAAAAAACTAAATCCGAATTACTACCAATTACCAATTTATTTGGTAATAATTCAACATAAAAACATCAATCTGTCCCACAATCAGCACCCAAAACCAAAGTTTTCAAATAACTTGAAAAATAAAAGAATAAGCTCAGAGCCATGACATGTAGATTCTGAAGCATAAACATTTGTGCCTCTCCAATGTTCAATCTTTCCCAAACTAAATTAATATCAACAAAGGAATTAGAGGCCCTATGAGCTACTGATGGATGAAATTAACATCTTTCTGTTTTCTAACAACCGTGAAAATCTAAAACAGAGCCCACCAACCTACTACAGCCATAGTGGCACTAGCCCGCAACTTGAATCCAGCTCTTGTCTAAGTAATGCATAGCGATTTTTTATTTGCTCTAGATAGCAATCTCTAAAGGGCCACACCTGAGGTTCTAAGTTGAATCACAGGTTGGGGAGCTCAACCAACACTAACCCCGCGAATCCAAATCTGACAAACAGGAGTGATCCTAGGAGCGACTGGTCTTAGCTAGCAGCGAAATTTGGAGGGCTTACTTTCTAAGGCTGCCAACCTACCAAATCCGAATGGCATTAGCCCCTTCAGATTGAGCTCTTAACACGTCATGAATGAGAATGCGACTCTGACAAAAGAAAAGGAGTGACACAAGGAGCGACGGGTCTTACCGGCGACATCCTGACCGTCGTAGACGCCGCGATGGACGGTCCCGAAGGTGCCGCGCGCGATGACACCTTTAACGACCAGCTTCGAGGGATCGATCTCCCAGTCCTCGCTCACAATCTTCTTCTTCTTCTTCTTGATCTGCAGCTGTTGATTCTCTTGTTGTTGTTGTTGTTCTGTCTCTCTCGTGCTCTTGCTCTTGTCCACGGTCCATGCGCGGCTCAGATGCCTCTCCAGCTGCTCGTCCAAGCTCTTCAGATCGATCTGGTCCGCCCTCACGAACCCATCTCCACCTTCCCCCATCTTTGACTCTTGAATGAATGATTCTGGTTCTCCTGTGGTTTGGAGGTGCTACGATGGGTGTTGTTCCATGTGAGAGCAGCACATGGAGTGCTTGTAAGCAACTTGTTAATGGCGTCGTCTCCTTTTGTTGCTTTGCCGTTCGCTTCTTCTCCCTCACTCGCTACTGCTTTTTTCTTTATATAGTATATAACATACTGAACTTTTATTTATTATTTATTTTTTGGAATTTACTGCAGTCCCATGCCAAAGAATTATATAATATTATTAATTAATCATTAACCAACCAGTATTATCCGAATTATTTTTATGCTGAAGAAATAGCACATATCTAAATTTGTAGCTGCTAAATTTGAAGTTTGACTGCTTAATAGTACATAAAAGTAGCTCAAATTAAATTTCATAATTTTAAATTTTTAGAAAAGTGGGCTCTACTTTACCACAATAAATAGGTGATTGTGTTTTAATATTATAGAGTTAAAATCTGATATTTCGTTCAGTTAATAGCCCACAAACCAAATTTGACGGCCCAATTTTGAACCTACGCCAGCCTCCCGCGCCGCATTCTCCTTCTCTAGCGATCCAAGCCATAGCCACATGGTAATAGGAGGTGCCGCCCGCTTATAAGATGGTTTCATCCGCTTAACTAGCCGATGTGGGACAAAAAAAAAAAAGATAATGTTGCCGAGTCCGACCCATTAATCCGATTTTTCGTCCGAACATGCGAAAAATGCGTTTTACCACGTGGAAAAATACGTTTTACTGCATTGAGAAACATGTTTCCCAGCGTTCGAACGATTTTCGGATTAATGGGTCGGGCTCTTTAGCATTTTCCAAAAAAAAAAAAGAGGTTGTACGCTAATTTTAGGTTTGGGAAAATTTTTACTATGATCTTGGTGATATTTATTTATTTTTTCAAAATTTTTTGCTTGTCATGAAATGTTAGATTTCTTGTGGTTTTGATCCATTCTAAAACTGGGGCATACAGCTTGAACTTTATTAAAAAATTCTTTATTTTGATTTTTTTTTTAAAGTATTTCTGCAAACTGAAGTTGCATAGAGAGAACAAATGAAGTAATCTGAATTCACCACCAGAGATGTAATAAATTCACCAACAAATGAAGATATATCAGATACACCCATCCCGAGACACACGACTCACGCTCATCCCTAGGATGCACCGGCGAGAGATCAGACGGTCGAATTCTACACAAAATTAGTTATCATTATATTTTCTATTCAAATACTTTAGAGCTGCATACATTCCATTGAGCAAGTACCAACTTTATACATCACTAACATTAATCTGCATACAAAAGTTTCGAAAGTAGTACTACATATTCGATCCATTCCTTCCGAATTACAAGTAGCGAAAAGGAAACTACGACGATGATCTCGTCATCTCGATACATCTTGCACGATGTTCTGGCGCGTAAAAAATTGTCGGTCGATGAACAGCTTCTCACTGTACCAACTCACTGAGTCTTCCTGATATTCTTGAAACATCTAAACCTGTTCTTGTTGAAATAGGCTGCAGAAAGAATGAATCATATTCAATCAATCACCAAATTCAAAGTATACAAAATGATTCAACTTCTAATTATTATGCGGAGTTTCGTTTTTCTTTAAAACAGATATCTGCCACAGCGGACATATATATATATATATATAGGTTGAGAAAATTACTTGAGAGTGGATGGTATGGAAGATCTTGTCGCCAACAATGGAAAAACTGGCATTAACAACCTCTGCACCCTCTTCGGCAAGGATTCTGATAACCTCATGGAACGTGAAGTTTTTTTCGAGACCGCTTATCAGAATCACTTCTAAGTTTGAATCCACCTGTCGAACTTCGATTACGGGCATTTTGTAGCTCATTTTCATGCCATTATTGATGTCATCGTTGATTCTGTTGATGTTCTTGACGAGTTCCTTTCTTTTCTTCAGCTTCTCAATTCTTTCTTTAAGATTCTGTATGTAAGATGCTGCGTAGTCAATGTTATCTAGCTGGGTCACTGTGTCCTGCAGATAATCGAAATCTATTTGAGAAAATTGATATTTTTATCTTTAACCATTGATAATAGACCAACTAATAAAATCACATAATTAAAAACACGGTATTTAGTCTTTGCACGAACATATTATAAATCGTCACGATAACTATCGCTTAGCATATAGGGTGGTGGAATATAACGGTGGTAGGATGGGTCTCAGAAAGCCCCCTACTCCGGATTCGACTCCTCGTGCAGTCAGTCGCGTAAAAAATATGCTGCTTTGGAGAGTACGCACATGTATGCCCTCTCGCGTGCACGGGAGAACTTCTGGAGTGACAGGGCGCTCCTTGAAAAGCCAGGTGGGGGCCATATGCGGGTATAGTCATAGCTCTATCGCTTAGCATCTTATACCATCAAAAGTGACCTTAAATATTCTTGTATCAGGTAGAAAGTTACGGCGAAAACAATTTGAAATATTCTAGAAAATCTAGGATGTGGTATGGTTTGAAATCTGCCATTCTTAAAAAAAAAAAAGCAAAAAAAAAAAAGAAAAATAAAAAAGAAAGAGTAAAAATTTTGGAAAGCGATGGAAGGTGTGAAGCTAGCAACCAAATTCTTAAAACTTTGGCAGGATAAGAACTAATAAATTAAAAATCAGCTCTTAAATTGGATATAAAATGACATCCACATCAATCCAATTCATACATGCCAATAATAAAACTAAAATCATCACGTTTTCAATGTCTAGGACATAGAAAGACCCCACTTAGACGTCAGCTACTTTAGAAAAAAAAAAAAGACCATACTTTACTTCTGGTCCCATGGAATAAGTACTTCAAAATTCAAACTCTTGTTCTTAGGTTTTTCATATTCCCATCATGGTTTTAGGTGCGGATCGGAACAGCCGTGCCGAATTTTGAATTTAGCTTTATATTTTAAAAATAATTAATAATATATATATATATAATATATATATATATAAAGGCTATTCTCAGCTCGACCTGAAAATAACTATTCTCAACTAACATCTTAGCCGTTGATCTGCTTGTTCTAACGGCTGAGATTTAATTTTATACTTAATGGAATAACGATTCACGCCGTTAAGTATTAACATTAAATCTCAGTCGTTAGATCTAGCAGATCAACGGCTGAGATATTAGCTGAGAATAGGCTATTCTCAGGTCGAGCTGAGAATAGCCTCTCTCTCTCTCTCTCTCTCTCTCTCTATATATATATATATATATATATATATATATACACGGCACCAGCAGTACAGTTATAGTAATCTTTAGGGATGAGCTTGATTCATGGTTAGTATCAATTCCTACTAAATTTCACCTCCAGCATCAAATTGGCTGGTAATAATAAAATCGATTCACAAAACAAATTCACAAGTTAGGAAGCAAATCGACTGGTTTTAAAAACCCCTTTTTAAAAAAAATTTTGGAGATTAATACCATCAAATATGTTAAAAATTTCAAATTAAACCCTAAAAGGGAGACAATCACATCTATTTTACTCGCCCAAAATTGAAATCTGAGATGAAATATGTAACTTTCAAGCAGATTTGAAGATTAACAAGTATTGCAAACCTTAGAAAGTGAGCAGTTATAATAATCTTTAGGGATGAGAGAGGAGAGCTTGAAACAGAGGCTTTTCATATGCATCCTTCTGTTCTTCTCCACCGTCTTCCTCTCCAACTTCGCTGCTCCACTTTCACTCGTCTTCTTCATTTCTCTGCTTCTTCAAAATCTCTCTCTCTCTCTCTCTCTCTCAAAAGCTCTAAGAGAATCACACTAACAAGTATAAAATCTTGCTTTTTGGGAGAGAATAGAAAGAGATTTGATGTGTTTAGAGGACTGTAGAGATGAAGATCGGAGAGGAAGATGGATGGGAGTTGGGAAAAGTTATAATGTGGAGCTATCAAGTGAGAATAACAGTGTTTGTGCTGTTGGAGCCCCCATCTTCTCCCCCCAGTACTATGTTATTATATATAGTAATTAGTGTCCTCATCTTTTTGCAATTAGAGGTTTTTTAAATATGTATTTGCAGAAAGAGACCTCTGAATTCAGTGTTAAACGATTATATAAACACTGGTGTATTCAGTGGTTAACCCATTGTACTATAAGTCTTAAAATAATACGTCTTAGAATTAATTCCATGAAGATCAAGACCGGCATCGTCATTTTTGTATGTTCTATAATGTTTTCTAGCAAAACACATGCAGTGGTCTCCACTATCCTTGTTAAAGCATTAACCTCTATAATGAAAATTTGTACATTCATTCAGTTTAAAATTTACTATAAAAGTTGAATATTAGAGAAATGTATAATTTTGTAATTCAAAATATTTAAAAAAATATATGAATACTTAAGGGGAATTATATTTAATACTAGAAAATACAAGTTTTTTTATTAAAAAAAAGGGCACTATTTTTATTTCGAACCAGATCTATCGAGGAGGAGATAACTCTGAATCCGATATCCAGATAAAATCCCCCGACGCAAGTGTGGATACAAATTTGGAACATGGAATATGAGACCAACAACCTCAAACCAAACCATCCAGCTACCCCAAGCAGCAGGCAGCAGCTAAATAAATAAATTGCTGCATGTTGCTTGCAGTTTGATAACATATAAAGTCTATTCTTGTCAATGAGAGACCATTTATGCAAATACTTAAAAAACCTCCGGAGGGAGCGGAAGAGTTATCATTGGCGTTGTGGATGTTCGACACGTATAAGCCACGTGAGTAATTTTTTCTGGCCAGTGACTAGCGAATTATTATTAAAAATGTGGACTAAAAAGATTAATTAGGGATGGGTCACTATTTTCAGCAGTCAGTTCTTAACAGTAAAAAGGATAATTTCGTATCAGCCCCTTTTTTTTAATTTATCGGATTAATCTTTAAAAATATATTTTTAGGGACTGATCTGAAAATATTTTAAAAATAGAGAGCTGATATGAATTTATTCGAAAGTAAAAAATATTTAAATGATGGTGGATGGTTTTTTGACATCGACTTCGCGATCAGTCCTAAGGCCCAAATTTGTCGCGATAGGCTTCTATATTTCACTCTTTTCGTTCAGTCCGTTTTTAAATTTCAAGCCACATTATTTTGAATACCAATTAGTATTTTTTTAAAAAAAAAATTAACATAAAAGTTATAGATTTTGATGAGATTTATAATTTTTATGTTTAATATTTTTTCAGAAAATACTCCTAACTAAATATTTTGGATTTCGAAATTATATCGGATTAACAGGTCGAATTTGAAATCCATTAATATTTTGAAATACTAAAATATTTATTTAGAAAAAAATTTTAAAAAAAATATTGAACATGAAAATTGTAAGTCTCATTAAAATTTATAACTTTTATAATTAAAATTTTTCAAAAAAATATTGATACGATAATCAAAACGAAAAAGTACAAAAATTAAAAAAGGGACTGATTTGGAATGATGCAAAATACATGACTGATTTGGAATAACTTTAAAAAGTAGGGCCTAAAATATATTATCCCATAATTTTTTTAATTTAAAAACTATTATATTCATTTTTGAAAAAACAATGATAGCTAATACGTAACTCCACCCTAAACAAATGGCTGACCCACTCACTGGCACGTGAGTAACTTTTGCATCCATAAAATTTTAAAGAAAAATTACTGTTCAGCCCCCCTAATTTTGGGGTCGTGCGATTCAGTCCCCCGAAACGCCACATGACGGCACGCGCGCGCCGCCACGTCGGCGGGAAAACGCGTTTCGGGAGACTGAACAGTCAAAAACGAAAAATGGAGGGACTGAACAGTAATTTTCTCAAATTTTAATTTTACAAAAAAATAGCTTACTAGATTTATCTATAAAAAATATAAACATCGATAGATAGACAATCATTTGCCTCGCGCGCTCAGCACGAATGGCACAAAATCCTCTATCTACGGGGAGAGGTCCAGGGTTCGAACCCCGGGATGAGTTATGGAAATACTGTAGTACCTACACGGGTTGGATTAACCATCTGCTCCTTCGGATTAAAAAAAAACCAATAATTTGTTTAATATAATAAATATTATTTAAGCACGTGATTAAAAATAAGTCTAACAAAAAAATCAGGAGCGACATCTAAATATTTATATATTATAATAAATATAAAAAATGGATCAGTTACTGTATATTTTTTATTTTTTATTTTTTTAAAATGGGCTGAAATGGAGGGGATAGACGTCAAATATTTTATTATTATAGGAAATGTAGCAGTAGCTCGCACATTAACAATGAGAGCTAATAATATATTATTATTATATTTAAAATGAGAGAAGTAATTGTCAACCACGTGTATCATGTGCTACCGCGTGCATGATGGATAGGGACACGCTTTCTGCTCCACTTAGATTAACTTTTTTATTTTTTTTTAAAGCATAATTGTATATCAGCCTCCTAAAAATAAGCCGTCCGTTTCAATCTCTAAAAATACAAAAATATGCGACGTAATGACGTGCGAGTACGTTACGTCAGTATAAAAATATATTTTTCGGAGACTAAAATATAACAATAAAATTTTAGAAGGCTGATATATAATTATTCCTATTTTTTTTAGAATAAATACATATCAGCCCCCTAAAAATAACAGTCGCGCGTTTCAGCCTTCGAAAATACAGAAATACCCGACGTGGCAACGCATGAGTGAGCCATGTCGGCACGAAATTACGTTTTCGTAGGCTAAATATAAAAGTGAAATTTTGGAGGTAGATATACAATTATTCCTTCTTTTTTTACGTTTAACATAATATCAATTATTAGAATAATTATAACGATATCAAAATTTATTAAAAATATTAAAAAATACTATTCTCGATGTTGACTGTAAAAATTTAAGACTGATATAATATTATTTATATTAGCCAAAAAAGTTAATAAGATAATTAAAAAAATAAATATTTTATAATTTTTAATACTTTAAAAGCATTTTTTTAATTTTAAAATTATCACATAAAAATTATTTTTTTCTAGAATATTAAATAGATTAATATGGACAATACCATATCAGTCTTGAAATCTTTAGAATACAAAAAAAACTCCCAAGAATAATATTTCTCAAACAATTATTTACACCGACACATATATTTCTGGAGTTAGTTTATTGGGAGACCACTCTCTTAAAAGTTTATTTATGTGTAATATTTTATTTACAATCCATTACCATTAACGTCTTAAAATATTTATTTAGAAATATTATTTTAAATATTTTAAATACAAAACTAATATATCATATTAAAATTTTTTATGTACTTGATTGTTTTTAAAAAATACTTATATTTCGATATTATGAGACTTCAAAAACTCAGTAGATTACTTTCTAAATTTATTAAATTTTAAAATAAAAAAAAATACAAAAATTATAAATTATATTTTTTCTATATTTAAAGTCTTCTTTAAATATGTATATAATAATTAAATTTTTAGACATAAATACTGCCAATAATGATTGATTTATAAGCTATTTTAAATTAAGAACTAATTTATATATGGTTTGAAAATAAGGGGCTAATATGCTATTTTTCCTAGTTTATAGATTTGCAAATTTGTGCTCCGGTCGTTGGGGAACGCGGTGGTGGTTTCAGCCCGGCGTGCGCCCACGTTCTGTCCTGTAACCGCGTCTGAAAGCAGTCTGGACCCATTTATTTGGTTGGTCCGGAATATCTAATCCGGTCTGATTTTCCATTATTAGAATAAACCGATACTTTCGATTCTTGGTACGGTCCGGGCCGGTCGGTTAAATTTAGGAACGGACCGAACATTGGTCCTGATTTTAAATAGAGTAATGCTGTTCCTCTTCAAAAATTCACAAAAAATATCTATCAATTTATATATAAATAAAAAAAAATATAAAATACTTTTTTATTTTTTAATTATATGAATTGAAATATTTATTTTTAATGAATTTTTGAAGGGGGAATAGTATTTTTCTAGAATAATACATCCTAAAAACGATCTTGTAAAGATGGTTGCTAAATTTTTGTATTATTACCTTTAATTTCTAAATTGTATTTATACAATTTGATCATACTAGATTGTAAATTAAATTATCAAAGAAGCTTATTTGCAAAGGTAAAAATAGTACTAGAGAATCTTAGATATAAGACAAATATTAGATATTAGACCCAATATGTGGTCCATGACTCAAATATGAATAATGATCACATACAAACACGTAATGTCAGGAACTTATTCGTCTATATTACGCAACATTTTTCTAACCAAAAATAAAAATATTAATTAGGCTGAGTTCGAACTCGATTCGACTATCTCAAACTCGAGCTCGAACTCGGTTCGACTATCTCAAGCTCGACTCGACCTCAGCTCAGCCTAATTCTATTAATTAGGTCAATATCGAGTTGAAACTTAATTTGAGCTCGAATCAATTGCATTGATTAGATCGAACTCGAGTTGATATCAAGTCGAGATCAAACATAATAAACCAAATAACACGATGCTCAAACTCGACTTGCTGAATTATTAGAGTTTGAATCAGTGCTCAAACTCGATTCGTGCTCGACAAGACGCAAGCTCGAGCCGAGCTCGAACGAATTCAACCCCGAGTTTCTCGTTAGCAGCTCGACTCTTTTTTACCTCTAGTCCCACTAGCCGAATCCCCTCAAAAAGTGATAGATTTGATTAATAATAGCTTATTATCTTAGGCATTTAAATCATTTAATCTTTCTATTAACCAGTGATATGGGAGCTAGCACCCAGCTAGCCTCTCATAGGCCAAGTCAACAAGTATCGGACCATATAAACAGATAAATAGAACGCTCTCCAACATCAAAACAGGACAAAAAAGCAGAAGGGATCTCATCAAAATAGAACTAAAAACAAGCAGAAAACGATCGAATTAAAACCTCACAATGCCGAACCGAATCAGTAGAGTACACTGGAAACAAATGAAGCTCATAGAACGAGCAGTAAAGAAAAATGGGAAATTTACATATCAGCCCCCTTATTTTGCGTTTCGCATGCATCAGCAGCCCCTGGAAACGCGAGAAAAAATGCAAAAGCCCCAAGAAAAAATGCTTCTTGTAAACAACTTGCAAGCACATAAACAGCAGCAGCAAAAGCTCACCACACTCCCAAGATTTTGACGTCAAAAAATCATCCGCCTTTTTACCGAACCAAATTAAAAAATGAGCTAATGTGGGAGGGGCATCCCCCGAAAATCAACGTATTCCCAACGGTTCATAGGAAGTTACGAAAGCAAGTAGAAATTTCGAAACAAGTAGACCATACACCGCCCAGCGACAGTTTCTCGTAACAAGAAGACCAAACGAAGGCAGGTTAACATTCAACAGTGATAAAGCTAACATGATGAATGGATAGTTTGGGCCAAGCCTCTAAGATTATTGAATATTGGGATGGAAATATTGGAGCTAAAATCACTTGAGGTTCTCAGTAACCCCAGTAGTCGTTGCGAATTTCATCGTCAAACTTCTTTTTTAGCTCAGGATGCTTCTGGAAGTATTCTTCTGCCGTCATTGTGCTGATCTTTTTCTGTATCCATTAACAGGATAAGTAAAGAAAATATATTTCAGGAGCAACCTACAACAGGTCGAAGGCATTTAACAAACAATTCTTGTTCTAATTCTACCTTCATCTCTCGGCATTCGGCGACTTCCTTCTCCAACCTCTCTGACTCCTTGAGAGATTTCTGCTCAGCTTCTTTCAGCTCCACCAACTATAAATAGGATTTACATCGAGAACTCATGATATGCCTAAAATTTTGATTAGTGAATCAACAAGCTTTACAAGCGATGACAACTCACCAAAGCATCAAATTTTGGTTTGTACTCAGGAGTCACTTTATCCACGTATTTGGGGATCTCGATGCCTGCAATTATTCATATGATGAACAATTACCAAAGAAACCACACAAAGAACCCACAACAACATATGAGCATAAACGGACGTAGAAAGCCTAAGGGTACCTGGTTTACTAATTGGAAAAGATTATTTGCCTAATAATCCATGGAATTGGTTAATGTCACTCATATATGAGCCAGTATCATAATCCCTTGTTAATGAATACGAGCAGCACCTATGTTTATTTCCTTATTTCCCCCCCTACCAATTGTCATTGAAATTAGAATATTTAAAATCCCACTTTAAGATTACCAATTGTTATTTTCCCTCCTACAAATTGCCAATGCAAGAGCTTCTAATGCTACCTAAACATGCAGGCTTCCTAACAGTTTATAATTTCCTGTAATACAGACAAATACAAACTATTCAAAGTAACTTAAAAGTATTTGCTATTCATATATCCCTTAATATGCAATAATTATGTAATACATACTCTCATATGCCTCCTTGTACATATCCACCAATTTGGAGCCAATTCCCTTTCTGTAATAGTCCCAGTCGATAGGCTCAGGTTCCTGTACGTAATTGTATCAAGAACTATAACAAATTAGCAAGCCGTCTACTAACAAATTAGCAAGCCTGTAGTCGGATCCCAGAGCGTCGGCCGGGGCTGGGCGTGGGGATTTCCCGCGAGTTTGAGGTCCCTACGGGGGTGTGCGCTCGCATTACGGGTTCCACCACAATAATCTCAAAAAAAAAAACATCTACGGAAAAGCGAAATGAGCACGAAAAGTCAAGTTTGACACATGATTGCAGCACGAATAATACATTAGAAAGCGAAGCACATATAGCACACACGACGTATCTTACTTGAGACCCACTGAAGAGATACGCACAAGATATCTAGGTTAAATCAAGAACATAAGCTAGCCACTATTTTTCAAATTAAGACAATCTGAGTAAAAGATGCATGGTTGTACATTGCCACAGAAATTTCTGACTTGGTTGGATAGTGCCACATTTTCAGCCAAAACCTATCTTTCTGCAGTACCAATCTCGCTGCGCTTCATTCGATATAAACATATAATTGTGCACCAAAATGTTATGATCTAAAAAGTTTAAGGCTTAAGCATCGTAAATGGAAATGTGTTATTCTAAATCGTTAACATATACCATTTGCGCAAATTTAATCTGAGACGATCATACTGCAGATCAGAGAACAGGGTATTAAAATTGCTGTCAACAGCTCAGTTTGTTTATACAAAGCATTTGCCTCCCCAAATTACCAAAGTACGCTCATTATATCATGTACATTCAGATCCCCAATAACAATCATTTGATCCAGCAGAATTCTTTGAACCAAACATCTCAGTCTTCCATAGATTTTGCCATAATTTGACTATCCAGACCAACTTGTGGTTCATAAACACTAATAACATTCTATCTCAACCATAAATTGGATATAGTTACTACGTAATTAAGAGATCCAAATCAATAATGAGGAGAGATTAAATTGACATTTATTCTATAAGACCAAATTTAAATTGAACAGTGAATAGAGAAGAGAGATAAATAAAAATCCTCATCTTCAGGAACCTATAGCACAAATCATCTCTGCCTTCCTAAAATTTATCCTATTTGATTATCCAGAAATACTCGTGGCACAAAAGCACCAATAACATTCTCTCTCAACCATGACTTGGACATAACAATACAGTTCGTACGTAATCCGGAGATCCAGAATTCAATTGAGGTAGTGTAAATTACCATGCTGAATTTGGTCTGCAATTGGTTATTAACCTCGTCGAAAGCGTTACGGAGTTTGGCGAACTCCTTGCGAGCGTCGTCGGAGACGATCATCTTCGCCATCCCCTCCCAATCGATCGACTTCCCGGCCTTCGCCGCCATGTCCACCGCCTTCTTCGCCCCGCTCATCTTTGATCTTCGTCGATATCTCACTCGCTCCCTCCCTCGCCGCCGAGAAGTTAATCAGATGAGAAAGTAGGCTAGGAACCGGATCAAGCCCATTCTCGGCCCAAGGTTGGCCCTAATCCAATATCAGCCACGGTTCGCCGTGTACGAATATATCGGCCTATTGGGTCCTCCGTACTGTACTATTTTATTGGGAGCGCTACTTCTAATACAATTATATATTTATATGGATAATTAACTTCTAATATAATATAATTAGAATGATATATTATACAACATGGATATTATATAGTATATATTTTAATATATAATATATAATTTTAATTATATAAAATTATCAAGAATTCTGAATTGCAATTTTAATTTAATAATATTTACTACTAATTACTGTAAAATATTTAATCTTATAAAATAATTTTTTTGGGCAGTGTATGTGTGTGTGTGTATATATATATATATACACGTTATTCTCAGTTCGACCAAAAAATAAGATATGTAAGGTGAGTTGTGGAGCACACGATCGAATATCTTGATTATGATCAACGATGCAGATCATATCATGGAAGATGAGATCCAAGTTCAAACTGAGAAAAAATTCGTAATGTGAATTATTGACCGTTGGATTGAACAACTTTGTCGTGATCAAACGGTGATCCGACGGCTGAAATTACGCACATGTTTTGGAAGAGTTTAGATCGGTTTTAGCCGTCGGATTACTCGGCGATCCGACGGCTGACATCACACGCGGTTTTTGAAGAATTTTACATTGAATTTTCCTTGTTTCAAACAGTTCATTCCATGTTATATTGAATTTTCCTTGTTTCAAATAGTTCATTCCATATTTGCAATCAAGCTACATTGATAATGTCAAAGGAATATCTTTGCCTTATAATAGGAATTTTCCTATTTCTGAGATAATAAATGATGCTACAACTAATATGAATAAGGCTTCAGTTTGTCATATGAAGAATAATTCTACTTCTTCGAATGAATTTTCGGGGAGCCCCGAAAATCTTCTCCCAATCTCATGGATGTCGACGCCTTAATCGATGGGAATTGAGAGTGTGTCCCAATGGAAGCAAAGCCTTCTGATATAGCCGAAACTAATACCCGAGCATTGTTAGGTGTTGTCTGATCATCTGCTGCTAAGAACACCGAAAAGTTGAAAAAAAACGGATAAAAATCTGTTACGAGCTGTATCAAAGTTTATCTAACGCAGTTCATACTGATAGTCCTGATATCGGGGCATTTCTTCTCAAGAAGGCGTGGGATTTGATAGGCAATGACCCTCAAAGGGTGATGCTTACGCTATGGCGAAGTTTTCCGGTTATATGTTATTGGGTGATGCTTACGTTCTTTTTCGTCAGACTGAAAGCTCCATCTCATGTTACAAAAGAGGATTAGAAGTTTTTTTTTTTTTTTTTTTTGAGATAACGAGGCGAAATCCATCCTTGGGTCTCCGCTTTGCGGACCACAGTTTTCTATGCACACGTAGGGCCATTATGGACCCAGGTGCACGCAGGAGAGTAAAACATCAGTATGGCATCCGCTCCCGAATCAGACATGGAGTACTGGAGTTATATAGCCACCAGCTTCTCCGCATCCGCTAAAAACACGCGGCATGGGCACATCCCCATTTCAGGACACCTGTAGGACTCGAACGCGGGACGTGATGGTTGTGGCCACCACACCCCACCGCCCGTCCTGCGGGCGATGGGCAAGAGAATAGAAGTTCAAACCATGGCTTTGGGGGTTAAAGGACCCTAGGGTAGGTGAGACATGTTGGTACTTGGCTGAGGCTCATGTACAAGCAATGCAACTAGATGAGGCACATATATTTCGTGTCACTCGGATCTCGATATTCATAGAGAGCTGTATCCTTCGAGGAGATAGCAGATAGAGGGCTAATGGCCCTTGTTTACGATACAAAGGCGACACGAGTGCGCTCCTGAACATTTAGTTTTAGCTTGCATGGCAATGGTCCCTTGGTCTTGAAGAAGATATCTCAGCATTGGGGATGCTTACCTATCATTGTCTCGTTACGATGGGGCAATCTTTGCGTACCAGAAGGCACACACCGTGTTTTAGTCATTCTACCGTGGCCTTTGTCTATGTTCGCCTTGCTGATTTGTACAACGAAATAGGCCAGTTTAAACAATCTAAATCTTTTTTGAGATAACGAGGCGAAATTCTTTCCTCGGTCTCTGCTAAGTCGCGGACCACAGTTTTCAACGCACACCTATAGGACCATTTTGGACACATGTGCGCGCAAGAGAGTGAAATTCCGGCATGACATCCGCCCCCGAACCAGACATGGAGTAGTAGAAGTTATCCAACCACCAGCTTCTCCGCGACTGCTGTAAACTCGCGGCCACGGGCACATCCCCATTACAGGCACCCCTAAGGTTCGAATCCGTGCGCTCGCTTCCTGAGGCGAGCGCCCCGGCCGTCCCACCCAGGGGAGGGGACACAATCTAAATCTTATTGTGAAAATGCTTTACGAATATACGGAAAGCCTTGTAACGGGACTTTGGCTTCAGAAATTCCCTTTTTTCATGCTTATTGATTTATAAAACAGATATTTATAATATGAAATATGCCAAAAATACCATTGTTCTTCAAATTGTAGCATGTATTTCATCTGCCTGAGATTTGTGTTTGGCATGAATACTCGGCACATGCAAAAGCTTTGCATATATCTTCCATCCAAGTAAATAAATAATAAGTTTGACGAAAAAAATTAAAAAAAAAAAAAGATATTCTAACATTCTATGTTTTAAATATATAAAAATTAAGGGATGACTTGCACATAGTTCTGGACTGACTTTTCATAATTTGGTTTTGACTTTTGAGCAATTTCTAATACATTTCTTCAGTGATTAAACTTAGACGCCAACTTTAAAATCTCCGCGAAAATATGATACCGTGGCGTACATTAGACAAGAAATTATCCGCCTCTTTTCCGGATCCTGCGGTTACACGAGCAGGAGCTCTTGTGGTACCGAATAGCCTCTAAGTGGTCTGTAGGTTGTAGCTGAATATTTCTCCTTCACTTGAATTTCATTGAACTAAAGAGAAATTTCCGAGCGCTTTGCGAGCTCGCCCTAGTTGTCACACGCGATATTTAGAGAATTTTTTTATCTACTTGCATGGCCGAGGGTCATAAGAGAACAGTCCTATATAACCTCCCTATAATTAAAAGAATATCTAGAAACTAGTGAAAACTAGTATTATTTGAAAAAGTTTTCAATAAAACCTGTTCATAGCACATGCATTACATCTATTATACTAAATTTTGATCTTTTTTGAATTGATCTTTCGTCTAGATATCATATCAAATTCAATGTTTTGACTTTGTAAACAGACAATTATGTACAATTTTGAACTCTAAATTCGTCAAATTAATATTTTCTTCAATTTTTGTTTTGAAACGTGATACGCATAAACGCGACGCTTCTGAATGATTACGTTCATTTTAACAGATTGAACGATGCGATTGAAATACTCGAATATTTGGTAGTAATAGCTCGAAAATATTTTCGATGTCAATCGCCATCTTTTAAAATAAATGCAAAAATTCTAGCTCTTCTGTAAAATTGCACAAATTCTTTTTTATGAATGATAAAGTAGTATGCATATGTATTAGAATCAATTAATTAATACTTGGTGGATGCATTTTTATGTAATATTAGGGTTAATTTCACCGGAAATATCAAAACTCCCCGTTAGTTTATTTGCGACGAAATAGTATCATATATTATGTAAAAGTTTGACGATTATTGTCTGCTTAGTTTGAGTGCAGCTCATGAACTATCATCTTAAATCTGATTTCAGCACCGATTATTTCTAGTTCGGGTGATTTATTATTGCGGACGACGGAGCATGCATGCGACGTATACAATATGGTCGACATACGTTATCCTCTCGAAATGAACTGGATCCAGCTCGACCGGATTGAATTAGTCCCTCTCCTATCAATATTTAAAAAAGAAAAAAAAATGAAAAATGAAAGTTAGTCTATAGCATACTTATATCTATAAAAGAAATCTTTAGTGAAATGAACTATTTGTATAGTTATTAATATGAGTATTTGCATTTTTATGCTCTGATAATAGAAAATTGTAAAAATATACTCTTCTAACGCAAAATAATAATTTTATACTTTCTTTGACCATATAAAATATTGAAATTATCATTGACGAATTAACTATCATTACTTTTCAAAAAAAATGATAAGAATAATTTTATATATTTTAAAGATCAAGGGGCATAAAAATGTGGTATAAAAATAAAATTGGTGGTTATGAGAGCATAAAATTACAAATGACCCAATAAAAAAAAAATAAAGAAAAATCAGATTTATCTCTTATCTCATTGACTTGAGAATAGTATTGGGAGACTTTAGTCAACGTAAAATAAGATGGCATGCATGGGATCCAGCGCAGATGCAACAAAATATTTTGATTTATTTATTTATTTATTTATTTTCCTCCCACTTCCTTAATATTTTTCTTTTTTTTCTTTTTTTTTCCTCCCACTTCCTAAAGAATTTGTCTTATAACGCTAAGAAAGTCAGAGTAGTCGGCTCTACTATTCGCCAACTGTTGACTCCTAACACGTTTTTATTTGATTTTTATATTATCCATCATTCCCTCCACCATATATAATCCCTAAAGATCCAAACTTGCTAAAATTAGGGTTTGGCAATATTTGACCATAGAAAGATATATCGTAGACCCCACCATATCGGATTGAAATTTAAACGGTTATCTCGAAAAAAATATTTGACCAAAACAAAATTTAGAGTAATACTGTCAGTGATATACTTATCGTCTTATTTAGTATTCTCTTTGATATATGACAGACGAATTTGAGACGTTTATAAGTCGTGAATGGATTAGATTTATGGAGGATGACCGCCGTCCGCGGGTCAGTCGGCCGGAGCGCTCGCTTTAGAAAGCGAGCGTCCCGATTCGAACCCCGCGGGTGGCTGCGATGCGGATGTGTCCGTGGCCGCGAGTTTACAGCGGTTGCAGGAAAGCTGGTGACTGAGTAACTCACAATACTCCATGTCTAGTCCGGGGGCGGACGTTAGGCTGGGGTTTTACTCTCCTGCGCGTATTTGGGTCCAAAATGGTTCTATAGGTGTGCGTAGAAAACTGTGGTCCACGAGTTAGCAGAGACTCAGGGAGAGATTTCGCCTCGTTATCTCAAAAAAAAAAAAAGATTTAGGGAGGACGATTATAATGCTCTCCGGCATTCTTCTAGTGCTTTTAAAATGGTCGACCCAATTTAGTGAACACGGTCAGTACGTAGCACCCGATATGAACATAATATAAGCCAAATACGACATGCAAACCTAGATTATACAAACTTTCTCATATGGTCCTGGTTTTAGTTTCACCATCCGAGATATTACGTATGGCCGCCCCATAGTGCATGCAAAATATATCATCTCCGTGCTCTCACCCAAAATCGGAAGAATTATGCAAGACGAGGGGTCAAGTACTACTTTCGCTCCTCGTAAAAGATGCTCAAATCGATCTGTCTTTGTGACCGGCATTTCTAGATATTAGTTGTTAAAAAAGTCACACTAGTTGTAACAAAAGAACAAAATACATGCACAATTGAGTATGTCAGCGTTCAAATTTGGTCCCCATACTCATTTATAATTCACACTTTTAAAAATAAAATTTAAAAAAAAAAAAAATCTTTTTTTTTTTGCTCCCAATCTTAAAAACCGCCTATAAAAAGCCCCCATTTCTCCATGCTACAAGCACCAAAGCTCTTTCCTTTGCTTGTTTTAGCCAGTGAAGAAATAATTTAAAAATCTTTTTTTTTTTTTGGGGGCTCATAGAAAGATGGCTAAGGGGGCACATGCATTCTTCTACTATGGCCTTGTAGCCGCCATGGTGATCTCTCTCGCTTCTCCGGCGACCGCGCAACTCTCAGTGTTCAATGGCGGCGCCGCCGACTCGTTCGTGACGACGTACAGCAATAACCAGAACGCGTTTAACACCGATTTTACGAACGCCATGGCGAAGATGGGGAGCAAGAGCGTGCTTACTGGATCTTCAGGAGAAGTTAGGGTTAGCTGCAGGAAGAAGAATTAGGGTTTTGTTGTAATATACACGGCTGTATTTTGATTAGCTCGAAGAGCTTAATCAGATTGATCAGTCGTAGAATGTTTTGAATATTCGTAAAAGAAGAATATATGAAACTAGTTTTGCACCCGTGCGATGCACAATTATAAGTCATATATATAATCATGCATATAAATATGTTAAAACATTTTGTACATGATAAAAATTTATTCTAAAAAATTAATTTTAAATAATAAATAATAAATAATATAAATATTTTATACTAATTTTTATTATATTTAGATTATTTTTATAAATTATTATTTTAATTAAATATTTATTTTGTAACATTAGACCTTTCATATTCTTAAATAAGTTATATGACTTTATAAATTCCTATCAATTAATACATATGCCACATGGCTTGTTTAGAATAAAAGCAAATGCCATATGGCACATCAAAAATTATTCAAAATGCCACGTGGCATAACGACTTTTATCTCCCAGTTTTATATATATGTATATAGATTAGTAACAGCAAGTTATCTTACCAATAAATCATTTTTTTTGTGGACTTAAATTGAAAATATTTGCCTTATTTATAGTTTTTTTTTTTTTTTTTTTTTTTTGAGATTAACAATAAAAAACCGCCTTATTGACCATATCTCACGTACTAGTCTACTAGATAAATTTTCAGATAGCTCAATCAAAAACTATATATATATATATATATATATGTATATATACTGATTTAAACTCTCACAATTGCCATTTATTTTATAATCAGATTGAACCGACCGTTTTAGCTGGTGGTTGAAATTATTTAAATAGATAATTTAATTGAACAGATCAATTGGTTAAACTGTAAAGACTGATGGTCATGCATTCTAAAAAATTTCATTAATAATTATAAAAAAATTAAATATCTAAGAAGAACCGAATTATTTTGTGGGATGGATGTTAACTTTTAGATAATTTCTTTTTTATCTATAGATAAAATTTTGGATGAATAAATATAAAGTTATAGCATCTTTTAACTGTAAAAGGGTGGCGTAACTGTACGATCAAAACAATTCAAATTCAATTCAGCAAAACAAGAAGAAAAGAGAAGCTTTGCAAAATCGGCCTCCAGCGCTTCATTTCGCATGATCGGGCCCATCAAGTTCTTGTACTGGAAATCTTGGCTCCTCAACTAGGAAGCACGGACACTACAAAAATTATCCTAATACAGTATCGGTATAGTGTCGGACACAGACACGCCTGGAATACGGCTGGGACATGCGGACAGAGGTGCCGACACGCGAATCCGTTATTTATTTATTTATTTTTAATATTTTTTTAAAATTTACTTTTTAAAATATCTTTTTTTTTTGTTGAGAAATACAGTATTATATATAACTAATTATAAGTAATATAATATATTTACATACTCAAATATTATAGTTATTTATTTTAGTTGATATAATTAAATTTTAAGTATTTAAATTATCTCAAAAAAGTAAAATATTATATTTTATATGAATTTGTTATTGAATATTATATTGCTATTATATTTATAAATATTTAAATACTTCATATAAGTTACTTTTTATTTATTTATATTTTTTTATTACCGTATTCCAGCCGTATCCGTGTCCTAATTTTTTGAAAATTATCATATCTTCATATCGTGCCGTATCGTGTTCCTGCCTCCGTGTCCGTACTTCTTAGCTCCTCAGAGTTGGATTGCCTAACACGATGTAGAATTCGCTCGTTATATACTGCCATTGTGGAGTCAACCACTTGACTAGTATTTAGCACTTTTATGAGAATAACATTAAATGCTTTATACATAAATTCCATCGCACTAACATTTTTCAATCACGACACATGCGGACTGTGCCTACGGATGACGACATTCCAATCATGCTGATATAAATTTATTTATTGTGTTAAAAGTAAAAATAAAATCTTAAAATAACTCAAATTTTATCATTTTATATAATTAACGAGAAATAAAAATGCCATTTTAAATTTCGGAGGCATAGAAATACACTTTCAAATTATGGAGAACATAGAAATACACTTTTAAATTTCGGAGGCATAGAAATACAAAAGAAGGTAGGACCTATGATTTATCTCTTATCTCATTGACTTGAGAATAGTATTGGGAGACTGAAGTCAACGTAAAATAAGATGGCATGCATGGGATCCAGCGCAGATGCAACAAAATATTTTGATTTATTTATTTATTTATTTATTTTCCTCCCACTTCCTTAAGTTTTTTCTTTTTTTCCTTTTTTTTTTCCTCCCACTTCCTAAAGAATTTGTCATATAACGCTAAGAAAGTCAGAGTAGTCGGCTCTACTATTCGCCAACTGTTGACTTCTAACACGTTTTTATTGATTTTTATATTATCCATCATTCCCTCCACCATATAATCCCTAAAGATCCAAACTTGCTAAAATTAGGGTTTGGCAATATTTGACCAAAGAAAGATATATCGTAGACCCCACCATATCGGTTTGAAATTTAAACGGTTATCTCGAAAAAAATATTTGACCAAAACAAAATTTAGAGTAATACTGTCAGTGATATACTTATCGTCTTATTTAGTATTCTCTTTGATATATGACAGACGAATTTGAGACGTTTATAAGTCGTGAATGGATTAGATTTATGGAGGATGACCGCCGTCCGCGGGTCAGTCGGCCGGAGCGCTCGCTTTAGAAAGCGAGCGTCCCGATTCGAACCCCGCGGGTGGCTGCGATGCGGATGTGTCCGTGGCCGCGAGTTTACAGCGGTTGCAGGAAAGCTGGTGACTGAGTAACTCACAATACTCCATGTCTAGTCCTGGGGCGGACGTTAGGCTGGGGTTTTACTCTCCTGCGCGTATTTGGGTCCAAAATGGTTCTATAGGTGTGCGTAGAAAACTGTGGTCCACGAGTTAGCAGAGACTCAGGAAGAGATTTCGCCTCGTTATCTCAAAAAAAAAAAAAAAAAAAAAAAAAAGAAAGATTTAGGGAGGACGATTACAATGCTCTCCGGCATTCTTCTGGTGCTTTTAAAATGGTCGACCCAATTTAGTGAACACGATTCGTACGTAGCACCCGATATTAACATAATATAAGCTAAATAACGACATGCAAACCATCCGAGATATTACGTATGGCCGCCCCATAGTGCATGCAAAATATATCATCTCCGTGCTCTCGCAAAATCGGAAGAATTATGCAAGACGAGGGGTCAAGTACTACTTTCGCTCCTCGTAAAAGATGCTCAAATCGATCTGTCTTTGTGACCGGCATTTCTAGATATAATTTGTTAAAAAAGTCACACTAGTTGTAACAAAAGAACAAAATACATGCACAATTGAGTATGTCAGCGTTCAAATTTGGTCCCCATACTCATTTTTCACACTTTTAAAAATAAAATTTAAAAAAAAAAAAATCTTTTTTTTTTTGCTCCCAATCCAAAAAAACGCCTATAAAAAGCCTTCAATTCTCCATTCTATAAGCACCAAAGCTCTTTCCTTTGCTTGTTGTAGCCAGTGAAGAAATAATTTTAAAAAAAAATTATTATTTTTTTTGGCTCATAGAAAGATGGCTAAGGGAGCACATGCATTCTTCAACTTTGGCCTTGTAGCCGCCGTGGTGATCTCTCTCGCTTCTCCGGCGACCGCGCAACTCTCGGTGTCTTTCTACGCCAACACTTGCCCTAACGTATTCAGTATCGTCCGTGCTGCCGTCCAATCCGCTGTTAATCGTGAGGCGCGAATGGGAGCTTCGCTTATGCGCCTCTTCTTCCACGATTGTTTCGTCAACGTGAGCTTTCCTTTTCTCATGCAAAACCATATATATTTTCATTTATCCGCTTAATTTTTTCATGGAAAAAGTTATTTATTATTAATATATATATTGAAATTTAGTCATTATAGAAATTACATTCTCAAGACTAATATTATTTCTATGCAGGGGTGTGATGCATCGATCCTGTTGGACGATACATCTACATTCACCGGTGAAAAGAGCGCTCGCCCGAATCAGAACTCTGTGAGAGGGTACGAGGTGATCGATAATATCAAGTCCCAGCTCAACCAGGCATGCGGAAACACCGTCGTCTCCTGTGCAGATATCGTTGCCATCGCAGCTCGCGATTCCGTCGTCGCGGTAATTCAAATGCTAGCCCTACATATCTCGTCATCATAGTACCCTAATATATAACTGTATGTTACGTCAATCTTGAATGGAAAAAACTACTCACCCCTAATAAACCACACACAATTAATCTCTACCACACATACGCCTCGTGATCTGCACAATCCCCTCGTGGTCCACAAAAAATATCAAAATTATATATATACTGACGTGATGTGTAGTCCTGATTGTGCCATATCAGCATGTATGATTTTTTGGAGGTGCATGGCAAAACCCTGAATGACGCTCCTAAATGCCACGTATCTTTATACTTTTAGAATTGTATCGTCGACAGATGCTGCCTCATTCCGACGATACTTGGGGTTGCATATATCAAAATTTAGCGACCGATGTTATCGAGCGATCAAAAGTCGATCGTTGAAGCCTGTTTTTAATTTGTTGTAGTATAATTACTTTAGTAATAAAGAAAAAAAAAAAAACTGAAAGCTCCAGCACTAATTCATGCAGCTCGGAGGCCCGTCGTACTCCATTCCAGTCGGACGGAGGGACGCAACAACAGCGAACCAGGCCGCCACCTCCGCCCTGCCGGGTCCGTTCGAAGACCTCGACGCAATAATCAAGAAGTTCAGCGACAAGGGTTTCACAACAAGGGAGATGGTGGCGCTCTCCGGCGCCCACACGGTGGGCTTCGCCCGTTGCGTGACCTTCCGGTCACGTATCTACAACGAGACCAACATCGACGCCAGCTTCGCCGCCTCTCTCCAGCAGAACTGCCCGGCGACCGCCGGCGGCTCCGCCGACAACAACCTGGCGCCCCTGGATCCACAGAGTCCCAACAGGTTCGGGAACAACTATTTCCAAGCTCTGATCAACAAAAGAGGTCTGCTGCACTCCGATCAAGTGTTGTTCAATGGCGGCGCCGCCGACTCGTTCGTGACGACGTACAGCAATAACCAGAACGCGTTTAACACGGATTTTGCGAACGCCATGGCGAAGATGGGGAGCTTGAGCGTGCTTACTGGATCTTCAGGAGAAGTTAGGGTTAGCTGCGGGAAGACGAATTAGGGTTTTGTTGTAATATACACGGCTGTATTTTGATTAGCTCGAAGAGCTTAATCAGATTGATCAGTCGTAGAATGTTTTGAATATTCGTAAAAGAAGAATATATGAAATAAGTAACAGCAAGTTATCTTACCAAGAAATCAATTTTTTTGGGACTTAAATTGAAAATATTTGCCTTATTTATATATATATATATATATATATATATATATATATATATATATATATATATATTTTTTTTGAGATTAACAATAATAAACAGCCTTATTGACCATATCTCACGTACTAGATAAATTGTCAGATAGCTCAATCAGAAACTTTATATCTAAACTAGCTCAATCACAAACTATATATATATATCACAAACTATATATATATATAAAACTCTCACAATTGCCATTTATTTCATAATCAGATTGAACCGGCCGTTTTAGCTGGTGGTTGAACTGATCAATTGGTTAAACTGTAAAGACTGATGGTCATGCATTCTAAAAAATTTCATTAATAATTATAAAATAAATATTAAATATCTAAGAAGAACCGAATTATTTTGTAGTAGGATGTAACTTTTAGATAATTTCTTTTTTATCTATAGATAAATTTTTGGATGAATAAATATAAAGTTATAGCATCTTTTAACTGTAGAAGGGTGGCGTAAACTGTTCGATCAAAACAACTCATTTCAATTCAGCAAAACAAGAAGAAAATAGAAGTTTTGCAAAATCGGCCTCCAGCGCTTCATTTCGCATGATCGGGCCCATCAAGTTCTTGTACTAGAAATATTGGCCCCTCAGAGTTGGATTGCCAAGCATGGGAGTCAAAGATATAACAAACAACACGATGTAGAATTGGTTCGTTATATACTGCCATTGTAGAGTCAACCACTTGACTAGTATTTAGCACTTTTATGAGAATAACATTAAATGCTTTATACATAAATTCCATCGCACTAACATTTTTCAATCACGGCACATGCGGACTGTGCCTACGGATGACGACATTCTGATAATGCTGATATAAATTTATTTATTGTGTTAAAAGTAAAAATAAAATCTTAAAATAACTCAAATTTTATCATTTTATAAAATTAACGAGAAATAAAAATGCCATTTTAAATTTCGGAGGCATAGAAATACACTTTCAAATTATGAGAGAACATAACCCCTTTAAATTATAAAAATAGTTTTGTCCAGACGCCGAAAGATTCAACTTTTAACTGAAATTCAGCCCAAACCTGAACACCAGGCCATAGTTCATCTCTTAACTTGCAACGCTCTTTAAATTACGCAAGACTGCATGCGAAATAAGCGATAAAAGTCCTGTTTTGAATCTACAAAAGAAGGTAGGACCTATGATTTGGGGGCCAAATTGTTCGGGCAAATCGCAAATGCTATGCGTCTCGCTGCAAATGCCAACATAAATCGCTCGGTCTCAGATAACGGTCTCTCGATGACCTTTACAACCGTCGGATCCTGCATATGCATAAGAACGATAAGAATGTTAGTAATTGGAGGAAAAAGGCTATCGGCATCATAAATCGGCCTTCGTTTATGTTGGTCTAAGTTCGGGTATACAATTTATGCCAAAGAATGCGTCCAATTAAGCATGCCGCCTGCCCTTTTGTAAAGGCGATGAGACGCCAATCAAAATTAGAGATGCTAAAAAAGCCCGCGCCCGTATCGCAACCCGGCTCGCCGGCCTCGAGAAACCACCTTGCGAGCGCGGGGCGGAGCGTGCCTGCCTGTGGGCAAATTTGGCCGGCTCGGTGGGCCGCCAGCCAAGCTGCCGCAGGCGGCCCGCATCATACCGTGCGGGCCGGCTCGGGCCCGCACGGTTTGCAACACTAATCAAAATATTGGTAGTGCGAATTCAGAGCTGCATGTAGTAATGCATTAGGACCTATGCTAGGAATTCTATGATAATAAAATGTTATGCACGGGATCAAAGGAGTTTGAGCCGTCCGAAGATACAAATCGGAGGATGAGGGAAATATTAGGGTTCTGCAGCAAAGTTATTTTAGGAATATTGTTTGGAGATTATTTAGTAGAATATTTGTATTAGGAAATATTGTATTAAGGAAAGATATTATTTTGAGTTATTTTAGAAGGATATTTAGGAGTTATTTAAGGAAGATATCTAGCAAGGTATTTAGGAGATATTATAGGAAGGTTTTTTAGGAGAGGAAATTTTGGTAGGTTTCTTGGTGGGCTAGCCCTATAAATATTCCTTGTACTCCTTACTTTTCATTATGGAAGAAGAATAGTAATTTTAGATTATTTTTGTCTTAGGAGTAGAGTAATTGTAGAGCTGCCACCGGGCCGCCGGTGTTATCTTCGCCGCGTCCGGGCCGCCGACGTGAGCCGATCGAGTCGGTTCATAACAAATTGGTATCAGAGCAGTCGGTCCCGAATCCTTGTTATCGCTGTGCTGTGCTACGTATCTCCACCAATCACCACCAGAAAAAAAAAAAAAAAAAAAAAAAAAAAAAAAAAAAAAAAAAATTGCTATGTCTCACTACTGGAACACACCAACACCGGGTTGGTCCTCCTACGCATCACCTTCCGCACAGTCACTGGCAAAAGTCAGAAAACTACTAATACTTCCCGTGATTGATGCTGCTAATTCAACGCGTCAACAGAAATTAGATACGTTCTGGACATCGTGTGGTCAGTGCAGAATGCAATATAAGTATCTTAGGGTTTATTTAAACCATAACCTTCTGTGCCCAAACTGCAATAAAGCCTTTTATGCTGTGGAGACTGGTATACCAACCAATGCAACTAGTGCAGCTGTTAATTGGTCAGCCTCAGCAGAATCAGCAGAACTATTCCTCCCGGCCACCACCGAGCTACTGTACTCCTTCGGTATCCCAAGAGAGTTTTTGTCTACCATATCACTACGAAGCTCTTCCAGAACCGCAACCTCCATCTGCATCGGCACCTCTTATATCAGCAGACGGCATTCAGAAATTAATGGATAAACTTGATGATATTTGTGAAAGAGTCACCAAACAATTAGAAGAGAACAGAAACAGTTGGCGCCTTCGCAATCTTCGCACTATTCGGCAGGTTACTTCAGTGGCGCAATATTGGATTGAGTTTACGAAACATAAGGTTGACAATAAATTTGAGTCCGAACAACAAGTTATCGAAATATTTATTGACGGTCTCAAAGGCAATATTCAGGGAGAGCTAAAAAGAGCAAGGAATCGCTGCACCTCACTTCGTTTTACTTATCGATTAGCTTTGTTCTTTGAGTTGTGCCACAATGGATACTATGAGGAAACTATCGAGGATATGGAAGTTGACTTTTCCTCGACCATTGGATTCGTGCTACATTGGCTCTATGTCATCATGAAAATTTCCAGCCTTTACTTTCACAAGCCCGACCAGCTGCAACTTCACTCAACTTATCTATTTCGGTGGTTTGGACGATATCAATTTTCTCGGAGCTTCACTGCTGCAACCTTGAGGACAAGGTTGCTTTCTAAGGGGGGTGGAATGTTATGCACGGGATCAAAGGAGTTTGAGCCGTCCGAAGATACAAATCGGAGGATGAGGGAAATATTAGGGTTCTGCAGCAAAGTTATTTTAGGAATATTGTTTGGAGATTATTTAGTAGAATATTTGTATTAGGAAATATTGTATTAAGGAAAGATATTATTTTGAGTTATTTTAGAAGGATATTTAGGAGTTATTTAAGGAAGATATCTAGCAAGGTATTTAGGAGATATTATAGGAAGGTTTTTAGGAGAGGAATTTGGTAGGTTCTTGGTGGGCTAGTCCCTATAAATATTCCTTGTACTCCTTACTTTTCATTATGGAAGAAGAATAGTAATTTTAGATTATTTTTATCTTAGGAGTAAAGTAATTGTAGAGCTGCCACCGGGCCGCCGGTGTTATCTTCGCCGCGTCCGGGCCGCCGACGTGAGCCGATCCGAATCGGTTCATAACATAATAACAGAAGGCTTCAGTCTTATAGGTTAAAAATAAAATGAATGAAAAAAGAAAAAGAAAAATACAATTTAGCTGTGAGTGCCTATCTTATAAACAAGTTTATATCAATATTAATAATATTGATATAAACTTAATTATCAATGGCATCCTATCTTATAAACAAGTGTAAAACAGGATGTATTCATCCAGGGCTTTGCAATGCACCCCCAAGAAACCACACATGCTGACGTGACACAATCAAGACCAGACATCACAATGTGTATATCTAAATTTTGAGTTTTTTACGGATCACGAGAAAATTGTGTGGATCACGAGGCGCATGTGTGGTTTGTTGGGGTTGAGTAGTTTTTCTCATTCATCCAAAAAAAATGGACATATTTAAAAGGGAGGGGAAAAAATCTTACTGTGTCTGTGAGTATTTGATATGGTACAGGCAGTATAAAGGTTCTACGAGGATATGAGATGAAAGCTTACCTTTATCTGTAGATGAGAGCTGGGTCTAAGACGGGCAACATCACCGACCCGAATAACGTTGTTCGTATTTCCTCGTTCATCAACCTCTGTAGGCAATGCAGTTGAGTGCCTCCATTGCCCGTTAACAATAAACTTGTACCTATACCTGAAACTCGTGGATTGACATGCGCAATGTTCAGAATCCTTTATACTAATATAATCTGGTGGTGGAGTTTTCAATGCAATTTACAAATTTGAATTGAACAGCCATTCCAAATGCATTATTTATTATAACCTAAGGGCAAAATTGGTAGTTTCCGATGATAACAGGGCGACGGAAATAAATAGAGAAGGATATAGTTCATACAACAAAGTCTTCATTATGTATTATTTAACTCATTAAATATTTTCTTTCTAAATACAATTACAAGAACAGTAAGTATATGATGGCTCAGGACCTTTTTCTAGTTTCTTGTGAGTAAAATGTAAACATAGAGCCAAATTATTTGCTCGAAGTTGACGTCTTAGGTATTATGATAATCACGAAGCACTTCTTCACCATCTTAATTGTCAAAATCATGCATCTGTTGGATTTTTTTTCCCCTTAACTTGAGGCTATTGTAGTCCTTATGTGATTTCCTTGTATCTCAAACTGTGGTAGTTGCAGATAGAAAGATTGCTTTGTCATCCTTGTATGATATTTTGGACATTACTAACAACAATAACATCAAGAATACAATCAAATGACAACCACAACTACTATATTTCCATATATTAATGAAAGGGCCCTAAGCCCCCCGTCCGCAGCTAGGGCGGCCCGGGCGTTTGCCTCAGAAGCGAGCGTCTGGATTCGAACCCCGACGGGAGCGCACTCGCCTGAATTTTCGGGTGGCTGTGAGATAAGTGCGTTCGCCGAGTTTTCAGACGGTATGTGCGAAGGTGGTGGGCCCGAAGGCTACTCCACTATGTGGTCTAGGGGAGGACGCCACACCGGAGTTTTACTACCTAACAGCAGGCCGGACCAAAAGTGGTTTGATGCCTGTCAGTTAGAAAATGATCCCGGTTTGGGACCAGGTACGTTTCGCCTCATCATCTCAAAAAAAAAAAAAAAATGAAAGGGCCCTAAAAGAATCAGTTCTTCAAGGTTGAGAGAGATAGACTAAGGTTCAAAAAATTAGTACTAGAAAGACAATGACCTAAAGCGTAATCAGGAAGATTTTTGCAGTATCATTTTATATGAATTAGAGGATCGGAAAACATACTTTCCATGCCTAAGCTTAAGCTCAACCTCAAATTTGGATCCACCCTTATGAACTGCTTTAATTGATTCCTTCCAGTTGTTTGTGAAGTCCCCAATCACACACACCTCATCACCCTACAAGACAAATAAGAAAAAAGAAACTCGCGTAAGGTCACAAACATTATGGATTAGAATCTCATCACAATAAACCGTAGAACAATATTTAATTGGACCATTATAAATAATTCTTTCAAAGAAGTTCACCTCTCTGCAACCATTACTCCACACAAATGTTACAGCATGTGTTGGAGACCCATTAGATCTACCATTCTCCACCATGGCAATAAGATCCCAAGTGGCCCAGACAATGGCCGGCCTGAATAAAAGGATATATCAGGCATCACATTCCTAAATTAGGTTGAAATAACTAGCCAAATTAATGTTTTCAGTGTCGAGCCAAGCCGAGTTTAGCTAAGGACCTCATCACGTGTTAACCGCGCCAATAGTGCCATGCAATGTTGATATACATCTATTCATTATTTTTCAAAAATTAAATTTAAAAAAAAAAAAAGTTTAACGAATTCAAATCTAAGATTTTTCGACACATTCCGTGCCGATAACTGTCACAACAGGCACGTGCGGACCAGTACGTAAAACCAGCACCATCTAGTAATAATATCTTAATAAATTTTTTATTGTAATTAACATCACCTCCATGAGCATCTTGGCAGCAGGTATGAGTCCATATGATATTACTAGTAAATACTTCATTATAAAAAACTTGAGAGGTCAACCACAAAGCAAATAATAATAATAATAATAAATAATAAATGTTAAATTCTAATCAAACTGATCCAATAAAATATACCTATTCAAGTATGCAGAGAAAATTGCAATTTCAATTAGTTTCTGAAAGTATCTGTGGCAGCCATCGTATCAAATGATTGGTCAATAGTTATTAATTGTGCTTCTAAACAATGATTTGAAAAAAGCAAATATCTAATTTATTTATATCCTTGCGTGCCTTCTATTGCACATAGAGCTAGAAAGAGGAAAGAAAAAAAAATACGACAGGTATGTAGATGCAGATAAATCCAGACAAGAAATCTCTGAATTTGTCAATTCCAAAAAATCCAACATATAAAGAACTAAACAAGTGCAATACTTTGGGCACAATATGAACATATGAGAACTGCAAACAATTGTTATTATCCAAGAACTAATCGACAGAGGTTTGCTGTCAAGTAAATCAAAGGAACCCTGAACATTATTTAGTATGCTAACTGCAATTAAACAGATTGAAGAAGGCAACATTCAAGCAGATTTTAGAGAAGCAATAACGTCGGTCTACCTGTCAGGCCGACAGGAGTGCAGTCTGGTTACAAAACTATGGGCAGCATGAAGAGGAGTATCTTGAATCCAGTGCAGATATGCAATCACACAAGTTGGGGATCTATCTAATCCAGTGGTGCAAGTCACAAAAATTCTGAAGTTCTTCCGAAGTAAGCGCAATAAGAGCCCTACACAAAATGGAAGTTTCTTCCTCAAATCTACTGTATCGACCTCCCTGCAGAAACAAGATAAAATTTAGTTTTAAAAATTCATAGTCGTAAATTACAAGTAAACCAGCATCAGAAGCAATAAATCATAACTACACCCAAAAACACGGTCATGTAGCAGCAAATGGAACTTTAACAAAAATAGACAATCCTATCCTCTAACTGTATATAAGTGGACATATAAGTGCACAAATAAGGTCCCAAAATGAATTAGGTGACGCTGTGAGATCCCAAAACAAATTGTAATACACGAGATATCGAAACTGTTCCTACCTAACAGGATAGTTAACCATAAGAATATTATGTTCTTGACAAGAATTATTGATGACTTCTGAATTGAGCCCCCAATTGACACGCTCGCTTTCACTTTGGAAGTTTAGAACAGCAGTTATCCCCTGTAGATAAGAAAGGAGTAAATGTTAAATTACTGAAGCTTCCTGCAGATAGCAAAAGAGGAAAAAAAAATTATCACTAGAAACAGAACATCATGAAAACATCCAGTAAGCATCGGCAAACATTAGTGTTTATCGACTGAAAGGATTGAAGACAAGGAACATAAATAAAATTAGCTCAGACATCTAAGCTCAGCTCCTGTTTATACTTTATAATGCTGAAAAAAAAAATGATAAAACAACTTAGTCCAATTTGATAAAAAAAATTATATGCGTGGGATTCCTTATTAACACTTACGGATTTCAGTACATGTCTAAAGTACTAACCATTCTCAATTTTCAGACTACTTTTGGCTTGTTTAAATGACTATCGTATGGTGTTTGGATAAGCTAGATGCAGTATAGAACCATGTTTTAAGACTAAAAATGACTTGGTTAATATAACCGTACGCATATATTTTGGCGGATTTTCACCACAAATTCTAGATTTTCAAATCGCAGAAAACCATAGGTTTTGACCCTTTAACAACAAACATCGGCATCAACTTTAAAAGAAATCTATTAGATGACCACAATGGCACAAGTTAACCCCAATTTACAAAGTTAGAAAAATAATGAGTAAGAGAAATCCGATGATGCCAATGTCATCCCACATGAACTTGTACATGAGGCTACAGAGTGCAGAGCGACAGCAGACGTCAACGGCATCCCTCTGATTCTTCTTGGTTTATTAACAAAGTGAGGCTTAAATTGAGTTATTCATCTAACGTACTTTTCCGTTTTAATTAATGAAACGATATGAACATGATAAAGGGTCCACACCTCAAGCTTATGTGATTAATTTAAAATGAAGGATTTGATGCCAGTACATCAGCATCATCGAACAGATTATTTGACAACAAAGCTTCTAACACGACTCGGATGGATTATGAGATGCAGAAAAGATTCACAAACTATTAGACGATGTTGTGGTATGGCAATTTCATATTTTTGTACAGGTGACCACATGAAAGATCATATTCTGCCAACAAAATATACCAAAATAAATTTAAAATCCAATGGAAGTTATATCTTAAGTAAATAGCACATACCAATACATTCGACAGAGTATGTACGTCTTTTTCAGTTTGTATGCATGATCCAACATAGATCTGTTCAGTTATCTGCATAAAACAAAACTCCAAATTGAGTAAATTGCGTAACAAAGAAGATATCCTTCTGTATACCAGGAAGTGCAGTTATATGATACTATGCAAACAAAAGAAAACGAATTAGTTTGCTTTTGTACAAATGCCAAAAGCCTAAGGAAATTAAGAAATAACACCAACAATTTTCAGTAATTAACAGATGTAGCACTGAAGAGAAAACATTTTCACCATCTTCAAGAATATGAGGGTTTCATGGAAAACATCATGAGCTACTTCCAGCTCAACGGAATTAACATGTTACGAAGACAATGATACTTTGATAACTAAGGGTTAGTTGACTGCTGCATATTTCTGGTATAGCACTATACATAGAAATAAGAACCAAGCATTTATTCTCTAATTATCCTAATCTAACAAACTTGGCAGTAGGATCCTAACAAATCACTCAAATGACATTAGAAACGATCAACAGCGTATAGTATGTGACTGACCAAAAGATATTGTAGGAGAAAGGTAGGTGGAAAAAGAAATGACGTTAACAAGTAATATCCGTATAAACTATGTAATTAGCCAAAGGAAATCATAGGAGAAATGAAGGTGGAAATAAAAAATAATACTGCAAACTAAGAAACTTCAAAAATTTTAAAAAGACTCTGGTATTCAAGGTCTTAATAAAAGACATTATTTCCTTAGACCTTGCTGTATTGCATTCCAAGTGAGTGATTGTAGTATAGTTCGCCTTTAGCTCGATCAAGTGCTTTTATATATTCTTCTACAGGAAAGTTCCCAAAAGCCCAGTCAACGTGGTCGCCCTCCTCCTCAGAGAAAATACCAACAATTTCACTCATAGGTTTACCATGAACACCTGTGCTTATAGGTGCTGGATCATCAGAGACGACACTTCTAGTATTACTTGATAGGAGCACCCATCCTTTTGATGTTGAAAATTTTGGTGAAAATAATATAAAGCCACAATTTCCACAACCCTCCGAGGATGGCTGCAAGTTTGATGCAAGTAGAGTTCTGTTCCATGTTGCAAAGGGAACTCGTCCTTTATTAAACAACATAGAATAATCACCATCAACATGTAAGTTATGGATTGGAAAGGGGGTGAATGGTCTTTCAAGAATCAGGCTAAATGACCCATCACCCTTCAGCAAGTTCCTGCAAGAAAACAAGAAGAATAACTCTCACATGAATCTTTAATGAAGTAAAACTCCCAAAAATAATATGAATGGAAAGAAGAAGATTTATCAAGATGGATTCAAGTTTGAAAAAGTTACTATAACATGATGTCCATTTTATAAAAAGGGCAAGATTTTGTACCAGTTTTGTACTTCACGTGTCACAATAGTGCCCACTCTTGATACCATAAATCATAATTCCTACAATACTTGTAGATTTCATGTTTATCTGATATCCCACATCTTCTCCAAGAAGCCTCTCTCTGGTTATCGGAATACTGATCCTTTCAAGTTACAGCACACCATAGCACTAATTAAATCTTTCAAGTCATGGCACACGGTAATGCTAGTTCTATACAAGAAATCCTATTGACATCAATGATATATGAGACGACAGTGACACTAATGCAATTTTATGCATGTGTAACCAAGTACAGTGTCAAGGAATTCCAGTTAGTGGCATTGATTGTCTACATACATCAAACTGCTATCAATGCAATTTAAAAAATAAATTAAAATTTTTTTTTTTTTAAAAAGAAGAAGTTTAGCATGCTAAAGCTATGTCCATGATAAAACAGCAATTGACATTCACGATAGCGTCACATGAACTAATTAATGCTGGTGCAACTGTTGGAACTCACTATATAAATCATAAAGGAACTTTTGAAGTCCATACTGTGCCTCAATGAAGTCTTTGATTTCCAAAAACTTGCTGCCTGATGAATTGCTTGCTTTCTTCAATGTGTCACCAACCATTATAATCCTTGATTTTTCTGCATTTCCCTTCAGCAGAGAACAAATTCTGAAATTAATCATTTGCTATACAAAAAAAAGTATTTTATTTTTACATGAAGCTAGGAGTGAAGTCATTTTTTAACTAAACTTGGGCCAAAAGAAATGAACTGCCGACCTAATTTCTTTACTACCTTTGTGTATTATAGCAGTGCTCTGATAGCAATACAAGATACACTAACGCAGTTCATAAAGAGCAAACAGATTATCTGATATTAAAGCGACTATTGCAGTAGTGAAGCTAATTTCACAAAAATAAAAAAAATAAAAAATAAAAAAATAAAAAAGAAAAAAAACACCGCTAACGACGAATGCTTGACGATTACGCAACAGTTGGAAAGGGTAGCGAATGCTTGACGATTCTAGTTAAAAAGAGGCCTATTGAGCATGCAATACCTTGTAGTCCATCTTTCTTTATAAGGCATTTTGGGTGCCCACAATTTAATATTATGAAATTAAGAATCCAAGCTGTAAACCCCCACCGTTGTTCTTCAACTGCCAGGAGCTCTCACCTCTAGCAAGAGGTCCTGGTTTCGTACCAAAATTCAGGTGTACATGATCGAAGGGTATACGCTGATATTAATAATAGTAATAATATCGTCCGAAAAAAAGATAATGGAACATATTACAAGTTCAAAATTTTAGGGTCCTATCTAATTGGGCTGTTATGTGAAGGTGTACACTATGCACGTACAAGATGATATTGATATTATTAATAATAACAACAAAGAAATTCTTAATTACCCCTTTTTTGAGGGAGAGGACGAAGATCTTGCCGTCGATGGAGAGAGCGAACCGGATCCCCAAGGGCTTGTCAAGATTCACCAGGTACTCGTTCAAGTTCATCTTCTGCACCGCCGACGCCGGCTCCGCCATCGCGCGCACTCCGCCGTCGGTTCTTATCTGCCGACGCCATCTCAGCCTTCTCCCCAAATGAGCTCGCGTCCAGTCGCCGCCAAAGGCAGCGGTGGTGGCTCGTAGGAGAGAGGCCGGGCGATCGGAGGCTGTGTTGAAAAGTGGAGGAGAAGAGGAGAGAGATTGGTGGCACCGAAGGAGAGACATGCCGGCGAGAGCGACGGCGACGGCGGTGGAGATATTTTTGGGTGGCGGAGAGTGGAGTGAGAGTGACGGTGTAGTATGATCTGGGGAGTAGAAGTTCGTGCCGCGCGTCCCACGTGATACTATCGATTTTCTAATTTCAAGAAAAAAATAGTTTTATTTAAAAACTTAAAAACCTATTTTCAAGAAGTATTTTTTTTTTTTTTTGGAGAAAATTAGCTCCTATTTTTTAATGTTTGCGATTCAGTCATACATTCTCGTGCCAACTAGGTTTGTTTCTGCATTTCAAATGGCTGAATTGTACTACCGCAAATCTAAGAAGGGTTGATCTATAATATTCTATTATTTTTTTAAAAAAAAAGCTATAAAAATGATTTTAATAAATAAAAATTTTAGATTGTAGTGTGTTTTATAATTTTTATATTTAAAATTTTTTAAAAATATTTATATATTTTTATTTGATATTTAAAATTTTTATAACCAATAAAAATTTTTGAGACTTAAAATACATGTTTAAATATATTTTTGAAAAACAATCTTATATTTACATTGTTAAACCTAATATGATAATGCTCCCATGCGCCAACAGTTGGAGTAGCTGCACGGATCGCGGAAATTTATTTTGCCTATATCTTAAAATAAGTCGACATGCATACCATAACAATAACCGTCCCGATAAAAGATTAATGATAAACAAATATAGTAAATACCAGTAATCCATCTCTAAATAAATCTCCAAAATAAAGACAGAAATCATATGCAGCATATAAATTTTGTGCTAGATTTCACTATACATATAACATATGGCAAGATGAACACCATCTCAAAATAGAGATCTCTTTAATGTTTCGAAAAAGGTACAAAACATATCTCGATAAATATACGATTTCTTAAAGGAGGCAATTAGCCACCAGAATCACCGCTCTCGAATGCAAAAGCCTTTAACACCGAGGCGGAGTTAGGTCTCGGGCACCTTGATAGAACTATAGATACAGGAGACTTCTTTGCAGTATTCTTTAAACTCTTAAGCGCGCGTATGAGGCGTCTCCCCACAGGTTTTCCGGTAACACAGTTCTTCGAAGTGGACCTCCTAAAATCAGAACGACGAAAGGTAATAAATTTTCTATGCCGAGCTACTAATAGCTTCTCCGAATTACAAAAGGCATCATCTTGCTCGATTTCCACAATTTCTGTAGTTGACTCCGCAAATTTATCGCCAGAGTGTTGTGAGTTCAAAATTTCCATATTATAAGAACATAAAGCATCAGTGGTTAACTCAGGAATCCTTGTTTGAAGTTGTTTACCGGATGAAGTAACCTCATCAAACTCCGAGAAGTAACTTGAGATAATACCCGTAACCGACAAATTTTCCGATAGGCTAATGTTTGGAGTTTCAGAAGTTGAAAGATGCTTTCTCTCTCTCTTAGTCTTCAATTTCTTATCATTCTTGATCTTATTTGTAGCTCTGTCGACATTTTCAACCACCATGATCCTCTTATCCGCGAGGGGTTCTTTCCATCGGTGTTGAGCACCTAATGAATAAGTTCTTCCCTTCATAGATCGATTTGCGGCTTCATTCTCTAAGTTTGGCAAATCTGTAGCCTCAGTACATGGAATTTCCTCGGGTGTTTCATAAGTGGACTTTCTAATTCCACTCTTCATGTCTTGGGATGGGTACCCAGTAGATGCCGCTAATATGTTCGATGCGAGTAACATACAGTGATTCTCGGAAAGTGACCATGGAGGGAGCAATCTTTTATTTTCCGTTATAGCTGGTTTTCCTGATTTCTCTAGCAAACATGAAGCATCCATGAAAAGAAACCAAGATCCTACGAGTCCGTCGAAGGCATGCATTATAGACATCTTATATGGAAGATGATAATACTCAGATCTTCTTTTCACCTGTAAGTGACATAACAAGGGTCGGATTTTCATAAACGTAGGTTATTTCGAAGACTGAGGCGAACCAAGCGGTGCACTTGGAGTTTACCCCATCTAGTGTCATGCTGCGGGTTCGAATTCTGTCAAATACAGGAGGGAAACACGCTCTGCGAGTTAGCGGGCATGCGTGCATACACGCGACCCACTCAGAGCCTGGATAACACTGCTAATTAAAAGACTGGAGCCGGGAGTGACCTCCGCGCACTAGGTTTGCCTTTTTAGGATATTTTGAAGACTAATAATCTCATATCGCACTAAGAATAATAACAATTTAAATTTGACATACCATCAAAGACAGGACCTTGATTTCTCCAAGATGAGGAAAACAGGATGAGTGTTCAGTAACAAGCTTCTCTGTGCAATTAGTAATGCTGGGATTAGCTATAAATCACTTCTAAAAGATAATATTAAAACTACTTTCTAGATATCTACTAGAGAAATTTGCTTTTATCAAGGCATGATGCTAGTCATTTGATCCCCTTCCTCTACAGATGCAATACCCTTCTTTATTTGAAAAATGAAGTAACAAGGTTGATTAATTTACATACTCTTCGTTAAAAATCGGCAGAATGGCATGATTTTGACTTTTATAAAAAAAGGAACATTTGTGTTTCTATGTAAACAAAGTTACTCAAGATAGAGTCTTGGATAAAACTAGCACAAAAATATTTGTTAGAATAGTTCGTTTCGGTGCTCGATAATGATTAAAATAACTTCCATAATATAACAATTTGTGTTTTCGAGTAACTGCACCGATAAATAGCTGGAAAATATTTCTAAATTTATTCTTGATCGAAGTATCAAACAATTCTACTAATTCTTTCCATCAAGAATAACTCCCAAATGGATCTATCCAGCTGTGTGGGGAATTCCGGATATAAATCGCAAAATAAAAGAATTTGTAGTAACTATTTGACAAGCATAATCTGTAAACACAATAAACTAAGAAAACCCCAAAAAAATCCCTAAATATTAAGACTCCATCTTCCTATAATGGAAATCAAGGGTTACACCACCTTACATCTTCTAACACCGATCCCAAAGATGGCAATTCACACCCATCCCCGCCAGGAGTACAACACGGAGTGACTCTAGGAGTGACCCTTCCCGTTTCATTATATAAAACATAACTGGTTAATATAATGCAGAAGATAAAGATGAAGAATAAACTTACCCTCGAGCTCACCGACGGTGATGAGCGGAGAAACGGAAACGGCGAAGTGCGTGCCGAGATTAGAGTCGACGAAGAGAGGTCTCTCGTCCTCACTGATCATCGCCGACCTTTCCCGCCCAGACATTGGAGGAGGCAGATTTACCATCTATAGATGGTGTTGTAAGATGACGGGCGAAGAGGACGGAAGCGACGACCAAGTTTTAAAATACTCAACCCACAAAACACTCCGAAAATAATTTAAATAGTATTTTTTCGTACAAGAGGCAAATATAATTAAATTATTTTTTAAATTAAATACTAGAACCAAATAGCATTATTCTTAATAGAAAAATACTATTCTTAGATCATTTTGATGCTGGATTTTTATGTACTATATTAGTCTAAAATTTTAATAAAAAATTTTTATTAAATTCATAAAATTCAAGATGAATGGTTAAGATCAATACTAAAATTTAGAATCGATTTTTATTAAATTCATAAAATTCAAGATGAACAGTTAAGATCAATACTAAAATTTAGATCGGTTTGTTTGGCCGCACAGACATTCTTCAGCAAAATGCTCGAGCTCTAAAAAATAACCGAAAAAATTCATCGGTGGACTCGGAAATGTGCTAACCAGCAACTTCACTCCGCAAAAAAAGATGGCTTCGTCGATTTTTTGGGTGAATTTTGGGAGCACTAGCAAGTTTTCTCCATGATCATTGATCAATGTGTTCATGTAGGTCAAAGATAAACAACTGCGAAATAATAAGTTCCTCCTGCTTATTCTGAAACTTGCAGAACAGTAAGAA
Source organism: Xerophyta viscosa (assembly GCA_002076135.1). Taxonomy (NCBI): domain Eukaryota; kingdom Viridiplantae; phylum Streptophyta; class Magnoliopsida; order Pandanales; family Velloziaceae; genus Xerophyta; species Xerophyta viscosa. Next base: position 535,055 of record MJHO01000095.1, on the reverse strand, counting down.
AATTGGGAAGTCAAAACAAGTTCTTGTAACCGTTAAAAAAAGGATCGAATAAAAACTGTCGAATTGGAAAAATTCGGTAAACAATGAGGAGTTCACTCAAAAATCCTTTCGCCGGTTGAGAAAACTAGGAATACAAAAGAACTGAATATGCAGAGGTATCCGGGAACGAAAAATACAGGTTTCCAACTCTCGGGGTCCGAGAGATCCATGTTGGCGTTCTTAGAAGTCTCTAAGATCCTACCCGTTAATCCGACACCGACAATTCCCGCTAACGTTCCTGCAGTATTCGATACTCCCATCACAATTCCTGCATACTTCGGAGCTACATCCATATGATTAACAGCGAATCCAGCTCTCCCCAGCGCCAAAAATCCAAGAGAAACGGAAGAACAGAACACGGTCCCCATGGGAGTGTTAAATAACGGTAATGCCATTAGGGCAAAAGCAGCGACGACGAATCCGATGGTGTTCAGAAGTTTTCGAGTCCTCGTAACTGAGAGAATTCTTCTTGTTATCAAGTGATCGGCGATGATACCGCCGATGTTTGAGAATATAAACATGTTAAAGTAAGGCAACATCTTGGAGGACCCCATGTCCTGAAGACTGAGCTTGAGCCCCAACTCAAAGTATGTTGGTAGCCAGTTCATTAGCACGTATAATGCATAGTGGAAAGTGAAGTTATTTACCACGATCGCCCAAACCGGCAAGCTAAAAAATATTTTTTTCCATGGGATCTTCGAAGGACGTACCGGGTTTGCATTACCACCATTGTAGACGCTCACCCTTGGGCTTTCTTTTAACTTCGACACGGGAAGCAATATATTTGAATGATCGGAACGTGGCGGATCACTAGCATATTTCAACCAGAAAAATGACCATATTATCCCTAGGGCTGCTTCGACTAAAAACACTGATTGTGGACCTTTATACTTCACCAAACCCGGCAAGAGAAGCATCCCACCGGCTGCACCAAGATACATCCCTGAAGTAGTAAGTGATACGGATCTCGAACGCTCATGAGTTGGGACCCATTGTGCTAAAACTGTGTGAATTGATGGGAAAATAAAACCCTGAGCAACACCGACAAGAAGACGAGCAATCACCAGGGCGTAAACTTTGTTAGGATCTAGCGGGGCCAATAGACAAGTTAAAGACCATATAATAAATGAGAGGAGAAGAACACGCCTTCCTCCGAAACGTTGTGCAGCCCATCCGCCGGGTATCTGTGAAACAACATACCCGTAATAAAAAATTGAGAGTATCAGGCCTTTGCTAGATTGATCCACGCCAAGGGCATCCGCAGAAAAGGTGTAAGCAATTGAAAATCCCATACGCTCGATATAGCAAACATTTGTCGAAATGAATGTTAGAATAACTATAAGATAACGCTTCTTCATTGCTGATGAAATCACCGGCCTTCGTTTGAAAAAAAAATCACGTAAAGCATTTGTTAGACCTTCGAACCATCTTTAGTGAATCAAATATTCAATGCAAAATAGACAATCTCCGTAATATCAGCAGCAATTCTTTAAGTAATGTGATTAAAGAATCAGAGTGCCTGCAATCAAAGAAAACAATTTTCATGTAGTTGGAAAAACGAATCAACTCCACATTTGTAAATTGCATTTACAAAGCTAATCAAACATTGAAGTTATGTTCCGTTAGTTACTAATAAATACCTCAAAAAAAGGAAAACATATAGCCGATTTAATGAAACTAGGTTAAATAAGTTGCCATGTTCAGTTATACGATCATTTTGTAGATGTATATACCTCTAACTTCTACATTTTCACATGATTGCTGTGTGCACTGTGCACAAAGAAGTAATCTCTGACAAACATGATCCTCATTCTACTGTTTTTGGAGTATAAATAGGAACAAGATGGAGGTAATCTGGACAAAGTCTTAGAAGAACATTTAGCGACCAAGTCTGTCCCGATTTATTAGTTGTGATTCCACTTGAAGGTCCAGTTTGAAGGTAAGCCGCTGCTCAAACTAACCCCAACAATTCTTAAGAATCGACTTAAGAAAGGACATGCTTCTTCTTTCATATTATTGACATGTTAAATCAAATAGTCCTCTTAATAAAAATCAATCAAGTCTGTCTCCGATCTCCGTATGCATAATTCTTTAAGTACAAAGAAAGAACGAAGCAGAAGTCCGTACATGCATGGAACACTCTAGAAGTTTAAAGAAGAAGATTAAAAAAAAAAAAGCTTGAATTGTTATGGATTTCTCATTTCGACAAATTCTTTAAGATTTTGTAATAAACCTTTGACCGGCTATATTCAAGCAAGAAATTGAAAGATATCAGATGGAATTCTAGTAGTTGCTGAAATCCAAGAACCCAGCATTACATGTGTCAAGATAAAAAGATACTTCCTCAATATGTAACAACTAAAAGTGCCTATACATGACTGAGATACAAATACACAAGAAAATGGAATTAAGATCACTCAAACTCTGAACAGCTTTTGTAATTAAGTTTTGAATCATCAATGATAAGCATCAGCCAGGAACAAACATTTTCCCCTACTCAAATATTCAACATCTATTGTTGACCAAATACATTTCAACCACGAAATGAAAAATCAAGTCGATTAAAATCAGTTCCGAACCAATCTGATAAAACTAACTTTAATAATTTGTACGGTTCATTATCGAAAACAAGAAGTCACCGCTTAAACCAGTTTAACAAGTATTGGTGTTTATAAGGTCGATTTTCTTACTACATTCTCATCCTAGTTTAACAAGAACTATATAAATCTTACAACACCATAACTACGAAGTGCAGCTCAGTTTTCTACTTAAAAACAAATTAAATCCGTACACCGAGTCATGGCCAGATCCACTACGTATCACCACTAGAGTTAATTGACCTTTGAAGAAGAATCTGAAATAATAAATTGGATATGAATTTATAGCCGCGGCGGCGGCAAGGGAGGCGATTCATACCTTGCATCGCCGGAGGCAGCGCGCCGGATGAAGAGAGAGAGAGAGAGAAGGGAAGGAGGGACAAGGGCAGCTGCTGGTAGAAAGGGGGAGAGTCAAGATACAGATCAATAATTCCAAGAGCGGTAAACGCGGTGCCGACAGTGGGCGGTTACTGTCCATTAGCCCAAAACTAAGGCCCATGGGCTATTTTTCAAAAAGGCCTTTGTTATAGTCCAATTTGTAAATGTCCATTAGGCCCGATGCGTCTCCCGCTCTTGGGACGAGCAACACGGCGTATGCCTCAGAAAGCATGCGTCATAGGTTCGAACCTCAAGTGCTGCCATAAAATGGGGAATTGGTGATTTTCTACAAATTTTTAGCGAATGTTACTACACTGGTTGCTGATTTGATCAGTACTCCATGTGTGGCTTGGGACGAACAATAAAATTTTACTTCCTGACTGCGAGATCGGTCAAATACGGATTGATGGTTAGCTGTAGAAAATATTATTGTCCGCAAGAATTTAAAACTAATATTGAAAAGATTTCACCTTGTTCATCTAAAAAAAAAAAAATTAACTATTTTTTATAGCACAAATTTAAATGTTCACAATACGACACTACTATATAAAAGATCAGCACAAAAAATTAGTAATTAAGATAGTTTTCACAAAATTAGGAGGCTGATCTACAATTATCTTTTATATAGAGGATTGAGGCTTTAAAGCTAATTGAGCTCGGACATTTTACTTTATATAAAGCATCGAGGCATTGAAGCTAATTGGGCTGACACATTTATTTTTGGGTTGTTTAAAAACGTGTGAGGAGATTGATTTACATGGGGTATTGACGCTTATTTTTAAGCCCACGGTCATTTTGATTTTTAGTATTTTTTCTTTTAGAGGTAAAAATTTTGTCATCGAATATTAAATACTCAAAAAATATATCTGCAATGCATTTTCTATATGTCTAAAATAAATTTATAAGATGTATTGTTAAATTTTATAAACTTTTCATTTTTCATAGATAACATTTTTAAAAAAAAATTATAAGATAAATATAGATATTTTTATTTAAGACTTTATTTATGGACAATTTTGTGTTTGTATATTGGCGTCCTCCTCCGAACTTCGAATTATGGCTCCCCCATTGATTATAGTAGTGTGCATTGGGTTTCTGGTGCCGAAGTCAGCCGAGTTTTGCGTTTCGGTAAATTTAAATTCTAGCATATACCGACCATACCAATAGTAATGTACAGAACGTATTGGTAAATATTTGTTTATTTTTATTAAAAATAAAGATAAAAATTTAAGAAACTATTTTAGAATTCACGTATATATAAAATTTTTCAACACGACACTATCAGCATAGGAATGCTATGTCTGCCACATATCATGCCATAAAATCATGGTGTGCATATAATGTTTTTTCTTGTATGACACGTGTTCACTAATATTTTGCCGAGTATTACGGACCACGGGTCGTGTTTTTGACATTTGTTCGTTTTTGTTCTTGGGTGCTAGCATAAATAAAACTTTAAGTATAAGATCGATAAAAATTCAAAGCTCAATTACGGCGCAAAGTTGAAAGTATAATTTTTGGGGGGTTTTTTTTTTTCCGAACTTCAAAAGAATTAGGAAAAATCCATTCATCAGGGCCCCTGACGGCCTGATGCAATTGGGACCATCCGCGGCACCCTCAGAATATATGTGCGCACATCCCGAGGGGCCGCGGACGTCCCGATTGCATCAGAACCGTATTGGATCTATGATGAACAACAGCCCTCAAAGAATTATCCACAAGCTACGGCGAAATGCTAAGGGAGAAAAAGATAATTACCAGCAACACGGACTTCTATAGATTTAATACAATCATAATCGGATACTATATATCGAAATATATATTATATATATTTCAATATACTGTATATGATTAATGATTATATTAGAAATACAAATGACCATTATGAATATAGTTATTTTCCCAAAATACCCCTCATGGAACACCTGAGAAGGAAACTCTGCCGAAACCCCAGTGGCCAACCCGGTACCACTCGAGCCAAAGCTCCTCTGCTTCAAGCGAACTAACGACAACATTCCCAGAATGCCCCTGTTGCACCATTCCCTGAATACCCCCACTTTCTCTTCCCTCTGAGCTCTTGTCCTCATGCTTACTGCTACAACCATCGACTTCTTGTTGTACCTTCTTCTTCTTCGACGTCACAGATCTCTTCTTTCTGATCATCGAAAGACATCGACGGCCGAGAATCCACGGGACGCGGAGGAACACGAAAGCAAGGAAATTTACGACGGCACAGGGGCAGCAGCAGAGTGCGATGCAGTCGGCAATGATCGTCGCCGTGCATGACCGGCAAGACTCGCCGGAGAAGTCTGAGGTGGCAGCGGTAGGTTCCTCAGCCGCCGCCGCTGTCGCCAAATGGCCTTTCATGGGGCCGCTCACTCGCCGGCGGCCAGGTTGTGAAGCCATTACTAGAGAATAAGAAGAATATATTCAGAGAGGTTTATGATATATATATATATATATATATATATATATATATATATATATATATATAATAATAATAATAATTAAATGGGCGAAATAAGTACCATGACGAATACGACAAATGAGCAACAGAAAATATTTTGTTTCAGACTTTTCTTTTATATAATTTAAAAATTTTTAAACTAATACAGTATAATAAAATATATAATATTTATGATTTCTAAATGAGTTATTAAAAACTGAATTATGAAAATTATTTTCTTGTCCCGCGCCCCCAGCGTGGGTGGCCCGGGCGCTCGCTTCACGAAGCTAGCGTCCCGAGTTCGACTTCAGGGGACATCCCGTAAAGGTGTGAAGGTCAAAGACCTTCCTGTACCTCGTAGAGAGTGAAATGGGTCCTCTGAGTCTGTCCTACCCGCAAGAATAGAACCTCTTGCTCGGAGGAACAGAGATCGGTGCCATCCGTGGGTTTACCTATTACGACGGTCGTTCGAATGAGGGCAGGATTTCCAACCCTAAGATCTATTGCATGTATTGCATTTGTTTTAGGGCAAGGAAAAATATGAATTTTCCAATCACAGCAAAAAGACATTTATTTAAAAAGTTACAACTTTTATTTTCATTGGTTATAAAAAAAGTGGTTCCCAAACATAGAATGTGACGGCTACATTCCTTCAGTACTTTTTTCATGTATATATGTCTGGGACCATCATCTAGTCAACATAAATATATTTCTACCATTTTTATTTAGCAAAATTTTAATAATGTTTACTTGGTTTTAGCTTATTCTAGAGTACATGAATTGAATTATGCATTAGGTAGTACTTTCTTCTTATCCTTACCATAAACCAACATATATATATATATATATATATATATATATATATATATATATATATATATATATATGCTATTTCAGCTTGACCTGAAAATAGTCTATTCTCAGCTAACATCTCAGCCGTTAATCTGCTTGATCTAACGGCTGAGATTTAATCTTAACACTTAACGGCGCCGTTAAATATTTAACGGCGTGAATTGTTATTCCGTTAAGTATAAATGAAATCTCAGCCGTTAGATCAAGCAGATCAACAGCTGAAATGTTAGCTGAGAATAGCTATTCTCAGGTCGAGCTGAGAATAGCTATTCTCAGAATAGCCTTTCTATATATATATATATATATATAGGGTTTTGCTATGCACACCCAAGAAACCACACAATAAATCACACATGTTGACGTGGCACAATCAAGACCACACATCACGATGGGTATATTTATAATTTTGATATTTTGTGGGAATCACGAGGGAGTTGTGCGGATCACGAGGTATGTGTGTGGTGGAGATTGATTGTGTGTGATTTGTTGGGTAGTTTGTTGGGGGTGAGTAGTATTTTCCTTTAAATTGTGTGCGTTGGTGGGTAGGATGGTTTTTTTTTTAGATTATCATGGCTGAACCGTAATACGAGCGCATGTCCTCCTAAGAATTTCAAATTCGCAGAAAACTCCTACGTCCAATCCCGACCGACGCTTTAGAATCCGAGTACAGACCTTCTATGAACGGAAGCTCTTACCACGAAATACAGATAATTTTTAAAAAATTCTACGAAAAATTTCACCCCAGGATGGGATCGTTTGTTTGTGTTGGGAAAAAAAGACTTTTTTTTTCGTCTCAAGGCTAACAATTCTAAAATTTCTTTTTTTAAGCAAATACGATGCCTTCAATGAAAATATCTACATCAGCTTTGACTGGCGTGGATGTCAGATAATACGAAACCAATAAAATAAGCCAATAAGTACCGTAACAAGCTAATAAATAAGTATCGGTGCCAATAAAAATAATATAATTCGACACAAGAGAAAAGAAATTCTGAAACTACAAGCATATTACCATAAGATACAAGAACGTAAACTCAATTGTGAATTCGACTTTCAAGTATTTGATAAACAACGACGACGCGAAACCCTAAACCTTAAATCCTAAAGGCATGATCTTCTTACTCTGCCAACACCGGGGAAATCATACATCTAGTTTTGGGACAATTACGTATCAGCCCCCGTTTTTTGAATTTGAACAAATCAGCTCCCAAAAATACGTTTTTGGGGGCTGATTTGTTTTTTTTTTGCAAATCAGCCCCACCAAAAACGCATTTTCGAAGGTCAATTTACAAACCCTTAAAAATAGGGGGGCTGATACGTAATTTCCCGTCTGATTTTAGTTATATAGTCAATGAATGAGCCACAGATCTTAAGCAATGCTATTCCTTCTATATAGAATTACATCAAATGGTAGCTGTCACAATCCTATTTTTATCTATGTTTAAAGAAAAGAGAATTACATATCGGCACTTATTTAAAAATATTTTCTACGAATTTCAAATAAGTATTTTGAATTCCGTATTTCAAATAAGTATTTGTTAAAATTTATTATTTTAACGTGCTATAATATTTTATTAAATACTTAAATTAAAAAATTATTGATCATATTTATTTTTTGTATTCTTTTTTTTCTAAAAAAATAAATATTATGAAACTCTAAAATTTTACGGTCACTAGATTAATTTTTAAATCTACTAAGATTTTGAATCTCAATACACATATGTAAAAGTACATTTTTAAAAATATTTTAAATATAAATATTATAGATTATATTAAAATCTTTAATTTATAATTAAAATTTTTACAAATATTTATATAATAATAAAAAATATTTTTAATATAACTTAAAACGGCTCGATTTATAAGGGTATGAATCTAGTCTAGGAGTTAAAATGTTACCTCAAAATAATAATGATAACAGAAAATAATATATAAATAAATAAATAATTATAATCTAAATAAGTAAATAAATCGTCTTTAGAATAACAAAAAGCCATTCAGATTTAGAAAAATTACTGTTCAGCCCTCCTAATTTTAGGGTGTTTTAAATCAGCCCCCGAAATCGGTTTTTTCCGCCGACGTGGCGGCGCACACATGCCGCTACGTGGCGTTTCGGAGGGCTGAACAGTAAGAAATGAAAAACGGAAGAACTGAACAGTAAGAAATGAAAAATAGGGAGACTGAACAGTAATTTTTCCTTCATATTTTTGTTACACTATATTTTTTTAATCCAAAATTATTCTATCTCGATAATTTTAACAAATAAAGAAAAAATAGCCGAACTCGAAATGCAACAAACTTGATAATTTAATCCATAAAAATTATATATTTTTTATGGAATATTCACATTCTCTAGCTATCAAGGTAGCATGATATGATTTGGCCCAAAAAAACCAGCTATGGCAATACATCAAACAGGTTGAATGCAATACATGAAGAGCGGATATACTTAGTTACTTACCAGTAGAGTAAATCAGTACTTCTAATCTCTACAGCATTGCCACCACCTCCGGCGCCTCCTCGCCACCTCGCCGGCGATTCTTCTGCCCACACTCAATAGTCGGCCGTCGCTGAGATGGTAGCGAAGTTAAGAACCATGGACGCCATTAATGGTAGAATCTAGTTCTAGTTTATAGAAGAGAGATCAGGGAGAAGAGAAGATGAAAAATGGGTATTAAGTCTTCGTTGATGCTAACAAATAGAAGCCAAGACCCAGAGCATCTCATACAGCTCCTTGTAATTGAATAATATTGGTGCATTTGCGCTTTTATACCACCTATAATTCAAAATGACAGCTTATATATCTCTTTGGCCGTGAAAAGTAAGGAAACTATACTCGTTTTTCAAAAATAATGATAAAAATAATTTTATCATTTAAAAAAATTAAGGGAGCGAAAGATGAAACTGTTTCCGTCTTTCAAGAAAAATAACGAAGACAATTTGATCATTTTATAATAAAAAATATAAAAGTGTCATTTTGATTTAGTAAGATTTAAAAATAAAATTTCAAATTATATGAGAGCATAAAAATATAAGTGCCGCAATAATATTAAATAGGTTTCTGGTGGTTCAGCGGTTTAAGCCCTCGCAGATTTTGAAAATAGACTGCTCGTTTGATCTTTTTTTTTTTTTTTTTTTTTCTGCCTTAGCACCCTTCTGAAGGAGCCTCCAGTGTTCTAGGCTTTCGGCCCAGACTAATCCGAAGTGGAAGTATAAAGTAGCTTTAAACGTAGGACAATCTCTCTCCCGAACGCGTGCTGGACGTCCACAGAACTCTAGACGTTTACTGACTATAACGCACAATAGTATAACATACGCGAAACATTCTAAGCTGCCGATATTATATGTTCATAAGCTAAATTTATGATCGAGCATGAAAAGCGCGACCTCTATACAACAAATTTGGTTGATTCATACGTTAAGAGCCATCAGAACTCGTGATACGACCAATATCGCATGCTGTGTATCGAAATAAATGCATAGTTCTTTTATGTCATAATTATTAAGATTTTTTAAAAATGGCATTTCCGTAAATGATGTACCTAAAAAGTACAGTGTGTTAGCGCCACTCCTTGGGTCGCTCTAAGGTCCACACCTCAAGCCTCCATCTTCACCATCAAGGAGTGATCCTAAGAACGACTGTTGGAGAGATCCATACTAGAGCTTATTGACTTAGGGTATGGAAAAAACTACTCACTCCCAATAAACTATCCAACAAATCACACATACTTAATCTCCACCACACACGCGTCTCGTGATTTACACAACTTTCTCGTAATTCGCACAAAATATCAAAATTACAGTTATACCCATCATGATATGTGGTCTTGATGGTGCCACGTCAGTATGTGTGATTTTTTGTGTGGTTTTTTGGGTTACATAGCAAAACCCGGTATGGAAAAAATAGTTCTTATTTACCATGTAATATTTTTTACGTCCTAAAATATTTTCTAAAATAATATTAAATATAAAATAAAGATAATAATAATTCTTTGAAATAGTGAATATATATATTTTAAATTTTATTAATTTAAAAAATATTTATATACTAGTTAAAATATTTGTGAGACGAATTTAAAGATGGTTGAGTTTTAAGGATTTAGAATAAGGGATTTATTTTGCGAAAAGTTTGAAAACAGAACTAAAATGTAATTCCTTGTCGACTAGACGAAGAGTGCAGAGGGAATCTTAGTTGCTGAAAAACATGATACTTGCTTTGGGACTCTTCCCAAGATATTAATTAGTTGAGTTTGTGATTTCTAGAAAAAAAAAAAAAAAAAAGCAAAAAATTAATGAACTGTTGTACTTAAGTCATTAAATATTTTTATTTAACATTTTTTAATATATTTTTAATATATTTAATAAAGTTAAAGATGCCTTTGATATTTTTTATATTAAATATTAACTTCTTGGCAAATGTTTTTGATAGTTTATAATATCTTTTTCCAAATGATTTAATATAAAAAATTTTAACATAAGCGTAAAATTTTCTGACAAGTGGACCTAAATATAATATATTTAGGTCTTTTAGACCTCAGTACAAGTATCCTAAAAATTAAATAAAAATAAATATATGAGAGAATTAATTTGTTTCTTTTATGTTTTATTACATCAATAAAATACACATAAAAAGGTGTTTTTATTTATCCGTGACCGTTAAGTTCAATTTTTATTTTATATTTCGATTAGAAAATAGAACAGTATGATAAGTCCATCCTAACTCATACTTGCTAAAATTCAAACTACAATTTATTTTTTCGAAAAAATATATTGTGATTTTTTTTTTTGCAGCGTAAGTTCGTTAACCAACTATATCAAAGCTGGTTGGTGACGAGTGTTCCAACCTATCATACCCGATCCCTCATTTTTAAGACGGGATGAGGGCTAATGCGAGTCGAGCCGGTCCAGCCTCGGAACAATCTTATTTTTAGGTTGTGCTTACTCTTCTTCCTTACCAAATAAGCAGACAAACACATGACAATAGAAACCCTAAGCAACAGTATTGGACATATAAAAAGAGCCCATGTGAAACTTTATTCATTCATTTATTATGTACTTAATAAAGGGATAATTGTATATCAGCTCTCCAAAGTTTCATTATTATATTTCAACCCTCGAAAATACGTTTTCGCGGTGATGTGGCACGCTCGCGCGCTACCACGTTGCACTTTCGGAGGCTGAAATGCGCGAATGTTAATTTTAGGGGGCTGATATGCAATTATCCTATTAAAAGAAACTGTTAGACCATGTGGTCAAGCAAGATAAGATCACTACTGGTGCAAAGCAGTCACCCTGCCCCCTATTCTTATTATATTTCCAGGATTTGCAAAATCAGACCATAAAATATTTCTTTTGGCATGATAAGACCTTGTTAATTTATTATACTGCTTCAGGATCACATGTGCTGTCTAAGATGTAACAGATAGATAGCAATGCATGTATAAAAAGTAAATGTTTATTCTTCATTTTAACTAGTATTTTCCTTAAACACATAAAAATTATATGCAAATTTGAAGTATTGCTTGTGGAATAGGTTTTTCAATTTTGAACCTCATCTTTTTAAAAAAAAAAAAAAAAAATATAGTTTATACAAGAACATAAATACAATTACGGGAGGGGGGTAAAAATGCAATTTCGAATTATGGGAGTTTTGTCCCCAAATTTAAAAAAAATAAAAAAAAAATACTACTTTTGTAAAATATGAATAAAATAACCTCGAATGTAAATATTAAGTTAGCTTTCTAAAGTGGTTTTATTAATGTTATATGTATTTGTGTCTATTTAGACTTAGTGATTCAATTTTTAAGTTGATATGGCAAAAATGTAAATCTATAATATATTTATGTAAATTATACCATGGAATCTCACTCTCTCACTTGAATCAGGTATGCTTGTCTTTCTTTCTACAATTGCAAGATTACGGTGGATAATACGGCAGTTGAGGGCTTCGACGATTCTTTCTTTTTAGAGCTGTGGCTAGCTTAGAGTTTGAAAAACTCGTCTGGATAAGCCCAGACGCAAGGCGTCAAGGCGCTCGAGACGTGCGACCGCCATGAAGAAAATAGATATAAACTTCGTTGGCGAGCCTAGGCAGCAGGCGAGACGCGCACGCCTTTCACAGATTACTACATTTCATTTTTTATTTTTCTAAGATTGTCATTATATATCTCAACAGATGACTTGATAGCACTACCAGTGGTTATCCAAGACAAAGCCCACCAGAAGGTTGATGGGCCGACCCACAAGCGGCCCAACTGATCCGTGACCATGTGGGCTCTCTAACAAGCCCAATCATGTGCCAACTCTAACCATAACACCTGGACACGGTCCAACTGACACTTCAATAATCACTCAAAAAAGTTAATTTAAAGTAAAAAATATGTAAGTAAAATTATAAGAATATTCGAAATTTAGGAGCGAATTTTGAATTTCGAAAGTTGATATACTTAATCAGCACCATATATTAATATAATTAGTACTATCTTGACATATAGGATGATTACATATCAATAGTTAATATAGATATAAGTATTGTGTAGTAGGGACTAGCGGTGAAAACGAGCTGAATTTGAGCCGAGCATCATTAAGCTCAAGTTCGACACGATTGGTTTAGTCCGAATTTGAGCTCAATGAGCTTCAGAGGCTGAACACGAACTCGGTTTGCTCGAAAAATAATTTGAAGTAAATAATTTTATATCCAAAATTGTTTAAAAAATATTTTGAAGTACCAAGGTATAAATTATAAATAAAAAATTTGTTTGTAAATAAATTTAGGAGGGAGGTGCTGATATACAAATCTGCCATTATTTAAAGCATATTGGTTAGTTGAATTATTTAATGGCCGGATATCTCTGAGCGTATCTTTTTGAATCTTGCCTACCAAAACTTAGATTTCAATATATATATATATATATATATATATATATATATATATATATATATAATTCTGGAACCTTCCTATTTTTGAGGATGGTGAAGGTTAATGTAATCGAATAATAATGTTTCCTCCATGTGTTCATGTGCCTTTACAAATAAAAATACCGCCGCCACATGTATTATCTCAAACAGGGGAATATATTCCAAAACCACGTAATAATATATAATATTAACATTAATATGTCGGCGGAATATTTAGTCCCTTACCGTGGCTGCGGCTCTGAAGGCCACGAGCTGAGCATAGCTAGATGCACGGACAACGTGGTCGGCTTGTCCGAATGCTGTTTGCTTGCATGACCCGAGATGTTTGGCAGCGTCACATTCGACCGAGTATTAACGTTCTTACCAACGATATTGGTATTTCAAATCCTAGAATCGGATATTTGACGGCGGGTGGTGTAGGCACTCGTTATTATTAATATGTTTTACATACAATTATTCCATCCATACATTTTTTTAAAGAAAATTACAGATTAGCTCCCCTTATTTCTATTGTCATACGATTTAGCCCCCCGAAATGCTTAAGGGTGCCAAAATCCCACATCGGCGCGGAAATGCATTTTGGAACACTGATTTGCAAACTACATGAATCGGATGGCTGATCTATCATTTTCTTTTTTCTTTTTTGCCTAAGATTATCATGAAAACTTCATGAACTAGTCCTTTTTTTGTTATAAAATTATCAAAATAGATTATATATATATATATATATATTGATAATAGATCAATCTATATTTTATCAACCGAAAATTTTAACCATCTAGACTAACTAAAGATCTGTATTATTTTTCATAGAACATAAATAGATAAATTTCTCATTTTCATAATTTGAAAGAGGTATAAGGCGGCGCTAACTAGGATAATAAATAATAATATCTCGGACATTCTTCCAATTTCAATCCAAAACATCCATTTCAATCATATACATGTGGAGTAAAGTTAGAGATGCCAACATGATACACGTGTGAATATAGCAAATATGACTTGAAACTCATACATAACCCCCATATGTTAATGTCAACAAAAAAAAAAGTCATATTTTATATGGATCGGGTACAGATTGACGCGTATTACGCGAGTCCAATTTCGACCGGATAATTGTAGTCGCCGCCCTCCGATGTCTAGTGCTTTTCGACATAACAGAGATATATCCGTAAGATGTTGAAAGTTATATACGACCTATATTACAATAAATCATGTAACAATCCGACTCAATTCAAACCCGGCTGCCCTAAATTCATTGAAATAATAATACCTGTCACGAGAAACATAATAAATCTTTTATGGTCTTAAAAAGAATATTTCTACAAATCAAGATAGATTTAAAAAATTGATATCAATAAAATATATTTAATAATATATAATTTAGATTATATCGATTTGATAATCCGGAGTTATTGATAAAGTTTGTATAAACTATATCGAACTACTTGGTTTATAAAAATTGATCGTGGCGGTCTTATTAGTTGACCGATTTAATAATAAAAATTTCCATTAATAGCATTATGTGGCCTCCAAGAGCCCATATATTTCTTATTTTATTATTAATTCGTGTAACTTTAGACCCCACCACATGCCACGTGTCCTATACGAAAGTGGCCATTCATTCTGGGCCACAAGTTTCCGAGGAAGCCTCTAGGCGTCCATTCACACCATCTTATTATATAATATTTAATTTAAAAATAATTATTATAAAATTATATTAATAAAAAAATATAATTAAAAATGTTGGAAGAGATAGCATGACGATCGTTGTCGTGTTGTGAGGAATTCCAGATAGTCCGTGGGCTGGCCCAATCAGTCTCGCTGGTACAGCACAAGTTGCCATAACGAGACAACGTTACCAACAAAGTTATGCCTACTTTGCAAATCAAGCCTCTAACAATCATCTTTTGCGGACCAGAAACAATTTCCTCAAAGTTTTAGAAATATTTGTCTTTTGATGCCCATATAATTCGAATTGGATTTTTATATTCTATGTGAATTTAATAAAATGATAAAAATATTATCGTATTATTCTTAAAAGACAAAAATAGTTAATTGTGTAAGTATAATTTCGTTATTTCATCCGGCGCGAGGGATATAAAAGTACCAAATCGAATTTGATCATGGTCGACGGAGTTTTTAAGTTATTTCGTGATTTAGTATGTCGCAATTGAGACATTGACATGTAGAGTTTATAAGTTATTTTATTTTCGTGTACGCATACGTAGCTATGTCTGTGAAAGTTATTGTTCTTTGCACAACTCTGATAGCGGAATAGAGGTGAAACTGAAACTGACGGGTACTAAAAATGGTTATCTAAAATCTTCAGCTAATTTTTTAGAAAGTTAAATATTTTTAATATAAAAATTTTAGATTAGTATCTTCTATAATTAGCAAGAAAATTACAACTGAATAGTAGGCTGTGATCATACATATATACAAGCCGTGATCCATTATATAGATGGGAATATGGATACCAGCATTTAACTGGTCGTCGAAGGGTCCCTATTGATATATTTAATGTAACAGGGACCAATAATGCAAAATCCGTTGTAAATAATTCTCATAAATTACAGCTATTATATAAATTATTTTTGGCTAAATAAAAAGCCGTCTCCACCCTCCATTTCCTTCCGCCGACTTTGCTCACCGACGACAGGGAGAGGGAGAGAACAGCATCGATCTCGGGAACGGTAATCAAAGATGGGATTGTCAAACCATCTGAAGGATGTCTCAAGCGACTCAATCCCGATCTTGCTCGTCGTGGCGGCGGCAGGATGGGTGTCTTACCTCAGATCTCTCCTCCTCTGTGTCCTCAATTCCGTCGGGCTCCTCCGACAGCTCCACGGCGACGCCGCAGACGTCGGTGCTGGACTCGCGGGAATCCTCGCCCTAGCCGACCATATCAACGCCAATCCTCCCTTCTCCTACGACTCAGACTCCCAGCCTCCGGCGAACTGTGTCGTCTGCCTCTGCGGGTTAGGGGAGGAAGGGAAGCGGATCCGGCGGCTCCCGTGCCGCCACGTATTCCACACGGATTGTTTGGATGGTTGGTTGGATCAGATGAATCTCAGCTGCCCGCTCTGCAGATTCTCGCTCGCCGGCCCTGGCGAAGCTGATCGCAGAATCGGAGCGGAGCTCGTCGCTTGGCTCTGCCCTTACTGAACTTGAATCTCCGCTCCAGAGAAGGATAATCAGGTCAGGGTTAACCATTAAATTAGGGTTTATGTTCTTCTTTTTTGGAGGGTTAATGGTCGTCGGCGATGGATGCCGGTGTTTTTTTTCCCCTCTTGATTTTGAAGGGGGCTATTGAGCTCTCCTTCTGTAATCTTCTACGTAGTTCTACATATAATCCATGTAATATAACTTGGTGATCATATATATAAATCTTTAAATATCTTTCCTGCTTGAATTCTCTATTTCGTTGTAAATTTATATAAATTTTGAGGATCTTTCCTAATCTAATTTGGAGAGAATGATCTGTTATAATAATAATCTACTAGTTGGAGTTGGATAATCTTGATTTTTCAATTTTCGCCGTATTTGTATTGCGATTTTGTGCAAATTTTTTAGGTCTTCTCCGATTTGAATTGGGAGCTGCATGACGCATTGACATCATCATTCTTCTGAAATTCTATATTGTTTGATCTTTATTTCGCATTCATGCTTATAACACTTCGAATAAATTCGGGAGATGTACATTTTTAAAATAAAAATTTTGTCCCGAGCTTAATTAAATGAATTTTAATTTTAATTTTAATTTGATCTGTGCGGAAATTAGATGTTATTTAAAACTATTTAATAGTATATATATGTTTGAAATACATAAATTTGAAATGTTGGATTCAAATAATATTAGCGAAATAAATTATGATTAATAATAAATGCATAAATATTAGCTGATTGGGTCCGGATGGGCTACATCAGTCGCTTTTTTTCCCCTTTTCTTGGGCGGGGTGGGGGGCCGTTGTTTAACTTTTGTGGTGTACATAATTTGGAAGTACATAGTTTTCAGCCTTATCCCTTCCGTAACAGAAATATATATATATATATATATATATATATATATATATATATATATATATATCTGTTTTATGTTATTTTTTAAAAGCAACCGTCGAATTTCTTTTTATTCTAATTTTTTAATTTATTTATTATAATTTTTTTATGATATATGTTTAATGAAGTACAGGTCGTGATTTTTTTTTTCAATACTTACTTTGGCTATAATCAGCTAAATTTCCACTAATCGATATAACACGTGATGCAATATATCAATTATTGGACTATCTTTTTTAATACAATTACTACCTCAATCTAAACCGATCTAGACCAACTTTGGACCAAATGAATGATATCTTTGTTTAACTGGACCTATCTTCCAATGCCTGGTTCGTACATATATATGATATATGTATGATTTAAAATATCAATTTGATATATTTTGGGTCGCCCAAAGTTATTACGTTCACAGCCCTCTTTACCAATATTTGTCTTCTAATTTTCTGCCTGGACGGGATTATTATTGGAGACATGAACAAGTCAAAAGAGTATCCCTTCTGAACCGTGACCGGACCAGACTTTACCGATTTTGACTTTGAAGACTATTGTAATGGAAATTATCTCAATTTTTTTTAATAAAAAATGTTCTTGGACAGGAAAAAAAAATCTGATAAAAGCTGAATTAATTTTAATTCCATCCTGAAAATAAAAAATAAAATATATTTTAGTCTCTTTAAAAATATTGGCTCCTATGGCCTTCCCAAAAACCGCACTAAGGAAATGTGATTCAATTGAATTTTTACGGATTTCTCTAAACTGAGACTAAACTTCATAAAGGTTTATAAATATGGTAATATGATTTTTTATTTCAATCTTGATTGTCGGTTGGAATACGTTTTCTTAAAGAGGCTATCTAAAAATTAATTTATCTATTTTTATTAAAAAGAGAAATAGCGTTGAGAAATCCTTACGCCAATAAAGGTGGATACCCATCAATTCGTTAGGAAAATGCTAAGAACATTCTTCCAGAACAGGTATTGATTCGACTGCTAATATATATATATATATATATATATATATATATATATATATATATATATATATATATAAGGGAAAATTGCGTTTCAGCTTCCCTGTTTTTCATTTTTGACTTTTCAGCCCCCGAAACGCATTTTCTCGCCGACGTGGCGGCGCGCGCGTGCCGCCACGTGGCGTTTCGGGAGGCTGAAACGCGCGACCCCAAATTTAGGGAGGCTGAAACGCAATTTTCCTATAATTCCCATCTGAGACGACCCTGTTTGTAGACGCACGGATTAACAATTAAATATTTATAAAGCAGAATCGATTCTTTCTTGCTTTATTAGCACACAAGTGAAGATTATAATAGAACATTTTTAAATGCAAAATAATTGTATTTATTCACTGACGTGATCAACGACGTGTCGAATCGTAAATAACAATGCCAGGAATACGTGGAAGAGAAGCAGAGGAGACTCTGAGAACGACTTTTCTTTCTATCCCAACAAGGGCAAATGGTGTAGTACACTACTACTAGATAGAACTCAACCTAACTCTCTCTCTCTCTCTCTCTCTCGGGTCCCCTTTGGCCCGCGTAACTTTTCGTTCCCGCTACTTTATTTATTTATTTATTAATCTTTTTTTAAAAAAATAAAAAAAATAACGAGCTTGTGAGGTCCCCCCTCCCCCCTTCACAAAAAAGAAAAGAAAAAAACACAGGTCTCAGTGTGTAACCCGTGTACTTTACATTACATGCTAAGAAATGCAGAACAACGTTCCACCATTTACATAAACACCTTAATCCAAATTTTATACGTACTACACAGTAGCATTCCATACATCACAGGAAAAATAAAAGTACATATATGCATGTCTTCACATTACAAGAGAGAGAGAGAGAGAGAGAGTAAAAATAAACACTGCACCAGAAGGCGGGCATTATATTATGCAGGCTACAATTGATAATCGAGATACGATAATAACAACCGTCTAACTCCATACATCATAAGTTGATTGGGCCGCCTCTGACGGGACGCTTCACAGGAAGACGATCTAAACCATAGATGCTCCTCCACTCCTAAGGAAGGCCTGCATGAACGATGATCCACAAAATAAATGCAATGTAGAAGATAAATAATACATAGAATAAAAATTGTAATTTTACCAGTTTGGTTGCAGCAACCGATTGGCGCTGCCTTTCCTTCCTCTCTCTCTGACACTCACCGCACCAGCCGGAGAAATCCTTTCGATACCTTTTCATCTCTCTGAAGACCGAGCTGCATATAATTATAGACGGATTGCAAAACTATCATCAAAGCTTCATTTATTTATATGTAGGGTAAAAACTACCTGGAATAGAAAATAGATAGGATAAGATTGTAATAGGATAGAATTTAATGCATCAAGGTTTAGTTCTAGATTATATAAAGTCAATTCTCTAGTGTCAACTTCTTGTTTCGCAAAAGCATTTCCGTCTCATAGAAACGTAAGTTGGTTTTTGCTTAATCCATTAATCCTAAATTACGTAATACGAAGAGGATATAAATTTTGAACTTAAACCTGCTACTGACTATGGGTGGCGTCTCTCAAATGAGTATCTCCAATAAAACCAAAATACAGTTCAGTATTGCTCAAAGGTATAGTTGTTCCAGTGTTGTCAAATAGTTAAATTGCAATACCAAAAAGAGTTATGTCATAAATAAGTTCATGCATGTTTATTTTCTCTCTCTCTCTCTCTCTCTCTCTACACACACATACATACATGTGTATGTATGCGGAGAATTTGGACATATGTTATCATTCAAGAGATGCATATTGGGAATGGATTCCCTATATAATGGTCCATTGAAACATCAATTTATATGCAAACGCTAAGGAAGAATCATCAGAAGATGAACCAATTAAGAAAATATGCACACTAGATAATAGAAAATACAGGAAGGCAAAGGTACCTTCTGCACCAAAGGAGCAAATTAATCCGGTGCCCAGATAGTGTAGCACAAGCACCATGTCGATGACGGCCACGGTGAAGAATAGCTTGCCCAGGGACATGAGAATAGTGTAAAATTTCCTTCAAAATAATATCTTTTTCAGAAGCCAACAACCACAAAAGCTGCAATACATGGATCAGTTGAAAAATAGAAACATCGCATAATAACCAGCAGTTTCGTAGCAAGAATAAGTCATCTCCACTGGAGATGCATAAAATGACGTAAATAATAGAGACAAATATATACGAGAAGAGGTGGAGTTAGATAGGAAGTAGGCCGGTGAGGAAAAAGTAGGGAGAATGCTAGGGTTTAAGTAAAACCAAAAGACAGTAAAATAACCCTTACAAAGCCAAAAGTAGAACAAAAGGTCATGCATGGAAAGCGTGATAATTTAACCTTCGGATTACGTGCCAAAATGGGGTTATAAATGTCCCTACCAACATAGGGTATTCGAGTGCTCCTCTTGATGCAGGTATGAGGCAAGCACATGATTATCAAAGTGGGTTTATCGAGGTCAGCTTGGTGACGATTAAACCTTTTAAAATTAGGAACAATAGCAGCAATACACACGTGCGCACGCTTACACACACGTACATACGTTTGTTAAGTGTATTTCAACATATCCTAAACTCGATGTGTTTGGCAAGTCAAACATAGAACATGTAACATTTCTTGAACAAAAATACCAGAGTTTCAGGTAGCATGTATAATGCAGAAAACTTTGAATAATTGTTGCTGATATACTTTGTCATTCACAATAACTTCATGAAAAAAAGAAAACATTTGCTTCAGACAAAGAGAAATTTCTCCATTTTCTGGGCAAACTGAGGGCTAGCAGAAGTCGAACCTCCTACTTCCTGAGTCACACATCCCGAGTTTATGGACATTCAATTTTACTTTCGGCGAAACATATTTATATGGGTTCTTCTTCGTGCAAGCCGATTCGAAAGTTGAATCAGGACAGAACCAGAAAACGTTCATTTTGACATCTTCAGGACAGAACCAGAAGCCCTTCAATATATTGCAAATATAATTCAACCAACCAACACCGTTCATTTGAAGTCTTAAGCTTTTTGAATTTCCTAGTTGTACATATTGTCCCATATTTAAGCCAGATTACATAATATATGTGGTATACATACACAATTGCTTAGGTCCTACAAGAACTAGTTAAATGGAATTTTATTATCCCTTTTGGGAAAATTGATTTCTCATTATCATCATCAGACATAAAACAACCAATTCTCGAAATAGACATTCAGCAGCTTTTACATCTATTATAGGAATTAATGCTAATTGATAAAAATGGCAACTGCATAGCTTGTTTAAAGAGGAGAATACCTCAGGTTGAGTCTCTGTGTTTACATGTTTGTCACATCGCACGCCTCTAAAAAATAATTCACCACCAGAGAACTGTTTCCCCAAACAAACATTTAGTGTAACCTCTGAATCATCAACATGGAAGCCTGCAAACTGCGAGAATTAGTAAGGGACAGTCTCAGGAGATGCTTAATGACTAATGACACATAGTAATTTATAATTGACAATTTCAAATGTTTTAAACTAATCAAACTATCTTATTATGGTCCATTTCAGATCTCATTGCAACCTCAAAGAGAGCATTCCTTACAAAAAACCAAACACTGTTTAAGCTACCTGGAAATGGACTTGCGAAACCTTAATGTCTTTTTGTCTAACAAAGGATCCAATCCATGGGCCCTCTGTCAGTTAGCCAAAGAGGGGACAGGATCTAAGAAACTGATGTAAATAGACTTCAAAAGTTTAAAGTTCTTAACTACCTCGGGCAGAGCTTAAAACTCCAAGAACTGATAAGCTATCTTGAGAGTGTGACAGAAACTATCGAAAAGGTAATGTAATCACAATTCATAAAGTAAAAAGACTGGGTAAGGTCAATAACAAAAATATATTGGAGTACCTACCCAGATCGACATCCCTGTCTTTTCCATACTCAACAACAAAGCCGTGATGCGAATCCAATGACGATCCACCAACTTCCGGAAAGAGAACTAAAAAAGCAATAATAATATTAGTAATACCAATTTCAGAACCATTTACAAGAGCAGAAAATTCCTCAAAGCATTGCCAAAGAAATGCATTTGATACCTTTGGAAAGGGGACTAATGAAGTCGTCCATGAACTTGTTAAGCATTTTGTCTAGACCAAAGTCATCCAGAACAACACCAAATTTATTCATTGTATTTGGCCGCATAATCCTAAACTTCGCAGAAGCAACCCACTTCTCAAAATTTTCCACCTAGCAGATTGTTCATAAAAAAGGTTATGATAATTAAGTGCTAATGTATCATGTGTAAATGAATAGGTTACCTCGGATAAAAGCATCTCACAGAAACTAGGTTGAAGCATTGAAAAGGTGTAAACTCCAGGAGAGGGTTCTGATATTATGCTCCTGAAACTCTCCTCTGTGCCTTCAGTAATTGCTTTGATAAATGACGAAACAAAGAAGGCAGTAGGATTCATGTTGTATAGTTCCTTATGGAGCGGCTGTGATACATAAGGAAAAAAAGTTAAATGTCACTGCAGAATAAGATAAACATAGGCTAATGACATTTTAACTGATGAAACATGTAAAGTATTAAGAGCAGGGAACTTAGCATTGTACAGGTGTGGTGCTACCAAGGATACAAGGTGTAAGAAACAAAAGCAGCCCAAATCAAAATTATAGAGCAACATCCTAACATCAAGTCGAACATGCTATGATGCTACCAAGGATAGTTGGTTCTTTTCTTTCTGATCTTCATTTAGCAAGTCCAAAAGGACCTCCTGCAGAAGTAATAATTAGAAATTTCCAGCTAATTGCTGCCTCTATTCTTCTTTCGGATTTTTGTACATGGTGTCTTCTATTTTACTTTCTTGACCTCATCTATGTCCCTTGTATCACACTGTTTTAAATTAGCCTCCCTTTTTTTTTACTCCCAGGCCCCCTTTATACACTTCTTTGCTTATCATAAGATGCATATTTAAGTCAATCCAACCACAGATCCACAAGTAACACAAGGACCCAACTTTGTACTTTTCCCTAAGTTGTCTATGGTGCCGCTTGCATATTTTCTCGACATGCAGGTTCTGACCAACTTAGAGCACTGTAGCCCTCATTCAAGAACAAGGCAGATTGCCACTACAAGTACTTTTCGCTAACAGCAGATCCAATTTGATAAAAATAATCATCCATCAAATCAGCACCCAGCAACAGAATCTAAAAAGTTTGGATTCATTAGCTCCATGTCATGGGTGTCAAACTAGAGAGAATTTTTTTCCCTTTTGCTTTGCCGTCCAACTGCATTTGTCCACAAATATGGAAAACTATTCACAATCATAGTTGCTATTTGCAGATCAATAGTACCTGGAACAGGTTTAATTGCCCTTTTGAGTAACTGATTTAAAGTGAAGCTAGTCTGGTTTCACCGAACCTAAGTCAGCCAATCTGACTGTCCAGGGCCGCCGCTCTCATCCTGCAGCCCTTGCTACGGTCAAAGATGATTATGAAGACATTCGGTTCATATTATCACTGCATAGTGCAGACTCGGTGAATCTACCAACTGTGGCATGGAAGCTATATATCAATCAAATGCATGAATTGTTTGCTCCAAAAAAAAAAATTCAAATGCTACTATTTGCCTTACCCCTAAGCCAGTCTTCCAAACCGCCAATGTCATTTAGCAATCCCGGACCTACTACACTATAATGTATATACATGTAGTATCCATATCACTAATACGTAAACGTGAAGCAGTATAAGCTAACTAACTTTGTATGTCAAACCAGCACTTAGGGCAAGACATCATCAGAAATGAATTAATCTACATAAGCTTTTATTGTAGAATGAAGAAAAAAACAACTATTGCATTGATATGTTATTTACCATCACCAAAGAAACAAAATCATTGAAAGAAATTAATATACGACATCTTATCGCATTTCCTCCCCCCCAAAACAAAAAGCTTATTGCAAACCTTGTAGGATGAGATTATCATCTGTCTGTATTCTCTCTGCCTCTGAACCTGATAAAGAAAATAATTAGACAAATAGAGAAACACCAAGAACAATGAACCATAAAGGTGACTTTAAAGATCAACAGGTATAAGGTATATATATATATATATATATATATATATAATCCCCCACCATCTGCGTTTGTTTGGCACTCAACATCTCATTAAACAACTTACAAATTCTTCGCCCATAAACTTCCAACTTAAATAGGGTTTTCGCAAGGTCTTACAAAATCTTGACTCGTTTCATCTTTCTATAGCTTGTTTGATATCTTATATGCAAAAGGTCGGTTTATCATGTACGCTTCATTCCTCGGCCATTTAATCTATTTCCCAAATCACAACCCTCGTTAAATATCTTATTAAAAGATTCTTCAATAAGTTTCCCGTAAGCTAAAAGTTTGCTTCACTAACTGCTTTTTCCAGTATCTTTATATAACTCTTAAAAACCATAACCAATATACAAATAAGCAATCAAGCAACAAATTTACAACAAGACTGCTTCATTTTGTAAGACTGTATGATTGCTCACTCGAGAAAACCATGTGTATTCCGGCAGTCAAATTGATTCTAACACCAATTCGATGCTAAAACCCTAAATCCCCAACCCTACAGTAACAAGCAATCAACAATCCCCCCAACACAAAATAATTCTAAGAATTCAATTGATGACTCACTCTAGTGCGCTCGCCCTCGGGTAGATATCGCGAGAGGATGTCGCGCATGAACTGAACCTTGGCTTCCCGCGGCACCACGAGCATGCTCGGCGGGAGATGCCGCTCCAGCGAGCTGAAAATCGACGGGTCGAACTCGGTCCGCACGTCGTCGTACCGGTCCGACCGGTGATCCGAGTTAGGGTTCAGCCGCAGCCGCCGCTCCCCATACCTCACCGCTGCCGCCCCATTCCCGGTCCCCTGATGATCCAACGACATCGTCTCCGATGATCGGACAACAAACTATACATCCATTGGGTGCAGAGAGTTGGGAGAAATTAGGTTTGGAGGGAGGTTGGTTGGAGAGAGAGAGAGAGAGAGAGAGAGAGAGAGAGAGAGAGTAGGGTTTTGGAATAATTACGTATATCGTGTTTTTCACCGTTCTTTGCAGTAAATTATAATATAAAATTTACCAATATATATATAATATATATATATATATATATATATATATATATATATATATATGATATTAAATACAAAAAATACAAATTAATCTATTTTTCCTTCAAAAAATATCATTGCATCCTGTTAGATTACATAATTTAGTTTCATTGTATATCTAAGAAGCTTATATATACAAGTTAATTGTTTTAATGATTCATACAAAAATTAGAATATAACATATTTAAAGAAGCATATTAAATTTAACCATAATCACATTATCTTTTTTTTTTTTATATTGCTATAAGAGCTTTGGATTTTTCAAATTATTTTTAAATCATTAATATGGCATAAAATAGAACACCATAAAACACATATTTTCTAATTTATTATCATTTGACTATATCGTTTTATCCAAATTATGTGAATAACTAATTGTTTCTTTAAACTATTGAGTTTGAATATCTGTTCGATCTATTTGAAATAACATCGAAAATTTTGACTATAAAATTAAAGAATATAATAACATACATCAAAGCTCCTTTTCATCATTCTCCTCGATCATCACTGTCCACACTGATAAGTTCATAAACAATACCGACTCATATACCAATAACTAAAAATTCTTAACTTTTAAACTTTGCGCAATCCAAAAAGTTCACATTGTTCTCACATCTCTATAGATACTGTTATAGAATTCGAATAAAAAATCTTTATTTTATAAAATAATAGCTTCGTCGTCCTTCCTAGCCATCCATCGTTGATCATACTATATATATATATATATATAACAGTAGTATTAATGACTGTAATTCTCAAAGTCCCATGCTTTGGTAGACTCAGCTCTCTCCAATGACTATAGGTCTCTATTTTGTCCGTCACTGCTCCTGCCTCTTGTTTCTATTGATGCCTCCGTCGATCGTCGGATTCTCTCTCTTCTCTATAAATAATCTTCTCAACTTCTCCTTGCTCTGTTCCATTCGCAAGTTCATTCTCACACACACACAGAGAGTCTGAGAAAGTGAGAGAGAGAGAGAGAGAGAGATGGCTTCGTTCTCAGCCGTCAGTTTAAGTTCCAGAGGAATCCTCATACGGATGACGTCGAGCGAGTTCAAGGACGACAACAGAGTCCACAAACCCGGGAAGAGCTCTGTGAGAGTTAACGGGATGC
Source organism: Xerophyta viscosa (assembly GCA_002076135.1). Taxonomy (NCBI): domain Eukaryota; kingdom Viridiplantae; phylum Streptophyta; class Magnoliopsida; order Pandanales; family Velloziaceae; genus Xerophyta; species Xerophyta viscosa. The sequence continues at coordinate 508,513 of MJHO01000095.1, read as the reverse complement.
CGAGCTCTGTGGCCGGCGCCGCCGTTGCTTCTGCACCGGTGCTGACTTCTACTCCGAAGACGTCCACGTTGGTTCAAGATATAACGAGGGAGGAGACCCGACAGAACGTGCCGACGGAGAAGCAGACGGCCGATCCTTTCCGGCAAGGAGTGTTAACTCATGAAGGGGTTGGTTACCGGCAGACCGCCGTCGTTCGGTCCTATGAGGTCGGAGCTGATAAGACCGCCACTTTGGAGACCATCTTCAACCTTCTTCAGGTTACTCGATATACTCTGAAACCAAATTTATTCTATGTACAGAATTTTAAAAATTCAAATTGTTGGTGTTTGATTTATATGTTTATTTATCCGTATAGATCGTAATTAATCTAATTTGGATATTTGTATAATATATTTTTTAGATCAATTTATTTTCAGACGTTCATTTTAATAGTATTATACAGTATACATGACGTAATAAAATTATTTAAATTTCGGTATATCAAATGTGTTTACAATATAGATCACTTCTAACGGTTCCGATCTTTAATTTACAACTCGGATCGTTGAAAATGACCTGATATGAACCTAACCTGCTCATTTCGAGTGAATATATATATATATATATATACTATTCTCAGCTCGACTTAAGAATAGCCTATTCTCAGCTAACATCTCAGCCGTTGATCTGTTTGATCCAACGGCTGAGATTTAATTTTAACACTTAACGGAATAACGATTCACGCCGTTAAGTGTTAAAATTAAATCTCAGCCGTTGAATCAAACAGATTAACAGCTGATATGTTAGCTGAGAATAGGCTATTCTCAGGTCGAGCTGAGAATAGCTCTCTCTCTCTCTCTCTCTCTCTCTCTCTTCTATATATATATATATATATATATATAATATATATATATATATATATATATATATATATTGCATTTACTTCTTTGGGTACTAATGGTGGGGATGACAGAGATTGAACCTCTTTAGTCTTTGGATGTTAGAAGATGGAGGACGCCATGGAGGTGTAAGCGAACTGAGCGAGCTCCCCCCCCTTTAAAAATCGATAAGCTCGATATCAGCTGAAGCTTCGACTCAAGCATACTATCTGGCTCAAGTTCAGTTAGTTTAATAAGTCGAGCTTAAACAAAATCTCGCGAGCCGCTTTTTGAGCTCGATAAACTTTAGCATGGGCTTGTGGCTTGACATTCTTGTCAAACACAAAAACCATCCTAATAGAAATACTCGAACTTTACATCAAAACATAATTAGTATGTAATATATAATTAGAATTCATCAATAGCTCTATGACAAAAGAGAAAAATCATAATTCTTGGACCTGATAGTCTGTATGTAACCAGAATCATACATAATATATTAGGATATATACCATGCATATTTCAATGCGTCGGATATGGTTCTTTATGATTAGAAGTCATGATAGTCCTAATAAATAATAGCTCTCGTTACATAATTTAAAGTCACATATTTCAAGCTCGAATAAGCTTTTCTAGACTAGGGTTAAGCTTGTTGACAAGTCAAGCTTCAGATCAAGCTCAAGCGTAGTAAACAAAGCAAGTTCAAGATAGTGGACCCCACTTGATTAAAGCAAAAAATTTCAATAAGTGGGTCCTACCTTTTGGACTTGTATTTGAATTACATAAATCTCTGAAATTATTTTTCTAAGGTGATTCTCTCTTATTCTCCTTGATGTTAAAATTAAACTTAAATTTCTTGAATATTGAATGGAACTATTAATGATGAAATGTAGGAAACCGCGCTGAACCATGTCTGGATGTCGGGTTTACTGGGAGACGGATTCGGCGCGACGCACGGAATGATGAGGAACAATTTGATATGGGTTGTTGCTCGGATGCACGCCCGAGTCGATGAGTACCCGATTTGGTGAGCATTGTGAAAGACCTCGCTCTCATGTTGTTTAAGCTGATAGTAAAGAGACGGTTTTGTGCTTTTACCACGCCTTATTGTAAATCATTAAAACATTCACGCTCGGATACTGATTTTATTTATTTATTTCTGAGAGTTTAGGGGCGAAGTGGTGGACTTTGATACGTGGGTTGGGGCGTCCGGAAAGAATGGAATGCGAAGAGATTGGCTCATTCGAAGCCATCACTCGGGACGGATCCTTGCTCGGGCAACAAGGCAATGCATATTCTCACATATAGTTTTCGTTGTGACTTCATTCCGGAAACTAATGAAAATTCGGGTGTATGCAGTACATGGGTGATGATGAACCGAAAGACAAGAAGGCTATCTAAAATGCCGGAGGAGGTGAAGGCAGAGATCGAGCCGTGGTTTATACAAAAGCGAGCAATCGAAGAAGAAGAAGACGCTACCGAAAAAATCATCAAGCTCGATGATGATGCCAAGTATATTGACTCTGACTTGAAGGTAAGCCATCTTTAAATATATACAACACAATGTCTGCATCGAACGAACATTCATCTCATAACCACATGGTGAGGTGGTCATGAGTACAAGCCGCCGTAAGGGCATGTACCGGGGAATTCATTTTTATAAATCTGATGGTAGAATAAAGACGAGCACCACCCCAATCCCCAAAAATTCAGTTTTGGGTTTGTCTAAGCCAAATCCCTCTTATCACAAAAATAAATAAATAAATAGTTAAAATAATTAAAAATGAAGATATATCAAATTATTTATAATTATATCCCCACATGGTGCAGACGCTCGCACCCGAGCGCCCGATCACAACTTCAAGCCCCATCGCCTGCGAAATTTTGATTACATGGTATGCAAATAAGCGGGTCTATACGTACAGAATGTTCAAGTATTGATAAAGGTGCACAATTTTTTGCTATGATACATGAGTGTTGCTAACGCACACGAGTCAGGTGCAATTATATATATATATATATATATATATAATTTGAACCCTATTGTGACTGAAAATATGGTGTTATTCAATAAACGCAGGCGAAGAGGACAGATCTGGACATGAATCACCACGTCAACAATGTCAAGTACGTAAAATGGTTGCTGGAGGTGAGTTCATCCGATTTCAACTGCAAAATTTTTAAAAAAAAAAAAAATCATCGAAAATTAAACACGAAATTAATCTCAAGATATCTTGATAAAAAAAGCAGACTTTTCCCGACGAGTTCATGGAGGATCATCAGCTCTCGAGTATCGTACTGGAGTACAAAAGAGAATGCAGTAGCTCGGATATCGTACAGTCCGTCTGCGAACCAGACGAAGATTCATTCTCCGTCGACGACGATGAGGACGGCGGCTTCGATCTGGTGAAGGGGTTGAGAATGGCTTCTGATTTCGTCGGAGATCGCCTGGTTTCAGGAAGCTTGAGCGATCAATGTCCGACGACGTACACTCATCTTCTGCAAGTCAAAGGCAAGGAGAAGAACGAAGAGATCGTTCGAGGTCGAACCGCGTGGAAGAAGAAGAAGAAGACATGAACAATCTCAAGCTAGGATTGATATCTTAAGTATATATCACATATATTTTTGATCCAATAGCTCTATAAAAATAATTTTCAGAAATATAATTATGTATATTTTAAGTATATATTTTATCTTTTTCAAATATCGTCCTGGAACATATAATTAAAATATTATTGTTGTTTTATTGTGTCAAGAATTTTTCATGAAAAGTGACACCAATTCTAGAATTTCATCGATTTGATTGGTCACAAGATATAATTATTTTCAAAATATTGCGATATTAATTGTACATTTTCGTTCTAATGAGATAGCAGAATAATTTATTTATTTTTTTCGCATTCTTCAACTAACTTAAGTTGAATATCCAAAAACTTTAGAAAAAGAAAAATACTAAAATCAATTTTTCTAATTCAGATATTCTTTATGTTCATTTCACTGTATAAAATGAATAAACTATCATCATCAAATTAAATATTATCAACATTAAAAATAAATAAATATTATCTAGAATCAATGATATAAAAATATTATTTTAAAATAAATTATAATAATATAAATGTTCCAAATAAGTTTAATTATATAAACAGTCAAAATAACGCGTTCACGCCAATGCTGAGTGCTTCTAGATTAGTTTGTGCAGTTTTCGAGTTTGGATCCTCCAATATCTCCTAACTCCCATCCCAAGACAATAAGTCTCCACCATCTCTCCCGTTAATTGTCCAAGGTGTGACCGATAGAGCGACAAGGTGGAGTAGAGGCTGAAACTGTGATAGGTCGAGGAAGCGGACGTTCCGTCTTCAAAGTGCATTTTGCATGATGGGGCTCCACTAGAAATTATTACCGATTATTGGACCTCCAGATTATTGCTCTAGATGAGACTATACTACGTTCCGATACCCCCGCAAAATCCCTCCGTCGTAAGTGAGGGTTATCGTAAGTGTTCTCTAATTAGAATCTTAAACTAATATGATAGAAATTTAAAGACAGATTTTAAAAGTTTTGAGCTATCGTCCATTCATTACGACATCTAATTCATAGCACGTGGGTTTTACACACGAACAATTTCAAGTAATGATATATTTTATAAATTCATCACTGAAAATGGAACCTGAGATTTGGGATTTGGGCCATCCCATGCGAATCCGATTGAATCCTCAAGATAGAGATAAAGTGGATCACAATCAGTATCGGTTCAGTTAGTTAGCGAGACTAAGTGCTGAAAAAAAAAAATCGCGTCTTGTCTTTCATGAATGATAGATTAGATATTCCAATCTCAGCAAAGATAAATTTAGAGGACTTATTAGACTGTTCTATTTTTGTTCGAGATATATATTAAAAATCGAATTTGACGGTCACATAAAAAACAAATAATAAAGTGGAGCTCCTCTAAAGGGGTCCGATTATGTAAAGAAATGCTTGGGGGCCTCATCATGCTAAAATGATCTTTTTCAAATTTGAGCAGCCGCGGTGCAAGACCAACTGGTCCTCCTCCCTTCATTATTTCTCACTCTTCTCCTCCTTCGTCTTCGTCAGTTCGTCTTATCTCATCAACCGAAACACGTTCTTAAGAAAAATCAATGAATTCGTCGTTATCATCATCATTTTCTTCTTCTTCTTCTTCTTTAAAAGCAGCATTTTCTTTCATTTCTTTCTGTGGAGACGAAGAAGTTATCATTCAGATTCGACAGAGTGCGTGGTAAGAATTCTAGATCTTACTTATAAATCTGGTGCAAAGATGTTTCTTGTGAAATTTAAGGCCACCAAATGAGCTTACTATGTGGTCCTTTTTTTTGTGTAAAAATTGTTAAATTACCCGAATTGTAGTCGTTTTTATTTTCTCTTTTTTTTTTTTTTTTGTTATTAGTTAGTGAACAGATCAGATATGGAAATATTTTGAATAATCATTTTGTTGCTGGATTTTGGCTTTCATTTACAACCTTTTCACTTCTTATCTCATGACAGACTGTAGATGTTGTCTGTGATGTGAATGATGATATTCCTCAATGGCAAATTCTTAGATGACACCGAATTTAATCATAATAATAAAAAATAAAAAATTCTGTTTAACATACAAATTTTCCTGTTCGATTTGTTTTTCTTACGACCTGCTCCTGAAATTCATGATTGATAACATGTTTTTCTTTCTTTTCTTTGAGTAAGAATCATTCCTTGATCCTTTCCATCACATGAGAAAGATCTTACAGGCGACTAACAAGCTGAGATCTCAATGAACCTACTCATATTGTTACTAGTCCTCAAGCAAACTACTAAAAAAATTATTTAATTTCTTCGATAAAATAAAAAACTTTGCTGCAACTTGTCTATCAAATTTTTGTCGGATTTATTTCGAAGTTGAATCGAATGATCAGTTTCGTTTTTGGACATGCTGTTCTGCTTCTAGGGAAGATGTTGGGTGTCTATACTGTTCGATCCCATGGAGCCAAAGTGTCAAGGTTCCATTTGCATGACTGGATCATACTTGCGGTCCTTGGGGTGACTGATATAATACTGAATCTCATCGAACCGTTCCATCGGTTTCTAGGAAAAGATATGATGACGGATTTCAGATACCCGTGGAAGGATAACACGATACCCTTTTGGGCTGTCCCGGTATGATCAACATAATTTTTCCTCTTTTTTTTCCGTTTGTTATTAACGATGATCTATATTTCTAACAGTCTATTGCAGTCTTAACTACACTCATATAAATGTTATTTGATGATGATCAACATGAATTTTCCTCTTTTTTTTTCCTTTTTGTTTCTAACAAAGATCATTATTTCGAACAGTTAATAGCAGTTTTGCTGCCCGTTGTGATCTTTATCGGGTTATACTTCAAAAAGAAGAACGTCTATGATTTACATAATGCTATACTTGGTCAGTCAGTTCCTGCAATTTTATCAACTATATATATATATATATATATATATATATATATATATATATATATATATATATATATATTCATAGGTGACTGATTATGTATATCACCAGGTCTTTTCTACTCCGTGCTTATTACCGGGGTGATAACTGATGCCATCAAGAACGCGGTTGGACGAACTCGACCCGATTTCTTCTGGCGCTGTTTTCCGGATGGAGTCGAGGTCGTCCTAATTTTAGAAAGTTACAATATTACAGGAAAATTTTCTGAAATCTCATCCAGTCCTTTAAAATTTACTAGTACTTTTTTTTTTTCTTGTTTAGAAGTACGATCCAGTCACGACCGGCGTTATATGTCATGGAATCAAGAGTGTTATCAAGGAAGGCTACAAGAGTTTTCCTAGTGGCCATTCTTCATGTAAGTAATACATCCAATTTCGTTTTAAGCTACATATTCTTGTATTTTCATGCATGCAATTAGACATGTCAATAATCTTGCTTATGTCGTGGGCCGGGCCAATCTGTAACTTGCCCCGGCTCGGCGGGCCATCCAAGTTCCCGCGTAGTGAGGGCCAGGCCCAATGCACTATTGACATCATTACCTGCAGTTCCATGTTTCTGCGAGCGGGCTTATTCGATAAGGTTTATTATTCAATTTGGCTAGATATTGAGTTCTATTTTTCTATTTTCTACGAAATACACTGATTATAATTGACAAAAACATAGTTTGATTGTATGTTAAAACATTTTATAATTGACAAAATACCATATAATTCTCAATAAATCAGATTTATTTTTCCAAAATTTATGCCCATATGTATTGCATCCTGTTTATCAGTTCTCTGATAAGATTTATATGCTATTTTACAGGGTCTTTCGCGGGTTTAACTTTCCTTTCGTGGTATCTATCCGGAAAGCTGAGGGCATTCAACCGTAAAGGCCACGTCGCAAAACTATGCGTCGTCTTTCTTCCTCTACTCGGGGCATCTCTTATAGCCATATCTCGAGTAGATGACTATTGGCATCACTGGCAAGATGTATTTACTGGCGGTACTTTAGGTACATTTAACGATAACTACGCGTGTTCTTCTCTTTGCCGCTAAACTCTTGCTAAATTATTTTTTTTCTCAAAAAAAAAAAAAAAAAAAAAACCTTCTTAACTTTTTTTTTTTTCTCTCTTCTTGTTGGGCAGGTTTTATAGTTGCTTCTTTCTGTTACCTGCAATTCTTTCCACCGCCTTATCACGTCGACGGTATGTTCTTCTTTTTCTTACTCTCTCGAACATCGGTGACATAGACCGGGCCGCGGCCTACCTTGCCGAATGAGCACAATGTTAACTGTGAAATAACGAATATTTACTGTATTTTTTACTAGGATGGGGACCTTATGCCTATTTTGAGGCACTCGCGGTGACGCAGAGCATCGTTTCGGTGCCAACCAACGGCAACTCTCACGGATCACAGCCGATAGAGTTAGAAACAGTCCAAAACGCACCGGAGCACCGTATCGGGATCAATGCAAGAGATACGAGCCCGATTTTAGGCCCTTTGCCATACGGAAGAAGTTGCTGATACTGCTGATATATGTGTATATCATCGAAAAATTCTTCTTTTATCAAGTGAACACGACGAAGAGTTCATTCTCCTGGTGAATTGCGGTCTCATAAATCTCAAATGAATCACATTTTTACTCGGAATCCTGTCAAAACTTGTTTTGCAGTAATCCCCTATTTATATAAATAACTACCGAAAAGTTTTTAAATATAGGTCATCATTAGTTTAAGGCTGATGCGCAAGGACGGACCCACCCTTATAGCAGGGGTGTCAAGCGACACTCCTGCTTTTCGGGTGGGGGTATATATATAAATACATACATACATAAATATATGTAGTAAAAAATAACATGCACTACGTTGGAGAAATGTGGCCTAGTGGTTTGTTTGGTCAATGATGGGCCGCGCGACGCGCTTTCGAGTCCGCGCGTCGCGCGGTTCTTTAGTTTTTTTTTTCAAACCCTAACCCCTACTGCAACCCTTTATTTCTCCTCCCCCCCCCCCCCCCCCTCGCGCGCGGCCGCCACCGATCTACTTCGTGATCTCCTGCGCCGGCCGCCACTCGTTCGCCCCGTCTCACTCTCGCATTCGGCGTCTAGCTCTCGCCCCATCGGCCGTCGCGTCTCGCCCTGTGGGTCCCGACCCGCACGCCGCCGTCCCCGCCGCTCCTACGCCGCCGCCTGCGCCTGCGGCCCTCAGCTTTTCGCGAGATGGCGAGAGTTTGACAGCCCCATGCACTGTCCAGGCTGTCCGCACCTCCGCCGTCGCCGTGACCCGTGAGTCATGCCGTCTACTGTGCACTGTCCAGCCCCGCCGGCCGGCGGCCGCCGCCTTCATTCTATTTCACCGTCTTATCCGACACCCGCTTGCGGCTTGTCGTTCTCTCCCGCTTCTTCGATTCGGTATGTTTTTCATTTGTTTAGAACATGCTTTTTCCGCGATGAAATAAATAAAATTAATTTACGAGACTTAATGTTTGATCAATTTCTGAATTATTGTTTGCTTATTTATATCGTTTTATTTGAGTGTATCTTTTGATGCTATATTAAAATATGAAAAATCCGTCGAGAACAATGATAATCTTGACTTTTTTATATAAGGTATGTTTGTGATTTTTTTTTTTTTTTGCTGTGCATTCTTACATATATTGCTTTATATTCTGACACCCCTACGAAAAATTTCTGGGTCCGTCACTGCTGATGCGGTAGCCAGCCAACCAATATCTTGCAGTCTATGATGAGTATAAATAAATTATTAACTATTTAATTAATTTTTTATAATATAATGGTTTACAAATAATAAAATGGAGAATTGCGTTTCAGCCCCCCTAATTTTGGGGTCGCACGTTTCAGCCCCCCGAAACGCCACGTGGCGGCACGCGCGCGCCGCCACGTCGGCGGAGAAACGCGTTTCGGGGGGCTGAAACGTCAATTTTGAAAAACGGGGGCTGAAACGCAATTCTCCCATAATAAAACTTGTACCTTTACAACGATAATTGTTGCGGAGATTCAGATAATCAGAACGCATGCACTTCAACGGTTGGATTCCCCTTGAGAGTCCCCCCCCCCTATTTAAAAGCCCACACCAACTGTATTAATTACATACCCTGCCACTGCCTCCAAATTAGCTGTCTTTGTAATTATTATTATTTATTATTATTACATAGGATGATGAAATGGGTTCCCGCCCGTCACCGTCGTGGTCCACGGGAACAGACTATCCTCACCCTACACCCTAGATAAAACGGATCCCTAACCCATCCTTTTTTTTTTTTCCAGAAAAATCATTATATTTTTCAAAAACTTTTAAAAAGATAATTATATTTTTATAGTAAAAAATTATTCAAAAAGATTTTTTAAATTTAAGATAATATTTTTATATTTTTGACCGTATCGAAAATTCTCGTCAAATTATGTACCTTCATATTTAAAAAAAATTAAAATAATTTCATCATATAAAATATAATTTATCTAGAGAATATAAAGATATAATTTTAAATTTTAATATATAAATATTCTTAAAAAAATATTTTCAGAGCAGTTTGATGAACCCGTTCGAAATCCTTAATTTAATTCGATGGATTAATCGGTTCAACCAGTCTGTATCCACCATCAAACCACCCAACTATCTTTGTTACTTTGATGTTGTATCAAATCCTTAAGATGTAAAAATTCTGCAATTCACGCTAGGTTCGCAGCCCGCAAAAACGTCCGGCCCTGCCTCAACTATTGTCTTGGCTCGATGGACCACGAGCCGACCCGAGCCGGTGCACATAATAGTACGAGCCTGGTCCGGCCTGCACCGTTGTCATCATTACCAAATACTATATGGTTTATCATAGAATATAGATACCTGACGATTTTAATACCATGTGAACTATATACTTTGTATAGGAATGTATGTTACATTTATTCCGATTACGTATACTATGATAATCTCGTAAATAGTAATGTCCATAGAGAAAGGCATCTATTATGAGTTCATAACAAGTGTTTTCCTTAAAATGTTTTTTTTTTTTTTTTTTTTTGGTTTCTATTAAAATGTTATTTATACAGCACTTCAGCAAGTAACTAAAAAGTTAGATGAATTTTAAAGCTTATTTATGTAGTAAATTAACAAATTTAGCTTGTTTAAGTAGTTACAAGCTCTCTCAACAATATCGAAATACACCATAAATGAAGAGCGCTATATGAGACGATAAATATAGACTGTGTCGCAGCATTACAACTGGCAATATTATTACGTAAATAATCAGGAAAATTCTCACATCTAGTACCGGCCGATGTTCTGGGATCCAATTTCATACTATCTATGTACGTGAGCTCCTACCACGGGATACATCAAGAAGCTCAAACTCGCGGAAAATTCTTACATCCAGTACCGACCGATACTTGGGATTCGAATATATGTCTTCTACGAACGTGAACTCCTGCCACGGATATAAAAAATTTTTATTTAAAAAATTCTACAGAAAATTTTATCCAACACGGCCTCGAATCCGAATGGTGACGTTTTATAAAACGTCTCCCAACCGGTCGAGCTAGCCGCGCTCAGCTATTATGACAATTATTATTCTCTTAGCATATAATTTCGAACTGCTTAACGTGCTGCATACTTTTAGAGCCACCGGGCTTCCGAATCAGAAGCGGGTAGGGAACAGATTTATGTGGAAAAAGAATATGTTGGTGATGAATTATTGATGATAATTAATAGTTCAACACCTTAAAATATTAAAATTAATTATAGGCACTAATTAGATGTTTATTAGGTTAATTATATCAACCCTCGAAGTTCATTACAAATTATTACCTATATCTCAAGCTTATATAAGATGTATTTTAATTATTATATAAATATTTTTTTAAAAAAAATAAAAAATTAATCATCAATTTACTAATCTCTAGAATATCAAAATACATATTTTAAAATTTTTCAAATACATAAAAAATAAAATTAAAAAAAATTATAATTTTGTTAAAATTTTAAAATATTTATTTAAAAACGTTAACATAATAAACTAAAATAAGAAATTTTATTTATTATAACATAATATCGATGCGGGCGGATATTTAACAATCACATAATTATTTATGCGAATTTATTTACTAGGAATGCAGAGAAGTAGTGCGGTAGACCCATATAAGTAGCAGACTTTTTGGTTGCCGTTCGATATTCTTACCCCCCCTAGATATTTTTCTTTTTTAAAAAAAAAAATATTTATCTCAGTAGTAACGCCGACGACGTCATCTCGCCCTCCCACATTCATTCTACTCGCTACCGTCACTCCCCCCCTTTTTATACTCCACGCCCACCCTCAAACATCCCACGTTCTCGCTTCCTACTCTCACCCCCCCACTCCCTCTTCTCGCTCTCTCCCTCACCACCACCGACGACAATGGCGCCGCCGCCGCCGCTGCGGCATTGTTACTCAGCCAGCTTTATTTTCTCCGTTGTTGTGCTGGTTGCACTGCTGCCTTTATCAGTTAGCTGCCGCAAGATCTACTCCAGATCCACCGCCGTCCTCGACGTCTCCGCCGCCCTCCACCGCACTTCCCAACCCTTTTCCTTCAAACCTCACCACTCTCTTCTACATACTCTCGAGAAAACCCAAACCACCACCACCACCGCCGCCTTCGGGGATGTTTCTAGTACGATCTCGCTGGAGCTCAAATCCCGAGATTTCCTTCCTTCCTCCGCCGCAGCGGAGGCGCGGCATGCTGACTACAAATCCCTCACCGCTGCCCGTCTCCGACGCGACGCCGCCCGTGTTCGCGGCATCTCTGCGCGCTTAGCCCTCGCCCTCCACGGCGTGAAGAGATCCGACCTTTATCCACTAGACACAGACGAATTCTCACAGTCCACGGCCGAAATCTCCGGGCCGATCACCTCCGGCACGAGACAGGGCAGCGGCGAGTACTTCTCCCGCGTCTCCGTCGGCCAGCCCCCCAAGCCGATGTTCATGGTGCTCGACACTGGGAGCGATGTCACCTGGGTCCAATGCCAGCCATGCGCGGACTGCTACCAGCAGTCCGACCCTATCTTTGACCCTTCAGCGTCCTCTTCCTACTCGCCATTACCATGCGACTCCTCACTCTGCAAGGCACTGGATGTATCCGCGTGCAGGAATAGCTCCGAGTGTCTCTACCAGGTCTCCTACGGCGACGGCTCATACACCGTCGGAGACTTCGCCACCGAGACTCTCACTTTTGGGAAATCTCAGCCAGTTGCGAAAATAGCTTTCGGCTGTGGTCATGACAACGAGGGTCTCTTCGTCGGCGCCGCGGGTCTTCTCGGCCTCGGCGGCGGCCAGCTCTCCTTCCCCTCCCAGCTTCAAGCTAAGTCCTTCTCTTACTGTCTTGTGGACCGTGACTCTCCGTCGAGCTCCACGCTGGAGTTCGGCGGGAGCGAGCTGGTGGAGGGCTCCGACGTGACGGCTCCATTGCTGAAGAATGGGAAGTTGGAAACGTTTTACTACGTGGGTATGACGGGGATAAGCGTCGGCGGGGAGATGCTGTCTATACCGCTGTCCGCATTCGCCGTCGACGAGAGCGGCGGGGGCGGGGTGATCGTCGACTCGGGCACGGCGGTGACACGGCTGCGGACGGAGGCGTACAGCGCGCTGCGCGACCAGTTCAAGAGGGGTACTGCTGGACTGCCGGCTGCGACGTCCGGGGTGGAGCTGTTCGACACGTGCTACAACCTGTCGGGGAAGACGAGCGTGGAGGTGCCGACGGTGGGGTTCCACTTCGCCGGCGGGAAGGAGCTGCGGCTGCCGGCGAAGAACTACCTTATACCGGTTGACTCGGAGGGGACGTTCTGCCTGGCGTTCGCGTCGACGGCGGCGCAGCTGTCGATCATCGGGAACGTGCAGCAGCAGGGCACGCGCGTCGCCTTCGATCGCGACAACGGCGTCGTCGGATTCACTGCCAACAAATGTTGAACAAGTGGAGTGACGAAGAACTAATGGTCGCTCCTCTTATCTCCCTCCCTGTCTCACTTTCATGTGCTTGCCTCTTTATTATGATGATTATGAATTAGAAATATCCAAGTAAAAAGGATACTGATATATATGGTTTATTGTTTTTTATATTTTATATATTAGTTTTTAAGTAGGACATGACTGGCTATGCGTACTATATATATCTATATATTCTGCTATGACATTATCTCGAATTATCAGAATTATATATATATATATATATATATATATATATTTATCAGAATTTATTATAATTATCAAAATTATCAGAATAACTACTCAGTAGACAGCAGGCATTGCAAAACACTGTTTGTCTGCAGTGATAAATTTTCAGAAACATATTTATCATCTGATAATTTCTATTTTTGCTCTGAATTTCTGAATAATTTCAATTGTATGCTCTCTTTTGTTCTTTAAAAAGGAGGGATATATATATATATATTCTTTTCAATTATTTTTTATAATTTTACTCGTGATCAGTTGCTCTTTATATCACCATCATAATATCAAATATACAGTTTTAGGTCGCTAGATATTATTTTCAAGACTTGAGATCACGGATTCATTTATAAATTTACGTACAAATTGGTGAAAAATATAATTTTTGTGACCGTAAATTATAATTCAGGAACGTTATTAAATGGATATTGAACAACTTTAGTCCAACACATCTGCTTCTTTGCATTTAATATAATCTTCAGGCTTTAAAATAAATAAATATAAATAAATAAATAAATGTTGTGCACCCAGTCCTATATTTATTAGAGTTGGTTGGTTGTTGGTAAATTTATAATAATATATTCAGTTTACTTTAAATAACAGATAGGGTGAGCTAGACTTTAAGAAAAAAGTGAAAAAATATTAGAAATTATTATAGAAATTATTTTATTTCTAAACGAGATTAATCTTTGACTTAAAAGAAAAAAAAAGAAAAAGAAAGACACTCCCCATACTACGCGGCACTCGGCAGTCGGCACATGCCATGCTGGGATAGGCAGCAACATAGACAACTTCCTACACTCAAAATGCTCTACATAAACTATAATAATCCAAATAGACTATATTATGGTTACATGATATATATATATATATATATACTATTCTCAGCTAACATCTCAGCCGTTGATGGGTTAGCCACCACGTCCAATCGGATAAAAAAAAAGATACACTATTGTCATCTTTTTTAATCAAAAAATATATACTGTTGTCGTTGATAAAATCAGAATTGATATTTTACAAATTAGAATTATTTGATTGCTGATGCTAATTTTTTTTACTACTCCTATCTGCCTTTTGATTCATGTACAAACCAAAAATAGAATTTAGATTTTTTTAAAAAAAATTATTGATTTAGTAGGTCGTAAAATTCATACTTTTATATTTTAAAATATTTAGTTAATATGTTATTATAATTTTTTTTTTTTTAAATTATCGTGGAAAAATTCTGCCCGTAACCGGTCCTCATTCGAGCGACTATTGTAATAGGTAAACCCACGAATGACACCGATCCCTGTTCCACCGATCGAAGGGTCTCATCCTTACGGATAGGACATACCCTTTGGATCAATTTTACTCGTCACGAGGTACAGGCTTCTACCTCCACATCCTTATGGTACGCCCCCGGGACGCTCGCTTCGTGAGGCAAGCGTCAGGACCACCCACGCTGGAGGCGCAGGACATGTTATTATAATTATTAGTTTAAATAATATCATATATATAATAATATATTATTTATACTTTTTTATTTTTTATAATTATCAACTATATTAAAAAAATTTATTTACTAAGGATTTTTAAAAGAATTGGATAAATTAAAATCAGCTGGATAAATATATCAACTGTAAAAATTAAATTAAAGTATATATAATCTGCCGCGGAACAAACCGTTACCATTTAAAGAAACGGGAAATTATGAATAAGTACTTAAATTTTAGAAAAGTTATTTTTTAGCCATTTCGAATTTTATATTTAACAATAACCCCTTAATTTCAAATTACTTATTATTTAACCCTTCTACATATAAAATTGACTCTAATACCCTTACCCGTTTACTATTTTTTTTGCTTAATTTTAGGGATGCAACTTGATGACCGGGCGATGAAAGAGAAAATTAGATAACAAAATAAAAATAAAATATAAAAATATGAGAAAAATTAAACTGACTATGGAAGACGGCGCGCCGAACGACGACTAATAAACAAACAAGAATAAAATATGAAAAAAAAATTACGTTTGCCATGGGGATGACGGTAGAAGACGGCGCGGCGGACAATGACTGTGGAAGACGGCGCGGCGAAAAGAAGATGTTGGAGAAGAAGAGTCAAAATAATAAAATCTCATTAGGAAAAAAGAATCGAAAGGGTATTTTCGTCAGAAAATTAATTGAGTTAATTATTAGGGTTAAAAAATAAGAATACTTAAAAATAGGGAGTGGTTATAAAAAATTAAATATAGAGAGGTTAAAAAATTACTTTTACCAAGTCAAGGGGTCCATCCATAATTTTCCCTTAAAGAAATGGTATGAGTTAATTATCTATACGAGAAGCACTGATGCAGCAGCTCAACGTCTCGCCGGCGGCGGCGGCGGCGTCTTCATCGTTACGCCTGCGCTCAACACTTGTACCTCTAAGTAAGCGCCGCCGAAGCACGATAGGAAACTCGAGGTCAACGATACCACCACCACTCCTTTCTCCTCTGCGCTCCATGGCAACTTTATCCGAAGCTCAAGACGTCGGCGGAAAACCCTGGCTGCTCGTCGGCCTCGGCAATCCCGGCAAGCTGTACCAAGGCACCCGCCACAATGTAAGCAAATTTATTGTTCTTTTATCATCTCCCTTGATTTCTAAATTGTTAATTGTCATCAATTTTTAGCTATACACCTGCGCGATCTCACTATCTAATGTTTCTTTGGTTGTTTTACTACGACACAATTCGCAATATACACGAATTAGTTTATTCTATCATTAAACTCGCCGCATCTACTATGGCATGGATCCTATACGTAATAGGTTGACCCTAGATAATTGGATTAGAAGACTTCGTTGTTGTTGTTTCATGGATGTTGTTGTTGTAGACTTTTTGGCAATTTGTCAATTTGTAAGCATCCGCCACAATCCACATTCAAAAGTAAGCATTTTTTGGCAATTTGTCATTTCTTTCTAATTATTCGGTTGTTTAACGGTGATTCTTTCTTTGTAGTTTGCTCTTTGGCTTACTTAGCCACAACATTCACTTGGGTGTTTGCTTTTGAATTTTGATATTGTTGAAGAAATAATTGAGGGAATCAAATCCTTTGAGCTGTTTTAGGATCCGTTCACACTTGTTACTTGTTAGGTACCGTTCACCAGTATCCTTCTGTGTACATCATACTAATTTGAAACTACTAGTAATGACTACTTGGAAGAATTCAAATGCTGTAGCATTTCTATGAATGACCAAAAGGAGGTTAGAAAGTTCATGCGGTGCCGAGAACAAGAGGTGCAGTGGCGGATCCAGAAATTAAAGGCAGGGTAGTCAGAACAAACGCTGATCAGCAGAGCAGACGAGGTGTTCATGGAGGCAGCGGCGCAGGCGAGACGCCGAGGTCACAAGATCAGCAGCGTCGGCGCGAGCGAGACGTTGATCAGCAGCGGCGGCGCGGTCCCGCGGGCGAGACACCTAGATCAGAAGCGGGGCGCGGCCCTGCGGGGGAGACACCGAGATCGGAGATCAGAAGTGGCGGCACGGGCGAGACAACCGTCACACCGAGATCAGCAGCGGCGGCACGCCGCGTGAGATCAGCAGTAGCGGCGCGCCGCGTGAGATCAGCAGCAGCGGCGCGCCGCCGAGGGTGTCGTCGTCGGAGCTGCAGATCAGATCGGGCGGAGCCGGAGCGGCGGCGGAGCAGATTGCAGATTAGGGATTTGATTTGGGGGGCGCGCGGGGGGGGGGGGTGGGGATGGGGGGGATAAGACTTTATATTAAAAAAAAAAAAAAGAAAAGAAAAAAAAAGAAAAACCCAATAAGAGGGCGTTGCCAAGGATCGAACTCGCGACCGAGGCAGCGCTAATAGCGCGTCGTACCGGCTGCGACAAGTTCGCGAAGTGATTAGATTACGCGTTTGTAATATATATATCATACATATATCTATATATATATATATATATATAGTCCCAAAAGCAGGGTAGTCAATTGACTACCCTGATTCTATACTGGATCCGCCCCTGAAGAGGTGTCACCATACCTAGAAGATACTTCATCTACTTAGTAGAACCTCCATTTTATTGTAGTATAGTACTAAGTATCAGTTGTTACAGTGGATAGACCACCAATAACGTGTAAAAATATGACATGTAGACTGTATGACCGATGATTTTGATCCTTAAGTTTGTAATAGGTACATCCCCTTAGCAAATCTATGTAGGATTACAGATGCTATGTTGTATTAAAGTTCAAACACTATGCTATGAGCAAAATTAGTTGGGCTAGTAATTGCATATCAGCCCCTCAAAGTTTCACTCTTGCATTTCAGCCCCCAGAAACGCATTTTTGTGCTGACGTCGCATGTTTTCGTGTTTCCGGGGGCTGAAACGTGTGCTGTTGATTTTAGGGAGGTTGATATGTAGTTATCTTAAATTTATTTTTCACTCGTGTTTTTTTGTTCGAAGCCTTGTCATATAACTTACATAGTTTCCGTAATTTGGTTTAGGTGGGTTTTGAGATGGTTGATGCTATAGCTGAAGCTGAAGGAATCTATGTGAGTAACATAAAATTCAAGGCGATGCTTGGAAAAGGTCTGTTCGTACATCTCTAGGTATGCATGACATAGCTGTATTTTTCATGTAGATATATGATGACCTGGATTTGCCGTTTGCAAAACTACGTTTGTTACCAAAAGGCGGACATGGAGGACACAATGGGTATTTTGCTTTTTGCTCACCGAAAGGTTTGCAATTGTAGATTTTTTTTTTTTTTTTTTTTTGAATTTTAATTTATAAATGCAGCTAGACTTTGCAGGCTTTTATTGATATCAAAATATTGGTTGATTACAAGTGGTTCCTACAGGCCTTTATATGTAGGCCCGATCTAGAATTGAAATCTGTTAGGCCCACTAACGGCCTAACAAACTTCACTAACAGCCTAACAAACTTAACAATCTGACCCTATACTTGCTAATATTTACAAGAATGCCATTTTGGCTGCCACGCGTCCCTTCTTCTATTCTGCTAAACGCTAAAAATCTTCTTAATGCCGTATGCTTAGAAGATGACATGACCGAGTTTGACCAATATTCTAAAAATCGGGTATAAGTTCAAATATATTAGACCAACGATCTCGAATGTGTTGGTCTAATCCGTTTAATTTAAATCAGCTGGACCACCGATTTTCGATTAAACAGAGTGAACCGGGTAGAGTATGACTTGAAATATCCAATACAAGGCTCTTCGAATGGATAACAGGATAAGCCATACCTAAATAGATCTGGGGTTCGAGTGTGAGACATATTCATATTTTACAGAGCTCGGGATAGGTACGAGCGAAATGAACGATAAGGCGGTGGACGGTGCTAAGCCGCTAGAGACTTTACAATGAAAATCCAAGTCCCGAACGAGCTTTCCAAGTCGAGCCCAGAGAGCCCTAGTTCGAGGTCCCAACAGTCGGGACCCTCGCTTACCGGCGCCGGTATTGTTTTCATAACTCATAAGTGTTTATTTCGAATTTTCTGTACAATATTCGACGGGTGGATATAACGGTATAGCCGTTATCCAAGTACAACTTTTTAAGGATAAGAAGGAAAAAAATACACAAAGTTTAGTCAATAAAACCGGCCAAATTGTCTAGAAATAGTAATAAAGTCGTAGACGACACTCGAAAAAGAAAAAAAACAAATCCGAAAATGACTCGGTCCTTATATATGTATTACGTGCAAACAATATCCATCATTTATTAGTTAACGTATATTACTTCTTTTTGTCCTCCTTAACTATCCATTATCTTCTTTTTTCTTCCCTCCCTTTTATTCTCCTTTATAATTCTTTTTTTATTTTATCTATTTATATCATTTTTTTAACATAAAAGGACGAGATATTTCTTTTTTCCTCCCTTTTATTCTCTTTTATAAAAAAATCTTTATTTAGTTCTTTTTTTTTGAATAAAAGGGCCATATTATCTTCTTTTTTCCAACTTTTTATTCTCCTTTATTAATAATATTGTTATTTGTTTATTATTTTTTTGGACATAAAGCGGCCGAATTTATCTCCTAAGTACATAGCTTATCTTCTTATCTTCTTCCCGCTAAACTGTATTAACTACTTCATATTATATATATATATATATATATATATATATATATATATATATATATATATATATACACTAATTAGATTCACTTCCATCAACACATATAAGTTGAGAATGAGAAGTCGTCAGCCATTGTTGCTGCTCCTACTCTTCACCATCAGTGCAGCTACTGCGCTATCGGCTGCCGGCGAGGAGAAGAATGGGGCGACCGCCTGTGGCCTCAGCAGGGCGGACTTTCCGAGAGGATTTGTGTTCGGAGCATCGACGTCGGCGTACCAAGTCGAAGGCATGGCGCTCAAGGGTGGCCGCGGCCCTAGCGTCTGGGATACCTTCGCTCATATTCCCGGTAGAATATTCATTACTGCTTCAAAATTCAGTCTTTTTTTATCACATTGAGCGGATGGCGGCGAGGGCTCTAAAACTCTTCCCATCTAATTTTAAATCTACGTCCTGTCAATTTGAGATCATAATTAGACGAGCACTGATAATTGTGCAACGTAGAATTTTGGGTAGATATCGGACCCAAAATAATCTCACTGTTTTGCTGTTTTAGGAAATACTTTTAATAATGCAACAGCAGATGTCGCAGCCGATGAATACCACCACTACAAGGTCAAACAACAGCTCTACTCCTTGCTTTTTTTTTCTTTTTCCTTCTTTTTTTTTTAATTAACGCATAAAAATTATACTCTTAAGCGCTTTATTTATGTGCGACCATTGTAAATATATTTATTGATAGCACCGACCCATATTCTAAACCGATGATACTAAAAATTATTGTCTATGGCACAGGAAGACATCGACATACTAAAGAATATGAATTTCGATGCTTACCGCTTCTCCATCTCATGGTCCCGCATCTTTCCAAGTAAGCGCCTCTTGCCGTATTTTATGCTGCATGTCGAGCAAAATTTTCTGAAATTTTAAAACAATCCATCTATTAGTTATATATATATATATATATATATATATATATATATATATATGTTAAAATCATATAGTCTTCTGGGTTTTATTTCCGGATTTATGCGAATACAGAGGGAAAAGGAGAGGTTAACTGGGAAGGAGTAGCGTACTACAACAGATTGATTAACTACATGCTCAAGAAAGGTTTGTAAAGCAAATACTTAATCTACTAAAATCCTTTTCTTTTTTTTTTTCTTTTCTTTTTTTGCTCTTTGGAATGGGAAAGTATTACCTGATGTTCGGTTGTATGTAGGTATTACTCCGTATGCGACTCTTTATCACTTTGATCTCCCTGAAGCTCTTGAGAAGAAGTACCTCGGCTTGTTGAGCCCAAAAGTTGTGTAAGATTACGACGACACGCCTTCCTTATACCGTATCTGCATATGAAGATAAATAAAAATACTCATATCTGCAAAAAATGCATACAAGTTTTCTTTTTTTATAAAAAAGAAAGATTAGACCATTTATTTTTCTTGTATCTTCTAATACAGGGAGGATTTTGCCGATTATGCTGACTTTTGCTTCAAGATGTTCGGCGACAGAGTGAAGAACTGGATAACAATTAATGAGCCAAAGACAATTGCTTCCGGATACAGTGATGGTAATTCTCCGACCAAGAGGTGCAGCATCGCCGGTAAATGCGCTGCAGGAAACTCCACCACTGAGCCTTACATTGTCGCCCATAATTTCATTCTATCACATGCTGCTGCTGTCAACAGATACCGCCAAAAGTATCAGGTCATCAAAAATATTCGTTTGCCTAAAAAGTTTCTCTTTGTTAATCTTTTATCCATCATTTGAATGTTTAATAATAATCTAACAAGACATCATATTTATCAGGCGAATCAAAAAGGTAAGATCGGAATCGTACTGGACTTCGTCTGGTATGAACCTCTCACAACTTCGAAGGACGACCAAGCAGCAGCGCAAAGAGCAAGAGACTTTCATTTGGGATGGTAATTCCTCCGCCTGAAAATTTTACCACAAGATTTTGAGATAAATGCTAAGATTCACACTATCCGTAACCATTTACAGGTTTCTTCACCCGATAGTATACGGAGAATATCCAACGTCGATGCGAGAAATTGTTAAAAATAGGCTTCCGAAGTTCACTAAGGAGGAAATCAGAATGGTTAAGGGCTCCATTGATTTTTTGGGCATCAATCAGTATACCACAAATTACATATATGATCCTCATTTACTGCAGCAAGTGCCGACAAGCTACCAAGCAGACTGGAACGTAGGATTCGCATGTCGGTACCATCTTCTTCGTAAATATAGAGTATATATTAGAAGCCGTTACTAACCTAATTTTTCCTCGATGTTGCAGATGCACACAATGGTGTGCCGATCGGACCAAAGGTAAGTATCCTTTGCTGTATCATTAGCTTCACTGGAATAGAATGAACTATCTGTCAAATTACATATAGTTTTAAGACATAAATATAATATAAAACAAATCAACTGAAGCTCAGTAAACTTGGGATGATGCATCTAGAATTTGGGTGGTATTATTAACTGATTATGTGATAATATTGCAGGCAAACTCAGATTGGCTTTACATTGTACCTTGGGGGATGTACAAAGCTGTGACTTATTTGAAGGAGAACTACAACAATCCCACCATGATCATATCTGAAAATGGTACGTAAAAGTTCCTACCAAGCCGAATTGTTAGCTTTCTCCATTGAGATCAGGCGAACTCCCTTAGATCCATTTATTGCCATCTAAAGAAATGAAAATAAACCTCAACATAATATCATCATAATTAAGTGATTGATTGGTTTTTAAAAATAAAGTATTGCATATGATCTTTATTTGGAAAAATGAAAGCATGCTGTGGTATAATGGACATATAAACTAACCGAACAAGGCAAAATGGTGGCAGGAATGGATGATCCAGGCAATGTGAGTCTTGCAAAGGGATTGCATGATACAACAAGGTTGAATTACTACAGGGAGTACATAGCAGAGCTCAAGAAAGGTATTGATGATGGGGCCAATGTGACTGGCTACTTCGTTTGGTCATTGCTCGATAACTTTGAATGGGTTGTAGGCTACACATCGAGGTTTGGCCTCGTCTACGTCGATTTCAAGACCCTCAACAGGTACCCGAAGATGTCCGCTTTGTGGTTCAGACAGTGGCTCTGCAAAATCTGTATAGAATAAGAAATTTCAGTTAGCTAGTCATTGTAATTAGCTTAGTTATAAGTTAGATAGAAGTTGTAGCAAGTATGTTGAATATTTGTGTAAAATATGCTGTTCTAAGTGATAATAAAACGGTAGGGGTACCATAAGAGATTCCATCTTCTCTTCACAAGAATTGAGGACTAAAAGGCAGAGTCTTAACACACAACATAAGAGATCATGAAAATTGAAGGAAAAAAAAAAGAAAAAATACAACAATCAAATAGTTAAGGAAGCTACAATAAAAAGATAAGGAAGATCGATACTAAGATGATGTCATAAAAAAATTTAAAAAAAAAGGTTTCAAAGACATGGAGAGAAGGAAAGCTAAATCAACAACGATATGAAATCAAAGCATAAACACTGGTCATGGATACAATGTTAGTATTGGCATTAATGGCAGAACTGATCCAGATTTAGCAAGGTGTACATGTGAGTTATAAAAAATCATTTAGTATCACGCATAGCAACACACAGCGACGCCCTCTGCTGCTTGACTCGCACTCCCTGGCGGGTACCATTTCCAGGAGCAAATCACAGCAGTGCTCCGCCATCATTGCCTCCGCCTCCAGGAGAGAGACGGCCGTAGAATGAGTCTGTACTCTACATTTTAAGCACATAAAACAAGTTTTCTCGACCCCATCTACGAAACAACTTGTGTGCACTCCGTTTTAAGCTCTTTCTCTCTTCTCGGCATCATGATCTTGCTTGATTACATTTCATTCTTTGGAAAATTTCTGAATGCACCAAGAGCAGCAGCAACTCGAACTTTCTGAACTCTTTGTTTGTGATTGTTCATCCGTATCCCGCATGATTCTGCAGTGATTTTTTGATAGCCAAATCCCGAAAATACCAGCTTCTTTCCATCATCCTGAAAGTGGTGCTTTCCTTAGTCTTTCTAGCTTCTGCCCAAGATCAAAAGCTAGATCATTCTTTCCACCTTCAAGAAGAGCTTCTTTTAATTTGCTATAAAGCTGTCCCGGCGGCCGAATTCCCTTGTCCAGCATCTCCTGAAAATACCGGCAAGCATCATCTAACCTATTCTCGTAGCATAAACCATTGATAAGAGACGAGAACATATGCATACTAGGCAAAATTCCCCTCTCTCTCATTTGTTTCCATACTCTCGATGCCATATCTACTCTCTCTTCACTGCAAAACATTCTAACCATCATAGTATAAGTATTAATCTCCGGCTCACAACCGGATTCCTTTCCCATTTCTTGGAAAAGCCGATAAGCCTCCTTCGTTTGGTTTGCTTTGATAAGGTGGTGGAGAATAATGTCATATGTTCTTGTCTTAGGACCAATCCCACACTTTCTCATTTCATCGATCACTCTATAAGCAGACTTAAACTGAAAATCAGAGCAGTAGGCACCAACAAGAGCATTATAAGTAGGCAACTCGGGCGGGAAACCACTAGCTTTAGACATCTTGAAATACGATAATGCTTCATCCAATCTCCTCTCCGAACCTAATCCATTTATCAAAGTGCAATAAATATGAGGAGTCGGTTGGCATCCGCTATTCTTCATTCCATTGAAAACTTTTACTGCTTCTTCCAACTTTTTCATCTTACACAAAGAATTGATTAGAATCCCATAAGTAACCGCATCAGGCTGAAAACCGTCACTGATCATTTCATCAAACAAACTTTTCATCTTCACAGAATCGCGCTCCTGCCCCCACCCCTCGAGCAAAATAGTGTACGTTTTAATATCGGGTTCAAACATTTTCCTCTTTTTCAAGTCCAAAAACATCTCCTGAGCGCGATAAACATGCTTTGATTTGCATAAGATACCTAAAAACGAATTGTAATCCGATAATTCAGGACAAAATCCATACTCGGATATTTTATCGAACGCTTCAACTGCTTCCCTTACCTTGCGAGCGGGCATATCGGCGAGAAATTAACAAGAAAGTTTCCTTTTTAATGATTTTCTGAGATCGCATTGCATCAACGAGTGACCAAATAAGCCGAAATTGCTTGATCTTTCCAAGTGCATCAATGAGATAGTGATAAGATTTCACTGTGGGGCGAAAATCGGGCTGCCGCTCAGCCCACCGGAAGAATGCTAGGGCTAGAGTCCCCGAATTGCTTAGTCGACGTAGAACCGCCGCAGCGAGGGCATCGGAGATAGCAATTGCAGATCGATCGAGCGACGTAAAGACGGCGGATTCATCTGCGGTAGTGGCGGCGGCCGAGAATGAGAGGATCTTGCAGATTCTCTCGGATTCCTTGATGATTATTTCATCTAATTTTTCTTCATCCTTGTTTCCGGTCACCTCCTCCTCGTCGGTAATTAAGGGCTCGACGGTGAATGTTGTTGTTGGAGATATGTTAGAGATTCCCGCCGAAGAAGTGGCTTCGCCATCGTCGACATTAGCGTTTCCACGGTGATGCAATAGGTGCGGGGAATCACAACGGCGGCGGCGATAGTTGCTTGAAGCTGTGGCGCCATAAGACGGCGAGTACGGACAGCAGCGCCATTTTTAGGAGCGCTGTTACAATGCAGACCTGGAGAAGTAGCAGTTCTTTAATATGTATATACATATAAAGAAAAAAGAAAGACAAAAACTATGCCATTTTGCTCAATACGCGTACTGCATATGGTTGGAACTCTTAGCTCATAATAAAAGTCTTAGTTTCGAATCTCACAAACGCCAACAAAAAAGTGTGGAAGATTTATGACATTCGAAACTGTTCAGATTGAAAGATTAGAATTTTTCTGTTGGTAGAATAAGAGTCGATGTCATCTGTGCGTTTATCTGTTATGACGATCGTATAAAAATTAACCAATTACGGATATAATATTTTCACGATAATCTCCAAAAATACCTATGCCATTCTAGCCCATTTGATGTGAACGGGATCTGCGACCACAAAGGATTTATTTGTGGCCGAAATCCTGGCCATAGATCCGCGTGAGTACGAATCATAAAATTTTATATAATATTTTTATAATTTAATTTAATTTATTTTAAAATATTTTTATAAAAAATATTGAACTATAAAATTATAGGTTTTGGTGAAAAATATTGAACTATAAACGTACTCACTCAAAGGAAGGGAATTTACAGTAAAAATATTCCATTTTCACGTATTTATCATAGAGAAAGCTTTTAGTTTTCGGTGTTTCTGCAAACTGAAAATGAGATATCAATATCACCGACAGAGCTTTCGGAATTGTCATCACCTTGGGATCATCGGTATCACTGCTCCATACATGCTCTCACTTGAGCTATAACTCTTCTGCTGCCTTCGTCCTTCTTCCCTTGCATTCACTTGGGCCGGTTGATACAATCGAGCTAAACTCGAGATTTTTCGAGTTGAGCCAAGTTCGAGCTCGGTCTCAGAAGCTCATCGTGCTCAGGCTAAGCCAATCACCCCGAGCTTGAGCTTAGCAATGTTCAGCTCGTTTTCACTTATGATTGCAAGTGCGTCGTCTAATATATATATATATATATATATATTATATATATATATATATATATATATATACTCCTAAGATCGGGGTCACGTTAATATTGGTCCTCCGCCAGAACATCCTACCGTATCTACCCCCAAACCCTAACGAGTCCCACCTCGCCCCCATATATAAATCACTTTCATCCCCATTCCCTCATCGCTAGCTAGTTGCACCGCCGCTTTCCCATCATCTTCTTCTTGCTCGAGAGATCGCGGAGAAGCTTGGCATCTAAATCGACAATGGGAGAAACCCTAATTCTTAGCGGCGTGATGCGCGGCCATAGCGACTGGGTGACGGCGATCGCGGCCCCCATCGACAACTCCGACATGATCGTCTCCTCTTCCCGCGACAAATCTGTCCTCGTTTGGCATCTCACCAAGGACGCCGCCGCTGCTGCCGCTGGTGGTGGCAGCGCAGAGGCCACTGTCTACGGCGTCCCCCGCCGCCGCCTCACCGGCCACTCGCACTTTGTCCAGGACGTCGTGCTCTCGTCAGATGGCCAGTTCGCTCTCTCGGGATCGTGGGACGGCGAGCTCCGTTTGTGGGATCTCGCTACCGGCGCTACCACGAGGAGGTTTGTTGGACACACTAAGGATGTACTGTCTGTTGCTTTCTCAATTGACAATCGCCAGATCGTTTCCGCATCCCGAGACCGCTCGATCAAGCTCTGGAACACTCTCGGGGAGTGCAAGTACACTATTCAGGTATCTTGTTATTTCGTAATGAATTATTTAACATTTTTAATTATCGAAAAAATAGATTATTTGCATCAAGTACTATAATTTACAATGTAGTTTTATTACGTTGCTTCGTGAACAAGTTACAGTATGTTGATATTCTGTTAGTTTGTGAATATGTTAGGGTATTAGTATTTTGTTAATTTGTGAACTGATATTTGGAAATATAAGTTACAGTGTATTGATGTTCTGTTAGTTTGTGAATAAGTTAAAGGGTATTAGTGTTATGTTAATTTGTGAACTGATATATGGAAATAGTTGTTAGATTTGTAGGAGTTAGTTATAAAGATGTTGTTTGTATTGTAATGGATAAGCTATAATGCTCTCTTGGTTGTAGATTTATTTAATGTTATATTGCTTATAATTTGTTTATATGTGAATATATTTTATAAATTTGCAATTTAAGTTAAAAACCATTGTGTGCTTTTTGTTGAATCAGCTAGCGTTCACTAATATACTTGAGCACCTGGTAGAAATAATATCCCCTAACTTTTTTATATTTAAACAAGAGTTGCACGAAATTTCTCTTCAGCACTCTCATATCACACTTTCTCTTAATTTTTGTGCTAATCATGCAATCAAATTCAGGATGGTGGCGATGGCCACAACAACTGGGTGAGCTGTGTGCGCTTCAGCCCTAATGCATACCAGCCTACCATCGTCTCTGGCTCCTGGGACCGTACCGTCAAGGTGTGGAACCTCACAAATTGCAAACTCCGCTGCACTCTGACTGGCCATGGGGGCTATGTCAACACCGTCGCAGTGAGTCCCGATGGGTCTCTTTGCGCCAGCGGAGGAAAAGATGGCCAGACACTCTTGTGGGACCTTGCTGAAGGGAAGAGGCTCTATGAACTTAGCGCAGGCTCTATCATCCATGCTCTTTGCTTCAGCCCCAACCGCTATTGGCTCTGTGCGGCCACTGAGGACAGTGTCAAGATTTGGGACCTGGAGAGCAAATCAGTTGTTCAGGACCTCAGGCCTGATCCTCCTTCCAACAAGAACCAGGTCCATTCTAACTTCCTATTCTTTTGTTTAGTAGTATTTGCACTAAGTGAAGATTGCTGTTGACTATGATCTTGATTATTTTTTATAAGTTTTTCCTCCATTTGTATCTTTGTCATGTTTCGTCAAACGGTTGGTTGATGGTAAGTGGGGTTGGCAGGTCAAGTATGTGTCAGTTCATGCTCGCACCCTAGGGCAAACCAGTCAACAGTAAACTAACCCCATCGATGAAATGGTTTATCTCTACCACCCTATAACCCATATATCATGATGTAGGCCAGTATGGTATAGTAAATTCACAGTACAAAATAGTACTCAATATGTTTTGTTTGAGGGTGGAAACTATTTTATTTTACCTATACGATAGGCAGATTAATATCATAGAACTAGTCAAGTGCCTGTGCGATGCAGTGGTGTTATATAAAAAATAAATTTTTTTTAATACACTATTCATCTGTTTACTTTGTACGAATATATTTTATATTTACTTTCGTTTATTTTTTATATTAGCTGATCTATCAAATATAATCTCGTTTTCCTTGTATTATTTGGATCATTAGATATTTTCAATGAGCTTCGTAATTATTTTTCCTACAAAGCTATCGTTCTATTCTTCCCCTCTTCCTACTTCCAACGCCCCATCTCTTCTTTTATCCTTGTCTACTGACACCCATCCCAAGATAGTACATCTTCTAGATCTTCATTGTTAGTTAACTAAAGAAGAATTTCTCTTTAGAAATTGATAGCATCAACTTAAGATGAAAAGTCTTGTGGGGAGATGGGTACAAAAGTCAGCAAAAATTATTAGAAGCTGCAGATAGGATCAACTTGATATGGACAGTGAGTTTGTAGTATTATATTGCAAAGTTGTATGGATGATCTTAACATTTGTTGGTGATTGTGTTTGAATTTCAGCTACTGTACTGCACTAGCTTGAGCTGGAGCTCTGATGGAAGCACGCTGTACACGGGTTATACAGACGGTCTCATAAGGGTGTGGGAGATTGCTCGTACCTATGCTTAAGATGAATGTCTAGTCTTTATATGGACAGTGAGTTTGTAGTATTATCTTGCGACATTTCAAGTCTTATTAGGGGGTCAGGGATCAGATTCTAAATGGGTCGACATTTTTACTAAGTTCATTTTGTCCGTTTGAATATGTAGGCGCCAACATGTCGCTTTTTTTTTTTTGTTTGAATTTAATGTCGAATATGCCCGCTACATTGTGCCTTAGTATAATACAGACGCATGTGGCAAAATATATTCTGTCCATAATCTCGTTGGGAGTGATGTTGGTGGTATAGCATTTGATTTCTGGAGATGAAGGATGATCATCGTTTCATGTATTTGATTTTTTCTACTTTATTGCTGATAGGAATAATGAATCGATTCAAGGGATTAAATCACACAATAAGTTTGCTTGTCATATTATATATATAGTAATATATCAACATGTAGATCAGGAGTTCATCTCAAGTGTGGACATGGAGAAGTCGCTTAATTTGCACTTCTATGAAGCTGCTGAGCAGACATCTTCGGTACAACAAAATTAAATTCTAGGCTCCCATCAAGGGTGCCTAGGCGGCGATATGTCCAGCGATCGAATACGCAAATATCATTCGCAAGAGTATGGAATTTTATCTATTTTATATTCCAAAGTGATATGAACTTTCGAACCTAAGGCTATGGCGAAACCGGGGTGTTCTGAGGGAGGTTGCGTGTATGAACGCACGCAGGCTAATTGCAGATCGTGTTTTCTTTACATCTTTGATAAGATTTGAATTCGCATCAAGACGCTAGACTACGGAATAAATTTTACGACGTTGGGTTCGTCTGATGAACTTTCAAGCCAGCTTAAGTAAAAAGGTTAGGAGTTGTCTGTTGATTGAAAATAAGCCGGTAATATTACCGAATTTATTTATTCCAACAGCAGCGGAAATGGATTGGTTGCTGTTATAAGTAAACTCGACGAGCTTCTCATTACGTTATATGAACCTCAAGTGGGCTGGCCGCCAAGACTTTTTATGTACACTGTTTTTTTTTATAGCAATTACGACAACTGCAGAAAGCAAAATAGCAACGTCTAATACCTGAATTTTGCATAAATCTCGTAATAAAATCTTAAATATTGTATTTTGTTTAATGGCCACCAAAAAGCTGTATACTTCAGTCATCTATTATCCAAAAAAAAAAAAATGTTGAGAAATATGTTTTTGGGAGGTGATTAACGCAAAAAAGTTTGTTAACTGTTATACAGAAGGATGATTCTTAGACCTTCTGTGGGAAGAAATGTTATGGGCGTTATCGTGCTAGTTTCCTGCTGTTGATCATCGAAAGGGTCATAAGTTGGTTCGATCCGACCGGCTACGATTCTTCAGTCTGGCAAATTCAAACTGCGAAGAATGAAACACATCTATGCGAACCTTTCGTGGTTTAACAAATTAAGGAGGATCGCCTGAAATAGGAAAAAGAAAACAATAATCAAATGTCTAGTATCGGCACCAACCAATTCAGCTTTTTAAGAATGTGATAGTGTTTACGTAAGATTTTGCATATTTACTAGCACTTTATTTAAATTTTGAAAGTGATAGACCTCTATATTTACCCCAAAATTCTGTGTGAAAGTAAAACTATGTCAAGTGAACCGTACATTTTCAAGAATTGTAGTCGACTGATTTTGGAAGAAATTTGGTTATTAAACAGTGGGGTTCTATCCCTATACTTTCTGTGTGAAAGTATGCTGCTGACCGTTTCGGCCAAGATGATCATCAGAGCCGATATGGCATCTATCTGATGATCATAAGGCGACGTGGCGTCACTCGTTCATTGTAATATGGGCTCAAATTCTGATTTAAGTATCTATTTTTGTAAGAGAAAAAGACTCACAGGACACATGGAGTACGACTTCAATTCCTGGTAGAGTTCTTCAGAAGATAACAGAAGCTTCACAGCTCGGAATTCGACGGACTGACCTCGTCCCTTGCTATCTGAAAAACAGATTAGTTGCCGTTCCAAAAGATGTTCGAAGGCCTGCAGTATACGTCATAAAATTGTAAGTGATTTTTCTTGCGAAGAACTTTCGGTCAATTGCTGTTTAACGGTGCCACTTACCCGTAAACACACAGCATCCTCATAGTAATCAGGTGTGTTGTAAGCAAAATGTATAGATTTATACTCTGCAAAGATGAACTGTTTAGGCTTGGAAGACGGAAACCTTCGAAATTCATCGCTTAGCTTGCTGAAAAGCTATCTATCTTACCTTTCATGATGGAGTTGAAGTATAATTCATGTTCCTTAGATCCCAACCTATACATACATACCAACATGTAAAGCTCCAAAATGGAGCAATCTGTCATACAAAGTAGGGCTTCAGGTCATTCAAATCCAAAATATCAAACTCAACTATAATTAAGAGGGAGTGAGATAGAGTAAGGCAAATTAATTTACTACATAATTAAGATAACAATTACACTAATGCATAAAGAGTATTATCATAATCTCCTACTATATCTAATCACTCTTGCCAAATAATTTCTATGACATAATAACCGTTTTCTAATTTCACTTCATACTTAACTAGACTTTGAACTAGAATCAGATTGATGAAGCCACTGTAGATGGCTCGACGACACGCTCTCTTTGGATCCATACCGTTCCAACTTCGCGAATAACCTTCGGATCCATACCATTCCGTCTCTTTGACGGATAACCTTGTCGTCATGGTGGTGGCACAAACAGTGTTATTAAAGGCGTAAGGCGCACCGAGGCGCAAAGGTCTTTCTGGAGCCTAGGCGCGAGGCGCGAGGCGAGGCGCGCGCCTTATGCACATGAGGCGTACTTGTTCTTATAAGATACAAAAAAATGTTCCCTATTTAAAATAAGTGTATATTCAAGTCTTTGTAAATAAAATAGTCACTAAAGTAACTTTATTTTCTCTTTGACAATGAATACAATATATTATACATTTAATTTTTGTTAATAAATGACATATATATATATATATATATATATATATATATAATTCGTGGTTTTGAAAGAGCAATAGCAGTACTTAACTTTGAAAGTAGTTTTGAAAGTTTTGAAAGTTATAAGAGAACGCAGTACTTAGTGTAATAGCACAACACAATGAATGTAACAAAAAAAGAAGTATGTGAAGTGTGTCTCTCATCCTTTTGTCGAATACAGTTCACATCAAGAATTATTCGTATATAATTAGTTTAAAACATATTAGCAGTAATAGCAAGCTAGTAATAATTAGTTAACAACTTCAAATGTCAAATATCACACATAGATCAAATAAAATTCATCTCAAACTTCTTTTTTCTTTTAAGGGTCAAAAGACACGGGTCCAGCGGGGTTGTTTAAAGAGATTTTTTTTTATTGGGCGAGGGGGCTATAGGCGTACAAAAGGCGCGCCCGGGCGCGCCTCGGGCGCGCCTTTAATACAGTGCCCGCCTCAAGACTAGGCGGGCAGGCGCGCCGCGAGGCGCGCCTTTAATAACTATGGGCACAAAATATGTAAATTGTAGATTGCCAAAGTGCCATTAAAAGAATATTTGGCTAAACTTGTTGCAGGCTTCTATAATAAACGTTCCGAGGGTGACGGGACATCCCATTTATAGGCATCAGTAGTTTCTCATATTAACATCAAAGAGAATCGTCGTGGAGAACAAACAGGTTTGTTCATAGTAGAAACATCAAAGACAAGCATCTCACCAGCATAATCTGGCTGAGACATCATCATCGCATTTCTACTCGGGCCCTCTTGATTACGGTGGTATTGATAATATCAACTAGACTCCACCATGAAGTGCACCCAAGTTTTGGGGTTCATTGGGTCGTAACGGTTAAACAGAACATAACCATGCAAATATGCAAAAGCGTTCCAGCGCTGACCTTGCAGGAATTCAAGTTTTGGTTGCCTCTGATCGCATAAAGCTGCTGTCTTGAAGTTTTCCAATGATAGCAATCCAGACTTCATATCCATATTAGACACAACCCTGAAACTACAATATTTTTGCAAAGATTATTTGATAATTAACTGAAATATGAAAAAGAATGTAAGCCAAGTAGAAGCACTTACAGATGTTTCAGCATATTATTGATTGTTCCATCAGCATTTACGACAGTATCAATGATGTCTTTGAACTTCTTGTCGGCAAGTAATTTCTGAACTATGTCAAGGTTCTATACAATTAACAGAATTAGAGACTTGTAATGCATCTCCTCAGGCTGATACACTTTAGTATGGTAAAGGTTTACTGCTAAAAATGCACTATAGTATATAGCGTATCATCCCGATTACATACTTACATGTACGTTTATAGTGCAGCCTTCCATGTCATATTATATATCAAAATATCTATCAGAATTATATATTAAATTTGACAAATAAGAAGAAAATAGAGCATTTAATAAAATGTATTATATATTTTATTATTTCTTATATTAATACCACGATTAGTGGTGTTATACCCACTGATCGTGGTATTAATATAAGTAATAATACTGTTAACTTTTAATAATATTATAAATTTTATTTTATTATTTCTTATATTAATACCACGATCAGTGGTGTTATTATTTACTTTTATAAGTAATAATATTATACCCACTGATCGTGGTATTAATATAAGCAATAATATTATTTACTTTTAATAATATTATACATTTTTACTATTTTATCTTTGTAATCCGTAAGAAATAACTGGAGATAAAATTGTCTTCCCACATTGGTCGGGGAGAGACTTGACTAATTTTTTGTAAATACAAGTAATACATGTATACAGCTGCAATGTATGATTTAATAGGATGCAAATTATACAGTTTAGAAAGTAGAGATAGGGGAATCTCTCTGGAGGCTTTCTGCTTGATTATAAAGACAATGTTATAAAAGACTTACCCTACAAAAGGAACTACAAGCTTTTATATATATATATATCAATCACACTGCTCTTTTGAATATGATACGCAGGCTTAGCTCGGTTAGGGAGGAAACAAAATTAACCAAAACCTTCCGAGCAAATGCAAGAAAGAAAAGGATACCGAGATTCGTGTATTAAAATCCTTGACATAAGTAGAAGGAAAAGTTGAATCTTCAGGCAAGTAAAGGAGGTGCTCCAGCAATCTGCATCGATCAAAAGCAAAAATTAAAAGAGAGCTAGCGATGTTACAATTGGTTGGGCATGAAAAACAACTTTCACCAGAAGTCGGTAAACTCACTTCAGCATCTCTTTTGTCGTTGATTGCCCAAAAAAAAGCTTACTATGTGTGAATCGAGACCTTACTCTTTTCTCTAGGAGCTGGTCTGCATCCTGGAATATGAAATATTATGTTACCTCACAATCAGTAGCAGCAATACACACAGGCGATGCAGATGATGAGAACGAAACAATTGTAAGAGAATTTTCCATAATCCCTTTTTCAATTATTAAAGAACTAGGAAGAACATAATGAAGCACCACTGCAATGCATTAATGCAAGCAAACAATATCGGGAGCAAGCATAATGTAAATGGTTTCAGCAACAACGAGAAATTAAACCCTTTACCAATTTTGGATGTATGTTATAGAAAGAAGCAATTACTTAATCTATAGAAAACCAAATAACAAGAAGGAAAAATTAAACCTTTACAATTTGGGACGTACGTTACAGAAGGAAGCAGTTAACCTGAGTTTCTCAGCTATACCAATATTCGTAAAAGATAATGCTTTAAGAAAGTCCTACAACTCAAGTAAACAGGCTGATGTTAAACAAGTGATAAGAAGAAAGAGTTCAGACAAAGACATGCAACATGCAATAAGAATTACCACGCAGCATGAAATATATGAAATTAGCAGTACGAGAGTTCGCTGTTATCTGTATGTCAGTTATCAAGCATAAAAATAAGACTAGCAAAGTGGTTGTGACAGAAGATTCCATGTCATAATAGATCATACAGGAACAAGGAAAGAGTGCAGGAGTGCATTTCCTTACAGAAGAACTGGAGTTCCTAAACCGATCTCAACATAAAGGGTGAAAAGACCAAGCTCAAAATGAATGCTTGGATTGGCAACCAAAAGAGTTGGTAGAAATCACTAAATTCACATAAAAAACCACAAGGGTCAGGGAAAATAGCAGAACAACTTTCTCCACGAGTACCAGGACATACTTTTTAGCATTCACGGGATGAAGAGATAGAGCAAGCGAGTAAGGCTAGAAGTTTAACTGTCATTTATTGGTAGCTGCAGTTCAGCAGTGACCAAAGAAATATGGAACGGAAGTGTGCAAACTACGTAAGATAACTGAAATGTCTTTCACCTTGACTCAAGGTTGAGTATAAAAACTAACAAAGGCAATTAGTTTTAGAATGAATAAAGGAATTTTGGCATACATCTCAACCACCTGATGGCATGTGAGTTGAAATTGCAAGAGCAAAACTATTTAAGATAACAAAGTGAATCACTAACAGCAATCGATTGCTTTAGAACATATTGTCAGTACTCTCATTGGAATTTAGGTTAATTATTTCATTACCTGTTATTCTATTACAAGACAATAATGCAGTTCAAAAAGCAAAAAGTTAGCAGCTGGTGCGAATATTGTAAGAAAGAATATACCGCACGACAACTAACACCAATAACAACAGCCTGTGGATTTAGATTCTGCATAGCATCTAGCAAGCTGTAGAGCAGTCGCTGCTTCTGCTTCTCCTATAACATGAAAAAAGTATTAGAAATAGCCAACTCAGAGCATGGAGTTTAATACACATAAAGTGAACAGATCCTGCAGTAGAACGTAACAATAACATAACAAAAAGATCATCCAAGGATAGAATCACAATTTGAAATTTTGGACTTCATTGTTGCTCTTTTTCCTCAAACTGAACCTTAGCATGCATAGGTAAGAGATCATATATGCTAGGAGAATTAAAATTTGGCGTGGATCAACATAACAAAAGATTTACCTAAACTTGTCATTGTCTTATTTTCTTAGGGGATCCTTTTTTACCATAACCTTCTATGCCAAGCTTAACAAAGAATAGAATTTCTTGAGTTCGCTTTATAAGATTCATGTTTCAAGAAAGATTTACATAACACCAGCCCAGGAACAGTTTTTGTTGAATTAAATCATGTATCTGATTCATGCTGCTAGTTCGCGACTTACTAAACTATTATCATTTAGGAGGCCAGTCAATCATTCACTAAAGTAGGCTGGATGATTATAATGACTTTGAGGAAATAAATTACAAAAGACTAAAAAAAGATATAAAATTGAGCTCTACAACGATAAACAAAGTGATAAGCACAAGTATATAGGTGATTCAACTCCGACATATCACATTGTCTTCATATTTCCCAAACATTCCCTATAATCTTCCTATGTTGCAACTCCGGTTCATCTAGCTGAATAATAATGCTTTACTGTTCAAGTATAACATTGGTTTGACACTCATGTGATGCTTCACATAACCTGTTTAAGTCATATAGAACAACGTACTACTTTAAGACGAATTGAGTACTACCACTTTGCGCATAACATATTTTTTACATAAGGATGATGAATACCTACTTGTAGTAAACTAATAAATAGAAATGGTTTCAAATTCCAAGCTTTTAACCTAATAAAAATTAATCAAAACCCTTTATGAAACGAAATAAAATGTTTGACTGACCAATTCACCCCTCAAAAAAGATTTTGCTTCTATCAGTAATTCAAACAAATTAAGTTAATTTTCACCCTTTATCATGATGTTTTTAAAGGTTTTTTACATAAGCCTAAACCCAAATTTGTCTAAGGATCAATAAAATGAGTGAGTGTGGCATTACAGAAAAAAACGAAAGCCAAAAGTTGCGCCTAGGGATAAAAGAAATCAACATTACCTGAGCAAACAAGTCAAACCCATCAAATAGAAAAACAATTGTTTTGTGAGCCAAGGCACATTCTCTATCAAACAGAATTTTATTATTAGGACATGAAGGAAGAACGTATATCATAAACTGATTCAAGGTGAAGTGCCTTCATACTCACCTTAGCATGTCTACCATGAACTGAGAGTTATCATCGGAGGATGCCTGGAAGGATATAAAGCCTAAGAACATCTCGTGGCAACTATCAATTTATGGAACAGTCTATTAAACCAGGTTAAGTACCGCTTTTGAGAACAGTAGGTGGTGCTCCAGACACAGTTGCCTGGCAATTTCCTAAGATCAAAGTATTAGCTCATAAACAGAAAGAACACCTTCTAGAATATATGGAGGTAAAAGTAGCTGACTAGGTAAGGAAAAGGCTATCTGAAGAATAGATTTTATCTGTAAGCTACACCTACGGTCAGAAAGATATGTTAGAAATAAACAAATACGCGTATCATAAGGCAACCAGTAACAACCTTTCAAAGAAAATTCTGCTTTTATCATGCAATAAGAAGATGAGATTTATCTAAGACAACTTATCAAGATGAGATTGCATTTTTGTTTTTATGACTTGAATAAAATTGCAGAAGTTGTCACTTAAAGCCAAAGGCACATCAAAACAATCAAGGAAATAACACAAAGACAACTAGCAAAGAAGATGACTAGGCAATGCCAAGTGCATTTCTCTATGTTTGAAAGGTTTTCTAAGATCTCAATTAGATGTGGATAGCATGTCAAAATTATTCTTAAACATAATAATAGAAAAATTATTACCCAAAACAAATAACATAACAAACTCATTTCTTTAAACCTGTAGCTTAAAACCTAAAGCACTTTATAATAAACTAAAGATGCATCACAAACTATAAATTGTGATGTGGAAACCCATACATTTGACCATAAAGCACTAACACAACAAAAGAGGAACCTATTAACGAGGGCCCTAAACTTAACCTCTATTCTTCCCTCGAGAACAAAGTAAAAAGGAGAAGAAGTATGAACCATCATGGTCACTCAAAATGAAAAGAAAAGGGCAAAAGTAATCATATATGAAATCTTACTTTGAGAGCATAAGCATCATCAGTATGCAGCAAACCATTCAGTCTAACCTGCAAGATCAACCTCTGTGAAAATTAGTTCAAACCACATCCATCGACCTTGAGGATAGGACGCCTGACTTAGCAGGGCTAGCCAACCCACTAAATCAAGAAATAAAAGAGAGGTACTCTTAGCGCATTTAGCATGCCAAATCAATATCATACCACCGAGATGATGTCAGGATCCTCAGCCTTCAGATCGCGCAGTACAAGGTCCGCCACCTGTATCAAGTATTCCCCTGCAATTAAGAATATATATTTTGCTTCTCCAATCATAAATGCAGAAGCTAATTTATATAACAAGTTGCACAACCAATCAGAAGATGCCACATGTAGTTTCATAAATATTATGACACTCTAGAATGAAACCTGTTAAGCTGATGGTAGTACCAACTACTACTAAGCACAAAACTATTGCTGAAGTAAGATATCAAAATGAATAATGACTTAGCCCTTGGTGGATTTTTTGTTGTTAATAATGCTCTGCACGTCCAGCATAATGTGTCGACTGGTACGAGCTGCAGCTCAGAAACTGTGGCATCCTATGTTCGATTCACAGCGGCCACCAGTTCAAGTTATTTCCTGGATTACATTATCGCAAATGGCGTGGTACACGTGCAACGGATTCTGGGTTGACCTGTTAAATGTCTACCCAGCTGGGTCGCTATAATTCCTCTATCTACAAATCTTAGTTATTAAATCTACTTTCTTAATAATGTTAAAATCTGCTTCGTCAATTGGTTAAAAGAAGAAATTAAATCATGAATAACTTCCTTACTGCTGTTTTTCCAGATCCCTTGGGCCCAAGAAGGAGAACGGAGTTGCTGCGTGCCTCGGTAATGGTGTTGCAGATGATCGATTTCAGGTTGCTGAGAAGTCAAAATTCGACTCTATGATTCAGAGAATGATGATCTTTAACAAAAGAGGAGGGGGCGGCGGGGTGAGTGGGAGATTGGGAGAACCTGTAATTGGAATCCGGCGAATCCTTGGCGACGGCGTGGACGAAGTTTTGGTCGGTGATGCGTCGGCGGAGGAGCAATTGGGCTTTCTCCGGCGAGGTTCCAGAGTACTCCATTCCGGCGTTGTCGCTGGTGTGTCCCACTTTGCGTTTTGGCGGGAAAGCCTTGACGTGTACTTATACCATATCAGCCCCCAAAGTTTCAAAAGTACCAGATCAGTCTCCTTTTTAAAAACCTACCAAATCAGTTCTTCAAACACTGTTTGAATTTTTTTCGGACAAAAATATTTCTATACTTGTTAACAGTTCGGATACTAAAAATATCTATCTAGAAGTATTGTTTGGAAAAAGTTTGAACATGAAAGTTGTAGAGCTCGTCGAGATCTACAACTTTCATGTTAAACATTTTTCCAAAAATTGCTTTGAAATAGGTGTTTTTGAGGTCCGAAGTGTAACCAGCTCGACTCGAAATCGCTGAAACAGTTTGGACGCCGAATCTAGTATTTTTTGGAAAAATGATGTTCAAAATTTTTTCAAAAAATACTTCTAAATAGGTGGTCTCGGTCTCGGCGAAACGAAGGCATTTTTGTCCCGAAAAAAACCCGAAACAGTAGCGGAGAGGCTGATCTGTCCATTTTTTAAACAGAGGGGCTGATCTGTCCAAAGAATTCAAAATAGGGGACTGATACGTCTCATAATATTTTAGCAGAGTGGTTGTATATTGTATAT
The DNA here is from genome assembly GCA_002076135.1 of Xerophyta viscosa. NCBI lineage: Eukaryota > Viridiplantae > Streptophyta > Magnoliopsida > Pandanales > Velloziaceae > Xerophyta > Xerophyta viscosa. The sequence goes on along the minus strand of MJHO01000095.1, from coordinate 468,868 downwards.
TTATTTGTAAATATTTTTTTATTTTTTTATGTACTAATATATTTATAATAAATATAAAAACTATAAATTTATAATTTATATAATTAATATAAAATTATATAAAATTTATTTTTTTATTTTAAAAATTTTAAAATATTTATACATAAGTGAAATATTTCGAAAGAGAAACTATTTTGTAAATGATTGAAAACGTAGAGCTGAATTGTAATAAGTTTTAAAATCAAGGATAATATCTTTTGTTTTGGTAATTCTAATTATTTCTTTTCCTAATGAAATCAAGCTCGATTCACATTCAAATATATTCGAAGAGTCGCTTGGGTCGTTTTCATCTTAGCTTCTAATGATGCTGAAAGCAATCACCAAGTCTTTCGTTCAAAATAAGTAATAAAAAATGATAATTACATATCACTCTCCTAAAAATAAAAATAGTACGTTTCAGCCTTCGAAAATGTTAAAGTGTGCGACGTGGCGTGAATGCACCACATTAATACAAAAATATATTTTTGAAGACTGAAATATAAATTGTAAATTTTCGAAGACTGATATGCAATTATCCCTAATAAAAATATCTGGACCCAATTTTTAGGAGAAAATATTCTGAGTGACAACAAATTGGCTGATTTATTGATGTCAACACGGCGAAGACTTCAAAACTTTGACTAGAAGGCCAAATTTTCAACCCTGTGGAAAAAGTTGGCTTTTATTATTTTCTTGAACCTTTATAAGACCATGGGAGGGCGGGTTGAGATGCAGAAGAGTTGACGGAGATGGAGAGCCGTAGATCGAAGCTTATGGCCATGGCTGCTGTCTTCTTCCTCCTCGGTTCTCTTCTTCCTCCTGCTCATCCCAGGAATTTACAAGACAAAAGCTCAGGTATCATCTTTCTCTTACTTATCGTCCAGTTGGTCTGGATATTAATAGAAAATCAAATATCTATTCCTCATAAAAATAGATCGAAAGTTCGAATCCCAACAACATCTGATTGAGAGGATCTTTCGTTTATCGTACACCCGGTCTAATAAGTCTTTGTGTGGAATAATGGTCGTTAACCAGTCAGCGGGCTTTTTTATAGGTACCATCAAGCATGCTCAAGAAAAAGTAGGCGGAATTCATCCAACTAGAGCAGCAATATTTGCTCCGCCGTCACCGCAGGCGAACAGGAACCGAGATCCCCCTGATGGACCTTCCGGCAACCTCGGATAATGGAAGGATGGTATTACTTTATTGGGCTAACTACATATCAGCCCCTGCTATACTGATATTTGACAAATCAACCCCCTATTTACCTTAACTCTTAATTTTTGCTAACGTAGCAGCTCTCGCTATGTGTTGCCACATAGCAAAATAAGATCTCATTTGGTATTTTAAAAATAAAAAGGGCTGATTTATCATATATTTAAAAAAATAAGGGCTGATATGTAGTTATTTCTACTTTATTTGTCAATGTAAATCTATGTAGGGGTTGGCATGTCGACTTGTTATGTCTTGTACTCGGTCTTGTTTATCAATAAATTTATATTATATTCACGAATGGCGCTAGATATAAAGATAAGATCCAGTTCGTCTCTAATATCGCAAAAAATTCCGCCAAAATTATGACAAACATCAATACGTAGATGGTAGAAGGACATTAAATAGAACAATAAAAACGCGCTAATATAAGTAGAAGTAAAACTTTCTTCTCCCACTTAAAAAAAATATCATTCGAGCTTGTTAGCTTAGATAAGCTTTCATACTAGAGATTATTCATAATCAACCTTCGAGAATTTTAACAAGTTGGGAAAAGAATGTCTAAAATAAAACATATGGATGACTTGAGGCGAAATATGGACGCTCCACTGGTCGTCATGGTGAAAAATAAATGATTAAAATTTAAAATAATAAATATTTAAATATTTTTTATTTATAAAAGCACTGTAATTTATAATTACTAATTCAGCTGGGGAAAAAAAGAAAGATATAATACTACCAAAGTCCACCACAGGACAACACTTATACATCAAAGCTGCTCTCACAGGTTAGGATCATTAATTAAGAAAAAAAAAAAGAAAAGAAAAAAAAAAGTGATCTCACAACACCCCTATAGAACAAGAACCCTACTAACTCATAACATGGATATATATATATATATATATATATATATATATATATATATATATATATATATATATATATATAATATGGAGCACACCTACAGCATCTTATGAAGCATAAATCCCAAAATTTTCGGGAGAAGTTTTGGGATATGTAGCTACTAGCGTTGCTGTTTAGGAGATGATCACGAGCAGTCGGGCATGGGAACTTTGCATGATTTGGCGACGGTGCGAGCGTTGCCGGAGAAGATGTAACTCCGGAGGGTGGGGTTCTTCATGTACTGGCAGAAGCAGTTCTCCTGCTGCTGCTGCTTCAGCTTCAAGCAGCACGTGGCTGACGGCGGCGCCGACGACAGTATTGCGGCGCTGCAGGAGCTCAAATCCATGGGATTGCACGCCGAGCTGCGGCAGCTTGGAAGAATCAACAGCAGCGTAGCGGAGAAGATGATGCATAGCGCCGCCGATCGGAATCTCATCTTTCTCATCTATAAATATTTATGAATTTCTGAGGGGAATCACAAACAAGAGAGTCTATATATATATCTATACAGAGCAAGAGCATCTGGAGGCAGTGATGATGATGATGATGAAGGCAACAGGCGCCATTAATGACTCCCTCGTGGCCGTGGGAAAAGAGAAGAGTGATCTGTGAGTGTTGATAGTTGAGTCACTCCGTGCGTCGCTCTAATGGCGTGTTTAATAGAACATAGGAGTGAGCAGAGGAGCGACGCAAACTGTTGGACGGTTCGTACGCAGTTGGACCGTTGTTTGGGCAAATGATGACTCATCATCATTTGCCATGCTTTTTAAAGCTAATGCACAGCGCTGCTATGATGCCATAGCTTTTGCTTTTTAAACTTATATTTTTTTTTTTTTCAAATTTCTAGCTTGGATATAAGTAATTTTTTCAAATTTTCTCAATAAAAATATTTTAAAATGGCAGCATGTAGATAGGTCGGAAATCAAATGACTGCAATAATTTAAAATTAAAGTGCAAAAATGCAATAAAAAAAAATCAATATCCAATAATTAATTAATATGTGTCTTGAAAAATAAATTAACCTAATTATTGCATCAATACAATAAAATAATTTTATTTGACAAACAGTGCCCCCCTCTTCAATTCAAAATAACAAAATAATTACATTCACTGTCCACACAACTTTTAGGACCGAGAAAGCCAATTGGACAAGTTTCAAATCAGTCCTCCCTTTTTTAATTTCGACCAAATCAGCCTTTGAAAACGTATTTTCAGAGGCTGATTTCGCGTTTTCAGGGACTGATTCGGCCGACCCCCGAAAAGAGTGGGCTGATTTGGCATTTGCCAAAGCCAAAATTTGTGGAACAAATTAGTCCATTCAGATTTGATACATATGGACTGATAAATTCTCAAGCCAAAGTTCCTACAGATGCTGCAGATAAGCTCCAAATCATTCTCAAGAAAAATACCCAAAATGAAGAGTTTTGATAATCTACCAGTAAAAATAAATACAAAGTAATATCACAAGTACTCCGAAAATCCACAGTATTTCCGAACATCGTTTGTCCGAATAAAATTTGATGGCATACGACAAATGTCGAACTTCGGGGAACCTACATTGTTAAAGAGTGCAGATACTCTACCCGGCAAAAATATCAAGCCCTAGTGAGCCAATAATACAATGACAGGTATAAGATTGTGGTGCATGTTTATGCGCTCGGCGTTGATTCCGTTTTGGCACCCGACAAGGCTTCATTAGTCGTCTCGGCATTCTCATCTTTCTCGTCTTCTCCCATCCTTCGAGCTTCGACGCCTTCTGGTTCTGAAAATGGAAAAAGAAAGTTCAAGAACATGAGATTTAGAAGCATCTGCTATTTCATTTTTTGTTTTTTCAAGTTCATATACATTAATGTCGTTCAACAGGACGCTCCTGTCGATTCCTGGACCATTATGATCAAAATCTTATCCAAAATTTCTCATAATACTTATGCTAGGATGCCGACGAATTTCATTAATGATGAGTACAGCCATGTAGCTTGGTGTTAGGGATGCTTGATTTAAAAGCTACACTTATTAAATACTTGATTTTTGTTTATATTCTCCATACTGAGCAACATTTGTTCCAAATGAAAAAGAAGATAAAACAAATTGTTGTGTCTAAATATTGCGCATGATTTTTCAGTCCATTGACAAATTTAAGTACAACAACTTTTCTAAAATTTTCATGCAGATTGTTATTAATTTATAATGTGAATTGGTCTAGTTTTGTTTTATGCAACCAGGTAAGCTACAGTAACATATTTATACTCATTTTGTTGTAGTACAGTATTAAAAGTGTTTTTCTATTTTAATGTTAAAAACTTCCTTTATATATATACATACCTTTATATATATATATATATATATATATATATATATATATATATATATATATATAAATATAAACGACTGCATGAGTTATAACATAACAATAATCACACTAATTATACTGCTAGCAAAAGAAACTTAACGTTCAGAGAAAAGAATTATTTTGTTGCCGCTACTAGATAGAAATGAAAGTTACTTGGAATTATTCATACTTTAAATAATGAAAATTTTAAGACATTTAAAAAATTCTCAAAATCAACAAAAATTGGTTAAAAACCCACAGTGCCTTGTGACACAATGTGGTATACTCTAAAAATTACTCTGCTTTATATAGTGCTACGTATATAAAATAATTTATATACACATATAATTTTGTAGTTCTGCTAAGGTATTAAAAAATATGCTGTATATAATTAGTCACAAAGTAATATGTACATATAACTCTTTCTTAAGAATTTATTTTCACTGATAAAGTGTCAAGAATTAATATATACATATATTCTAATTAGTTAGTGACTAAATTTAACTTTCTATACAAAAAAGAAGAATTTATTCCATTACTTAGGGGGTGAAATTTGCTCATGATGAATTAATTGATAACCGTTTCCATAATAAGTAAATCGATAAAGAGTAATTAAGAAGCTATTTCCGTAATAAAGTAATTTGCCAATAAATATTAACAATATTAGTAGAAAATTGTGAGAAGTGACATGATGGTGAAGGATCGAAAGAAAGTCTCTCTTTTTTTATAATTACAAAGAGACTATATATATATATATATATATATATATATATATATATATATATAGTTTGTGCTACATGGTGTAAAATTAGTTTAACGCCCAATTTTTTATATTATATCAGACAATATTCTCTCATAAGTACATAAATAGTTTTAAGAGGACAATTCGATACCTTCGTCGCTGTCCTCAAATTCATCCATGCCTCCCATGCCTCCCATGCCGCCAAAATTCTGCAAAACAAAAATACTCCACGTATGAGCAACAAGAAAAAAGCAGAACTAAGGATAACCAAAATTATTACCGAGAAATCCATCCCTCCCAAATCCAAATCACCAGCACCTGTTAACAACAAAATCCACACTTAATAAATTTTAAATTACACATCAGACCCTGTGTACTATAACATCCTAATAATTTCATGACACATGATATGAGGCACTGGTAGGAGCCCACTCCTCCCAGCACGCTGACGTGGGTTCAAATCCTGCAAAAGCCAGGAAGGAAACATCCTCTGCATAGCAGGTAATGGACGCGTACAAGTAACCCCCTCATAGCCCGAATTTATCCGTTACGTGAAGATTGCACTCTCTTTTGTCATCGAACCTGTTAGATGTATGACTGAATGTACAAATCTAATAATTTAGCCCTTAAAAAATTGTAGATCAAACAATGCCAAGTTGATGATAGCTTTACTTTTTATCTAAGTTTACAAAACAAGATTATCCTAAGATGCAGATGTAGTTGATTTCAAGATAACACGATTTTCCAATTACAAGATAGTTTATATAATCATTATTTTTAAAATTGCGCATGCCTACTGCATCTACACAATTATTAAATGTAAAAAATGAAATAACAAACCGTCATCATCTTCATCCACCCATTTATCCCAGTCAACTTGCACATAGTGCGGTGTTTTCGCATCACCACGTAAGAGCTTCTTCCACCATCCTCTCTCTGCCTTCTGAACCACACAAAATATACTTCTGACTCCCGTATTGATCTTACTTTCCTGGATAAACATATAAAATAGTTTAAGATATTGGTGGCTTTTCAAAATTAAATGGAAGAAAAGTATCTTTTTTTTTTGTGTGTGTGTGTATATATATATATATATATATAGAGGAAGAAGAACTGACCTCAACATTTACTTTATCAAAAAGGTCCAATTTCAACTCATACAAGTTATTGTCGGATCCAGCAGTGGCAGAAAAGTTAAATGAACCATCCGGTTCAAGATTAATATTAACATTCTTTGCATCAGGCAGTTGGACAGTGATGTACACCTTGTCAATCCTCTCTGCCCACTTCACCGCAGGGTGGCGGCTATAAAAAGACAAGTTGAAATGTAAACTTTTATTAAAAGAAGTATACACAAAAGAGACAATTGGTATTTTTTGGGTCTTGACTGCCGAATTCAGTTTCTATCATACATCTCAACCATGAATGCGACGTGTTAAGGTAAAGTCTCTCCCAACCAGATGTTGCTGGGATTCAAACCCTAACCTACCCTTCACGAGGTACATGATCATTTTTCATCGTGTACGTTACAAATTATAAGTTGCAGAGATGAAATACCTAAATTCAGAAAAACAACATTGGATGCTGTTCAGTGCTAAACCATTCGAAACTACTAGTTAAGGTTAACTGAATGTTAAATTTCATCGGCATTTGCTACATTTGTTCTTCTACAATCTTCTCTATCTTATATTTCAATTATTCTACTCTAACATCAAAAGAATTATGGCCATAATCAGAGGTTATAATATATAATCAACAAACACATAACCGTAGTTGCGTTCTATTAATGAACAGGACGAGGTACCCCAACAATTATTTTGATGAAAACCACTCGATAAAACTCTTACAAAACCCAAGCAAAAAACTAGTTTTGTACACCAAAAACCGACATGCTCAAGAGCACAAATAAAGGCCAAACACGAGAAAAGAAAGAAACACAATTTCAAACTCAAATCTAGAGAAAACAACAAATTTCCAATATCAAACAAGGATAATAAAATAAACAAAAATTAGAAACTGTAGAGAAAATGTGAATGTTTGCGGCTGAGTTACCTCATTTTGCGGATTGAATGAAAAGACTAACGAATGAACAAAAACCTTAGGAGAACAGATCAAAACCCTAATTGAAATGTTGAACCCTAAAAAAAAGCTGCGCCTTGATCTTGGTTAAAAAAGCATGGCAGAGTTCGTAATTAAGGTAAAGTTTATGGGCTTCTCTTAAAGCTCTCTCGGTCGCAGCTTTTCGGACTGCGATATTTCGGCATGCGAGGAAGATGTCATACGGGCTTAGTGGACTGTAGCCCATATGGGGTTGAGTCAACCCCTTGGTCCCTTTCAGAACGGATATTGTGGGTTTGGATGGGTGAGATCCAATCTTCAAACTTAAAACCTATCCACACAAACAAGAATTTCACTAAAATAGCCATTCATAAAATTATTTTACTAAAATTTAATTACCAAACTCGATATCACGTTGCAAGTTGGAGTTTGAAGTTCATAATCCTGTTTATTGCAAGGTTACTAGTGCAGAATCGAACTGAGTTGCAACAAACTCGATACATACGCGTGCAGGCTTTGTCAATCTTACTGTGCTGACCGTGCTAAAACATATTTGTTGTTACTTTTAAAAGTAAAATTTTAAAATTAAATTAAAATTCAATTTAATTGTGTTTTTTTTCCAATTATGCAATTCTAAGAAGGTTCAAAAGTTGCAGAAGAAAGTTAAAAATAAAAGCAATCAGATGATACATGCTGCGTACATTTTATCCGGTTTAGTTCCGCTCATGAGGGCACATCTAAAAATAATGTATTATATATTTTATTGCGATATCTCATAGTATATTACCTACTAATTAGGAAGATGTATCAATTTCTTTCCCAAAAAAGAAATATTTAATAACTCGGTAGACAATCTTTTACTTGTTTGTTTGATTTGATAGAAAATATTTACATGCTAGTAATTGATTTTCTACAGAGTCATCAAATACTTCTTGTTTGGAATATATAATATATATATATATATATATATATATATATATATATATATATATATATATATATATAGAATTCTCTTTAGAAAATTTAATTCAAATATTTTCTTTTTATGGACCAGCATTTTATCCACGAATATATTTAATAATAATGATAAAAACTTTAATAAATAGTATCGCAAAATAATGTTATTAGCAAATAAAAGGCAGTATCACTAAATCGAATGAGATAAAGAGTGCTATCAGATGTTCTTTTTTTTATCAGAACCTAGACATATTATATAAAGCATTCCTGAAGCAAATCTCGCAATACTTGACCAAATTTTAAATAATCAAAATCGATTGCATGATACCAATTATAGCAGACCAAGAAACACAAAATTTTCATTAATCGGCGAGACATTACGAGTCCGCCACATTTACTTGACATATATACGAGTCATTATGGGGTATCAACCGTAACGTTATCGTTATATTCGGAAGCGGTAGTAGATGGCACATCCTCTTCGACTACGCCTGATACTGCATTCGATGCAAGATTTTCCACCTCGTCAGTCGTCATCTTATCCTCGTTATTTTCAGACTCCGGAGTAGGGCCTCTATGTTCAGTTACTTCTGCTTCAGAAGGAACCATAATTTCATCGGTGGACTCGGCAGACTCGAAGCTTTCCTTCACAGCTCGATCAGCTTCCATGTATTCGATCTCATTGTTAGTTGAAGATTCATGATCCTGGGGTTGACTCTTTTCTGACTTTTCTTCCTCAACTGCACTATCGTTTTCATTAAATTCCTGATCGCGGGCGCTACTTTTGGCAGCAATTTCATCCTCCAGTTCCTCTAGAGCCCGATTCTTAGCAGCTATTTCCTCCTGTATTCTTAATTTCTCTCTGTGCTCGAGCAGAAGTGTTTGGACTCCGTCGTGCTCAGCCAAAAGCTCACCATAACGATGCTGCAGAGATTTCTCAAGCTCTTTCTGTTTGTTTACTTCGATAGATAGATCGTTAGTTCTGTACGAAGCTGCCAGTTGTTCTTGCTTTTGCAAAGCCAGAAAACACTCGAGTTCCGTACCAGCGGTGTCCATTTGCTTAAAGGTGGCCTCCACTTGCGACCAAAGTTTACCAGCCCTCATCTATTTTACGAGTTATAACGAGAGTTAATATATTTGCAAAACAGGCATAGCAGTTGGGTAATAATCATATATTGAGCAAATCTCTAGATCTTTTTGGCAAAATTTTTAGCATAGAAAAGAAAATTACATATTTGTTACGATAGTCATGAACACCAAAAGGAAGGTTTTAAGCGCTCTATCATATCCAAGGGAAAAATATTGGCTAAATCTCTGCCCATAAAACTTTTCTGGACAATGATAATATATCGAAAAATAAATCTAGTGTAAACATGCTATTAATAAACACACACAGACACGCCAACATCATAATGCTACAGATAAATGAAAGTTAAACCAATGAAGGTTTTTGGAGGTAATGTTATAGATTAAAAAATACCTGATATCCATGAGTTATAAGCTTTATCTTCTGTTCAAGACGAGTTGCTTTCTTGGCCTCTTCGTCCATTCTCTTCTTCATGTTCTCAAAATCGTTCTGCAACGCGGCAAGCTTCTCGGCGTTCCCGGAGACACTAGCAAGTCCATAAGACATCCGAGCAGGGAAGTACATGAGATCCTCTTGGCAAGCATCATGTGCTTTGACAAAGTCATCCGATGACTCGCTTTCATGACCCATTGCAACACGCAAAAAGTCAACTTCTTGTTTTATCAAAGAACCAGCCTGCAAAAGAAAATAATATAAATATGCATAACAAGTAATAGACTTACAGCACGCATTCAAATGATCAAAACTACGACTCAATTAGAAAACCAAACAGGATATGCATCCATTTGAGAAATCGGATAGCCATCAGCAATATTTCTCATGAATGAGCATTACTTGAGATACATCCAAGGTATAGTAAGACATGTACTGCTGTATCTATACAGAGAAACAGCATTTATTAGTCTTCAACACAAAATGAACTATGAATAGGTCAGTTAAACCTAAGTAGGTATAGAAAAACCATAGTTTTCGGTGCTCGTTGGCACAGCCCGTGCTGGGCAGCACGTGCATGTTCCGGCAGTTGTCGGCACGGCACGTGTCAAAAATATCTTATATTTGAATTTTTAAATTAATTTTAAATTTTTATTTTTATTTTTTAAAAATAATAAATAAATATATATCGGCATGGTCGGCACGGCACCATCGGTACGGTCGGCACGTGCCCGGATCTGAGTTTACCGAAAACTCGGCAAGAAAACCTTGAGAAAAACACAGTACTGAGTCTACAGGTAATCGCAACTCCAGGAAAAAATAGTTCAAATAGTGGTTCATCACTCAATAATAAGTGGATTAAGGTCAACCTGAAGGACAAATGAAGAATCCAAAAACACATGAATGTTAAAGTCAAACACTCATATACTTCATTCCTAACCTCAACGGAATCATTTATAAAATACTGAAGCATCCTAACTTAAAATTCAACTTAGATTAATGGCAAGTGTTAACACTTGAAACGAACGCCAAGAAGCAAGATAAAGAATAGATCAATCACAAAGTAAAGACTTGTACCTCTTTAAGTTCATCTTCTTCAAAATCTTCAAGTTCAGGTGCTGCAGCAGCTTGTTTTCCATCTGCTCCACGCTTGCTCCCTTTCTTTTTTTCCTTTTCAGTTTTCTCCTCAAGAGGATATTTAGCATTATCATGTTCTAATAACGCAAGGAACTCTTTGTTTATCATTTCATCAGCTTGCTCGAATAAAGTGGGAGGTACAAATGAACTCTTGTCTTCGCCACCTCTTATCAAAGAATTCCTGATAAGTTCTACGGAAGCAGATGGAGGCCTGGGAAGCTCTCTTTGCAGAACCTTTGATCTCTTCCTCAGTAGTGCCTCATGCCTTGCTTGTTCCTGAGCTTTCTCTCTGGCTATCTTCTCTGACATATCTTCTTCTATTGCATTCTCAACTTCTTCATTCTCCTCCGGTAAGGGTTGAATGGCAATCTGATACTCGTTCCTGGGCTGTGGTAGACTAGTCAAACCAGAACGCAGATTCCTTTTGATTTCTGTTTGCCAACGAAGTTCGTTCTTGGGGTTATCAAGCATGTCCGTGCCTTCATTTATCTGGAGTTCATCACGGAATGGAGTACTTTTCGGTGTCGCACCATAAGAATATCCATCCCTAGACGGAGTCATGCCAATCCTAGGGGTCACGCCTGGTCCAGGACTTGCTAGTGGCGTTGCCATTGGATTAGGCGTTGCCATTGGATTAGGCGTCTGTATCTCTCTTTTCCTAGGTGTAACACCAGAAAAATCTGAGGGATGGAGCTCTGGATTCTCTCCTCCTAGGAGAGGTGTCTGAGACTCTCTAAGACGGGCAAGGTTTTCAGCTTCCATCATGATAGCATCAGCTTTTCCAGCCGGAGTTCTTTGTGGAGTTCGTAGCGGTGTCATTCCTTGGCGTGGGGTCTGTGAATAATTGGCAAGCAAAGTCCTCGTCGCACCACTTCCTTCTGCAAGCTCCTCATTCACGAGATCATTCGAATATCCTATCTTTGCAATTTCCTCGAGTTCATGATCTGAAATTTGTGGTGCCGGTAGCATTAGTTTCGATCTCTTCCTAACGGCCTGTGGATCATTAAGTTTGTTTGCTTGAATTATAGCAGCAGGAGCATCCTGCCTTTGCGCAATTTTATTTTTTGCAATGTCTTGCTTTCTCAACTGAGCCTCTATATCAGCTCTTCTTTTACCTTCAAGCTCCTCAATGGTGGTCGGAAACTTCGGCATTTCAGTAGGTCTCTCCTCGCCAGCGACATTGTAAAACCCAGGAGGCGGCCGCTTTTCAAATGGTATTTCAGAATTATAATCAATTCCCTTTCTTTTCCTTTTTCTATGCCTTGTATTTATACCAGCTGCCTTCAGCTCCCTCCTCTTTTGTAACGACGCAAGACGTCTAGCTTCTTCGAGCTGTTTCTCGCGGGCCTTCCTCTTCGCCTTCTTGCCCCTAGTATTAGCCAAACGAGCCCTTGCTTCAGAAAGCATTTCCTTTTCATCTTCGTCCATGTCTACGGGATCGGGTCGTGCAGGCTTAGACTCAGGATTTGGGTCGATTTCTCCCGGACGCAGCTTTCGAGGGTCGTCGTTCGCTTCGTAATTCTCGTCTTTTGCACAGGCAGCATCGAGTAGCTTCTCGTAGCGCTCAAGACACTGGGATGGCGTACGACCAACAATCGGAGCAATTGTTCTCCACTGTGTCGGCATGAGTTTTGCAAGATGTAGCAGTTTCTCATCTTCTTCCCTTGTCCACTCAGTCTGCATACATATGAAAATTAGAATCCAAGTTTAATTTTTGGAGAACAAAACTAACTGCAAATGCACTACATTACGGCAACATATGTACAAATTCGACCAAAACAAGTCTGAAGAGAAAATTCAACGCTACAACTTCGAACCGACACGATACCCAGAATTAAAAGGGCAAAAAAAATCATCGATACTCTAATTCACATACCCTGGTACTCAAATTCACAGAGTCTGACATACTAATTTACACAATTTGACATTCTGGACCAGGTACTCAATTTTGGCACAGTGTATTTACCAAAATCAAACCCGGTACTTTTGAAATAGTTCCTCACTGAATACAATATCTAGAACAATTCCACCACCTGTTTACAAAGCATGCCAAGTGTGGATCCAATGGAAGCTTATAGGAATATTAACCAATAAACTTTTAACTGGCAACAGAATAAAATTACAATAAAAAAGTTCAGAAAAATAAACAAATTGGGAAATAAAAGTATTGACCTCCTTATTAAGCATAAGTCTAAGTACCCGTGAACCAGTACGAAAAAACATTATCAGTTTTATTTTTCATCTATGTTTTTCAAAATAAACAAATTAAAACAAATGACACATTCAGAATACAGCGCAAAACCTTTTATTTTAACTTTTCATATCTATTCATTCAAAACTAAAATAAATGTGCATCAAGCCCGGCCATGACACATACGGGAGGGAAACTTGGCACTAAAAAAGCTTGTATTTAAGATAATTAGAGATTGAATACCTTCTTAATGGAGGGATCTAACCACTCGTACCAGCGAGCCTTGCACTGCTTTGCTGATTTCCTCACAAGCAGCGACGAGATTCGAGCCCACTGATTCTTACCGTACTTCATCACCGCTGCTTTAAGGATCTCATCCTCCGTGTTTTTCCACACACCTCCTTTGATCATAATCCTCATCTTCGCTCCCCTTTCCTTTTCTTGTCAAATTCTAGTTTTGCTTGGATGAAGAGGATCAAATTGGAGCTGGATTGTACAAAACAATATCGAATTAAAATTGGTGGGAAATTGGGAATGGGGGGTTTGAATTTGAGATATTTCAGGCGCTCTGCCTAGGGTTTTTAGCGAAGCAACTACAACGGAAGCTGCAAGCTTGAGCGGATGATAGTCTGGCCGGTCGGAGAGTCGCCGATATTAATCGCGCCGTTTTAACCTCACCAGTAACTCAAAGTTTTGGGCGGACATTAAATTTATATATATATATCATTTACTGTATAGGAAAATGAATGAACAGGGGCATGATTTTTTTTTATATTTTATATTTTTTTTTTCCTTAATTGAATTTACTATTTTTATAATTTTATAGTCGATTTTGGACGAAATATATCATTTTGTCATGTAGAATGATCAAAATGCCTTTAATTCTTTTATTCCGAAAAAAAAAAATGAGCACGCGCAACCACACGCGACCACCTACGAACACCCTAGTTGCTTTTGAGTGTGCTCGGGATATTCGTATATATTCGTGGATATTTATAGATATTCGTTATAATTCGCGTATGTCGTAAATGTTCGTATATATCATGGATGTTCGTAGGTGTTTATGTGTATTCGGAAGCATTCATTTATATCATTTTTTGAAATAATTTTTTTTTTCGCTCGTATTCGTGAGTGTTCGAAGGTATCTGCGGATATTCGTAAATATTTATAAATATTTCCGTACACTTTTATTGGAATGAGAATGTTTTAGTTACTTTACACGATACAAATATATATTTCTGCCAAAAAATATTAAATCTAAATAATGAGACATAAAAATATAAAATATCTTTTTTTTTCTTTAGCATCTTGGACTCAATTAATAATAAATTATAAAATCTGAACAATCTACTTTCTAATTTTCTATTTCTCTTTGCAATAGAAATTTTTATGTAATAGTCAATTTATACACTTACAAGTTAGTATTCAAAATATTACTATTTTAAATTTATCATTCAGAATTGTGAAGACCACATCGCTATCAATAATATTATCGGAGATGCTAAGCACTGACGTCGTTAAAATATGCTGAGGTGGCATAGAAGAAAAGAATCGCGTAGGGATAGAGATATAAGCTAGGTAGCACGGACACGGATACGAGGACACAACACGGCATAACACGACGACACGGTAATTTTTAAAAAAAAGGACACGGATACGGTTCGGACACGGCAATAAAAAATTTAAATATAATTTATATAGAATATTTAAATATTAGAAAATATAATGACATTCGATATTAAATCTCTATATAAAAAAATTTCGCGTCCTTAAAATAAATCTAAACATTAAGAGTCTAATTATATCAACTAAAACTAAAAAAATATAATACCTGAATATATAATTATATTATATTACTTACTACTACTACAAATAATACTTAACTCTTCTATTAAAAAAAATAAATAAAAAATACTTTTTTAAAAAATGACATAAATACTGACACGCGTGTCGGACACGTCGAAAGAAGTGTCCGACACGCGTGTCCGATTTTTTTTTTTTTAATTTTTTTCCGGACACGCCACGTGGCGTGTCCGATACGTGTCCGGACGTGTCCGAAGAGTGTCGTGTCCGGACGTGTCCGAGGAGTGTCGTGTCTGATACGTGCATGGACACGGACACGTCGACATTTTTGAAATGTCCGTGCTACATAGGATATAAGCTAGCGTGAGAGAAAAGAAGAAAATAATGGCGAAAGAAACCAATACTGTAGCTAGCCAAGCTCATGGCTCCCACGTCACCTTCGTCGACACCAGAACAACCACGGCCGCCTGCTACGATCCCGACGAGCTACCATTCTCCGGCGACATCGATCCGTTCTGCGACGATCCCGACGGGCTACCGTTCTCCGACGACATCGATGCCACGTAACGACCGTTCTCCCCCAAGACTCAGTTGTACCATCATGCAGCTAATATTCAATTAGATATAACGACCCAAAAAACTCCTCTTGTTTGGGACATTAAAAACAGCTAGCCTTCAAGTTCAGCTCAAATCTACACAAATCTTTTTTTTATTTTTATTTTTTTGCGGACCCAAGCACTACCCGGAGCCAGGGCTCTAGCTGCATAAGTTTTTCACATGGCTCCCCCAGAAGAACACCTCACTATGAAAGTGTCATGCCGCACGCGAGGGGATGCACGTGCATGTACCTACCAGTGGCCCAGTGCAGTATATCTATGCGCAATTGACGGTACAGAGAGTCGAAACTAGAATATGAACGCTTCAGAAGCCCACCCCGCCACCACGACAGACCACCACCCTACCACCATTACGAATAATATTCTCCAAGGCTATAAATTTTATCATAGTATTTTGTCTCCTAAAACACTTACAAATAAATATTTCATAAAATTTTAAAACACAAGATTTTAAAACTTCTCTATTTCTTAAATGCAAGCAAAAAAAAAGAAAAAAAAAAAAAGATTCCTTTCAAGTAGTTTTCATTGTCAAAATGGTCGTCCTACAACAGATAACTCAGAAGCATATATCATGTAATTAACTCGGACAAACAAAGAGATCTTTCAGTCATTTTACATTGAAAAAACCAATATTCTGACAATATTAGGCCACCATGCATAACTAATACTCTAAGAGCTTCGCAACAGGTACCATTCATCAACAAAAAGGAGGAATCAATAGTGTAAGCTGACCTGAGCAGCGAAGATGACACAAAATGTCGAACATTAGTTAAGCCCTCCACTTTGGAGTAGGAGCTGGGTAAGTAGTGTCAATACAACTATAACGACGTCATTTAGAACAGGAAATTATGGTATTCTGATGTCCGGGGAGCAAGGTTAAAGGATCTTAAGCTCTATTCGTGATGCTTGTTCCCTTCTGTTGTTAACTCATCCTTTTGTGACTTAACACAATGAGAGGAGATCACTTCTCAAAGTAACTTACCTGCAAGGATCCACCTATAACTGTCAATTGTAGCTTTCTTAAGATGGGATTATTGATTTGCTAGCCACTATTATTCAATCGAAGTACTCTGTAAAGAATTTTTGAGATACCTGAGCTGGGGATTGGGACAACCTTTTCTTTTCACTGTAGTTATCACGATGAATCGCAAATACAATCAAGAGAGGTCCAAATTTTCAAGAAGATTGACAGGCTTAACCTTCAAGTGACAAATATAATGACACCAGAATAGCCATACGTCCAAATGCACGAAATGCCAACCACTCCCGATTGCAGCCTGCTACAAAAGAAAATCCTGAATAACCGGCGCTTGAGGGGCCAGGTTCAAAGGATCTTCGGCTCTATGCTTATTCTTGTGCTTTCCATCGTGATCATAACTTCTCGTGGACTTCCGGTGACTCTTTTCCTCTTTCACTTCCCCCTCTCTCGAACTTTTGTGTCTCTCCTTAGCATGACGATGTTGCTTACTTTTCCTCTTACTTACGTTAGCAGGATAATTATCAATGGATTCTTGAGTTGCCTTGGACAGGGAAAGTGACTCGCTAGCCACGGCCTTTTCCTTCAACACTCTTTGTGAAGAACTTGCTGCTGATCTCATCTGGGACTGCTCTAATAAATCAACATTTGACTCCTTTAATGGCTGAGAGGTAGGAGCAGGCGGATGAGCATCCCCTTCATTCAACTTTATTACCACAGGCCGAGGCTTGATGTTCTTTGCTTTTCTAGGGATCAGCGACTGATCAGTGAGTCTTATGAGATCATCAGCGGCAGCGGCCTGGCCAACTGATAACTGAGGTTCGTTAGCACGAGGATAATCATTTGAGGCAGCTTGATTTGTCTCTGTAGGAATATAATACAGTCCATGTCGTTTACGATGTTCAGCAAGCAGAGAGGATGACTCAACCAAAGTTGCGGATTCTTGTTTGACCTCTGCATTACGACCTCTACGGAGTGAAAAAGAAGCTGGAAGAATCTCATAAATACCCAAATATTCATCTAATCCAGAAAGATTTTCTTCAAGAGTAATTCCCTCATGAAGAGCCACAACCCTTTCTTGAGCATGTTCTGAAACTGGACCGAGATCTTCAGAGAAAGCGTCCTGCAAGGTTTTAACCACATCATTAACCTTATCATCATCAACACCCCACTTCTCATCAGAATTCTCAAATCCAATGTCATTCAGTGTCTCAACCAAAGCAAGCACATTTCTCGCTCTCACCAAGACCTCAACGTCATCACTCTCTGTCAAAGGCCCAACCGCAGTTTCAATTAACTCATTCATGTACAAAATCGACTCCCTTCTGAAAGGACTCTTCTTTTCTGATTCATCCTCACAATTTTTGTAAGAAGTTATCTCATCAGCTTCCAGCTGCTCTACAAAATTGTTGAAACAAAAAGAAAGGACTTTAAAAACTGCTTGAATATATACAGCTCTAACTAATGCCGGTAGGAGAATAATCTTTGGCTGCAACAGCGCCTCAACAAGCTCCACAGGGTTTCTAGAGAACTCTACGTACTCACCCGATATCCAGGCAGCTGCACTAAGAATCCTAGACAACATAGAATTTCCAAGCAAAGCAGGATCAATTAATAAATCTCTAGCCACATTAACAAGCTCTGGCCTCACATCCTTCACTCTCAAACTAATGTCCACAAGCTGATGCTCAATTTCTTCACCATTATCACAATGCGGCACGCGAGCCATATCACCAAGCAGCGAAACGTACCAATCGAAATCCGTAACTAGTTCATACAAATTCCTCCCACAGGTCTCAAGAACCGAGCTAAGGATCTCATTACCGAACTCGGGATCGGATTTCTTCGCGTAGCTGACCAAAAGCTTAGATATTTCTATCACGTTGTTCTCAGTCACCAATCCCATGATGAGATTCAAAGCCTCGTGTCTAATGTTCGGGTCAGCATCGACCAACGACTTAATAACGATCTCTCTGTTCTCCTCCACTGCCCACGGGTGACTCCCTGATAGCAAAGAGAGTGCATGCAAACCGATGTACCGCAAATTCAGGTCATCATCAGCGGTAAGAAATTCTTTTACCTTGCTCACAGAAAGTTTTACAGCGCTATCAAAGCTAGAAAGTCCGGAGGCGACAGCTCTGATGCACTCCAGCATGAGCGATTTTGCATTAGAAGATGTTAGCAAAGTGCATATCGGATCTACGATTCTATTGGCGAGGCGCGGTTCTATTTGCACAAGATTTGAGAAAATCTTCAGGACTTTGATTAAAACCCAATTGTCACGGGAGGAGGTGAGAATCCGGTGGAAATCGGGGGCCAAGGGGAGGTAAGAGATGGGATCTTTTGCGACGAGCTCACAGAAAACAGAGATAGAAATAGAAACCAGCTTCGGATCGTCCGAGTTGAGGTTTTCGGCGAGGCGTGGGATAGCGGATCCTGCGGAGTCATCAGGGGAGAGTGATAGAATCGTGAGAGTTGCTGCGACGGCCTTGGCGCGGAGATCGCGGCGCGAGGAGGATAGGAGATTGATGACGTCAGCGGAAAGATTGCAGGCGAGTTCGGGCGAGCCGGCGAGGGAGATGAAGTGGAGAGGTAGAGAGGGTACGTGGCTGTGAATTGAATCGATTGCAGGGGTAAAAAGGTCTTTACGGAGCTGGTTGACGGCTAGGAGGAGGAGATCGGGGGACAGATTAAGAGTGAGCGCGGCGAAGCGATAGGCCGTGAGTTTGTGAGAGAAGGAGGAGGAGGGGAGGAGCTCGAGGGAGTTGAACGCGGCGAAGGAAGGGTCGATGAAGTAGAGAGAGGAGATGTAGGATAGCTTGGAGATGGCGGTGAATTTGGTGGAGGGATCGGAGTGGCGTAGCTCGCGGCGTACCTCGTCGATCAAGCGGGAGATAAAGGAGGCTTCGCCACTACCGGAAGAGAAGGAGCGGAGGGAGAGGATTACGTCGTCGAGGGAGCGCTGGAAGAGAGAGTCGACGAGCGACGGCGGCGGAGAAGGGGTTGCGCCACCGCCCGACATTGGAATTCGGAGGAAACTAGAGGAGCTACGGTTCTGCCAAATCAGAGGTGGCTCGATTTGCAAAGATCGATTTGATCTGGACTTTCGGTCGGGCTTGCATGGCTCTGAGGTTCGGACTCGACTAGCGAGCTTATTGTGTGTGACTAAGTCGTAGTGAACGGCTCGGACTCGACTAGCGAGCTTATTGTGACTAAGTCGTAGTGAACGGCTCCGACTCGACTGAACTCGGATCTCGAACTTAGACTTGGCGGTTAGATTTAGACTTGGACGGAGAATCGAAGAATCGAAGATGGAGGAGGGGAACGAGGAAGCGAGAAGGGAGGCAGCTCTGGCCGCAAGTCCGCTGCTCCAAGCCGGATTTAAATCTTCCAAAGTTACCCAGTCCCAGATCGACAAGCTCAGAGTACTCTCTCTCTCTCTCTCTGTGTGCTTTTCTTCATAATCGAAATCATTTGCTTTTTCTCCTATGATTTCTGATTTAGTTCCTTATCAATCGAATGCGGTGGAAGTAAGAAATTTTTACATATAATGACTGATAAGCTGTGTTGCCGCGGTTCGATTTTGTGATCGATGAACTAGCTACAATATGGTGTGATCGAAGAATTGAGTGATATTTTTTACAGTTGTAGACTATTTTTATCCATTTCATGCCCAATTTATTGCGGATTTGATCGCAATTCAATCACTTGCTAGCTCAAATTCGATCCGAACAGTGTGGGGGTCTCTGTTTGGTCTACATGTGAGAATCAAAAACCTCGTGAGAGTGATCATGTAACATTAGAATACATAGCCGTTTCCACTGATATCAACTTAAGCTTTTAGGAGAGTTTGTTCAGTTAGAGTACCAATCTTGAGTTTGAACCCTGCCAGTCCCATTAATTTAAATTAAAATTGTTTTTGTCCACTGCAGAAATTGCTTTGTTGTGTCCACATACTAAGCACGAATCAGCTTGTGTAAGCGCTCATAACAAACATAACTAGGCCTTTCCGCCGAGATGAGGACACATTTTAGACAATTTAATCTTTTAGGAGATTTGATTACTTTACACATTTGTAAGAATGGTTGATTTTAGCAAATATTGTTAAAGCAAGCAAGTAGAGTCCCTTGACTCTTGTGTGCGTTGACATTTTTTGTGGTTTTAATGATTATCTAGGAACGTCATAGTAAATTTTGTAATTTAGATTTTTTGGAGTATTTTTTCTTGAATACTTTTATGTTAGTATCTGCTTCACAATTTGACTTCTAGCCATTTTACCCAGGAATTGCACCAAAGGCGCTTGCAAATTAAAGCAAGTTCCAAGGTGAAAACGAAAGCTAAAGGTACATCAAGTTGCGCTCAATTGCAATGTGTTGCCTTTTTTGTTCTGAATGTATTATAGGCAATGCAGGCAAGGACTTGAAGGTATATGGGAAGGATCGAAGCTGCATTGACAATGGGGATATGCATGAAGTTCCGAAGATGGAAGATGTAGATCCTTGTCTGGTATGTGCGATATGTGTAAAGACGGCTAGTTAGTTATCATTATTTTCTCGTCAAAATGCAAATTGTGGTCTAGTGCATCCCGGTACATGTGATTCCCTCTCAATTGCTTGCAAAATACATAATGCTGTCTCTATGCTAAAAGCTTCGTTTACTCAAAACTTAGGTGCTAATACCCATATACAGTATTTATGTATGGATGATTTTGTAGAATAAAACGTCCATTTGGTAGTCCTCTTAAGGATAATTGAAACATTGATTGCAGGCACACAATTGGGAATGAAGAACCTGAATAGCATAAACTAAAAGCATGAGTCATGGTTTTGCATTAGATCTAACTGTGGCTAAAGGGTTTTTATGCATTCTCATTTGAAAGATCGAAGTGTCGTCATTTTTTGTTACATTTGCGTCTAGTAGCCTGACTATCAAACCCTGTTCGTATTCATTACGTGATGACTTATTATTAGTACTAAGTTTTTTTTTGAAATTTTGAAGGGATTAACTGGAAGGCTAGTATTTGGCAGACTAGCAACATGCAGAACATAATGTGAAACTGATATTAAGCTTGACTATATAGCATATTTCGTCAGAAAGATATCTCATGATGTGGAATTGTTGCTCTTTGTTGGGACTCATGGAAGTTTTTTAATTAATTCAGGATACAATATCAGGGGCTCCTGCAACCAGGAAGAGACAAAAGTTGTACTGGGGGTATGCTTTCTTATCTAAACTCACTTTAGGTGTTTGCAATACTTTTTTTCTAATTATATTATTTTTTAGATAATCGTATCTTATGTGTTTTACAAGATTTTTTAATAAGTTGTGGCTCTACTTCAGCAATT
Source organism: Xerophyta viscosa (assembly GCA_002076135.1). Classification (NCBI taxonomy): domain Eukaryota; kingdom Viridiplantae; phylum Streptophyta; class Magnoliopsida; order Pandanales; family Velloziaceae; genus Xerophyta; species Xerophyta viscosa. The sequence goes on along the minus strand of MJHO01000095.1, from coordinate 447,061 downwards.
TAGTTTAGCATATATCTTGCTGTTAGTTGCATGTTTGTAAAAAGAAATTGTCGTGATAACCTGTGTAGTTGGAGTAGATGAAGGAAGACGGCGAATTCTACTAGGTTTGAGTGCCAAAACAGTCTTTACGGTAGTCTGAAGTGTCAGTTTGGTTCTTACTATTTAATTACGCCAGCTAAGCCCCTCCATGCACCTCAGAAGTCTATTTGGTTTGGAACTGTGATTGTAACTTAAATCCAAATCCTCTAGTATTAGTGTAATAGTTTAAAAAAATGCTGGTGCATTTGTAATGTCAGGTTTTGCAAAGAAATAGGAAAGGTGCGAAGCACGTGGCCCATTGATAAGGGTAGTGGCCTGCGAGTCGAAGCTTCGATTCCCATTAGCCCTCAGTTTCATTTCAAAAATAAAAAGGAATATGGTAATAAGAATAGATTTGGCCTATAATCCACTAGGGGACTTGAGAATCAGATTTCATAAAGGATCCAAACTAATAGGAATCGAATTTTAATGGACGGGAAGAATTGTGAGATTTGTTCCAACGTTTAAAATTGGAATTCTCGGAGCTAAGACTGAATCAAAGATACTGCTAGGTGATGGTATTACTCAATTTGCAATTGGCGGGCACACTAAATTAGGCTTGTTTTTTAAGGTGACAACAATAAGTAAATCTTTAAAATGTATTTACAGAGACTAGATTGTCCTTTAGAGGCAACAAGAGGGACTACTTTGGTACTTAGCACATTCCATAAGGGTCAGGTGCCAAATCCCATCCCCTGCCGTATGCAAGGCTAAATACCAATCAAGTCAACATGGTCCTTGTGGTCCGGCACTTGGGATCAACCTCATACTTTCGTCAGTACGGGTGAATCTCATACTTTCGGCAGTACAGATGTCGACTTGTGCTTATTCCTTTTTTTCCCCCTATTTCGTGCGTGTGAATAGAAGTAGGCCTTTGTGCTTAAGATTCTTGGCTAGCAATGGAAGCTGGTGCTAGTTCATTGTATAAAAACCTCCTTTGTCTTAAGTGGCAAAGACAAGGAAAATATTTTTTATGTAACCTTTTCATACGGCGAGCATGTAGGAACTCAACCCGTGGGCATCCCTTCAGAGGCCATGGTGCCTACCTCCCCTATTTGCAAATTTGTTATATAAACCTGCTCTTACTGTTTACTTTTGCAGACTTGATACCAAGGAAAGATGGGAGCGAAAGTCGAACATGTAATTAGATGGCATTACACCGATACTAAATTATATTATTCAGGTAAGGCTTGATATTATATGAGTTTCACTTTGAAATGAATTACCAACCATACTTTAGTATTTCCTTATTCGTCGTTTCATACTGCTACTTGCTAATGATAGATACTTGCATTGATGCCTGACTTTTGCGTGTTTGTGCTAGTATTATTGTCATAACCTTAATCATCCACCTTTTTCCTGGGTCTCGTGGTGTGTACTTCATAGACGTTCTTTGCCAATTGTATCAACAGAAACTATTAACTCTTAAATAGTTTGTCTCTTCCTATTTTATTTATTATTTTTTTTTTCATGATTACATTTTTTGCAGTCTTCGGGCGAAACGGAGCAAACTGAAAATAGCACACCAGCGCTCATCTCCAACTGTCTTCATCACATTCTCGGGATATTTGGTGACAGGTCGACATTGCCGCGGAAGCAACCCATACAATGCTTGTTAACATAACTATATATGCATGGTGTAATGTGTTTAGGTGTAAAATACAAGCATGAAATTAATATTGTTTATTTGTTATTGTTAAAGAGAGTCGGACAGCGACTTCGAAATGTTGAATGGTTTCGAAGGCAGCATAAAAACACACTGGCGCAGAACCGATTTTGTTTGCTGTCACTTTTGGTTAGTGTTGTAGGCTTTTTTTTTGGCTTTTATACACTACTTCTATTGCATGCCCTTTCAGGATGCAAAGAGCACCAATTTTGAGACAAATTTGGTTTTATTGTGTCAACAACCTAGTCCTATCCTCCTTTTTTTTTTTTTTTTTTTTTTTGTGAAGATTAACAAGACTAACTCTATCCGTATACGGCCAACATCGGTGGGTCATCTAGTGCAAGTAAATTTTGCAGATGACATTGACGGTATCTCCACCTACGGCGGTGATATGTGTACTCTAAAATTTTCCTATTTTAACACACTTGATGTACTAAATTAGGTCTACTCAATCGAATCTGTTGACGCCGATATATTGTAACCATCCCTTGCCTATAGCTCAAAAACTAAAGAAAAAATCATATATTAATCCCTATTATTAATAGTCTTTACAAATTAATTTCTGATTTTAATTTTTTTAAATATCTTAAAATTCGTGTTTAAAATAATTTAACTATTTTATAAATATTTTTTGGATTAAAAACCTTTAATAATAAAATAATAGATTTGATGTAACTTATAATTTTTTTATTCAAACTTTAAAAAAAAAAATCTAGATAACATTTTTAAGACTTTAGAATCTTAATGAATTTCTAGATAACTCTTTTAATCTGCTAGCAGGTCAAAATTTTGGAGTTTCAAACCTCCCAATTAAAAATAATTTAAAAAAAAAAAACATTTAAATATAAAACAAATAAATTTTAATATGATTTATAATTTTCGTATTCAGAATTTTTCTAAATAATGTTTCTAAAGATAATAGATTTTGGATTGTAAAACATAAACAGAGTTGCGAGATATACAAGTCTCCAAAAACTAAACCCACAAGAAAGAATGATATGATGAGAGTCTAACAAGCCCTAAAGAAGATTTTAATGCTTTCATGAACTTCTAGAGGTGCATCAACACTAAACCAATAGCCAAAGGCAATGTCTAACATAATATATATATATATATATATATATATATATATATATATATATATATATATATATATATATATATATATATATATATATATATATATAAAGGAAAATAAAATTAGAAAAGGAGATTATCACAAAAACAACCGATGCAGCAAGACTTAATAAATCGCCAGCATTCACCGTTCTCATACCCATCTGATGGTTGTAATTACAAATCATCAATACGCCGCCAAATCAACAAATAGGACCTCGGCGATCACATACATATACCAATACCAAGAAAATAGGTCCATCAAGCTCCCTCTTCTTTTTTCTAAGGTAAAAGAATGCGTACATAAAAGATTTGAAGAACACAAGTCACCGAGCATTCGTTTTCCTTTTTCCTACTAAAAAATTTTATCTTATGCTATTTATTAAGAAACGAAGCAAGTTAACCTTTCTTTTCAGAGCGATTTAGATTCAGGTTGAACCATTTTTTCTTGCCGGTTTTCTCCTTTCCTTCGGACTCGCCATCTTCCTCGGGGCTGCTCACTCCGTTCTCAACTACTGGCCCTTTGCTACCACAGGAACTGGCTACAGTTCGAGCAGTCGTGAATGAAGACTGGATGTTCTCTCTTTCTCCGAGTAACTCATCAACCTACGACAGAATTTTTAAAATGCTTGTGAATAACTTAGAAAATGCCCATCTTCATCATGTATAGAAGAAATATCCATAGGGAAATATTAAGGGACCTAAAACAAAAAGGCCCCAATTGTGAAGCTTTATGTCACTTTCGGTCCCCTAAGATGCCGCGGATTCAAATAAGGTATCGCGGCTGTAATCAAGGTGTCAAGATTGTTAAAGAGAGGTGTCAAAGTTTCAACCAAGGTGTCACGATAACTAGAATTTCCGAAATTATAACGCACTCTACAAATGTTAAATAACTTCAAACATGATTGTCGCAGGCTTAAGAGGGTACGCGACAACTCAATTCTAAAAGTTTATATATCGCGTTGTATAATACAAGAGACAATGTAGGGAGGACCGAAGAAGGTATTTGCTGCAATGATTAAAATGTTACTCAACTGGCACAGCCAATAGGGAGAAAAGATAAACGCACCAATTGCTTCTCTTGGCTATATCTATTTGTGACCTCCTGAAACCGTTGCAAAGCCTGCGAAAGAATGAAAGATTGAAAAAAAATAAAAAAGAATTCATGAGGATATATGCAAAACTGGAAGCACAAATATGAAATGGTACCTTTCTGTATTCTGTTTCGAACTGGCGCAAATCATTTCTTTTTTTAAGAATCTGGGCCTCTGTTTCCTTAAGCTTTTCTGTAACATCCTCAAACGATTTTGCACACATAGACTCAATGGTATACGTAGCAGGCTTAAAGAAATTGTCACCTAAAAATAATGTCATTCAGTCAAAAATCTTTGTTAATATAAGCAAATTTAGATGAGAAAGATCAAGGTGACTCCATATACCATAGACGGCAAAAATGTGAGTTCCAGGTTTTAACTCTGACATTTCGCAGGGTTGGAGACCTTCCAACCTTTTGAAGAAAGCAGCTTCTGGATCCTTGGCCATTGCTAACTGCACAAAAAACTCAAACATTTTCAAACAATTTGCTCATAGTTCCACCTTAAGTACTACAAGTTACATTTTACTTCAAAGCACATACCGCATTCACGGCTGAATCCATACGGTAAACTTGAAAATGCAAAAAGTACATTCCTGCAGACGTCAGTTTGCCAGTTTTTTCGCTCTCTTCCTACGAATATGGGGAAAAATAACTCAAATCAAAAAAAAAAAGATAAATGCTATTATCTACAGTATAGGATAGGTCATGTACTATTTTCATTTACAATGCCCATGCTAGCAATAAAAGTGCATCCAACAGCTGGAGTTAAAATCCGTGACTCATGGTCTAGGAGATTCCAAAGATTACAAGAGGTAGCCAAACGCCCATACCAGCACTTATGCAAAACCCGTTCAGTTGAATGAAACTTAACTTTGTTGACTCAAAGAGTATTCGGATGAATGCAGTTAAAACTTCATGCTTATAACTAGGTTATGACTTGATCAAACTCGATGAGAGCTAATAACTCCGTCTAATTGCAAAGAACACGTTATTTTCCTGCGTTTTAAGCATGATTCCAGACACATGTAATACAAAAAGTTTATAAACAAAAGGAACAACTATAATAGAAGAGGAAGTTTCTGGATAATTGTAATTACTTTCAAACTGATTTTATTAATACCTGTGCTTGGCCAAATTCCCAAGCATAATGATCTTTTACAAGAGTTACTTCTTTTATGTAAATGAGGGGTGAAATCCCTATTGCGCATTTCCATTCCTATCAGCACTATGCATCAGGAGCCCAAAGGAGATATATAGGGATCAACCAAAATGTGAACTTGGTCATTGCTCCTATTAGAAATGAAGCTTGACCATACAAGTGATTAAACTATTTCATTGAACCAAATTAACTTATACGATGAATATTAGCTCATAATAGCTTAAATTATATCTCTTCTATTTCCCATGAATATTAATATGTAGAACCTTTCAATAAAAAAAACACCAAGTACTTGATAAAAATTTTGGGATTACAATGACCCAATTGTAATACAAGAAGCTACTAGTACTTTTGACTTGCTAACTTTGTCTACCTGATCTTGTTATCTTAAGTAATGTCAAATGTTCAAAAGCCTATGTGGAATCTCGCTGATGAAAAAGCAAAGCAACTAAGGGGAAAGAACTCAAAAACTACACTCACTGGGTTGTTCTACAAGCACATGTATGCTTGTATTTTGGATTAGTCATTATGTGCATATATGGCCAGACGACATGGTACATCTTCTTGATTCTAATGGTTTTACCTATTCATGATCTTGTTGAACACTTGCATAAGAAAATGGTAGAACAGAATGACAATAACCAACCTGTAGAGCTAATCCATAACCTCCATTTGCCTCCTGCTCAAAGTAGAGTAGCTGTAACAGAACCACAGAACAACTAAAATTATCATGCTCATGTAAGAAAACTGCATCAGGTGACAATTATTAGCACTTAAAAAAAGTCACTTCTACCTTAAATTTACTTTGTGCGGCTGAGGTAACTCTTACAACAATCCCTGCTTCGGCTTGCTCTTCATTAATTGTGACTCCATAAAAATGAGCAGATTGCTTCTCAACCTGAAATCAGAGGGGATTTTAAAAATACAATAGAAGTTCAGCTTAATCTACTAAAATAATCATATGAGAACCTTTCCGCTGACTGACGTTCCAAGAGGAAGAGGTCTAACTGTAACAGTTCCACTTAGTGCTTCTTCAAGAACGCTGGCAGATATTGTTGTTTTAAATGGCACACCTAGCTTGCTAGAAATAAAGAAAATGAACTCTATTAATAATGTGTTGAGCTCCTTATACCATGCAAATTTAGAACACAAAACAAATGAATACCTAAACAAGGCTGCAAACATTGTGTTTACTGTTCCGAGATTGGACAAGTCAATCTCCATATCCATCCCATCAGTATCTAAAGCCTGCTAGAAAAGACACTAGTTACTAAATTATCAGAAATCTATTAAAAGCCGTAAACATCTCAGTTATTTAAAAGTCTATTCTTGGGTAACTTGGAAACTTGATCCTTAAACTTTAAGATACTTCAGGGAAGAAGTTTTAAAAGTTAACCAAAGAAATCAGGACATGTAAAATAAATGCAAGATTTGTCCTTCTCAAGTGCCACCCACGAAATTTCTAAAGCAAGTTCTCAATCTAAAAACGAGTTCCTTGCTGCATCTGACATGACTAATAATCAAGAAATCCTCTTATCCTTTGAAAGCTGGTAGAGGGAAAGTAGGCTTTAACTGCTAGGTAGGCTCACATACAGAAGACAAGTTGCTGGAAGTAGATGCAGGATCATGCCAACAGAGGTATATGATGGCACTAATCAAGAAGGGGTCAATGCAGGTGAAAGAAGACAATGAGACAAAAGGGAATAATATGGTTAGAGAATGCAATGTGAATGGCAGAATAACTTTGGATTTGCAGCTTCGGTTGGATCAGATTGCGGAGGAATGGATTCGTTGGCCTAATCAATTCAATTCAGGTTCGTTTCGTTCTGATTGACTCGAATGTCCAGCCCTAAATACTTCCGTATACCCTTGCTCTACAGCGACCAAAATAGCACAGCCCTAACCACTCGTTAGCTTCTATGTTCAATTCCTTCCCTTATGCTTTATGAAATATGAATAACAAAATTGCATAGCATTGGGATCAAGAATGTTATACTATGAAAGGTCAAATCAGCTTATTAGGTCACTTTATAAACTGAGTCAACATGAGGTACATGCAGTTCCCAAAATAGAAAAAAGAACTTTAAATCTATCTCAATTGAAGACCTCGAAGCCAGCAGTGTCATACTGTCTTCTTTTCTCTGGATCTGAAAGGATGCTATATGAATATGCAACTTCTTTAAAGAGCTCTGACGCCTCAGGGTTGCTGGCGTTTTTATCAGGATGGTATCTGCGTGTATTAAATAAAAGCTTAATATCAAATAGTAAACGAACTTTAGCATTGTCGTAGAGAAAAACATTTTATTCATATACAAAAGAAAAAGGTATTGTCACCTGCTAAATTGAAATGCAAACAATTTTCTTTAAATTGTGATTAACAGATAGATATGGTAAAGGGGCATAAGCATTTGTTAACCAAAAGAAATGTCATGAACAATGAATAGAACTTCCAAAAACTGTCAAAACATGAGTAAACATTTAGTATCAATATATTTCAGAAGTCCAAAATATATGATGTCACAGTTTCCTCATGTACATTCATTTTGCACAAAATTCAGTCCATGATGCAATTTTCTGCAACTAACATCGAGTTTAGATGACCAATTTACGAAATAACTCATGAAACAAAGACTAAGTAGCTAATTGGTCGAAACTTCTTCAAACACTATATGATGCCTTTGTATATACTCGACTTTCTAAATTTAGTACCAATGCACTTTTCCACAGCGAACATAGATTATTACTACTTGATGTGGCAATCAGTAGTAATACTTACAAGATGAAAATGAACAAAATAAGCTAATACCAAATAAATTAAATAACAAGATCAACAGAGAAGTTATTAAAAATAGCCTAGAACAGAAAGAAAACGGACTTGAGAGCAAGCTTGCGATATGCGGACTTGATTTCCTGGTCAGAAGAGTCTCTGGAGACGCAGAGCACCTCGTACGGATCTCGCCGCACCGCCGGCGCTGACGGGCCCTCCATCTTCGACGCCGCCGACGAAGACGATGACATCTCCAAATCCCTCTCTCTCTCTCTCTCTCTCTCTCTCTCAAGTAATATGATCTTTCTTGCTCTATATTTCGAGATTCATGAATCCAAAAACCACGAGTACTGGGAAATCGAGGAGATCGATCGGAAAAGAAATATGAGCCTTTAGTCACAAGAAAGTAATTAATTAATTGCGCAAATATTCATGCTGCTGAGTAGCTAGAGACGAAGGGGCAGCGGTATGCTGTGCTGGCAGCCGTAACAACGTTATAGTGAACCGCAGCCAGCTGGAATTTCCAATTTAGATAACAACGTTACACCTATCTAATTTTCTTATATCTCAAATTGTTTGGTTACTCTTCGCGTAGTACAAAATATGCATTTGAGGACTTTACTTATTTTTCTTTGTTACGTAGTCAGATATTCAAATTAAAATTTGTACTAATATTACAATATCTCACGAGTTATGCTGACCGACATAAACAAATACATTGAAATCAACCACAACCGTATCGACTACTTTGAAACCGGAAAATTCACCCAAAAAGTTATTAGAGTTCAGTTTGAAAACTCATGCAACACACTTCCTTTTGAACAGCCATTATTACAGAGAAATTAGATAATTTTCGGGAGTTATAGCACTACCCCGCAAAGGGAGTATCTGGGTTCGACCCTCAACGACGGGCCGAGCACGATAGTAGGAAGCAATTGAACCCTGCATTTGGACATCTAAACAAAATTCGCACCAATTTGCGTACGCGCAACTTGTTAGCTTATCGCAATGTATCCTGTTTGCTAAAAAAAGCTAACAGATAGATGATATATAAATATGAATCGACGTCAAAGGAGCGGGATTTGAGCCCGGGGGTGCCTACAATCCGTTCCCTAAAAACATGAAATGAACGTTGAATACCAAGATCCATACTTCCGCCTGCGAATCTTGAACGACAACAATGAGATACAACGACAATGCTGCTTTTCACCGGTCTACGGACTCTTACATCCCGAGGCGGCATATGGTGCTGTTCTTTATAACATCAAAATCCACCTGAAAAGGGAAGTGAAAATAATCGGACTCAGAATAATACCACAACGGCTCATTTTTTTTGGTTATGGACTAGATTAGTGATAGCGTTACCTTATGTCCAAAGAGATCTCGGATGTTGTCGATTCCGTACAAAATCATGGTGGGCCTGGTCACAACAATTGCAGATTACAGTTATACAACTCATAAGACATTTTCTCTATGTATATGAAATGCCAAAACCTTGCTTCTATTCTTTTGGCTATTATATGCCCTCCGCACCTGGGTCGGATGGGTGGAGGGTTTCGCCTCGGGGGCGTGCCCATCACCCGGGTTCGATTCTCATCCGCGCAAAGCGGGATGTGCTGCCTGAACTGGGAATGTGCCTGTGCCGCACGTTTACTGCGGCCGTAGGGAAGTTGGTGGTTGCATATTGCAGTACTCCATATTTGGTCCAGGAGCAGAGGCCAGGCCGGGGTTTTACTATCCTGCGTGCACCTGGGTCCAAAATGGTCCTATAAATATGCGTAGAAAATTGTGGTCCGCGAGTTAGCGGAGACCTATGAAGAGGTTTCGTCTCGTTATCTCAAAAAAAAAGAAGAAAAGAAAAAAAAAAAGGACTTTTTGGCTATTATATTGTAAAATATAACATAACCAAGCATCAAATGCTACTAATCAAGGCTGTTTTAGGCTTGATGAAAATCAGGGCTGACCTGCAAGCTGGTCACTAGTATGCTAAGTGGAACCAACAGTCAAGACTGGTTGACATGTCGGCTTTTGCCGCAAAGCAGGACAAAACAGCGCTGATTGATTTCACTAATGACATGTAACAGTAGCCATCGTTATAACGAAAAAGAGGGGAAAAAACACATACCTCTCAAGAGAGAGGCCCCACGCAATGACATTAACATCCTCTGGAAGTCCCATGGGAAGCAACATTTCAGGCCTAAACATGCCAGAATTTCCAACTTCCACCCACTTTTTGAGACCTTCGTGATAACTGGTAAAATAAAACCTGGTGAGAGACATGATAATTGGAAATAGGAACCAAGATAATAGTATACCTTATGAGATCACATGCAGACCATAGCACAGCAAAGAAAGGAGGGAAAAATTAAAATAAACAAAACGGTAACAGATAGTTTCTTTCAAGAGACACTCAACAAGAAAAGTATAAACCTGAAAATTTCCATACTAGGCTCAGTGTATGGATTGTAAGCTGGTTTGAATCGCAAGTGTGACATGCCTATAATGACGAGAAAAGGAACTTATGTTACCAATGGTGTATCAAGTAAGACACCCTATATTACTCGAGAAAACCACTGCATCATAGAACTTGAGCAAATTGAATGAGCTGAAATACAGTTGTTGATGATTGGAAAAGGAATTCACCTAGGCGTGAAAAGAAATCTTCCAATACCCCAATTAAATCTCCAAGTGTCAATCCCCGATCACATATCAAACCTAGAAATAAGAATGTCAGTGTTATTTGCTTTCTTTCTCTAGAGCAATTAATTATGGCCAAATTGTTGACATCCAGTTTGTAATATCCAAGAATGCACACAATAAAAGGAGAAGACAATGAGAATATACCTTCAATCTGATGGAATTCAGCAAGATGAGTACGATCTACAGCTTCATTACGGAAAACACGGTCTATGGAAAAGTACCTCTTGGGCATAAAAGGTTTCTGAAGAAGTGAACATACTTATAAGTAGCCAAACGCAGTGAAAACAACACAATTCAAGATGACCATTCTAAACATCAGACATTTGAGTTGACATTCAATCCTGTTATGATGAATATCTGTACACGCACATAGAAAAACATGCTTACAGATATAATATATATCGCAATTGTAGTTTTACAGGACACTCTCAGGGATTGGAAAAATAACAGCCCAGTGGCAATTTCCTCCAATAATGTTCCAGCAATTTCTAGTTATTCTCTACAGCAACAACGGAGATGAAGGTCATGTACACTAGACAATCCGCTGAATTTGCTGATGACTAGATTTCAAGTGGAAACCATAATAGCATCAGCCGCAGATTTAAACTTTTAAAGACCCCAAAAACACCAGTTTCAGAGATTAAATTATTAGCTAACCATCGAGCTTGTTCCTTAGGTAGTTGCTCGTCTAGTATAACAGTTCTACTTAAAATCTAGAATGTAATCACATTTGCATCATAATGTAATATATCCATAAAGATTACATTCGAGAATGTATAAATAGCCCCTTCAACACGGCACACGGCAGTTACGATTTAGAAACTGCTCTTTACAGTAAGTAATGGTCAAATTCCGGAGCTATTACCTGCTTCGCAAGCTCGTATAACATTCTCGTAGATACTGCGGTTGTGTGCGTCCTTAGTAAGTTTTTATCTGCTTCCTCTCGTTTCCAGTCATAAACATATCTGCAGATGCAACGCTATAAAACCTCAAAGGTAGAAGCTTCGGAGTCGTAGAATGCTAAGAAATAGTATCTTCAGATAACACCATACCCTTTAGACCCATACCCACCAGTTTCATGAACACGCTTTACTCTCTCAACATAGTCTTCGGGCAATTGTCTCGTTGTAGATGGTACTGCAGAGGAAGTATATGTTTTGGTTCTTATCATGTATATCTTGTCTATAACGGAGGTAGGAATTAAAAGCACCTAGCTAAATTTAAAATACCTTTAAGAAAAAAGGTATCGTGCGAATCTCGAGCAGGGTGCTGTTGGGGCTGAAACAAAGCATCGAAGTTCCAGAAACTATAGAGAAAAGTTGGAAACATCAATATTCAATCTCAATCATCCCAGATTGCAATAATGAAGCACCAAAAAGAGGTAATCTGATTGCAGTATAACTATAAAATATAAACTAAAACCGAAAACACAACTATAACGACCATTATGCCATTTTTACTTACTCAATGCAAAGTATATTAGTATAATACATAAGGCATTCAAGAAAATATTTTCCATTTCAAGCTTGAAGCACCTAGCATGATGTTGTACTTAGGAGCAATGCTAGTAGCAGTAAGGAACTTTAGCTCAAACATAAGGATGAAAATCCAATCTACAGCTAGCCATGTGGTAATGCATAAGGTACATTATGGAACCTTCCCAAGAAAGGAAAAACAACAGAAATTGCTAAAACATTAGTTAATCCTATAAACGTCAAGAGGATTATTTTACCTGCTTTCAACAAAGTTATTTGTTGGCATCTCTTCAAAACTGCACAGAACATGGCCTTCATGACTATAAACATTAGTTGGAATTAGGAATAATTAACTGATTGAGTTTTCCTATGTTTACCCCATTTGAAGGAAAATATTCTGAATCTCCTCACGAACCTAATAAGAAAAGAGCACAGCAGAATCAGCGTGTTCAAAGATCTAAAGAGACTGGACAGACGACACAGAGATACTAGATTGTCGTCTCTCTGAGTTAAAAATGTGTCCTCTGCCAGATCAAAAGACAATCTCTATATGTCAAGCTGCCTCCATGAAAGAGAAAAGAAAAATGCAACAAAAATGCAAAATCACAAGTGAAGCAAAAATAAGAGTTTTGTATCTATTCAGCTTTCTTCAAAAACATGAAGATAACCAAAAAGCACTAAGAAGCTCGTGTCCATGCATCTGATATCACTTTTTCTGTTAGGGACATGGGGGAGAAGGGCATATAATAGTGTCGGCTGAAGTTAAAAAATTGTTAATCACCAGGTACAGTTAATCTAAGAGCATCGATTAGCCACATTAACATAGACAAGTAACCGTCCGCACTCCTATTTAACTTCTCTAAATAACCAATAACAGATGACAAAACCACAAGGTCGATATTGTCAAAGTTTGCTGGTGAGAAAATTGTGGTAAAAAGAAGCAACCTCATCTGAAAAAGAAATAGGGAAAGAAAGCATTCTAGATAAGTTTCAAATTCCAACAACGAACATACAACAACCAAGCTTTATCCATCTTGATAAGCTTATCATCCTTAATAACCTTTTACCTTGATCCTTCTAAAAACTGCAGTTCTATTGCAGCAATGAAACTGATGAGCATACTCTATTTACAGTTAGAACAAATTCATCTTTGTCAATGCACCATGTTGACACTGTTGATAAACTTGTATATGTATCAAGGTATTATACAAGAAACTTTTCATACCTCAAGCAAAGGATGCAGATAGCCAATTTGGATAGGTTGAACTTCAGCATTGAGGTTGTACTTTTTAAACTCTAAATGCTTCCACTCACCACTTTGGGAGAAAAAAAGTCGATAATGTTAGCAAAATCGCCACCAAACCAAAGTTGCATGATATAAAAAATTCAAAAATAGCAACCGTTGACCTCCTACATAAAACAAAATAAATCTAGGTGCACTATTAGGTACAAGCTAGTCGTATTTACGATATACTTCGTAGTAATTATGAACCGAAGTTCACATATTTCTCTTGCCTAGCGTTTAGGACCTCACGTACATGCTCTTTTTGCCTTTATTGAAAAGGCTCCCAATGACTTACTATTAGCACCTTTTAAGAATATTATCAGAAATTCTTAAATAGGTTGCCACTACAGTAGACCAATATGCAGATATGAAAGATTTAAGTCAACAAACATCCTAAGTTCCTAACTAGAAAAACAGGTACAAACTAAGATTGATTACAAGGTAATCAATACACCAAGGTAGGTTGAATTGAAACAACATCAGATCCTGCTTGCAAAATCTCACGAGCAGGCCTTTCCACCAAAAAAGCCAAAGGATGTCAGTTAGTAATGTGTATAGCATACCTCTGTAAAAGTTCTCGTGTTAAATCGGTTGCTGCTTTTTTTCTCTTTGACACATATTCAGGACCTTTTCTCATCGAGTAACCCCTCCATGTCCTGTCAAAAGGTCAGTGGGTACAATTCTAAGCAAGAAAATTTTACATAAGAAATGCTCAGTCAGTAGATAAGGACCTCAAAAGAACAAAAATTTGTAGAAATGAAGCATGAGATATTACTGTTGGACTATGAGCTTCCTGCTTTTCAAAACTTTGTATTCTTCATCAGTAAGCGTCTGCAAACATAAAAGCATGAATCAGGTAATGAGTATATGGCACACCAAAAAGAAACGAAAAGACTTGTCTGATCCGCTTTTATTCACGTATCTAGTCATCTAACTATTGGCCCATAAGCTCATTAGGTCAGAAGGTATGGCCTTTGAAAATTTCAGACATGCCTAACGAACCTCCTTTGAGATGTATCCTCTCAAAGTAAAGAATCACATATCCAAAGAAATGGTGGACGTAGGAACAAGACGTAAATAGAGGACATGGCAAACAATTGTAAAGACAATACAAATGATAAGAATGGCTAACAAGCCATATTATGCCCATGATCACATTTTCCTTTGTAAGATAGGTGTACAAAGTAAGAGGATTAATATCATAATTGGCTAGTAGTAGATGATCACAATTGTTTTTCACCCTTGGAACTAGATTGGAGAAGAGGATACATACCTCTCCATCTACCACCCTCTTAAGCAAAACTTTGACATTATCTTCCACGTGTTCAACCTATAAAACATGGTAAAGATAAATCTTAAGTGAACACATCAAAATCTACCATATAACATCTAGGAAAAGCGTGTCGTTTCACCACAAAAGACACTTGCTTGAGCTATCAACTGGGTAGATCCAGAAATATCTCAAAAGATATATTTTAAAATTGTATAAGAAGAAAGTGAACCAACACTCAAGATGTAAACATTCTCATGCGGTTGCATGATATTTCCTTTTTAATTAGGCAGGAGTATTGAATTACTCCCTAACATCAGAATCTCTCTAAGATCGCCAGAATATCCTCAGATTGCGTGGAAATAAATTTGAGGGATAAAGTATCATTTCACAGAATATCTTGTTTCTTAATTTTTTACAGTGAGTCCCAACTGCAATATCAGTCCCCGTAAAGGCGTAAGGCGCATAAGTCCATAAAGGGATCCTTGACTGTGCCGTTTTGCAAAAGTGTAGGGTAATTCGCTAATTTGGTACTTTTGCTTTTTAATTAGTTTTAAGTATTTTGCGCTACTATAGTTGGTTTCAAAATTTTAATAACATTCATGCAAGTAACTTTCTAACATGACAAGGAGCCATGTTATAACCTACTGCGCTGTGTGCATTGAAACAGTCCTCTAATACAAGCTCATAAATGAAGTTTAAACCTCCAACATAGTTATAGGCATGCTCTTGGAGTTCTTTAAAATGAGGTCAAAAGAGGCCTTCCTTGGGATTTAATAACACTGATTTTGACACGCATACAAGCGACTTGAAATAGCTTGAAGTTGGAGTGTGTATGTTAATACACAAAGTATTTAGTGCATATGCACTTTTTATAGGACTAGTAAAACTAACTTTCAAAGACTAACTTAACGACGAAATAGAAAAATGATAACAACAAGAACAACAGTTACCATCGCATAAGAAATCTTAATGGAAAAAATATAAACAAAGAGCAACAAAGCCTTTACCACTGGGTAAGTTGAGGGTAAAAGACACATTCACACTCATACAATATATGTGGAGCAATTTAAGTCGAAGACGTAAGGATAGAAATAACAATGGTTACAAGAAAACAAAAGAAAGAAGAAGAAGAAGAACCTTGCGAGAGACATCCTTCTTCGTGAACTCCACCCATTTGTTCTTGACTGCTTGAGAGGAACCTATCTTGCAAATTTCCGGTCCCAATTTCTTCTGCAAAACCAAAGTCAACCCCAACATTAACCCAAACTGCATCCAAATCCCCAACAAACAAACCACAAATTATAAAGAAAGTAGAACAAACTATAGAATCCTAGAGAACACACACTAAATTACTTAACATTATATATCAAGTGAGTTGGCTAAGCATTGGAAGTTCTTTTAGGACTATAAATCAAAGAAGTACTTTGGCTTAAGATTATAAATCAAAGAAGTACTTTTAGGACTATAAATCAAACAGTACAAGACTTACTGTTTGACCGCAGCTTCTCTTAAAAAAGTGCTTAAGATTTTGTAGGAACTTGTAGATAACATTACCTTTTCTTTAGATTTGCAGAGAGTGAAATTCGAACTCCACCCCAAACAAGGTGGCAAATTGAAAAAAAAATTATTCCTACATTACCCCTATCTATGAAGGAATTTAAACAAATTAGTAAAATTAACCAAACATGCGAATGCAACAGCATTATTGGCATAGCAAATGATCTAATGGACATTACTACATATTTCAAGCACATTACAAATTACAATACTACTATATTACTATAACAATTAAAGAAATAACAGCACCTCCAACTCAGCCCGAGAGATTGATCCAGACGGTGGCACGGCGAGAAAGAACTGCACCTCCGGCGATCCCTCCGCCGCATACCTCTCGCCCTCGTCCGTCAGCACCCACCGTGTCTTCTTAAAATCCTAAGGTTCGAACAAAACAAATCACCAAAAAATAATCATAAAATCAGTATTAAAATTGAAATTAGGGTGGCGATAGGAATGTATGTACTTGGGCATCGACTAGGCGGAAGCCATGGAGGCTCTTGATGACGTTCTCGAGCTCGGTGTGATCGACACCGACGGTGGATGAGAACTGGTAAGAATCGGAGATCTCGTCGTGGTCTCTGAGATAGCTGAGGATCGCCTCCTCCGCCGTCGCCGCCGCCGCCGCCATTGCTGCTCACTCGCTCGCTCTCTCTGTTCTCCGCTTTGCCGTGTGTCGTGGATTATTGATTTTATGGGCCTACAATGGCCGAGATAGGCCCCAATAAGCTTAGATGGTCCAGCATTTCAGATATCTACTGATGTAGCTCGGCCCAAATAGCATGAGATAGACCGCATAATGGACTTTTTTTAATTGGGCTGCCCAAACAGACGTACATGATATGATCAACCCTTATTTTTCAAAAAAAAAAAAAAATTCACAGGAAAAAGGAATTCACAAAAAATTTACTCAAATAGAACTTAATTTGATGTGAATATTCATTATTGCAGAGGAGTCTGCAAATAGCCGCATAAATTAATCTAAATATATCATGATCTTTTCTTCTCTTAATCAAAATTTTGAGAACCTAATAGAATTAACAGAAAAGAGTTTCATATTTTTTAAAAAAAAGTTAAAAATCGAAAACGATTAAACAAAAGAAGGACCCAAACGTAAGTTAGTGTGGTCAATTTATTGCATTATTTTCTTCTTTTTCTTTCATTTTTTAAAAAACTTTTTGAGCTAATTATAGAAAGTAATAAGCATGCTTAACCATAATTTGAATTAGTGTGTGCCATCTATTGTAGTATATTTTGGAGAAATGTCATTTCAACCTCCAATTTCAAAAATAGTACAAATCAACCCTAGTCGGGGTTACTATCAAGTCAGTTCCGACGGAGGCTGATTTGTATGGGCAAGATATAGAGTTCCCCTTTACATATTTTCTTTTTTTATAAAATTTTTTGGTTGATTGTAGAAAGTTTCAAACAATATCTAGCAATATAAGTGTGATCCAACTACAACTCAACCACAACATTGTTGTGTCTATCATGCCAAATATCATCCATATATATATATATATATGAAGAACACACAATCTCAAACAAAGCTTCAAAAAAATGGAGGTTTTCCCCAAAACCCTAGCATTCTTGCTTCTCATTCTTACTATCATTTGCAACATTGGACAGGTGAAGGCTCAAACGCTTTGCCTCTCCCAACTCGCCCTCGCAAACGAGGCATGCAGCTTTTTAAGACTCCCCGAAAAGGATCAACAGACACCGCTAAACGATCCAGACCGGTTTCTACCTTCATCAGACGGCTATCACCGCCGCCACCGCCGTCACCACAACCACCACGAGGACCCTCAGGACTCGGCGTGCTGTCGCCGGCTCAAGGGCATCGACGATGCTTGCATTTGCGAGGTGATGGCACGGCTTCCTAGGTTCATCACCAAGCCCAAGCACGTCATTACCCTGACGCCGATTGACGGATGTGACGTTACTTTTGAATGCGACGGTGTACCATGAGATCGTGGTTCTTATACACTCATTGCTTTTAAAAAAAATATGGCTAGTGAGATATTATTGCAGTGATTTGTAATCTCATGCATTTTATTATAAAATGAGGTAATATTTACGTTAAACGCTTCATCTATGTCTTTTTTTTTTTGGTAAAATTCGATATCATATTAAATGTTAGTAACACTGAGATTTAGATAACATACGCTTTTTATTTTATTTTTTAATTTATATCATCCTTATTTGATTTAATATTAGTATTATATTTTTGTGCGTCCGTTTTAATAGATAAATCAACGTGTAGTACCGTCCCATATCTCAAACTTACAATCTGGAGAGACTTGAGGATTCGTATTATCCTCCACATAGTACAAAGCACTCAAATATATAATTCTTCTATATCCTTGCAGTTGGTATCTACGAAATTTGAATGTAAAACCTCCACTTTATAAGATGGAAGTCCTAACCATCTTTCTATACGCCATTGACATAGTTTGTATTTGGATTAGACACGCTCGGCATAATTTTTTATTCTCTAAAATTATGTACTTGTTTATCTGTATGTATTAAATTTATATTATTAGGTTGAGAGTCCTACTTAAATAATCTCATTCGGAGTATATATATATGCTCATGTCGAGTAAAAATTAACATATATATATAATTATATATATATATATATATATATATATCATTGACTTAGTACTAGTTCTCATATTTGTACGTACTTGGTCAAATCCCTAACCGCGGATGAGTCATTTACATGCGTGATGACCTCATCTCTCTGACGTCATCAGACAAGAAACATGTCACTGTACCAAAGAGATTATTCTGTTATGACTTTTACGAAAGTAGGTCAGGTCTTATTTTTTAAAATATATAAAATTAATTTTATATATAAAGTTTTGTACAGTAAGAATTTTCCAAAAAACCTCTTAATGGAGCAGTTCTTTCTTTTTCTCCATAATTTCAAATCTAATACTAACTTATTAGTTTAAAACTAAAATTCTGCTCTCTCTCTCCCTCTATATATATATATATATATATATATATATATATATATATATATATATATATATATATAGATGTTCGGACTTTCTGCTCTCGTATTCAGCATTCCTGCATCCTAAATAATATTTAGGTGTATTTTTTAAGAGAAAAATTAACGTAAATTTATAACTGTAGTAGAGATTTATAATTTTGAATTTAAATATTTTTTTTAAAAAATATTTTTAGATAATGTGATATTCTTTAAATTTAATAGATTTAAAAATTATTTTAAAACATATGTTGCTTTGCTGTTCGGAAGAAGTTGGTGAGAACTTTCACGGGATTAACGCTGACGTCAGCAGCGGGGGAATTTGATGACATCAGAGACGACACGACCGATGCGGGTGGAGCAACAGTTGACTTGCGGTATTGTTGATGATCACCTGTACCGACCCAATGGACACGACACCGATGTGAGAACACCATAAAACATGACATGAAAACACAATAATTTAATATATATATATATATAAATATGACTCAGATAGGATTAAAAATTTAAATATAATTTATATAAAATATTTAAATATTAAAAAAATATAATAACATTCTATAGTAAATTTATTTATAATATAATGCTTCGAAAACAAATCAATTAAAACTAAATAAACTATAATATCTAAATATATAATTATATTATATTACTTACTATGTACTATTATTATAAATAATATTTAACTTTTCTAAAAAATTAAGAATAATCTTTTAAAAAAATAATATAAATACTGATACGTTTGTCGGATACGCAAAACAGAAGTGTCTACACAAGTGTCCGATTGTTTAAAAATTTTTTTTCGACATGCCACATGGGGTGTCCGAGGAGTGTCGTATTTGACATGTGCATGGACATGAACACGTCGACATTTTTGGAGTGTCCGTGCTAGATAAGTACCAACTTTCTACGCCCATTCGCTGCGGAGATCAATATACTATATTTTTTAAAAATTTTAATATTAAAATAAAAGATATAATTATAATTTTATGTTATTTTTTAAAAAAAAATATTTCTAAAGTGATATTTTAGATTTCCAAAATTAACGAATATAATGGGTTTAGAACAGGTTTTAAATTTTTTTTTTTAAAATACGTTAAATTTGAAGTCCTAAAATACCACTTAGAAGTGTTTTTTGAAAAAAAAATTAACATAAAAATTATAGATAATGTCTATAACTTTTATATTTAAAATTTTTCGAAAAAATACAAATTGTTATGCGTTTCGGATGCGGGTACAGAAAGTGGGTGTGGGGAGTGGGTGCAGGTGATCTGCATCCTTGACTTGAGTTGCATTTAGCCGGTCATCCTCTAACCCAACACCCATCCCGAGACGGCCAATCTTACTTATCCCAAGTATTTAATTGGACGGTCGATGAATGCTAAAAAAAAAGAAAAAAAAACATGTGTAAAATCAAATTAAATGAACGAATTTGAAGCTGAGATTGATGCAGATTTTCTTTTATTTCAGAAAATATAAGATTGATATTACTCCTGAAACACTCATTATTCACTAAATTGCCTCCAAAATGAATTTTCAGATAATTTTATACTAACTATATATACTTTACCGTAAATATCGATAAAAAAGTTTTTCTTGATCGGCTATCATCGCCGAGATGCGTCGGTCCGGAGTTAGTAAGATGCATAGTTATTTCTGAATTAAAGATTATTACAGTAAGAAGCTAATTATTTGGATTTTTCAAACCCATCATATATATATAGATATATTTTTTTAATAATGACCAACACCGAAGACTATCGAGCTGAACAATGTTAACCCAGTATATCGATATCGCTCGAATTATCGATAGCTAGGGATCCAGAGAACGCTCTCCGCGAGCCTTCACATTCTCATTCGTCGTTTCCTTCGGCTCGCTATCCTCCCGCATCGAATCCGGCCGCTTGAAATCGTCGAGTATAAATGTCGGCCTCCACGGTGCAGCCCGCCGGCTTTTTACCTTCTTCCTCTTCGCGGAGTTCGCCCTCATGAGCTCCCGCAACGCTCGGATGTCGCGGATGAGAGCGAAAAAGACGGCGACCTCGTCGTCGCTTACAGAGATATTGCTACCCTTCTCCTTCATCTGATCTGATATATCGCCTGCTCACCTTACCTGCTAATATATATTGTTCTGGGTTGATAGTATGACGTCAGCACAATGACATCATCATATATTTTGATTTGACTCAGATTGGTCAACGTTTTTTCTTTAGTAAACGCTAAAACGTCTCGTAAGAATTACATTAAGCGTCCTTATGGGGAAATCACAGGACAGCTCCCTCAGTCTAAAGTTTGGAACAAATGAAATTTTTCAGGCGCTGATGCGCTGTGTATCGACGTTTTTTAGAGACTGATTTGTCCGAATTAAAAAAATAGAGACTGTCCTGTAAATGCCCCTACTTTTATAACGCCTTTAAATGATCATCTAATTTTTTTAATAATTATTAAATTAAATTATTTTTAAAAAAATAAATAAAAAAAAAAGTTATAGTATGTGGTTACGGTCCTTACGTAAAATTTGTTTTGACTATAAATTATGCAGTTCTATTTTACGCAATTTCTATATTTATAAAGTGATTAACTAATATGTATGTATGTATGTATGTATAAAATCAGATGATTAAAATTATTATCTCACGCGATATTCTATATAGTTTTTGGTGTGCTATATGTTGTTTTTTTTTATAAAAAAACTATTTTATTGCTTGATAATAATTTACAAAAGTATATAACTTATTAGAAGAATATAAAAGCTCTTATGTTAAAATAAATACTTAATTAAAATAATAATTTATAAAATTATCTTAATATAGACAACTATTAATACAAATATAATTATTTTTAAATATTGTAATAATATCAATTTTTTAAAAGAAATTATATCCATATATAAACAAAATTTAATTGTATATATAAATCTTAATATTATTAAAATTTTACATCACTTCTCAAATAAATTTTATATATATCATATGATCTTCTTGCTCTAGTTATATATACAAATAAAATATAATATTTTAATAAAATAATATCAATTTATATAAAACCAAAAAATGAAAATATAAAAAAATAAAATTTTAAATATTATTATATATAAAATTAAATATCCGTGTACGGATACCTACTAAATTTGTAAAATACAACTTGACAGAAGACTTTTAGTTATTTGTTTTAAATTATATGCCAATGTGGTCAATGATTTGTGTGATACAGCTTTTTTTGTCAGTCTTTCTTTTTTAATCAGAAATTTATAGTCAGTCTTTTTTTTTTAGTCAGAAATTTATGGTCAGTCTTTTTTTAATTCATAACACGTCATGCATGCTTATATTGAGCCATGTGGCCCATGTTATCTATTATTATTTATTTGTTTTGAGTATAATATCTCCTTAAAAATCAGCAAATCTAATATCACATGTTACAAATTATTTATAATAATGAATTTCGGAAAAAAAAAATAAAAATAAAAACAAAACATCAGGGAGAGGTCGTCGGCTTATAACTTACACGATCTTCTTCGTTGTAAATAATTTCCGATGATGCTAAGTAAAGCAATAATACGAGCGCTCTATTAATGAGGGGGCGGCGTGTGGCATTCTTATAGTACGGTGGAGAGGGAGAATATATAGTTGCGACGCGTCTATGTCTTCCGATATTTTTCACGTGCTATTAATTTTTTTCTAATTTTCAAAGAGAAAAATATAGAAAGAATATATAGTTGCGATACGCCTACATCTTTTGACATATTTCACGTGCTATTATTTTATTTCTCCATTCTTCAAAATGAAAAATAAAGAAAGAAGTCCATATTTTATAATAATACTAACAAAAATATACTTTAGAATATGATCAAATTTTATAAAGGTATAAGGAAAAATTACATAAAAAACAATGTAAACGAAAACCCCATTTTTATACCATGTATTTTTGGGAACATTTAGTTCCTTCATCCCGTGAACCGGTGAGAAAAAAAAAAAAAAAAAGAGAGGGGAGAATGAGAAGAGATGTTAAAATGAAAAATCATTGGGAGACTTGCATGTTATCCTCTCCTTTGAAATTTCAATTACTAATAAATTTTTTATTTAAAAATCGTTATTTTTGACATCATAAAATACTTGATTAAATTTTTTTAAAAAAATTAAATATAAAATATATAGATCATATTATTTTTTGTATTTAATTTTATTTTTTTAAATAAATATTATGAGACTTCAAAATATAGAAGATTAACAGATTAATTTTTAAATCTGTTAAAATTTTGGAGTCTCAAATAATATTTTATAAAAATTTTTAAATATAAAAATTATGCAAAATTATTTGTATATAATAATATTTAATAAGAATTTTAATATAAGTTGCTTTATAATAAATTTGAAATTAGATACTGAATTGTGAGGTTGATGTATAATTTTTCCAAAACCATAAGGCAACGAGTCACGCATTCCGTTGGCACATCCGCTGTTCCCTGCGCTATCTTCTACTCTTCATCAGGAGTCCCGCTGCTCTTACTTTACTCTTCTTCTGCGAAGCCGGCGGGGTCATCGTTATTGCCAATTCTCTCGAAGTCAGGCAATGACATCGCCGTCGTCATCGTCGCCGTGCACGGAGGCTGCAAAGGAAAAGGAGATTCCAGCAGCCGACGAGTTGGAGAGGTATTTGGACTATAAATTTAAAAACCCAGCTCTATTGGAGGATGCGCTGACGCACCGGTCGTGGTGGCCGGACGGTGCTGGTCCGTCGTACGAGCGGCTAGAGTTCATCGGCGACGCCGCGATCTCGCTAGCGATAAGCAATCACTTGTTTGACGAAGCGCCGCCGACTGCCAACGAGGGGTCGTTGACCAATCTCCGCATAGTCAATGTGTCAAATGAGAAGCTCGCCCGATCCGCAGTCCGACATGGACTATTCCGATATGTCCGACATAAGTCTCCCGCTCTCCTTGCACAGGTCAACTATCATGCTAATTCATATTAGTAATAATATTATTTTTTGAGATTATCGCGGTAGAATCTGTAATACGGGCGCACGCCTGTAGCGATCTCAAACTCGCAGAAAACCTCCACGTCCAGTCCCGACTGACGTTCTGGGATCCGAGTGCAGGCCTTCTATGAACATAGCTCCTGTCACGGGATACAGATGATTTTTAGAAAATCCTGCGTGGGATGTCACCCCGGGATGTCACCCCACGCGGACTCGAACCTGGGCGGTAACGCTTCTTGAGGCGTCTCTCATCCAGTTTAGTAATATTATGATTTAAATAATATAATGTCCATGCTATTAACTTTATTTTCTATTATACTTATGTTTATTTTATTTGATTTTGTGTATGTTTATCTCGAATTTTTATTATTCTTACTAATCTATTACATATTTGTGGGTCGTGTATTTGTGTTGTGCATATTCAGTGTGATTTTTGTTTTGTATATGTGTGTTTGTTTATCCGTATGTTCTAAAATTTGCATATTAGACCGCCGAGAGTTCTACATAAACAGGTTCTTCAGACAAGACTGCGTATATCTACCTTTCCTAGATCTCGTCGCGGCGGAACTTGATCGGGATGCTGTTGTAAACAACAATAAAACTCAATAATTCAGCTGAATGATTTCAATAATTCAGCAAAAAGTTCACCTATACCCACCACAATTAGAATAATGAAGAATCTCGCCATGCCTAAACAGGTGAGTGAATTCACTGCAGCTGTAAAGAAAGAGGAAGAAGACAATGTAGAGTGTACCTACGGAGGCAACGTCGTAGCACCGAAGGTTTTGGCAGACATTGTAGAATCTATCGCTGCGGCCATCTATATGGACTCTAATAAAGACCTCAATGTTCTATGGAAGGTACCTATCACCAACATAATTCTGTGGTCAATCGTAATTTAAATCAGTTTTAGGAGTATATGGCAAACTGTAAACTTTCCCGGGGGCTAAATTGTAAATCGGAATGTTTAAACGGTTTAGTATCCGATGGTCACTTTCTTCACCACAGCATTTCAGGAAAATTCTGGAGCCTATTAACTTAACGGAGACGGACCATCCCTCGTCAAGACTTAATGATTTGTGTCAAAAGAATGGAATTATCTTGGACCGGAAGATCCAGAAGAAGGGAACTGCTAAGCTGAAAGCTGTGGAGGATGCCTTGGAGAACTTGTTGCAGATATCTGAATCGGCGGATGCGCGTGCAGAGAGCGAAGAACACGGCGCAATGCAGAAGCTGAATGAGCTCTGCCAGAAGAACAAGTGGCCGTCTCCAGATTACAGGTATCATATGATGAATGTTATTGTCACTAATGTGAAATCTCTATTCGTGTTGAAAGATAACCGTCAAAGTTCTGTCTGTCGAGTTTCGATGTTTTTAGCGTATGAATTGCAAACTCGAGTTTGTATGAATGTAGTAATTTCGTATCTCGACATTTCCAAGTAGGATTTCCAGTTTCGAAGTCATCTTTGAATTCAACAATTTTCTTGTTGATTACATAATTTCTTATTTTCAGACCTGTGAAAGAAGATGGACCTGCTAACATAAAGAAGTTCATCTATTCAGTTCAAGTAAGAACTGCAAATGGAACATTTGAATCTTGTGGTGATATCAGATCAAAAGTAAGGCATGCAATGAATTCAGCAGCTTGGAGGGTGTTGCAGATGTTGTATGAAACTTAGCCTGAATCCGGGTATACGGACTCTGTGTGTATGTGTCGTGTTAGATCGTAATCTCCTCAAAAAGTCATCCTTTTGATACTTTTGTTTAATTCATGAAGTATTATCATGTTTTTTTTTTACTATAACTTTATAGTTCAAGATATTTAAAAACAAAGTTAAAAATATGCATCTAATAGATCAACCGAAGTTGTTGTTTAAAATTTGAATATTTTAAACTACAACGTCGGCGATGGATCTATTAGACATGTTCTTTGATATTTTAAATAAACTTTGAACTATAAAGTTATGTAATACAATATTTTCGACCTACGGCATGTAATCGATTACGTACAAGATACTTCCCATTTGTGTGTATGTACATGAACATATTTTCGCCCTACGAACAATATCCGTAATTATGTTGTAAGCTTTAAAAAGTCGCATTTTGCTTAGAAGTGAAGTATTGTTGTATATTTATCTATGCCTTGATGTAAAATTATGACACTCAAAAGGGATCTAATTGAAAAAAATGTTTGAGACAGGAATTACAGTTATTTTTTCAAATATATTCATTTAAAAAGAAGCGCGACAGCTGCGGATTCAAAAAAAAAAAAAAAAAAATATTCAAAGTAGTCCAAATATAAAAGCATTAAATTTGAAAATTAATCATTTATTAAGGGTAGAAGAATGTTTGCTTTATTAAGTCTCAATAATTACATAGCAACTATGATTTTGTGAATTGTGAATTTCTTTTTTTTTTAATTATGATACTTTCAGAATCTAAATGACTTTCAATAAAAGTTTTAATGGAAATTGCTATTTCTTTTTCTGAAATTAGAATATGCAAATGAATGGCATATATATATATATATATATATATATATATGGATTTGGCGGAAAAAAACAAAGATGGCAGTGCGTTTTCGTAAAAAAAAGATGGATGTATTTGGTCATTTCACCAGTTAAAGAGAGAGAAACATGCCAAAACTTAGGGACTTGTAAACATCAAATTCAATTATGAAGGCACAAAATAAAATACCCTTTTTCAAGGTACTCGGACGTGCTGTCTCCTCCTCCACACACAATCTACGGCGTAGAGAGAGAGAGAGAGAGATGGCGGGTGCGGCGGCGGCGGCAGCTGCTGTTGTGGCAGCGGAGGGTGGAGCGTTGACGGCCCTGCGGTCGGTATTGCAGAGGGTGAGGACGGCGGCGGAGCGGGCGGGGCGGCGGGCGGAGGAGGTGAGGGTGGTGGCCGTGGGGAAGACGAAGCCTGTCGATCTCATTCGCCAGCTCTACGATTCCGGCCACCGCACTTTCGGTGAAAATTACGTCCAGGAGCTTATCGAAAAAGCTCCCCAGGTCTAGATCAATAAATAAACAAGATAATGCTCCTGATTATCATAGTAGCTTGGCGTGTGTAGATTCATTCGTATGCAGATATGAAAATATGGCTATAATGAAAATTTGGGTGCATATATGCAAAAAATATGGCTATAATTTAGGGCAGTATTTGATAAGGGAAGAGGATCAGATATAATATCATCTTGTAGCAAGAATCATGGTTCTGTTGCTAGTATGGAGTGAGTATCAATAGGTTCATAAATTCATTCATCATGTGTTTGTGAAATTGATTGCAACATAGTGCATATATGAAAGTTAATATGGGCATAGTTTTACAGTAGTATTTTATAAATTGGTAAAGGAAGAGGATACAGATGACTCTTCTTCTACAGCTACCCAAGGACATAGAGTGGCATTACATCGGGCACTTGCAAAGCAACAAAGTTAAATCTCTTTTAGGTACTCCTTTTGAGGATTTGTTTTTCCCTCCTTAGTATGCTTGATTTCTTGCTGCACCGTTTACTATTTTGACTTGCAATACTTGTTGGCCTTCGAGAATAATTGTTGTAACTCTAGTCATGTATTGTATCATAACATATTAAAATTTTGATTAGCACAGTATGAAATAAATATCATAGGGTCGACCAAGATATAGAAGGGAGAATTTAGTTGTATATGATAGTTACAAATGAGAAGAGGGAGTAAGGAGTACAAAAAGGATATCCATGATTAGCTAGAAAGTATAGAAGAATTAGGTGATTGCCTTTGCCAAGGCCATGGAAGTTGGAAACTTGTTATGCTAGGTGTTCACTGCTATTGATTTTGCCCAATGTGTCAAGAACAAAGTAGATTTATGAATAGATAGAAAGTGTCGAAGAGGTCCCCATGCCATGGGCATGGTGGTTGGAAAACATGCCATGCTAGGTCATAACTGCTGGTGATTTTGCCAATATACCTGTCAGGAACAGTGTAGCCACTCTAATGCCAAGATTTAGTAGAGGCGGCATTTCTCAATAGCAGTAGATAAGTGAATTTGAATACAGCAGAGATTGATGAAGCCAAGTCGTCAGCCTCTGAGACGAGGTTTTGTTTATGAGTCTTAAGACCTTCACTTTAGAAGATGTTTCAGTAACTTATGTGGATGTATGTCTTTCAAAAATCTAGTTACTGTTTCATGGAAATGAGTAATGCAACGTATTTGGGGTGTCAACATGATCTCTGTTTTAACCTAAGACACTTATAGTATATCCTTTGCTTTTGTGCAATAAACATTATTCTCCCTGTTGATTGATCTGCAGCCACAGTGCCTAATCTGGATATGGTCGAGAGTGTAGACAATGCAAAGGTAATGAGTATTTTGCTACTCAGTTTCTTTTTTTTTCCCGATGTAGGAACTTTTCTCCTTTTCATGGTTCATGTAAAAATTTTGTCTGTCTTCAATTTTTCCCTGAATGTACATGATCTAGCAGTTACCTAAATGATGATCTCTCTCTGTGGGTTACCAATCTTACTTCTTATATATTTGTTGTGAATAGATTTTATGGCAATCACATATAACCATTATGGTATTATTAGTTTTCAGTTTTACTGAATCCTATTCTATTCACCTGTGGTTGCTTGGATACTAGCTTAGTTTTCTAGTTCGACAAAGTACAAGATTAGACTGAAATTCTCTTAATCTCACATGTAAAGTTTGGACTTCGAAGTTCTCTTAATCTCACATGTAAGGAATACTGCGATGGTTGTGGTTACATGTTAAGCATCACTGCCTCTTCCTGAATAACATCTATATTCTTTAGAGTTCTAACCCCTTTCAATGAAGTTTCAGCAAGATTTAAAAATCTTCAATTTATCTGCTTGAGTGTTTATTAAATTTTCGGGCTGGCTATTCTGCTGTAATTAGAGCCACTAGTATACTACCGCTAATCCTCCTTTAATATGTAGGTCTTGAAATGATAATCTTATCGTATTAGAATGCCAAGGTAGTCCATCAATAGATAAAAACCTAATAAACTGCAGCACTTTGTTTACTTGATAATTATTATTCTAGATGATCCACTTTGTAACTCATTAAACTCAATTGTAACTCATTAAACTCAACTCCTATTGTTTGCCTGCAGCTCACATCATGCAAAGAAGGATTTCTTCTTTTTTTCTTTTTAAAAAAAAAAAAAAAAATCCACAAGATCTTCCTTGTTTTTTTCTCACATCTTGCTCTGCAGATAGCTAATTTTCTTGATGGAGGAGTTGCTAACTTAGGAAGAAAACCTCTCAAGGTTTTGGTCCAAGTCAATACCAGTGGGGAAGTGTGTGAGTATCATCAGCTTAATATTTCTCCAATTATTACGCTCTTTCTTGGATCATATGTAGAAATTTTCATTTTCGATGCGTTATTAGAATTGAGCTGTAACTGGAGTATCTTAATCAATTGATTAAGTAATCAAGCCTTTCTTTTTTCAGCAAAATCTGGTGTTGATCCTGCAGCTTGTGTTGAACTAGCCAAGCATGTCAAAATGTCATGCCCGAATCTGATTTTCTCAGGATTGATGACCATTGGTAGACCGGATTATACCTCACTTCCCGAAAATTTTAAGGTGGCCTTATTAATTTCTAGTGTCAATAAAGCAGGATAAATAAAAATCACTGTTACACTTTATTCTTCTGATGTCCAGGCTCTAGTGAACTGTAGGAGTGAGGTTTGCAAGGAACTCGAGATTCAAGAGGAACTATGTGAGCTTTCAATGGGGATGTCTGGAGACTTTGAGCAAGCAGTAAGTAGCTCGTCTTGTGTCATAAATATAGTTTCCTTTCAAAAGTGGAAATTTTTGCAATTTTCATTTCTTAGCCAGAAAAAAGAGTACTGCATAGATCTCAAAAGATTCTCTTATTTAATCTGGCTTGCATTCATAGATATCTATTAGCTGAACTGCATTACTAATTTGGAAAAGTAATGCTTTAGTCCCAAATATCACAAAATCAGTGAAGTTAACGTAGTTCAGTTTTGAGCAGCATAATTGGCTCATGCTCTATTTCTGGGAGAAATTCTGGGACACCTTTGCTATAGCATTTTTAAAATATAGCTACTTTGTTCTCCAAATGCAGCTCCTGCAAGTTACAAAATCCTATTTTTTGAAATAAGTTCAAATGATAAGTAATTTGTGCAGATTGAAATGGGCAGTACCAATGTTCGAATCGGATCGACGATATTTGGACCAAGGGTGTATCCCAAGAAAGACAAGGACAAGGACCCCTCAACTTGAGAACCTAATGGGGCTGTTGTGTATGTATTCTACATTGAAATACTGTAAAAATGTGTCTTATTCTCAAATTG
Source organism: Xerophyta viscosa (assembly GCA_002076135.1). Lineage (NCBI taxonomy): Eukaryota > Viridiplantae > Streptophyta > Magnoliopsida > Pandanales > Velloziaceae > Xerophyta > Xerophyta viscosa. The sequence continues at coordinate 416,584 of MJHO01000095.1, read as the reverse complement.
TAACCAGCTACAGTTTTATTTCTCATTGGCAAATCTCTGCTGCCAAAGTAAATACTCTTCAATTATATAAGCTCAAATAGTTTGTAATTATTATTGTTTTAGTGTTTGTAAATATATTGTCCGTCTGCGCAAGTATTGTAAGAAGTGCTAGGTTAGTGTTGGATCGAATCAGATCGAAACGACGACTATATATATCTACTTGCAAGGTCAAATTGTATACTATTGTAGATGACAACTATTTTTGAACCACCACTGAATACTTAATAAAAAAATAACTGATATCCCAAAAGTTATCCCAAAGTTTGTTATACTAAAAGTATACATATACTCTTGATAAGGAAAACGTAGACTTTTTTGGGAGAATTTTGGTACCGTGGCGTTATGGTATTTAAACATGTAACCATCTATCCACTAAAATATTCTTCAGTTGGTGGAACATATGTTTGTGTTGTTTGTGGATTTATCTGCTACGACGGTCGTTCAAACATCGCCAGTTACATGCAGAGCTTTTTCACCATAAGCTCCAAAAAAAAAAAAAAAGAAAAAATCTAGTGGATCAAGCTAGGTGAAAATGAGAAGAGTATCTTTGTGCCAATCCAAACATACCAAGAGTGCCCCCTGTGTGAAGCATTAGCACCTTTGCACCTCTTCCAGCTGCTTCAGAAGAAAGATGAACAGCCTGCTCCCAAGCTGCCAACGTATACATAGGATCTATCAGAATCCCCGTCTCGCCTGCTATTTCTTTGCACACTTGAATTTCTCCTTCCAGAACTTTGCCAAACCTGAAAAATTTGTTGTGTTAATTACTTAGAAGTAAATGCAATTTCCACCCCCATATATAAAAAAAAGTGACGATGCACTGTTCTGTGATTCGAGATGTTGACATTGTCAATATTGGAACCAAGGCTTATTTTATCAACCAAACAATTGGATTTTTCTAGAATAATTTGGATTGATAATCGAATCGTGTGCTCAAATCAAATATGGAACTGGAACATTATGCAACTTGCAAAAGAAACGTCTGTAAGAATATTATCCACATGCTGGCAGTTACAAGTGATCGCCGGCAAATCTACCGCTTACGTGATTGCGAATAGAAAATCAAATGGCCTCCATGATATAATGTCCAGAAGTCGGTCAACAAACTGAAGCTGACCAATTTAAATAGCCAGCATAAACATATCATCACTACTGCTATGATATCTACTATTTTATTTTAGCAGAGATGTTCAGAATAGATGCCCTAATAAATTATGGAGCCATCAATAATGTTCTCCAACTCCGCACTAGCAAAACCATTCAGCTACATGCAACAACAACAATAACAGCCAAGTCAAGTCCTGCCGCGGCGGAGTCTGAGTAGGGTAGATATATGTAGCCGTGCCCCGAAAGAGTCTATTTCCGTATACAACTACAGGCATTTTAAAATTCAGTACAAGCATTTTGCAGCATAAAAGAAAGAAAGAAACTTTTTCTAAAAGGCCACATAAAGCGTAGTTACTAAGTTACTTTATATAGTACAAAAGCTCAAGAGGAAACATACTTTCTTGGACGCTCACGCTCAACCCAGCAAACGATACCGTCATTAACACCAAGATTTTCGAGCAGATAAGCCTTCTTAAAGTCAGATATTAAGCGCTTCTCTTGCTTCCGGTAGCCTTCCTTTGTATCAGCAAGCATTACCGCAGTTATTTTCCATGGAAGACTGCATGCTCAAAGAATTCATAAAGTTTTTCAGATCGGTGTTTCCGAGATAACTATAAGAGAAGTGCGATCGATCTGTTGCATATTTCTGGGGTTCTTATCAAGTTTCCAGTTACACATATGCTTTTCATGAGGGAGAAGAGTCTCAGAATGCGATTCACAGCAATTTTTTCTTTCTGAGAAATAAAAATATGTTTAATGGAAACAAACTTGATGTATGAATTGGTGAAACCCACCCCAATAGCCTGGCTCCAAGAGCTAAGCCAACAGCTGTTGTTCCAGTACCAGAATCAGTGACCAACTCCAATTCTTGCTCTGTGCCAAACAGATGAGCCTGAGACAGATAACTTACAAGCCTAATCACACCTGTTAAGAGTTTTAAAAAAAAGATAAAAGAAAAAAGATGTAAGTAAATCATACTAAATATTCTCATAGAGACCCAAGAAGATACACACAAGCAATTGCAAGTAAATTACCTGGCATAGAAAAATGAAAAGAGAGAAGGCGTGAAATTCTTTTATATTTTAAGGTTCTTATCACATTAAAACCCAAGCAACATATACGAAATGATAGGATAGTAAAAGTTCCAACCTAGAGATTGCAAATTGTCATACTAGTTATCAATTCAAGATCTTTCCTCCACAAAGATTAGCCAAGAAAGACACAAAGGGTAGACAATAAATAAGCTAGCAAATTCTCCTGGTAGTTAATTTGAAGCTCTAACAGTTATTGACTTATGTTCTTAACTTAAAGGCATGCACTTAAACAACGAATCATAAAACCTTCACAAAATACTACGTATGTTTCAGTATACAAAAAATGTGAACGACAATAATCTTTGTCAGAAAGGGAATAAAGTAATGAAGGTACATAGAATGATCTTGCAATGCATCTTAATGGTTTTAGCATTTTTACAATTAAAAGAAGCCAAAAACATATAAAGTTGCTGATCACATAATAGATAAAAACACTGAAGTCGAAATCTAAGATTTAGCTTGTCAGTACTGAAAGATAAACGAAGAGCCAATAAGATCAAAAAAAGCAAACTCCTGTTTTGAAAAGAATTCCACCTAACAATGCTAGCACACTTGCTGCTCCTTCTTTGACAATCACAACTTTTCTTGGATATTTCCTGGCTTCAGCTTGTGATGTAGAAATTTCACTTTCAAATTCTACCTCATTGGGCTTGGAACCTGTGATCTCATTAAGAACATCATCCACCCACTGAACAGATCCATGGTTGCCAGCTACTAAGCTGGAATGTTCGAGAAGCATCTCCTCTCTCTTGCCATAAAGTGATCTAGGAACATATGTTGTGTTGCCATACAAAAGTGATATCAAATTGTAGCCTGTCGGAACCTCTGGTTGTTCACCCCTTAACAGTAAGTGTGGTTTTATACCTCTCTCTGCACAAGAAACAGCTGTTGATTGCAAAATTAGCTTTTGTTATCAGCTTCTTAGGCAAGATCAACAAAATAAGCAGAGCAAACGAAAGGACAGGATATGGTCTGGAGTCTGGACCATGAATGCATAATTTGTTATAGAAACTTCATAATAGAGCTATGTAGTCCGTCCCATTTTGATTAAGCTAGCATGTTTCCTGCCATAAACCTAAGTGACCTTATATCTTATTCACACCACTGATGCAAAATCGTTGCATAGTAGAAAATATGAAGAATAATCAGCTCAATCTAATAAGAGAATATTACCAACAGCTGCTGCATGAGCGCTCTGACAACCGCCACATGTAACCTGCCAATTTTGCCATACAGTAAAAAAACACAATAGTTCTTACAAGGTTATGGTGCAAACTAGATGCTGATATAATTCTAAGCACAAACATTCATGAGGTATCCTACGATCCCTACCCCAAGACCTCAATTACTATGACTCAAGTTAGCGGTGGCATGCTTGGTTCTTTTTTTTTTTTTTTTTTTTTGACATTATCATGGGGTAACTCTACCCGTAATTGGCCCACTTTTGTGCGGCCGTCTTAACAGATAAATTCACGGGTGGCACCGATCCATATTCCACCAACCGAAGAGTCACAATTTTCGATCTAGACAGGCCCGTGTTACCCTCCACGGGGTACAGAGGGGATAAATCCTCCACACCCTTGTGGGTAGCGCTTGCGGGATTCGAATATGAGACCTCCATTTTATGACATGAAAGCCCCAACCATCCGCCCTATGCGCCCTGAGCCATGCCTGGCAAATGTTAACACATATGGATGCACTTTTTACTGTATAAGAAGTGCATGGCTTAGCCACAATTTCCTTCTATTAAAAAGTAGTTTTAAGAACTCAATTATCATGTTCCAGAGTAGAAACCAGTTCTTTTTTGAGGAGAAAATTTAGAGAAGCGCTAATGCAACTAGGTCAGCAAATACATGGCATACTAAAAGAAAATTTGGAAAGAATAGTAGACCCGTATTTAATCAACCTAATTCCCAGTAATACCGAAATAAAGGGGTAAAAAGTGCAAGCTGCAAAAGAAGGCTACCTTCAATCATATCCGCTAAGTCTTAAAAGTTAAGACTATACATAGCTTACTAACTACAAGTAAACAACATTTTTAGAATCCATGCATGTATAGAACGAATGATCAAGAAACTCCTAGAGAATTTTCTCCCCAAAAAAAAAAAAAAATCCTAGAAAAATTTCTCCAAATAAAAAAAGAAATTCCTAAAGAAAGCTTTGACGAAATGGTGGCAACAATGGGCTTACCACATCGGTAAAGGCAAATTGTTGCAGAATGGGTAGCAAAGCGTCCAACTTGCGGGCTTTATTCCCATTCACCAGAGGATGCAGCAAATCATCCCGAATTACATAGAATGATAAGTGTTGTTCCTTGTTTCTTATTGCAGAAGCTCCCAGGCTTGGATTCTGATTGTTCAAGAAAGCAAATTTAGCTGACAGACGTCCACTTCCTGATAGTGGAACTTTGTTTGACACCGCTATCTTATGAATTGGTACATTTGGGCTGGGCAACATCCATTCCCTGTGCAGAAGCTCCTCCAATGAGCTCTTACAGTAATTATGGCAGTGACCCAGATGCCTTGAAACTAACTGACAACAAATAGTAACGATGAAAATCTTACGACCAGGATATAAGTAAACCATAGCTGAATTGAATGTTGAAACTAAACATCTCCAATTTGAGTGGAGCATATCAGCTACTACTAACATAAAATAAATGGATCTTTTTTTTTCCCTAAACCTTACTACATGAAAATTTCACTTAAAAGGAGAGTGATGGTGAGTAAAGTACCAACATTGCAGTAAGATTTACTAACAGGAGGCATTATACATTTAAATGAGTGGAATCAAACAAAACTTGAGGAATAAAATATAGTTTAAACATTCTTTAATTTTCATGAGCTGAGAATTTCCAAAGAAACACAATAACTAGAGAAAAGAATGAATTAACATCACAGTCTAAGTAAAATGCAAAATTAGAGATTCAAACAAAGAGAGTAAACCATCCTTCGAACATCAGGTAATCGAAAATGTTCTTAGAGAAGATGGATAGTACATGACAACATTCTAGTCATGAGAGAATGTTCCCAACTACTATTTTAGTGCAGAAAAGCTCAGGGATCGTGCACAAGTATTAGAAAATCATTTCTATACTTGGGGGTGTTTGCATAAAAGCAGATGGATGTACCAAAGTTGTAATTTTCTTTTTCTTCCTTTTTTATGAGATTCAAGTTGCGAAGACCATCATTCATACCGAGTGAAGATGCTTGGACAATCTAAGCAACATTTCAAATTGAACACAAAACGGTTTTAGTCCCCACCACCACAGTCTCATCTATAAAAATCTACATAAACTGAAGATAAGTATTCATGAATAGAATTTCATAACAATGTTTCAGTTAGCATTTCAACGAAGTTTAAGGATAATGTTCTAAAGTCTCATACTAAGCAGCATGAGTTTGCCATGATCATCAGAAATAGCCCTTACATTTAGTTCTTTCATTCATACTCCATACTACACAGTACACATACGGGTGTCGGAGCTCCTGGAATTATGAGCTAATGGGCTTGCCCCTAACCTATCTGAGAGTGATGAATAAGTCTACTTTCAGCTTTGGAGTCCTGCAACCCCCCAACGGCCACCCCTCCCTCTCCCAACACCTACCCCGATAGGGTGAATCTGAATCCACGAATGGAGATCGTTCGCTGAATCAATAATGTAATATTCAAATACAGATGCGAATCGATTACCTTTGGTTTAAATCGGAGAAATGGACGGGAAGTTACCGAGAGTGCGCCGGCGATCTCCATCGTCGGCGCCGCTTAGCGGCAGAGGGACTGGTAAATAGTGAGCTGGACTTATTTTTGGAATAATGTAAAAAAAAAAAAAGTTATATTTTTAAAAACTCCTTTCACCTAACTTTTAATATTAACATTGCCAATTTAAATTTACATTACAATAATTTTATTAAAAATATTTTGAACAAACAAATCAAATATTTCAGATGAGCAAAAAAATATTAAACGAACAAATAAAATATTTTGAGAAAGCAAAAAAATAGATTATTATTTTTATTTAATTAATTTATTTCTGATTTTATAAAATAGAATTTTTTTTGACAAAACTCTTTTATTTTTATTTTTATTTTCCAACCGGAGGAATGGAGCTAATAATAGTACGGATAATAATGCTAGGAAGCCCGACATTTTATCCGATCGGTTGTCTGGACCGTTAAATGCTTTAACGCCTTCTGCACTAAAGGGCTGTTTGGATAGCTGCAGATGCGTTCGAACTGCAGCATTTTGAACTTAGCAATTGAAATTCCGTTGTTTGGTTCACCGCAGTTGGTGGGGCCCGCTGCTTAAGTGCTGCAGTTCTCGTCGCGAATGCACCACTTGAAACCGCGGCGCGAGAGGCCGCGGTTCGAACTGCTGTGCGCGAGTTGTGTTTTCCTAACCCTTTCTTTCCAGGAATTTGTGCAATCACCGTGCTCGGTTGGCTGTCGCTCTCCGATCTTGCAGCGACGCTCTGGTAAGTTAAGAATCTACACCCTCATCAGTTAAAATCGTCGGTTTGCTTTCAGATATGTATGCTTTCAGATATGTCATTTGTTGATCATTGTGACTGTTTGAAGTTGTTGGTGCATGCAGGTTATCCATAGTAAATTGGTCTATGATGATGTCTAAGTATACTTCGAGAAAGTACTTATGTTATGCGTTTTTTTTCACAAAGCCAATGTTTTATTTTTTGTGGTGATTTTGTGTGGTTGGCTGGTTTGGACTGTTGGATCTACTACTGCAAGCTGTGTATTTGCTGGTTTGCTTGGGTTTTGGTATTGCAACGCTGGAACTGCAATCCATATGTATTTGTTTACATATGGTGGATAGCTGAAATTGTGTATGTGTTCTTTTTGGATAGCTGTGTATTACTGCAGCATTGTGGGGCATCTGTTTGGATTGCTGTGTATGTGTTCTGGTTGGGAACTGCAGTTCTGGCTTCAGATCTGTGTTTGTGGTGTTGGTTTACATCTGGTGTTGGTTTAGGGTCTGGCTGCAATTCTGTTTGGAATACATACAAGTGCTCTCATGTTCTTGCAGGTTTGTGGGACTGTTGTATGTGCTGTCATTTGCTGATGTGTGTTTATTGTTGGAGCACTATGGGTGTTCCTTTACATTGTTTGGTGCTTGTGCAGTGTTATGCAGTTGAACCAAGCAAAGCAACAAGTGCAAGTATGTTTTGGGTAGTTTGAGAACTTTTTGCAAGGAAATCTGTATTATACCATTTTTTGTTGGTTTATTTTTAGGTACCTCGTATTATGCCAGTATTGTGATAGAAAATTCGTGCCGTCTATTTATCGGAATGGGTCGATTCCGGAAATTGAATCGGTGCTGTCTAATAGATAAGTTAGGTTTCGGTGCCGTCTAAATACTTGGCGCAATACCTAAGGCACCTAAAGTTAATCACATGCAAGTGACACATAAGTACTTTCGATGACAATTTCTGTAAGGACTTCTTTTATTTTTGGACAACTGAGAGCAAAAGTTTGCAACATTTAAGGTACGGGTCGCTCGCGGAACTAGATGAGGCAGCACAGATGCGCAACATTGCTATTGATTCGTCACATGTGGAATAGCTGAATGAAAAAGCCAAGTATATGTGGGAACTAATCTTTTGTATATTTATTATTTACAAATTTATTTGTATCCATTTGTAAGTATTTTTTTTTTTTAATACATGTATATCATTAATAACATTGAAAATAATATTGTAAATGATATTTTTCTCAATAATATATGTTCAAGTAAACTTTGAAAATTTTACATATATTAATATAATTTTAATATATCCGACACGTTTAAATAATATTGTAAAAGTTATTTGTTCTAATAACATTGTTAATATATTCATTAATATTAAATGTGTTCAATATTTTATATTATATATATATATATATATATATATCATATTATAATAGTTTTTAATATTACATAAACCAACTCTATTAAATAATAATAATAATAATAATAAAGATTAACTAGGAATTTGTTATATTGTATCTATCATTTAACATTTTATAACATTACATATAATACAATTCCTTAATATTATTCAAACATAAAACTTCTTGGAAGGTAACTTTACCAAGAGTTACCATATCCGCCCAACTGCATCAAGCCAAATACCAGATTTTGAACTACATAGCTCAACTGTATCAAACCAAACAGCAACGTTCCAACTGCAGTAGTTTAAACTGCACCTAACCAAACGCACCTGCTGCATTACGAAAATAGAAAATTACAACTCTCAGCACTTCTAACTGCTGCATTTCTATCTCCATTTCTCAACTACATCAAACCAAACAGCCCTTAATCTTTATGCTTCTTTTTTATTTTTTTCTCAACCATGTCTCACAGTCTCCCTTTCATCCTCCTTGCTCTTTCTGGGTCCTCTCCATCGATCTCGATCTCTCCTGCATGGTAGAGCTCCCTGTCGATCTCGGTCTCTCCGCCGTGGTCGACTCAAAAATCCTCAGCTACCTTCGCTGTCTCTCCCGCATATGCCTTGCCGGAAACTTTTTCGCCGCCGGCAAGCTAGAGAGAGATAAGGAAGAAGAGAGGAGGTGATGAGACTGACCGGTGAGAAAGGCGAGTGTTTCTTTTCCTTGAAACGCCGTAACATAAACGATCGGATCGGAAAGTAATCGGGTAAAGCAATCGGACAAATAGCATTTTAGTATAGTACCTTAAGAATTTACGAGGTCAGATTCTAGTATTTGTATTTTGCAAAGTGACGCTCGATATTTATTTTAGCCAGTTGAGGTCCCTCATTAGTAGTATTTAGTACCCACCAGATAATTATTTTAGAAGAATGCAGGAGTAATATCACTTAGAGTCTAATATAAAATTCAGAGTGAGAAATTGCAATTTTGAAATACTTTAGGCTGGATCCGTGCACCTTTTAAAGGAGAGGAACACGAAAAGGATCTCTTCCCTTATACTACACACCATCCATGAAACCAAGAGGACCACATAAAACAACATGAAATAATGTAAACGTTATTGCGAGGTACTATTGATCGAATAAAAATAAGCGGAAAAGAAGAACATTACGAACAAAAATAGTTTTGTCGGATGGAAGAGTTTATAACTTTTAACCGTGTGTGTTGCTATCTTTTCTGCCGGCGAGAATACGCGAGATCTGGAGGCCTCTGCTAAATGCTTGGTTGAACAGCAGTCTTGTTTGGAACTCCGAAACGAAGGGGAACCACGAGAGCACTGCGACGGGCGTGAAGATTATAAAACCCATTACGTACTCGTAAGCTCTTCCCAGTTCCTTGATTGAGTCCCAGAATCCGATCTTCCTCACTAGCGGCCTGCATGCTTGAGATATCTACAAAATAATCCAAAAAGACGATCGAAATTAGCAATGCTAAAAGAAGCTAGCAGCCAGAAAATATACTGCTAGTCTAGATCACCCAAAATTTGACCCAAAAGAGCAGTCAAGTTCGATTCCAATATATGCATAGGTTGACAATTTAATGCAGCATGTGGTTAGTTCTCTTTCATACACAATTTTGCATGTCTACAAAAAGGCGAAAAATGCAAGAATTATCAATTCTAAGGGCAAACATTAAGAAGATAGTTTTAGGTTATTTGACCATCCAAAACTTAACCCACCCATACTTCTCTCCGAAATTGATCAAGTTCATTTCGAAGGGTAATACGGTTCACTTTTTATGCAGAATATAGTTAGTTCTCTTTGATGCAGCATTTTGGAAGGTCTAGCACGCACTTTACGTGAGTAATGCTAGTCAAGAAACTTGACCAAAAATTTTTCCTAAATACAGTAAACTGCAGTTCTGGAAAATGCATAGTTCAATTCCTTGCAGAAATTAAGAAGAAATGCTGGATAATTGTTTTTGGAGGTCTAGATCCTTCCAATTGAGAAACAAAAATGCCAGAGCTACAAAAATTTTCCCAGAGTCTTGCACAATTGACTATTGTGCTCCTTAAAAGTTAACTACATGATGTTCGAAGTTAACTTTGATTTTTTGGGACCAATTTTGGACAAGTTCTGGGAGGTCTAGCATTATTATCCAGAAATATTGCAATAACGAGAATGCAGGAAAATTGGACACCATACCAGAAGGATGGCCCAGCCAGTTGGCATGAAACCCAATATGCCAGCAAAAACATCACCTATTGTTAGCCCCACTACCACGAACAGTACAGTCATCACGGATACAAATCCGAGGAAGAGAAGCCCTTTTAGAATGCGGAACATGAGCTGAAAATCCGTACCAAATCTTTGTCTTCCCATAGAAACCATCTATTCATACAAGCAAAAGATTTACAACATTGTTAGAAATGCTTCGGCATGAAAAAATATTTGTTCCTATCAACTTTTATCTATAGAAATACCCCATTAACTTTTATCCCTCTTGTGATTAGCTGGACCACTTCTACAAATTAGGAAAAAAGTAAAAAAAAGAAAACATTCTTTGTTGCGGTAACTTTATCAGATTGTTCAGTAATTAAGGTTGCTCAGTAGTCAGTACAAACTACACTAGTTTTCTTTTTCCTCTCTCTCTTTTTCCTTTTTTTTTTTTTTTTTCTCTTTTTTTTCTTTTTTTGTGGTGGAGAAGAGGCTCCCTCTCACAAGAGGTTGAAACAACCAACTTCTGGGGAGCTTCACCAACCACTATGGTATTCGTCATCTCCGCTAAGCTCCTTAAAACCATGTAATCCTTCTTCCATGGACATACTAACTAGAATTATTATTTCCTTTCCAAGACATTTGCATTTTGGTGATTTTTCACATGACGGGCTTGTAAGCATTGAAACTGAAGAATCGAAATTCCATGTAACTATAACATATTTAAGTTGATCTGAAACTAAATAAGACATAGTGTTTGTACGTTTATTCAGAAAGTGCCATAGTGGTACTTGGTGTCCAAATTCATGTTGATTGACCCTTTCTTATAAAATTTTTAAAAATGTTTTCGAAACTATACATGCCATCCCTTCAGAAGTTCATTGTGCATACCTTCAAGACTAGTAGGACAGTTAACATCACAAACCATGAAAGGGCATAAACCTGGGAAAAATGTTGGAATATCATGTTAGCAATCTGTAGCATAATGATCGAGATTAGAGTATCAGAAATGCTACAGCTCCCAAAGTTCTCCCAAAGTTGTGCTGCTATCTTGAATGTGCTGAACTTTGGCTGCTGGAAATTGAACTATAAGATGTTCAAAAATGAACTTGATAGATATCGGGAGAAATTTGGGAGCTCTAGCATTGCTGTTGGAATAAATCGTAATAAAACATTACCAACACACTTTTGTTGTGGTGGGCTATGTTCAGGTGGTAAACAATCCCATATTGAAATATAAGAAAGCGTAATGCTAAAATGATCTCCAGTATTCGCCCACGGATGCTTGTATGTTTAAGGTGCTCTTGTTCAGACTCCCACCAGGATTCCCAACTCCTATCTACAGGGAGACCTATCCCACCACGGTTTCCCATCCACCTTTTCCAGTCAGTCCAATCATCCACTGTCTTCTGCCACTCAAATACCGATGGATTGAAAATGAAGGGTGCAAACAACCATGAAGCAACCAAAAACCACATTGAAAATGTGACAAAAAGGTAGACACTTGAGCTGCGGTAAGTGTGCCCGTAAACCTGATAGACAACCAATAGTATCATTAACTCTAAGCCTTTCACAAAGTGACTTCGTGAGTAAAGACGGTAGTTTTCAGCGAACTTAGCATGGAGTACAACAAAGCCACGACCAGTTCCTCTATATTTAGCACCACCATGCAGTATGGTTCTTCCATAGTAATGAGCTCTGGTTCCCAGTTGAAACGTGAAAAATACAGGGGCCAGCTGCAGCTGCATAATTATAAATTCGCCAATGGCTGTTCGAAAACCTTTTTCCAAACCAACTTCCATTACCATGGGCAAAACTAATAGAAAACCAAGTTGGAAAAGAGATTGGGAAGCAAGAGCTGCTTCAAGAGACCGATGTTGTTGTATTCTTTGGTCTTCCAGAATTGACCTTTCCAAGCCACTCATAACAAGATATAACCGGCCGTATAGAAAAACATACACTGTAAGAACTGTGACCTGACAGATAAAACACTGATATCACATTTTTCCCTTGGATATTCTTAAGAAACTTTTACGAGCATCATAACATGGCACACTAAATTCTAATCTGGTAAATGTTACCAAGTGATACATTGAGCCAAAATTTCATCTAAGGGGCCATCTATAATCTGTAATCCTAACACAAAATAGAAGTGGCTTGTTCAACAAAGAGGAAGTGATATGCATGTAAGTGGAAGTGTTGTTACAGGCACAAGTAGGCAAAATAGAATGTCAAAAGAACAACAAGAATTGTAAAGAATTGTCAGGAAAATGTCTTCGACACCATGAAATCCACTAAGCCAAAAGGGAGAACAAAAATGAAAATAAATAATCTGGCTAAATGCAGGAGAAACTTCCTTCACTCTTTATAACTTCAATGTATTTAGAATACTGAGCCTAACCTCAATGAGGCAACAAATGATTCTAAAGTCATCCTAGTTAAATGGAAATGTACAAGCACCTACTAAGACCAAGGTATAAGCTAGTGAGAGAAGTTTGATCTGTTTTGCCAATGTAAGCCTCAACTCTACCAGCAAAAGAAATTGGCTCGGCCTATTAACTGTTATTTACCTGTTACAATGCAAATAATGACTTGCATATGTCATCTCCACCATACAACCCTACTCTAAGCTAGAAGGTTGAAAATCTATGACTAAATGCTGGAGAATTACTTCCTTGAGCTAAAACAGCATTAAGATGGTACTGACTGATAGGCATTGAAACCATACTATCCAATTATAGGAAATCATACCCCTTTAGACCACTTTGTGAGTTTAGTCAACAATTTAGGCGGTCGGTTAAAATTTACCATGGCAAAGAAATATACCTCAAAGTGACAACCTATGCCATCTCAATTGAAACACAAAGCTATGGTTGGCTAGAGGATGGTCAGACATAAAAATTTAAGGATAACATAAGGTTGATGTGGGTACCGTTTCTTAAAGCTTGTGCGAGATTGACTGGTAATGGATGGAAGTTCAACAAATGGGACCATTGAAAGAGTTATATATTTTATTTCAGTTTTAGGTCAATGTTTGAATCAATTCTTCTTTTTTTTTGGAATTTTGAATACCATGGTAAAACAGTTGAAATGAATAATCCGAACCCTTCCGAACAATATACTATGCATATGTATATTTATAAGTATATATTTAGCTATCGCCGTGGTTGTAATATATTGTGAGGGAGTGTTCGGATTATTCATTTCAACTGTTTTATCATGGTATTCAAAAAAAAAGAAAAAAAATAAGATTCAAACATGATCTAAAACTGAAATAAAACATATAACCACCAGTCTCTCCTAAGTCAATTCAATTCTATTAGTTTTTGGTTCTCTTAGTGTTATGGACAGGTCAGGTTCGTTCTTTCTTAATGTTAAACTAAGGTAACGCTGCACCTACACTTAGACTTGATCAAGCTACTTATATGAAAAGAAAAACTTCAAAGAAAGGCATGAAGCTCAATACCATGCTGCTGAAATAGAATCCCACAGTGGTGAAGTAGAAGGACAACATTCTATAAAAATCAAATCGACGCCCAAGGCGATATACATCACGACTTATTGTCTGTTCGCCATTTCCATTTCCAACCTTTGCTTCAAAGAGTGAAATCGGATTCATCCCAACGTCTCGACCCTTTCCCACTTGCATATATTCATGATGTGTAACGTTTCCTCCGCGGAGTGTTGTATTAAAACCTATATGAAGTTTTTAAGTAACAACTGTTGTTACTAGCAAAAAGTAAAAGCTAATTGGAAGAAATATATGCATATTTACCTGCAAAGATGTCTTCACTTAAGTTTATGGTTTTCGAAGCTTTGCTTATGCCACCTCTAGTAATGTGAAATATTCTATCAAAAACATCAGGATGGCCATAATGGAAGCGAACCCTGTGAAAATGCACCAATCATGTGAAAATCCCGTTTAAGGTTAGATACTTGCATCCAAAAAGTGAAAAGATAATGACAAACCACCAAAACCCCTATCTTTTATAACGATTCTCAATGGATTTGACTAGATAATTGTACTAACATTTTCCCAAACAAATTTTTGAGAAACCTTTGGTGATATGATAGAACTAAGTTAAAGAAAAGTTAACATGATCTGGAAATTTGGTTTGGAAGCATTAACCAAGTACAGCTGCTGATTTCAAGCGTTTATCAAATGAACATCAATGCTTGAAGGTGCCACCAACATAAGGAGTTTAGTCTCAGAAGGATAGTGACTTATCCAAGCAATACAAACTAAATTGTAACTACCTTAGTGTTACAACAACTAAAACTCACTCCGTAACTGATTTAGCTAAATATCAGGTCTTCCTAGACTAACTCATGAGTGGTTCTCTTATTATCAAGTCTCCTAACATGTTTTATTCGCACTTGATCAAGATCTTACATAACTTGAGTGCCATTGCGACTAGGACAAAATTAGAAATAAAAGACTGCATTCTTCTTTGAAAAAATTACACGCTTAATAGGAATTAACAGTGAAGTTTCTATGTAGAAGTACCTGGACTAAACATGATTTTAAGTCATATATATTATATACAACAACATGAGCTCTGAGAAACTAAAATAATTCATTACCAAGATGTATTACTCTATTCACTGAAGTAGCTTTGTCGTGTATCATCCATGAAATATATATCAAAAAAAGGACACCTACAAACTCGTGAGAATATCACAACAATATGAGTTGGTTCTTACTTGAGAGGATTTGCCAGGACTCGTTGCGCCATTGTTACAAAGCTTGTCTCTTGCATGGACATGAACCAGGCGAGAGACGAAACACTAACAAAAGAATGATAAAGATGTCAAATTATAAGAATGGGTAACCGAAAATACTAGAACCTCCATATGCAAACAATCAACCTTCCAGTAAATATATTCTCTCGTAGGCCTAGTATAGTGGGCTCCCTTTGTGTCCGATGACTTTTCATAAATTCTTCTAAAACATTCCTCATTTTAAATGCTTCCTCGAGATAATTGTCCTACCGTTCCAGGGAAAAAAGGATAAGTTAATAATATGAATCTCATTGATATATTCACTTGTGAAGATCATTACTTGATTCATGTCTATTGCTTGGAGTGCTTCCCCTCTGGTGAAAATTATAGCATGATTCTGATTTTCAGGCTTTCCTTCGCCGATCTCCGTCGGAGATCCTGGGAGTTTTATGCGGTATATTTCCTATCAAAAGCAAAAAGGTCCACTTCAGTTTGATTCTGGAGCAAAACATATCTTTACTTTAGACTTTAACAGAAAGGGAATGGATTCAGTAAACAGAAGTAAAATTGGGAAGAATTAAATATACTTTTGTCTCACTCAAAAACAGGAGCATCGGAAAAAAGCACAGATAAGACGAGTTAATAGGTGATATGGAGATGGATTTGGACGAAGTAAGGAAGAGGAAGATAAAACCAGAGAAAGGAAGGAAAAGACAATGATAGGGTTACTTCTGATGGGTCTTAGGTTCATAATGATTGTACATAACCCTATTTTGAGTGCTATACTTTATACTAACTTACTTTCCCATGTCATTCAGATCCTCAAGTATCAATTTTGAACTGTATGAGTATTACAAAAGGCTGGTGATTTCTTGTTTCTAGTGCGATTATCCGTAATTTTGTAGATCAGGTTGCAGGGTCCTGATCAGCAATTTTTTTAAATAGAAATAGCAATTTATTAGAAAGCATCAAAACATGGATGTACTGCAACATCAATGGATAACAGGATGATTTTATCTATGCGTTATTGTTTCGTAATTCATGCACCATCTTAAGTATGCTTTCGGTATAAAGAAATTCATTCACCAACGCGAAGCAATTTGAAAGATATGTACATGTGCATAAGCTTCCTGCATTAAGTGTGAAGCTTAAATACAGCCTGATGACTACTAAGATGTTGATATTCCTTGGTTTTTGTAAATATATTTATTTATTTATAACTTCACAACTCTTAACAAAATATCATGTTTTTCAACAAGAGGAAATTCCAAAATGCATAAAGTTTGGTTGATCAAGTTAGGGACTGGCATGATAGGTATATAATAAAAAGACAAACATCATATTGCTCTCATAAGATCACCCTCATTTTAATAGAATGCCAATCATTTTAAACTCAAACTATAATCAACACAAAGCAGCTTCTTTTTTGTTGATTGCTTCATCCATGTTCTTGCAACTAGAGCATGACACCTACTGCCACATAATACTACTATCTATGGAAATTGTTGGCAGATTACAAGGACAAAATCGCAGGTTTGCTCTTTAAGGGTTAAGGAAAAGAAATTTTAGTTCTAAGGCCGATATCAAGTTATCAACTGAACAATCGCACATCTTACAGATCATACCTCATCAAACTTATCAACTCCTTTTAGAAGAACGGAGTAAAACACCTTTTCTGATTTTTTATTCACTGTCTCCTCCCGCTCATCTACGTAAGCAACACGAAGTGATGGATGCCTGCATAGTTTTATATAACTACAAATTCTGCATGGAAGCAGCTATATTTAGTTTTATGCTAGATAGAGATAATTTTTCTGACCGTAACATGAGGCTTAGAATATTCTGGTAGCAACTTCTATCTTTAGTTTCAGGAGACTTCTTTTGATGTCCATACACCTGACATGAAACAACATATGTGAACTTAATATCTGCAATTGCTTGTAAACGGTCAAAAAATTCCGTAGCATCATCGTAGTCCGCTGCTCGCGTTCTGAAACCACCCAAAATGTCTGCAAAGAAGAAAGAATGAGATTTCAACTGGGACCGCTAGATACAGATTTATGAAGTGTACAAAGTTAAGTAGAAACAGCAGAACCTCTTTCGGCTGCCATGTCTAGATAGCATTGTAGCTCAAGGGCCTGCCTGTAGTACATCATTCCTCGGACTGGAGAATCATACATCATACAAGATGTAAGAACATTATACTTCTCCGTGCAGCGAGCAATTCGCATATAATCTGGCATGCCTACCTGTTCTTGAAAGTGTTTGCCCTCTATACGACACCCATTCACGGACATGGTCCATATTCTTATCGAGTGTGTTCACATCTCTAACATTTATACGCTGCAAAAAGTTTTTCCATTCATCTGGATGGAAGTGTTACAACCAGGCATATTAACAGTTTAATATGGAATCTCACAGGAGTAGGTACAAAGAAAATAAGCCAATAAAGATTTAGTCACCTGGATATATCCTCTGTAGATAAAACAAAATTGATATACCATCCTCATTTTCTTTGTTGAGTTCCTCCTCAGAATAAAGAACATCTTCCTTGTAATAGGGAGTCAAAACACTGAGAGAATAAGGAAAAAAATGAAAGCAGATTAGAATCAAACAAGAAAAGTAAAGAGTACGAACAAAGAATAAAAAGAAATACAAGTAATGGCTCTTAAGATCTGGGTAAAATGGTATCGGTTGAAAATCCTGTTCGAGTTGTTTCTTATTAGGTCTTCTTATACCAGAAGAAAACTCATAAAAAAGAAATAATAAAGATAGATTCTAATATAGAAAAGCTTATACCAACCTCCCTCCCTCTCCCCTTCCTCCTCCACTTAATATATATATATATATATATATATTTCATATAGCATAAACTTGGGTAAAAAATAGGAAAGATGACATCTCTATTTGCATTTCAAAACAAGCTCTTCGTGTATCTTAAAAATACAAATGGCAATTGCAAATTGGTAGGGCATACCTTCGGTCCAAACATGAAGTCTGACCATTTCCATTATCCAGGGTCCAAACATGAAGTCTGACCATTTCCATTATCCAGCCAAGCTTAGCCATTTCAAGCACCAAGCAAGTACGGTAACTTCAAGTCCTCAACTTGTTTCACTATTAAAAGCTATTGCCCGTCTCGACGGCCCACTCAAGCGACCTACAGACACCATCTAGGCAGTGCGTCCTGCCGCAAACGCGCACTGGCTTTCTGAAACCTCGATCAAGGACTGATTTTTTTTTTACCGTGCTCTTAAGGTAACTTGATTTCTGGTTGGAATAGTGGAAGGCCATGGTCTGAACCTTAATTTTCAATTTCATCCTAACTGTAAGGCCATGAAGTGAATCATCTTTGTTTTGCTGATGACCCAATGATTTCTCTCATGCTAATGTCTATTTTATGTTGCGATAAAAAGAGTGTCAGGACGACTATACTGCTATCTCTGGGCTGTCAATCAACCCTAGTAAATGGTTGTGTTTTTTTTTAAAGGTAGGAAGAGGAGGGGTTTCTCGATCAGCTTGGTTTTGTCGAGTGGCACCTTCCTGTTAAGGATTTTAGGTCTTTCATCTGTCTCCACCAAACTAGGAAATACAGATTGCAAGGCTTTATCAGATAAAATCAGTCACAGAATCCAACATTGGCATACTACGAACCATCCTATGCAGGTAGACTTAAACTCACAAAAGCTGTGATATTTGCATTACAAGTTTATCGGGGAGTGTATTCATACTCCTAAGGCAGTTAATGAAGTTGAAGAGCCTGTCAATGGTCAGGAGAGAGTATAAGAGTTTGCTGTTGTGGCCTGGGCTAAGGTTTGCAAACCAAAGAAGATGGGAGGTCTTGGCATCATGAACTTAAAAGTTTGGAAGAAAACTACTATAGGAAAGAAATATGGGCTATAGTTACTAATGCCAGTCGCTTTCGGTTACAATCCACCTCAAGGGGGAATCCGTTTGGAGCTACATAAAGCCAATAAATTGTAGTTGGGGTTGGAAAAAGGTTTCCAATCTTACAGAAGACTTTAGATGTACTGGGCATCATCTGCACAATGGAAGCCAACTTATTTATAGCACGATTGTTGGTTCCAGCTGGACCTTAACCATTTTCCTGAGTACGAGGCTGAAAGAAGTGGCATTGCTTTGAACGCAGAAGTAGCTGATGTTTGGTGTAAATAGGTGGAGAGTGCCAACTAGACTGGTTATGAAATCACTTGAACTAAAGAATTGCCACTAGACTGCTTATGCAATATTACACTTCCTCTTCCTAAAAATAGCCACTTCAGCTATATGTTTCAAATGATCTTAACAAGGAAAATCACGTAAGATCTACCAACTTGTACAAGATATACTTATCGTTGAAAAAGACTAACAAAACATGAAACCTCATATAAAATTGCTATTATTCAGGGATGGACCGAGATTCGAAGTAGGGGTGTCAAACGACACCTCTGCTTGACGCCCCTGCTTTACGGTGTTGAAGTGTATATAATACTATTAATTAAGGATATATAGAAAATAATAGGCATAACGTTGTGCTTGTAAGTTGGCACAGTGGTTCTTGGGCTTGGGTCAAGATCTACTATCTAGCAACCCGGGTTCGAATCTCACTTAGCACGAATTTTTTTTTTTTTTTGGGAGCCTTTAATGATTTTGAAAATCTTGACAAAAACTCCATATTTATTATCCACTGTTTTAGACACGCTAAAACACTAATCTAGAAGCATTTTTTTTTAAAATATTTCAACATGAAAGTTTTAGATTTTGATAGGCTCTACAACTTTTCATGTTCAATTTTTTTGAAAAAATACTTCCAAACAGGTGTTATGAGACTTCAAAGTTTAGCGGTTAACAGGTCAATCTGAAATTTGTTAAAACTTCGAAGCTTTAAAATAATTATTTAGAGCCATTTTGGAGCAATTTTCAATATAAAAATCGCAGATCTTATCAAAATCTATAATTTTATGTTAAATTCTTTTCAGATATTATTTATATAATAGTCAAAATGATTCAGATGTGGAAATCGAGAGAGGGGCTAAAAGTGAAAAGTGAAAAATGTGGTAACCAGGAATTTATAAATAGTAGGCTTGTGTGATATTAAAGTGAAAAACATTTTGTGGAGCTTGTTTTTGCCATTTACCGTAAAACTTTTATTTTTAGTGGTTTTGGAGGTGGTGTAAATTCGCGGAGATCCATCTTGTAATTTATTTATTTATTTGAAAAATGATGAACTACAACATTATGTGTTTATAATTTTTACAATTTTGTAGTTCAATTTCTTTTTGAACAAATATAAAAAAAAAAAAATACATCACATAGACAACTGAAATTTTGGTTTAATTTCTTTTTAAAAGGTTATAACTTTACGTTAGTGTTTTTTCCCCAAAATATTAAACTTTAAAGTTCTTGATTAAGAAAAATAGTTAATATTTGAGATAGTTTTAACTTGTGAACTATATTACATATATTATTTTGTATTTTGACACCCCTAAGTGAAATTTCTGGGTCCGTCACTAGTTATTTCCGGTGACTATTAACAAATGAAGCAGAACCGTGTTATTCTCTGTATGATCCGTAAGCCCTTCTTGAAGAAGTTCTTAGGGGAGAGCCTCCAAATCATCGCTCTCCTCGAGTGTGTTAGTTTGATAATTTCAATAAAGAATGGATTTTTGATGCATTCTCGAGGATATTTACATAATTTTGTTTGGTTGGAAAAAATGGAGTATGACGTAGTATTTGGAGAGTTAGCGGAGAACACAAAATATGAATTTTTAAGGCAAATATAGTTCCTTAGCTCTCCAAGAAAAAGAAGAAGAAAAAAAAGTCCATAGAGAACGATATAATCCTAACTTTCCAGAACTCTTTGACAATCTTCAAGTTCTAACTAAACATCTAATTTTAATCTCCATGGATTCCAAATTATTCATGTATAAAAAATCTATAGGAATTTTGTATTTTTCGACACTTCACATATTACATCATTTTACATCAAACCAAACATTGTTCTTGTATTCTCTTCAAGTCTTTCATTCTTTTAGTTTAATTTATAATGGTACTTGTAACTTGTTAAATATAATAGAGAAAGATTACTTGATTGAATTGATTAAGACACATTACAATGGACTCATTATATAGATCCCCACACACCTAGAACTCTTGACCAATACATGGTATGGGACAATTCCCACACCTAGAACTCTTGACCAATACATGGTATAGGACAATTCCCATTACCCTAACACAAAGCCCATATTATGTAGCCAATATATTCTAACACTCCCCCTCAAACTTAAGGTGTCTAAACCTTAAATTTGGACATACAAAAAAAATATTAGACGACACATACTCGACTAACTAACAATTACGAAGGCAAACAAAATACTCTTGATACGACGCCATCTTTACAACATGCTTCTCCTTCGGACAATACTCCGCACTTGACGAATTGACTGTCTTTGTTCACTCAAACTGGAGGATTGGCATCCTATGCCGGAAGACAATGATAGCGGCTACGAAGGATCCTAATCTGTGCTGGAGGACGATGACAACTCCGCACCATGACTGCAGCTTAATAGTGAGTTTGATATAATATTCCCCCCTCAAGCTAAAAGATCGGCATCATATTTACGCAGACAAAGATGATAATATTGCATAAATAGACCCTAATCTGTACCAATGAAAGACATAACTTGGTACCATGATTTTAGCTCGAGGACGATGACGACTTTGACAACTGAAATTTAATTGCGGCATTTCATCGAACTCTTTAAGTAGAAGAAGTTGCATAGATGGCAAAGACGACGATGTGACAGTGATAACGAAGTAGACTCGATAGATGGAGACAGAGTGGAAGAAGGGGCAGCAGACGACGTAGGACAGCAACAAGGATGAAGATGGCGGTGGCCGGAGAGGTCGAAGGTGGCGCGGCCGGAGAGAAAGATGACTGCAGCGGCCGGAGAAGGTCACGGAAGCTACTGAAGACGGTGGAGACGGCGTGGCTGCTAGAGACAGAGACTGACGCGGCCGGAGAAGATGACGGTGGCCGAAACAAATTGAAACGGAGAAGAATTTCTCTGCGGCATTTCGTCGAACACGTTTTTACGGGCGAGACTGTTAGAGAGCTCTTACGGCAGTAAGATCAGAAGACGGACGCAGAGCAATTAATGGAGGAGGAGCTTCAGTCCGCGGGACAGGAGATCGGAGACGTCGCAGCACGAACGGATGAGATCGAAGAAGAGACCACGAAGGAGGACGGTGCGACAGACAGAGGCAGCAATGAACGACGATGAAAACAACGTGGATCAAGAGAGACATGAGATCGAGGGAGGGAGAGAGAAGACGACTATAGCAGCGGCGGGAAGTGCTGCCGGACAACGGCGGCGCGGATGAAGACTGTGCGGCGCACAGCCGCCGATCAGTGGCGGCGCCGCCGCCGGTGCGGCGGCAGCGCCGACGACTACACTAACTAAAAAATCTTACCCAATATGGGTGGCTCTGATACCATGTTAAATATAATAGAGAAAGATTACTTGATTGAATTGATTAAGACACATTACAATGGACTCATTATATAGATCCCCACACACCTAGAACTCTTGACCAATACATGGTATGGGACAATTCCCACACCTAGAACTCTTGACCAATACATGGTATAGGACAATTCCCATTACCCTAACACAAAGCCCATATTATGTAGCCAATATATTCTAACATAACTGAGCAACATACTTTGAAGAATATAACGGGTGCCTTCTAAACAATGTTATTGTTTTATAGCTGATGTTGAATGTTAAACACTTATTATTAGAGTTAACCTGTGATGTAAAAGTAACTTTATTTAATACCTAATTTCAAATGATGTATCAATTGACGTGACGAATGAGGATTCTAGTTTAAAAAAAAAAAAAGAGAAACAAAGAAAGAAAGAGCACTAACCTGAAAGAGAGCATATTACGAATTCTTGGAGCTTTTGGCATAATCATAAACAAGGAATTCGCAAAGAAAGTAATCCGACGTCGAGCTTCCAGATTCGTTGGTACATTAATAGCAGATTCCTTAACTGTTAGAAGCAAATGAAGCCTCACAACCTGCCAACAATGAGGAGTATTACATCAAAGAGGAAAGACCATAAAGGCGATATCGCAAGAACTCATGAATACAAAAACAGATAGAGAAATAAATAATACACAATGAAAAAAACCTTCTCCATCCAATTTGGGTTCCTAATAAGATTGATGTTGATATTAGCAAACTTCGGCTTATTCTTGTTCTCGCTTTCCTTCTGATCTCCCTCCGACATTCTATAGAAAATTGGAGTAGAAAAGATAATGCATGATATCGATTCAACAAAAAAAATTAGTCTTATAAGAAACACATTTTTCAGCTTTTACCCTGGTCTGTTGACCATAACGTCCTGCGTTATAATCTCCATTATATCCTGGAGCACATTGATGACCTGTGTCTTGTAGCTGTCAGGGTCATCATGCTCACCTTTACCTTTCTACAAAGAAACCCATAACAAAATTGTCAACATTTTGTGTCACCACATTCACTTTAAAATAAATTATAAACTAAATTTACCAAAAGTTTCAGTAGCTTTTCCAATCTATTATTCAGTTGGGGCAGCTCACTCATTCGGAAACTAGTCAGAAATCTATTCTCTTCCACACTCTTATCAATACTATTGCAAATCTCGCGGATAACTCTACAAAATGGTTTAAAAAAGGGGTGAGAATAACAAGAGAGAAGTTTATGAAATATTGTTTTAGTCCAAAAGATGGATGCTGACGTGGCATTCTCCAAAATCTGGGAAATTCAAAGTTCAAGAAAGTTTGCTTGCCTCTTATCCTCCGCATCAACGAAGAGGCTATAAATTATGTCTCTTAATGTTTCATAGCATTCTATTACTGCTGACCACATG
Organism: Xerophyta viscosa; assembly: GCA_002076135.1. Taxonomy (NCBI): domain Eukaryota; kingdom Viridiplantae; phylum Streptophyta; class Magnoliopsida; order Pandanales; family Velloziaceae; genus Xerophyta; species Xerophyta viscosa. The sequence continues at coordinate 392,604 of MJHO01000095.1, read as the reverse complement.
TACTCATCATTTTTTATCTTTCTGAATAATTCTGAATCAGCCTTGCTTGTGAAATTCTGGGCCATGTCAAGGGCTATCGGTATCTATATACGCATAAAGAATGTATCAAATAAAATACAGAAAACTCATCAAGGGTTAGCATTTTGAACATTTTTCGTTAGTCGTAACTTTACCTTACTAGCAAGAAGGAAAGGTGGCCATTGAACTACAGATATGTCATTAGAAGTAGATGGTACAAGCAGCAGATCCTTCTCACTGATAGACGCAGAAAAAATATAAAATATGAGAATCGCACCAAATCTCATTACATTTAAGGAGAGAAAGTTTGGACTAAACTCGTTGTTAATCAAGTCCTCCAGCCGTAAAGAATTGATGACCTCATTCCAAACTTGAGAAAATTTCGCTATATTCGTTCTCTCCAAGTCATCTTCCTAAACAGCTTGAATATTAGTAAACACCAAACTTATGGCTGTTTCAAACATTATATGTTCTATAGTTTGTAAAATGTTTACAGCAACTGCTGATAAAAATAATATCTCAGGAACTATTTACTAGAAAAAGAAAATATCTACAGCATAAAGCTTATGACCTTCGTTCTGGATTCCTCATGTCTAGATGGTACCAGACGTTTACTAAATGCTGATGGAACTGATCCAAATCTAGACCTTAGCATTCCGAGTGTTCGAATCTGTAAAAGAATAATGTTTATGAGCAGTTTTTCTACAAAATAAAGATGGTTAAGGATATTTTCCGTAGCTCAATGATCTCTCACCTCCCCCAAGTGGCTAAGGGCACCATGAAAGCCACCCAGGATAGTTGAGTAAATGGCATACCATATCTGTGTGTCCATGAAGTACACCTGCACACAGACACAACTATAGCAAACCAATAGCTTAAAATAACAATTTTGAAGAGTTAAATATTCCTTCAGTTTTGCAATACCAGAACAACTGGAGCCCATATAGTGATAACAACACCAATGTTATGACTCACTGCGACAATGTCATCAAATAGCAAGTCAATGAAAACAAAAAGCAAATCTTGAGTGAAGAAGTACAAAGGTTATCTTACAAGTTGGAAAAAATTCATGCCACTCATAATTGACAGAACCTAGAGCCATGATCTCCCTCGTTGATTCCACAAGTGGAGATATCTACAAAGCAACAAGGTTTTAGTAGTGTAAAAAACATTACCATGGTTCATTCAGACATGGGTCGTACATTCACAGCTCCTCCTACATTATATTGTGATACCAGAGTGCCATTTACGAAGAATTTGTTTTTCAGGAGTGGACTAAACAACAAATGAGGTCATATGTCCATCATTCTATCTATACTCTTACCCTTCAATATAATACTTCCACTGATTGATATCTTCACGAAGTTAACATGATGGCAAGCATTCCAATTCTTTCTTCTCTAGGTTGTAGATCCACCTTGCGTTTGAGAGTGGGAGGGCAGACCTTAAAGTATATATATGTATGTATACGAGTTGTGTATATAGCAGTGACACTCTACGGTGATACGTTTTGCATATATAACTAAAACGGGGCCACAAAGGCTCCCACGTATGTAGGTACGGGCTCTAGGGAAGGGGCAGATCATTTCTCACATAATGTACGCCATTATACCATGCTTCGGAGGATGTGGTTTTCATATCTCGAACCCAGGACCTTTTGGTTACTAGATAGGAGCATTTACAATTCCGTCAGGTTGCCCCTAACTCAATCAGTCGGTTATGTAACAGGAAAGATTGTCTTAGTAGGAAAGTGCTATTTAATAGGAAATATTGTATTAGTAGGAAAGTAGAAAACAAAAGAAATGTTGTTTTAGGCAGAGTTGTAATAGGAAATGGATTGCTAGCCTGTCTACAGAGTTGTATTACAGACCGATCAAGTCAAGTCATGGAAGAGTAATAGTTATTTTAGACAAATTAGTTTGTAGAAATACAGTCACCACCAGGCCGCCGATATCAATCTCGCTGCATCCCGGCCACCAACGGGAGCCTACTGAGTCGGTTCATAACAAATTGGTATCAAAGCAGTCAGTCCTGCACCCTTGTCGTCGCTGCACTATACTAATTTAACATCATTCCCACCAATATAATAAAAAAGAGAGGAAAAAAAGGGGTATTAATGGGCATCCTACTGGTACACACCAGTATTGTTAAAGGCGAAAGGCGCTCTAAGGCGCCAAGGCCTCAAAACGCCCAAGGCACCAAAGGTGCTCGCCTAGGCGACATGAGGCGCTAATACAACTTTATCATGAATATAGAACTATAATAAGAAAAACTAATGAAACTAATGTAACACCATACCTTAAATTCTTAAGGGTTTCAACTAGCAAGTTATATGTCAAATAGTTCCGTAACACAAATACAAAATTACATTAAAAACTTACATACTAGAACAAAATGGAAACATTCCCAAAAAAAAACACTATGCAAAGAAAGGGTGGGCAAATCCTAAATTGACAACTAAAGCCTTTATAAACACTTTTTCTCCTTTGCTTTTACTTTATTGTCTTTCACTAAGTTTTTTCAACAGTTAAAGAAAAGAGTAAAAATGATAAATTTTTCTCACCCAACTTTTTTTATGCCTACGAGCCAGGTCGCTCGCCTAGGCACCCGGGCGAGCGCCTGGGTGTTGCCTTCTGAATATTGCATCGCCTTGACCATTTTAAAACGCCCAGGCCTCGCCTTGCATTCGCCTAGGCGCCTTTTAACAACACCGGTACACACTGGCACTGCAACCAGAGCCCTATTTTCAGCCGTTGTTTCGCAACTACTCAATGCCAGCTCCTACACCCCACGCTCCCTACCTGTCATGGTTCTTGCAATCACCACCATAATACTCTCTGCTTTATTACCAGCAGCCTCTACAACCAACATATTGGTCCCTTTACTCGTCACCTTATGCTCGGTCGCCATACAGAAGAGTTACTGCCCGTCACCGCCACTATAGCGCTACGATTCTTCTTTGGTACTGCAAACAGGACAACTGCAACCACCACCACACCACCATATGCAACCGCCAGCTCATATACCACACGTTTATGACGATGTCTTCTCTATTTGAAAAACTAATGGACAAATTGGAAGGACTATTTGAAAATATATTGGAAAAGATGAGTGAGCAACTAGACACCAAAAAAAATACCTCGTGCCTTCAAGAACTTCATAGTTTTCAGCAGGAATACAACATGGCACAATATCGAATCGAGGTTTTCAGTGGAAATTTGAAGACATTAAAGATGGCCAGAAGATGAGCTAGAAGATATTGATCGGGGACTTTCGACAGCTGCTGGCACTACACTTCAGAGGTTATATATCCTTATGCTGACTTCCACTCCCTATTTTTATAGTTACAACCACTACTAGTTTATTGCACATATTTATTTTTGTGGTTTGGATGATACCAACATTCGGGAGTATCTGAGCATGCTAACCTTATGGACAAAGTTGTTTTCGAGAGGGGTAGAATGTTATGTAACAGGGAATATTATATTAGTAGGAAAGCGTTATATAAAAGAAAATATTGTATTAGTAGGAAAGTAGAAAAAAATAAGGGAATGTTGTTTTTAGGAGGAGCTGAAATAGGAAATGGACTGCTAACCAGTCTATATAGAGTTGTATTACAGACTGATCAAGTTATGAAAGAATAATAGTTATGTTCGATAAATTAGTTTGTAGAAGTAGAGCTGCCAACGAGACGCCGGTATTGGTTCATAACATAGTCATACAAAGCTTTTCCAAACTTGCCTAACTCCTAATGGCAATAACTTGAGATATGTTGTTTTGATGCCAATTAGTACTCTAACACCTTTGTGGTAAAGAAAAATGGAAGTATTACTTCGTTATCTTTGCCTCACTTTCCTCACTTCTCTGGTAAGTAAACAGCCCCTTACAAATTTTAAGCCAAATTGCAAGCCATTTATCTAACACATGCTTAATAGCATTTATATTATCCACTTTAACATGACCATTCCCTTTCACGAGACATTGTTAATTCTTCTAGTCACCATGGGCGGTTATCTTTCAAATGCATAGAGGACAAAGGCAAGAAACTAAGAAAATGTTAAATAGCAATTCCTGATATAGTGCCATTTGGACCAAAAAGGAAAGATATTTCTTGCACAAAAGCCCACCCAGAAATCGATCCCCATGTGGCCATGATTCAGTTTATGTCCATGGTTCAGATTTCAAACTAAATGATGGTCCCAACAAAATCAGCTATAGCCAACAATTGTTAAACTTGGGGATCAACTTCGGGTCAAGTTTGTGTACTGTCACAGTAATGGTTCTCCGTGCCGGAAGGCACACTCGGTGCCGAGTTGCACGTGATGATCGTGCCAGTCGGCACGGTCAAGCTGTGCCGACCGTGCCGGTCAGCACATTATTATTAATTATTATTATTATTATTTTGTTTTGGGTTTACAGATTCATTCTATCAACCACATCGACATCTATGTGATAGTAAATTATGCAGTATATGCTTTTGCTATATAATTACGACTTTTGTATTTAGTATTTCATTAACATTTTTTTATTATTGCTTAAATAATTTTAATATTATAAACATAAAAAATTGTACGTATCGGTACCGTCTGCATGTCTCGAGTTTTGGATTTACAAAACTTGCTTCGGCACGGCACTGATAACCTTAGCCACATTATTCATAGAAGAATTATTAACTAACCGAACCAAATAAAATCAGTTCCTTTGCACAATCTTCTTCCTGGCAGGGTGCGGATTAAAAGATTGGTGATGGTAGCATAGTAGTAGCGAGCCGCCAACAATGGTAAGGAAACAACTGCGGCGGCAACAAAGAAGATGGGAACAGTGGCGACGAAGGCAGCATAAGGTGAATGACAATGATGACATATTTTATTTATACTCTACGTGACTAACGTGAACGACGATAAGTGGTACCGACGGCTAATAGTGGCATGCTCATGACGGTTGTGGCTGTGTCTAGGTAAACCTAGATCTAATACCATGTTAATATTTGGAAAATATTGGAAAACCATACTAATAGTATAATACGAACAGAGTTATATATGCACGCGCGCACGCACGCACGCACACACACACACACACACACACACACACACACACACACACACACACATATATATATATATATATATATATATATATAGAGAGAGAGAGAGAGAGAGAGAGAGAGAGGATTCTCAGCTCGACCTGATAATAGCCTTGATAAGCTAACATCTCAGCCGTTAATCTCCTTGATCTAACGGCTGATATTTAATTTTAACACTTAACGGCGCCATTAAATACTTAACGGCGTGAATCGTTATTCCCTTAAGTGTGAAATTAAATCTCAGACGTTGATCAAGGAGATCAATGGCTGAGATGTAAAAATAAATAAATAAAAAGAAGCTTCAATCTGTAAAACAGATACTAAGCATAAACAGTCCATAAGGATGAAACAAGGATAACATTTTCTTAATACAGAATATATGTTTTACATTACCTCCACATAGTAACTGAAGGCAAGCTTGCTGATGAGCAACAAAATCCAGAAAAGAGTATATCTGTTACAACAGTAGAACGGTTGTATGAGAAAGAATCAGGCTTAAAGTCAACTGTCATCAATAACCGTAATGTACATACTTGAGAAGTGTGAAGACACTCTCGTGCATACCTCTCCCAATATACAGCTTAGGCTGCAAGTTAAGCAGCATTAACGAGAATGGCACAAGAAATCATTAAGAATAGTAGAGACTAAGAGTGATGTATACTTGCCTGTGCCCACCACATAGAAAGAACAACAATGCGACTATTTGAGCGTTCAATAGCTCTCCGAAATGGTGGAACAAGAAAAAGTAAAGCAGACAAAATGTTTGGTATCATATAAATAGCAATTGCAAAATCAAAGAGTGAATGATTTCTCCAATTGCCAGTCCAATCATCAAAATATTTGACTAATCCAGTAGGATTCTGCAAAGTCTTAGAGTAACTTATGGGGAGGACTACCAACCACGCAGCTGCGACAAGAAATTTTAGAATGTAACGAATGATTTGGGTATATTCCATGCTTCCCCAAGCCTTCCAGCTTAGAACTATATCCAGAGTTGCTGCAACAATCAAATGAGATGAAAGGATTTACCATAATCAATATAAGACAATAAAGAAAACTAAATTAGTTCAAATAAAATAGAAGTCTAGATCTTGCATGATGACAAAGTAGAAACAATTAATCTGTAAAGAAAATAATCAGATAGGATCAACAGTGTACCTTGTAGAAAATTGAGCAGTGCAGCTGTTATAAAAATACTCAAAACATTTCTGAATACATCCGCATCAAATATAGCAGCCACGGAGCCTGAGGGGCTCCATGCCAGAATTAACATGGCCTACAAGGACATAACGATTTTTTACAGGACTTATCGTATAATAAAGCAGAGTATAGCATTTGGGACGTAAAGGCTTATGGGGTCTACCTGGAAAGCCAATATAAAAAATATCCACATACGATCAAAACTTCTAAACAAATGCCAAAATGTACGGACTTCCACAAAATTAATCTTTGGCTTTCTTCTTCCACTGACTACTTGGTCACGTTGCTGGAAAATTATGACATAAGAACAACGCATGCATCAATAATTTAACTATACATTTATGTTAAAAAAAAAAAGAGATCTTCCTATAGTAAAGCAAAGCATTTTTCGTATGCCACAGGTGTGTGGAAGGACCCAAGCAAAGCAGTCATATATGTGTTATGTACCAGGTCAAAGGGGTTTGAGTTGTATGAAGATATGGATCAAGAATGAAGTCTAAGTTGAACCTGAACTTAGAGTTATGTATTAGGAATATTATTTGGAGAATATTTAGTAGAATATTTGTATTATGAGCGATAGTATTTGAAATTATATTAGGAGAGCATTTTTAGGATGATGTTTAGGAGAAATTTTGGTAGGATTTTGGAGAACTAGCCTCTAAAAATATGGATGTACCATTTGTTATTGATAATGGAAGAAATGTAGTTAATTTTACATAAATTAGTTTGTACAAGTAGAGCCGTCTTCGAGCCGTCGGTGTCTACCTTGCCACGTCCGGGCCGCCAATGGAGCCGACCAGGTCGGTTCATAACAATTGGTAGGCCTGGTGGCGGCTCTACTTCTATAAACTAAATTAATCTAAAAATAACTATTCTTTTCCATAATGAATAACCAAGCGTACGTCCATATTTATAAAGGATAGCCCTCCAAAATCCTATCAAATGTTTCTCCTAAATTTTCTCCTAATAATACTCTCCTAAAATAATTCAATAATATATTTCGTAATACAAACATTCTACCAAATATTCTCCTAATATAACTCTTGCCTAATACAAATATTGCCTCATAAAAATATTCCTAATATAAATCTAACTCTATTGCGGACTCGACCTTTGATCCGTGTCTTCCTGCAATTTGAACTCCTTTAACCTGGTACATAACATTCCACCCCTCTCGAAAACAACCTTGTCCGCAAGGTTGGCATACTCAGATGCTCCCGAATGTTAATATCGACCAAAGCACAAAAATAAATACGTCGAATAAATTGCCAGTAGTTGTGACCAATAAAAATAAAGGATGGATGCCTACATAAGAATGTATAACCACTGAAGTGTAGCGCCAGTAGTTATAGGAATTTCTTCGCCGATATCTTCTAGCTCGTTATTCCAATAATCTTTAATATCTTCAAAATACCCACTTAGGTGTAGCTCGACAGATAAAGCCAACCGTTAAGGGAAAAGTAGTGTATTGCAATTAGTGCTAGGTTGTTTTACCTCCCGTTGAATTTCGCTTCAGAGACCATCTACGAAGATGTCAATAATTTGTTGTTCAGAGTCAAAAGTGAATATCAGCTTTATATCTCAAAAACTCGATATAATATTGTGCCACGGAGCCTTCTTGCCGAAAGTACGAAGTTCTTGAAGGCAAGAACTATTCTTTTCGGCGTCTTGTTGCTCAATCGTCTTTTTTTAATAAATCCTCAGTTTTTCAAAACATTCCTTCTAATTTGTTCGTTATTTTCTCAAACAGAGAAGATAGTGTCATTAACGTGATCTGGCATATGAGATGGCTGCTGCAGATGGCAGTGTGGTGGTTGCAATTGCGGTGTATGCCATACCGAAGGAGAATTAAAGCTTTGTAATGGCGGAGATGGATATTAACTCCATTGTGGTGGTGGCTTACCACATGGTGGTGACGGTTGAGCGTACGATGGTGGTGGTGGCTGCTGGTAGTAAAAGGGTTGCGGAGGTGATGGTGACTGTAGGAACCATAGTAGGTATAGAATGTTGGATGGAGGAGGTGATGATGTATAAATGCTGAATAGTGGCGGCACATATGCGCTGATTCTGGTGTGTCCCAGAAGGATGTCATTGCTACCCTTTCTTTTGATAAAGGATGTCGGTGGTAAATGATGCAGTTGGATATTAATAGCACCATGCAGTGGCAACGAGGCTCGGGACCGACTGCTTTAATAGCAATTTGTTACGAACCGGCTAGGCGGCTCCTGTATGCGGCCGGGACACAGCAAATAAACACCAACAGCCCGGTGGCGGCTATACTTCTACAAATTAATTTATCTAAAATAAACTATATTTCTTCCATAATCAATTGGTACATCCATAAACTACATTTCTTGCCACCTCCGGACGGCCGATGGAGCCGACCAGGTCGGTTCATGACAATTGGTAGGCTGATGGCGGCTCTACTTCTATAAACTAACTTAATCTAAAAATAATAATTTCTTCTATAATCAATAACCCATATTTATAAAAGGTAGCCCTCCAAAATCCTACCAAATATTTCTCCTAAATATTCTCCTAAAAATACTCTCATAAAATAACTCCAAATAATATCTTCCCTAATGCAAATATTGTACTAAATATTCTGCAAATAATATTCCTAATACATAACCCTAAATTCAGATGTAACTTCAGACTTGATTCTTGATCTATGTCTTCATGCAACTCGAATCTCTTTGACCTGATACATAACAATATGTTTCATATTCCCTAATCTGCATGCAAGTGAATCGAGAGCTTTAGTTTCACCTAGAGATGAAAACGAGCCGAGCTGCTCACAAGCAGGTCGGGCTCGTACTCGTCTAAGCTCGACTCGCGCTCAAGTGTTGCCGTGTTCAAGCACGGATTCAAGCTCAAGTAATTAAACGAGCCGAGCTTGAATCGAGTTATTCAGTTCGCTGGGCTCGCGATCCAAAATGAGCATTACTGTTTAATTCAAATATCGTTTACAACAAGATTACTTAAGCGAGTTCGAGTTCAAGCTTGTCCTAATTGATGCAATCGAGCCGAGCTCGACACGAGCTCGAGTCGCGTTCAAGCTTGAGATTTTCTGAATCGAGCCGAGTTCGAGCTTTAGCCTCTGAAGCTCGTCGAGCTCGAGCTCGAGCTAAACTAGCCGAGCCGAGCTTGAGCTTTGTGGTGCTCGGCTCGAACTCAGCTCGTTTTTACCCCTAGTTCCACTTCCACCGGAATTGTTTTACATTGTTATCTTGATGGCTGTAGGTTGAGTACTATTGGTTTGAAACTATGTTTGGCTTTAAACAAACAAGAATAAAGTTCATCAACCGTTGCACAATAAAGAAGATTTGGTTTCAAACTTTCAGTTCACGAACCTGAGTAGCATAAATTGTAAGGTGGCAATTCCAGGTTATGGGCCGGATTCGGTTCCAATCTACACATAGATATCTTGGTGACAAGTCAACCCAAACCCGACATTGACAACTTGAACCCTTCCAACTTTGTATTCGGTACAGTGTTCAAAAAGTAATCTGACACGAATATCTGGAATGACCAAACTTGACCTAAGGATTTTAGTTGGGTTTATTGGATCAACGGGTCGGGTTGTTTGGAGTTAAAAGTCAAATATCTGACACTAGCTGAACTGACCTTGCCTCTGTAATATTCATTTCTAAGAAACTTACGCATATATGCTAAACCAACACATGGTTATGTTACACAGCTTTCATTTAGTAAATAACAAGATAAAGAAGAACTTATCCTTTTTTTACTTTTTTTTCTGTCTATTTACATATCTCCTCTTTCTCTTTAGATCCATAGATGCGGCACAACCCGATCAGGTCCGTAGTCAGGTTGGATCGATTTAGAAAGTGTCAAACCCTAGGTGGTTTGGATCATGTTTGGGTTTTGTCAAACCCGGACCAACCCGATTTTCGACACTCCTAATTTCCGGGTTGACACGACCTGACCTGATTAGACGTGTTTGGGTAATGTATAATGGAAAATACCAATACATTTTAAGTAAATCGGGTTAAACGAGATTAACCTGAACCCAACTTGAAACTTTCTAAGCCAATTTGCATTGAATCGAATGTGAACCAATCCAAAAAAAAGTTGTCTAAACCCCACTATTCATATCAGGTTTTGGTTGAGTTATCGGGTAGGGCCAGAATTGCCACACTTAATAAATTGAATAATAGACTAAAATATGATTTCAAGATAGGTAGGGTTAGAATTGGCATCTATCTTGAATCAATATGGCAAAGAGAGTAGAGGCCTATGTAAGCTACCGAGCTCAACTTCTAGGATAAATATGGGACAATCTCAAATGGACTTTTTGATGACACACTTTTAACACCTTTCCTAGCGCAAAATGTGTCAAAATACGATGAGTGTGGAAATCCAAGTTACAGCATAAGCATGAAAGCCATCATTCAAATTATGGTATAACCAACGGTGGTAAAATCTAGCTATGATATCAAACCAGAATGAGCATTCATCTCAAAACTATATGGCAAAGAGAGGAGAGGTTCAACTTTACATAACCCAGAGAGGTGAATACCTAGGGTTGATATGGGACAATCTAAAATGGTTTTTTTTGGCCCATGGAGAACCCACAGCTAAAGTACTAAAGCCAAGTAGAAATTGACCTCTGGTTTAGGTTGTCTATCATCTGTATGGACAAAAAAATCTTCCTCGGTTTTCATCGGCCAACCAAGTTTAAGACAATCCTTCGACCTGTAAAACCGGAGATTTTAGTGAAAACTAAGCCCAAAACATAATATTGTGCAGCACCACTTACTCACCAAAAGTATTCATTTAAATCATCATAATTTCTCCATTTTGAATGGCTGGTGGTACCTCCTTTGTTTCTTTGAACTTCCTTTTGTCAGAGGTGGAAGAATTGTGATTATGTAACATAAATAAAACCCAAGACAACAAGTCGACTAAGGTAAGAAAACAGCATACCTTGCGCATAACTTTATAAATTGGAGTGACAACTTTTTGTAGAAACGATTCATAGCCATGGGATGCCGGCTTAACAAATCCTCCACTTGCAGAATGTACATTACCAAGCAAGGTATTTAGCTCACCTGCCATCTTTTCAAAGCCACTTAACAACGTCAGCACCCTTAATATTCGTATAATGTTAAGTCCTAAGATGTTGAGGCAATCAAGAGCATTGTTGATGTACATTTTCAGCATAATAAGATGAGAAGAACACTGTGATGGCATATGACACATGAATATCCTGCCTCATATTTAAACTTTTCTACTGCTAGTTCACTGTTTCTATCAATCTAGTCACTGACATACATGCAGCAGCTAGCTGTAAGCGAACAAGTTCCTTAAGTTTTACATTTGATTAATTCTTTCCTTCCATTTCCAACCTCAAATGGATTTAGACTTGAAAGATAAAGAAAGAACTTAAGACGACCGAAACAATTATGTTGTGGAAAGTGGAAGACTTTAAGTTTAGTTTGGCACAAAGAAACAAATCTATTGGAATAATAATCAACAATGAGGACCTCCATTCCAAACCAAAGAACTACAGCTTCGTTTAGTTCTGCTGTAATTTCCTCTAGTACCAATAATTGATAACAGGCCATTGTATGCGTGTATTCAAAACGGAAAAGAGTGAAAGGACAGGTATTTTGCTTCACAAGTGAGCTGAAAACAAGTAGACAGCGTACATGGTGAAATATATAGCATAGACATTCAGGCATAAACCGTATATTTGAAGCTTCACCCCAAATAAGAAGATACAATCCTATGTAAAGAAGCTCCAAATGTTGAGTGGCTAAATCGCCCTGAAAGCTGCAATAATGCAAGGTGTCACAAGATTGACCGAACTCTAATAAAGAACCCTTTTTAAAACTGAAAGTGTCAGGAGGATAACTGTACCTTAGGTTTACTGGGTGGTGTAGATATGCACACCAGGAACGATAATTCTTAAAAAGTTTGTCCATCAAGTACATGACAGTTCCATTGTCCAACTACAGAGACCATAAGAGTGAATCAATCTCCATTTCTGATATCTATGTTCTTTTGAAGTAAATAGCAGTACAATAGAGAACTTGTCTTACCAAAGAGTACTCCTGGTTCGACTGGTTCCTGTTCCTAATATCAATATTTGCAAGTAACAAAATTAAATGCTCCTTTTGGTTCTCCACATTACCTTTCTTCAGGTAGTGAGTAAAATGGTGTTAGCATAAAATAATAGGAACCAATGTGAAACTAACAGAAGATATGGAGAAGCTACCATGAGCGAAGTTACCTGAAACCCGAAGACTAACCCAAGCCAGTCCATCAAGTCATGTTTAGATACATCCTCACCATCACCCATTAAGGATTTATCAACTTCCTTCGTAGAGTGGACAGGTGGCTGTACCTTTGGTGGCGGCGGAAGGTTACGAACATCACGTAGAGCATTGACTGCTGCTTTAATCTATAACAGCCAGAGAACTAAAACATGAGAAAACATCTCTTAAATGGGGATGAAAATAATAAAGCAACATAAACCTCACCTCTGATAGTTCCATAATTGCTGGTGGAGCACCTGAAAATTTAAGAGGAAGGATGTTGTAGTGTCCATAGTGGATTTTTTTCCGCTCGACCTCTTTGGCATACCTGTTTATCTGCAAAGCAGCTTATAGCACATCAACAAAGATGAACTCAACTCCTGACAATTTCAAAAGTTAACATTGCACATGACAAACCTCGGCTTCAACTTTTCCTTCTGGCACCACAGTTTTTAGAACATCATACAATACAGATGCTATCTGATAATGCTTTGCCATCTCCTCACTGAGGTATCAGAATGTTTTTAAAAGGACAATAATGGAGTGAAATGTAACAGCACATTGTAATTCTAGTATATAATAATGGAACCCTTACGGCCGTCTTTCAGTAGGTCCTTCCTTGATGTACGTGTCATAGTACCACTGGTAGAACTGCTGAATTTCTTTTGGATCAAGTCTTCCGGGGATCTTTGTTTCTATTTCATCCTGCCGGCAGTAAGAAATTACCGCAAAATGTAATCTATACTATAATTAACATAAGTTGTAGCTCAAAAAAATACATCATGATATCCATCAGTACCAATACCAGTTTTTTTTTCCTGGAATTCTATATTTTGAAAGAAAATAGGCAGCATAGGACTTAAAATTTCTTACTGTTACAAAATACAAAAAGTAATAGGTACCCTTTCTAGCCTATGTAGAAGATAGGTTTTGAATTGACGAACACCTCTTCCAGTGGATGTGGGATCCAAATTGTGCGCTTTCTCAAATGCATGAAAACGACCTAGAAGCAAGAAGAAAGAATAAGCTTAGGTTAGCGGTACATGTAATCTGTTAGAACTTAAAGAAAAGTAAACATGGGTAGATGGTGGATCATAGGATCCTCTGTTATCAATTTCAACTATAGCTATTTTGTTTTCCCTCCAAAAACGCAGGGATACATGGTGGCATTAACCCTAAAGCTTATTAGAAGTTTCCAGCCAAGAAACAGTGATGTAACTGAAAGAAGACTTTAAAAAAATCAAGAAAGCTGTTCATACCAAACGGCAGGTAATGGTGAACATTACCAGCAAAACACACCACTTTCTTCATCTTCTTACCAATGACCAAACATATATATATATATATTTGTCTAAGACCATATAGTTAACACCTGTGGGCATGGCCAACTGCATCTTGACATGGCTTAAGTCTAAATGGCCACTATTTTCAATAAAACACTAGACCAGTCCTTGCAGTTGAAGTTAATAGTACTTGATTAACATTTCTATTAGCTAATCCATGCTAATGCGAAATGGATAGAAACATGTCATATAGAAATATTTGCATATTACAAATTAGTTAAAGTTCTCGTCTAAGGCTAACAAAAGACTCACTCTCCCAACAGTTGGTCCCAAGCATAGTCAAAGTGAGACTCATGAATTTAGAAAGGGTCAAGCACCCATCAGTTTTTGGGCACATGAGGCGGCACTGAACAGATAGTTGTAGAAATTCAGTCAACCAGCTTTGGTTTTTTGGTTATCTGTCTTCAGCTCTCCTCACCTCATCCTAGCACTTTCGAGTGTCCGAGGACCTTTTAACCACTTACCATTTACAACACAATACCGTGATACTAAAAAAATAAAAGAATGCCAAAAAAAAATACGATGGACTACTTATGCAAAGCAAAACAAAAGACCATGTTTTTTTTTATTAGATGAGAGTCTTCAAGAACTGGGCTAAAAGAAAATATAAATGACATGCTTACTATGGAATATGAGCCATAAAGTTTAAATGCCTGGAACATGAGTACAACAGGAGGACTTTCTTTAAAGTGTTTCAAAGAAAAAATATTATCCAATGCTATGGAGATATTGCAAAATACTCCAATTAAGAGGAGGGGAAGATTCAACAAGAGTTGGGTAGAAACCTTGAAGAATGATCTCGTTTCACTTGACCTCAGCGAATGTATGTCTCTAAGTAACGCATTGTAACATACAAGGATCAATATAGCCAACTTGACAAAGTGGAAATGGCTTTGTTGTTGTTTTTGTTGCCGCTAAAGATTGATGAAAGTATGAAACCAATAATAGGATCAGTTGAAACTAAAAGTATTACAAGCCCTTTGTCTTAATTGTTGTGGCGTAACATATTGTGTTCGTTAGTAATATTAATATGACATTAGTGATATCATGCCTTTTGTGATAATGTCTGAATTAATAATTTAAATACTGTAATATGCTTACAGTGACAAATTATGAAAAGAAAATATAATTATTGTATGCTAAGGTATTATTCTATAGATTCAATAGGAATAAAGTATACACTATGTAATTGGCATCCTATATTTATTGTATATCATATGCTCTATGTATAAGAGCAATTGCCTCCCGCCCGCAACTGAGCGGTGCAACACAGTCTCAGAAAGCACTGGTAACAGGTTCGAGCCTTTTCAGTATCCTTGAAATAGGGAAAAGGCAATCTCCACTTATTTTCAGCCGAATTTGCTAAGCTAGTGGCTGATATGAAGTCCCAGTACTCTATATCGGATTCAGAAACGATGTCACGCAAGGATTTTACTTTCTGAATGCGATCCATTTTCACTGAATGGGCTCAGGCCGTAGTTAGAACTTCTATATGTAAGAGTAGCAAAAAAAAAAAACTATAATGATCTAATGGTTTTTAGATTTTTTTTTTTTTTTTTCATATTTTTTGCTGCAAAAAAGAATTATACACCTTTTAAGTTAAAAAGAAAACAGTAAATCAGCTATACAAAATAACCATATATCACATCATACTATTAACGGTATCTTGCAGGATGGCTACGGATAATCACTTATTGAAACGAACGGGAGTCCTCTAAATATTTGTGGCACAATCAGACCCCTATAATACATAAGTGGATGTAGCAACGTTCTGGATTGATGAGATTGGGTCACCGTATCGGCATGGGAATTATATGGAAGAAGAACTCACACAGATAAGCAACGCGTGGATTGAGCGCCTCGATCTCGTTGGCGACTCGAAGGATGGGTACAATGGAGGCGAGGGAAGAGGGAACGAGCTCGCTGTCGACGGGGGGCTCCTCCTCGGGGCCCACCTCCACCATCGTCGGCATCCTCGTGATCTTCCGCGACGGCGCCTTCCTCGTTTCCGCCTCACCCGGTCTTCCGCCGCTGCTGCTCGCCATCCCAGTAGAACAGCAACACTCCAATAATGCAAGTGAACGATCAGATGATCATCGGTTTGCAATGCCATTAATTTATGATGATTGTTAAAGTAGAAGGAGACGGAGAACTTTTTCGAATCTTTCTTTCTCTTTTTGCTTTAATTTTGCTGCTTTTCTTCTTTTTGGGCGGTCTTCTGGGTGGATCTCCGGCGGGGAAGCAAAGAATGTTTGAGAGCTCTGCTTTTCGCGGTTGCTCTTGTCGCAAGTAGCGTATCGTTAAAAGAAATTTTCTGCCCGTTTCGTATACTACTCTATATTCCCATACTTTAAATAAATATATATAGACACATACTTTAAAAAACTTCAACATAAAAAATATTTTTACATAAATATTTCGATATTTCAAAATTTTAATAAATTTTAAAATAATTTTAAAATCTATTAAAACGTTAAAACTACATAGACATATAATATCTATTAAAAAATTTGAATAAATATTTATATATAAAAATTATAAATCATATCAAAATATATAATTTTTATATTAAAAAATTTATATATATATTTATTTAAAATATAGGGACAGAAAATAAAAACATGGAGTGGAGATAATTTCTGCTCGGTGTTGCTGCTTTGTATAGTTTTTATTTTCTAATATATATATATATATATATATATATATATATATATATATATATATATATATATATATTACTAAACAAAGAAAATACTTTATACTCCAACGTGTCATCAAAAATTTCATCGATCTATATATTTTTTTAAAAAAAAAGTTTGAAAGTGTTTTTTTAAAAAAAAAATTCTAAACATAAAAGTTATAAATATAGATAAAATTATAGATTTTATATTTAAATTTTTTAAAAAAAAATATTTTATTATAGAACTTTGAAATTTCATTTCGAAAATAATTTTGATACAGCTCGGATTCGGACAGCCATATGTCAACATGAGAACTGGCCACATATCAACAGAAAAGCCGGCCACCAAATAGGAGAAAGTGTCCGAATACCTCATATGTCCGAGGTGATATGACGGAGGTGTCCCACCTTATACCTTAAAGTTTTGCTAGGACGAGGCCAACGATAACGTAATCGCTGATCCATACTTAGGACAAACCAAGATCCAGTCGAAATGCCTAAAGCCTTGGCGTCAGATAGTCGAGACATATACCAAAGCATGATGTCACCTCGCTCGATCGAGGCTCCAGTGTATCAACCGAGTTCATGTGGATCCTGAATAAGTGGATACCGAGTCAGCCGTTAACCGTCTCACATATGTGGAGCACTTAGTTACACACTACGCACACCAGTGAACATAGGAGCTAATGTAGTGTAAGGATAAGCGGTTAACCCACGATCCTCGCCTGATCTGTCATCTCCGTAGGCGTTACGACCCATGTAGCGCACATCAGCGCCCATAAAAGGCCACCAATGGAACAGTTGAAGGGATCCAACTTAACGCACTTAAGAGCACAGAGAGAACAGTGATCACAGCCATCCACACTAAGTCTAGTGTTTTCTTGGAGTACTCTATAACCTAAGATGTTGCCAACCTCATGGATGAGAGACAGACATCTTTGCAATCCTCATACTTATAGTGAAATATCTCTATGGTGGCTTACGTTGACGCCTGTGATTTTTTTTCTCATACTCCTTGAGGACTTTTCATGTAAAGATCTCTGCATCTATTCATTTCTTTAGCTCATTCTCTTAGCCATTATTTCGCTTTCGAACACTTCATTGGTCGACCAGGTCAACTCGATCATTTTTTTTAAATCACTTAATATCTATTAAAATTCAGAGCATTAAAATATTTCTTTATAATATTTTTAAAAACATTTAAATTAAAAATTCTAAAACTAATCATATTATATAGATTTTATATTAAATTTTTTCTATAAAATATTAATAATTTTTTTTAACCATAAGATTTTTTTGGTGGCACTAGGTGCCACTAGCACAAATAAAAACGGTTTTTTGTTCAGTCCTTGGTTGGGCCTGGACGAAATCAGTCCCTATGATTTGATAAGTTCTTTTTTCGGTTAATCTCAATTCAGCCTCTCATTTTCAGGGTTCGGCCGAATCAGGGCTGAAAATGTGTTTTCAGGTGCTACTTTTGGCCGATTTGAAAAAAAGGGGGTTGATTTGAGAAAACCCCTTCTTTTTTAGGGAGAGTTTGCTCTGCAGTCTAAAGCAAAAAATTGCCTTGCACTGCGTCCTCTCCTAAAAAAATTTGCACTTACGTCCTTACGCGGATAGTGTCAAAAGTTATTAAGAAGGTGTTAAAGTTATCAGAAAAATGTCAATGTGTTATTTTTTACAGGAGAATGTTAAAAATTAACACGAGCGTGTCAGAAACGTACTAAAAGATGACAAAATACAGAGTGTCGTATGTGTGCCGGTGTCAAAAATACATTAAAAGGTGCTGTAAATATATTAAAAGACGCCAAAAGGACTAAAATGCAAAAAAAAAAAGAGAGAATTTAAGTGATGTTGAAACAATATGTAGGGATCTAAGTGCAATTAATTGTCTTTTTTAACCCCTTCAGATTATCGTGCCATATTATTTTGATTATTGTATTACTATTTTATGGAGAAATTTTTAATAAAAAGATAATAGATTTCGATGAGATTTACAATTAATGTTTAATTTTTTTAAAAAAAAATTACTTCTAAATAGATGTTATAAGGTTTTAAAATTTCAGCAGGTTAACGGGCCGAATCCGAAACCAATTAATACTTCGTCGCCTTAAAATATCTATTTACAAATATTTTTTTAAAAAATTTTAAATATAAAAGTTGTAAATTTTATCATAATTTATAAATTTTATATTAAATTTTTTTATAAAAAATATTAATACAATAGTTAAATAGCATGATACGGCTTTTGAAAGAGGGGACAAAAGACAAATAATGAAAGTAGCAGGACTGAATTGAAAGACATTTAAAAAACTGGGCTGAGAAGAATTATATCCCCAAATAAAATCCTGCTCGAGTCAATTTGTCGAATCCATTAGTACGGGCCTCGGCGCAACGAACATCTTCTGCTTTCTCATTTGACCTATTTATGCTAACTAATTCAACGAATTTACGCTTTGAAGGAGTGGTACAGATGGTAAATATAGATAACATCATGGGTAATTGATATTAACGTGATTTGTCATTTTTAGGCTTCATTATGGATGTGGCTCGCTGAAGGATGATATTTACCGAGTGAGTGTTGATAAAGGAGCGGCGATCCCAGGAGGTCGTTTGTATGGTAAGGACTCCCGTACACGTAGGTGAAATTATGGTCCCCCCCCCCCCATGATTCAATCATGTGATGTGGATGGAAATTATAGATAAAATTAAATGTATTGATATATTCTTATTAGAGAACAGACAACACCTGTATGATGCTACTGAATAAGTGAATGCAGAAGATGAAGCTGCCATTGTTAACTTAGATACCAGGACAACATGAATGAATGACACAATCTTATACAGAAAATGCTTTCAACAAATACCCACTTTGGAGAACTCCCAGCAGATCAAACAAAGCATGGTTTTCAGTGCCGGACGGCACATACCTGTTCCGACAGTTATCGGCACGGCACAAACCGGCACGTTACGTGTCTAAAAAATCTTATATTTAAATTTTTAAATTAATTTTTTATTTTTATTTTTTAAAATAACAAATATATATATCGGCACGGCACCATCGGCACGGTCCGCACATGCTGGGATCTGAATTTACCGAAATTCGGCTCGGTACAGAAAACCTTGAAACGAAGGGTGCTGTTTATCCATTTTCCACCATGAGAACCAAGTTCTCCTGGGGCAACAAGGGTTGCAGTACCTATGAAACAGAGCCTTATCTAGCACACCCAACACCAAAATGGTGCCTGCGCGACCTTGGACCTACGTCACTCGCTTCCTACGGAGGCCATCCCACTCTCTAATAATGCCGACTTAGCCCTAAGATTAACCGCAGACCTCTCTCTACCTATATCCCCATGCATAGGAAGTAAACTAGTGCACATATAATGTGTGTTTTGTTCAATATATCTCAATTTCAAAAGTCCTATGTCCTACAAATTAACTTGCTGTCAACACTAAGGTTCACAGTATCATTATCAGTTTCGATATCCGCCTCTCCAAAAAAAAAAAAAAAAAAAAAAAAAAAAAAAAGAAGAAAATATTGATACCAGCATATGCAAAATCAGAATACAGGCATATGGGTATCACACAATTTTTTTACTAAACATTGGTGATTTTATTAATGAAATCAATTATTATATAATTATTCACAAACTCGTTTTTAGAGTTGAGTTAAATAACCAGCTTCGATCTAAACCGGCCTATCATCTATCGTAACCGCTAAGCATCAGCAATCTAACTCTCGATACCATTTCCGTATCGGCACCGGCAGAAACATCGAACCATGGTCAATACCCAAGGTTCAACTACTACATAAATCAATTACACTGCAGTTACTTGAAGACATACACCAAAATCAATATCAACCATTTCATAGTAATAATAGTAAGCAGATTTTATTATTGCTATATGCTATCAGACCACAGAGTTCACCTACTAGGTAATCAACTAAAATGCAGCTCTTTGGAGACACTATTACCAACCGAACTAACTATTAAACTTTCGATAAACTTGTTACTAAAGCATCAAAAACATGAGGCACAAATCCAACATAACTTTTGGTCGATAAAACATATATCAAAATCGAAGTCAGGAGCATTATTACTGTCATAATTTCCTCCCATAATCTCCAAAAAAGCAACATTTCCAAAAACACAGAATCAGCTTGAACAAAATAAACTTCTAAAATTAAATCCATTGTGTTATAACTTGCGTAAGAAAACAACAAGTTGTACAGTTTTACCTCTGCCCGGCCCGTAAATAAAATGCCGTCGCAACAAAAACCACACTCGCAGACGAAGCTGCAATCGCTGCAGTCACGGTCCACGTCGGGTTCAAACTCAAAAAACTTTCTTTTGCCAGCCCTTCACCTCCAACATCATCCAATCTGTTGACCTTCGCATCGGGATTATTTTTCGTAGCTTCCTCATATCCAGCGATTTTACTCTCCAATTCTGCGTTCTTTTTCTCCAGGTCTTTCAATTTAGCCTCTGATTCGCGTAACTTGTCCTTCAACTCAGCCTCGATCTCGATAATTTGCTTGGATTGATTCTTCAATTTCGTTTCTGATACACGGACCTTCTCTTCGAGAGAATATTCTTTAATTTTCCGTGCATCAAGCTCTCTCCTGATCCCGAGGACTTCTTCCTCCCGTGCAGCGGCAATCCCCGCGGATTCGTTTCTCTTGGATTCGAGATCCGCGATACTGGACTCGAGATCGGTAATCTCGGATTCGAGATTGGCGATCTTCGACTCGAGGACTGATTTGGAAGACCGAAGGGCGGCAGCGTCGGCGTCGGAGTCGGCGGCGGCGGACTCCGCCGTCGCGAGATCATGCTGCGCGGCGGAGAGAGCGCCTTCTAGATACGAAGCGTGCGACGCCAAGGCCTTCTTCTCCACCTCAGATTTCTCCACCTCCGCTACCAGCTTCTCCACCCGTCGCTGCATTTCAGACCGTTCGTGGCGGAGGGCGTCCACTTTACGGCGAAGGGCGGCAGCGTTATCTCCATCGTCACCAGCCGCAGGGATATCGAGGGCAGCGGCAGCAGCCGGGGAGTTGCCGTTGATGGCGAGATTGCTGTCGTCTTCGTCCATAGTAGGGTTTGCGGTGGCGAGTGAACTAACTGATTAAGAATTTTATAGACTCAATTGCACACATGGCAGCATTATGACGGCGGATGACGTGGGCGTGATGAAGATCTTTATATCCGCTCGCAATTTTGCGGTAATAATGGGCTAACAAAGGCCCACTGCAGCAATAAAGAATATTTTTTTATTATAAAATTGTTTTTCAATAGAAGTTAATATTTTAAATTATTTTTCAAATATTTACAAAACTAAAATACAATGTCCAATTAAAAATGTGATCCAGTGCGAATGTGGCAATACAAAAGTATTCACTATTACGCTACCCGAAGGAGGTCAGTTTAATTTTTATTCATTATTTTAACATATTGTTTGACATTTTTTCGAAAAATTTTAAATTACAAAATTATAGATCATAACAAAATCTATAATTTTGTAGTTCATAATTTTTCATAAAAATTATATAAAAATAGATCAAATAAGTCGATAAAAATTTAATAAAAAAATTTCGTGATACGTGCTGGGCCGATTAACGGCCCAGATCACGTACCACAGGGGATCGCCTGTACTTGTTAGCACCGACGATCCCATCTCTCCTTTATAGCACCCTAAATACATACCAATTTTATTCATGTAAGTGCATATTCAGGAATACAAGCCACATCACAGCAACATACATAACAAGCTCAATACTCCGACATACAACAACCAAACTCCATCGTGTCCGTCTACATCGCAAAAGATCTCGTAACAAACCAACACGACGATCACAGAATATGATAGTCTAAGATGATAAATATCGGCCCATCCATGTGCTAAAGCGAGACCAAGCCAAATCGACGGCACCTGGATCCTCAAAGTCCAATCCCATTCCCTTCCTCCTCTTGATTCCGTCAGGCGAATTATTCATAAATGCGTGCCCTATGCCGGGATATATGTAAACCTCGAACGGAACACCAGCGCATTTCAGCTTCTCCTCTAAACCTTTCGCTGCCTGAAAGACGAATCGGTTTTTTTTTATAATTACTGCGTCCATTTGAGATGTTAAATAGTGAATTAGCAATATGATTCATGACAAGAATGATATTTGAAGGCAAACAGTACTGAAATCGAAACAACCGGCTCATAACAAGATAAGAAAGAAGAGAACAAAGAGCAAGCAGACCATAACATGAAGAACCATCATACCGTAACATCAGAAAAACCGACGAAGTTATCATCCTCCCCAAAGTGAGCCTGGACGGGCACTTTAACATGAGCCGGATCAGCAAGCTCTGATGGAGGAATGCCGTAGAATGCAACAACAGCATCAATGCCGTGGACCAGGACGGCACTTGCAATTGATAGAGCACCTCCCATGCAATATCCAGTAACACCAACCTATCCATAGAGAAAACATGAACAGCGACAATCCAAAGCAACTCAAGCTAGCATAAGAGCATTCTCTTTGACATTTTATTTGAGAAATGTTTGCACATCTACCTATACCTCTACAAATTCCAAATGTTAGAAGAGTTATTCCGATATCCCACCACATAATTTTTAAAAAAAGATAGTGTTTAAATAGGTGATGGAATCAATCCTACAACATTCACAGTTTTATTTAGATGTCCCAAGCATTGTTCCTTATCTTCTAAAGTTCTAAACAGAACATGTTTTTAACAAGTTCACCTCTATCAACATAAAGAGATTTCAATCACGGCTGTCTTAGGAATATGTATTCAATTAAAGTTAGTACCACCTATATAAAGCAAATGTAAATATTTCTAAAAAGAGCAGAGAATGATTAACCTTGGGGGATCCATTAGCCTTTAACCAGTTAACTGATGCTTGTATATCCTTGACTGCACCCTGCCAATCGAGTCCATCCATCAAATGCTGCGCCTCGGCAGCATCCAAACCAACCTTTCCTCGGTACAGACTAACAACAGGCAAACGAAAGGAGTTAGTTCGGACAAATCAAATATTTAAAACAGAATACAGAGTGCAAAGTAAAGAATAACTAGTTATTATACTATAATTGGCCAAAAAAAAGGATCTTCTTACTCGGGAATTAAGGCTTTATATCCTGGATTCATTTTTGCAATATACTGAGCATGATTCTTGACCTCAAAGTCAACCCCCCACCACTCTTGCAATACAACAATTCCTGGAGCATTCTCTTTGCCGACAACGTACGCATCAAAAGTCTGTTAATCATATCAGAAAAATGAACTGGTGTATAAATATTTCTTTAGTAGTCAGATGCAGATGTTTACTTTCCGTAGAACTATTAGATTAGCAAAATAACAGAATATTTTACAAAACAAGATTAAAGGAAGCTTCCTAAGAGGTGAATTAAAGGGAGCAACTAATGGAGCGACCCACTATTACCGGATCGGAAGCGATCTAACATATAATTCCCTTATGAAGTATCCGTTTTACTAAAACGATGATGTTGTTGTTATCGGACTTCACCTTATCGGGCAATATCCTTCTTAATTAGAAAATTTCATTGAGATGAAGCCATGAAGGGGGAAAGAGACTGACGATGTCATCGCGCGTGATCTGGACCTTGGTGAAGCCGTCGTCGGAGGCCATAGCGCACGGCCGCTGAGCCAAGAAGCGGAGGCGACAGCGACGGCGGATGGAGCGAGCGAGCGAACGGATGTGAGAGAGAAATGATGATGATGACGAAGACGTAGCCAGAGTTCAGACGAGCTCTCACGAACCAGTAAGAATCTACTACTATTTTTTATTTTTTATTTTTTTTTAAAAAAAAGCAGTAGTACCTTCAAGAAAAGAGGTAAAAAAGAATCTTATTCTTGTAGCCCAAGAATTTTAAAATTTATATATTAAAATAATTGTGAGTTATATTTACGGATGGACGATGAATCATCGTCGGCCCATGGCGTTTATGATGAATGGTTAAAATTTATACTTAATAAAGTGAAATTTTCATTCGAATTCTGTAAGCACTATTTCTAAGAATGCGAAAATTTATCTCTTGTATATATGTAAGAGTAATACCGATTTTCTGATCGTCTAGTTCAAAAAATTGGGAGGTTTGGATTGATAGGATTTCTGTCGTACTATCCATGAATTTATCTATTACGACAATCGCACAAAAATTAACTGATTATAAGTAGATTTTTTTTTTTTTTTTTTTTTTTTTTTTTTTGCTTTTTTAATCTTTCTAATTGAATCTCCTGCAAAATATTATGATATCAAATATGAGTGTTGTGATATTATTTAAGTTTCTATTATTGTAAAGTGAAAACAGTGTTAGAAATACTACCACTTAGTGATAGAAATATCAGCTAAGTGATTTATTTGCAAAAAAGAAGAGTGAACAAATATTTCCACTTATCAAAAGCTATTTCAGCTAAAATTTTAATATGCTATAATTAATTATTATATTGTTCTAGTTAGATTTGACATTGCTTTAACGGAATATATGCTTTAAAAAAAGTTTATCATGCAGAGAATAAATGAGATTTCAGACATATCCAAATCGAAACGGAGTTAATGAGAATTTTTCTGAACAGCTCCTCTACGATAATTTAAAAAAGAAAAAGGTTATTGCAGAGAATATTATTTAACTTTAGAATATATATTTTGACGGAGCTATTTAATAAAATAAAGCAGCTCATCTCCAAGACCAAAAGACTATAATTCTATTCGTCGTCAGTCGATCGTCGGTAAGGCATATAACGGTGATCTTTCGATGCATTTCTTCTCCTCTTCTTCTCCATGAACGATTTCAGCTTCCCTGCTGCCTGTTAAAATAATGTTGAAATTTAATTGCACATATAGTTAACACCAATATCTTAAATCTAACTGGTATATAACATACCTTCAAATCATTATACTTCTTTACCATTTCCCTTTCCCGAATTTCCGCTGCACGGCCACAAATATTACAAATGTGTGATTGCAGATGCAAAAATGATGATATCTAAATATTCATATATATATATATATATATATATATATATATATATACATCCTTACATTTTTTAAGGTAATATGGCCGCTTCCGCTTTGTAAATTGGCTAATAATTCTATATTGAATTTCATCTTTCCAACAAAATAAAAGACCTGTATAACTTGTTTCTTTTCTATGGTTAAAAGTTATTCTTCTGACTGTGCTGTGGATGTAACATGATATTTCTATAATATTAGAAAAAAGAAGGACAGATTTTAACCCTGATCCAAGAAATATGGTCCTTCAGCTCCTTCACAACATTAGCGTCCTTCGATTTCTTAACCAACTTCTGGAGCTTCTGTAAAGATGAAACCAAAATGACAACTAAAAAAGCAAAGATAACAGCAAGTTTTCTATCCAAACAACTGATTCTGCTAGTCAGGCCAGTCAGATTAAAGTAGACCTCTTTTTCTTTAGGAAGTTCAACATCATATAGGAAATTGTATCTCTTCTTGAACCTGGAAGACAGAAGGAATCACTACAAATTGACAAACTTATAAACAGTAGTAAATAAAAAAATGATACTTCTATATAAGTTGCCTAGCTAAACATCTACAACGGTCGCTTAAAAGTGCGAAGAGGATAGCTAAACTTACCCTTCCTTATCGAAATTTCCGCTCAATGATTCAAATCTTGGATCTCGTACGACCTGAAAGGAATAGAAGCTAAAGCTTTCTGACGTTTGCTTTAGGTTATTATCAAAAACAGAAAAATTTTATAGCCAACATTTTTGTAGCTAAACATTTTGTAACAACTAAATGCGTCAAAGTTTAAAATTTGGCTGAGTACAGGTGCTCGCACTTCCAATATATGACCTGAAGAGGTAACCAGCCTTCTTCTCAAAGTAAAAATGGAGTACCAAGTTAGCCGTTCATTGTTCGTGGAACATATACTTTTAACGCATAGGGATAATAAAAACCACCGAACAAAAATCAAAGATACTAATAGCTTTGGACCATCTAAATCAATCCTCCCGAATATCAGGTCCGGCAATTCTCTAACACGGGCTGGATAGTCTCAGGAGAAGATCAAGAAAACAAAATCGTTATATCCATTCCACTGAGTGGGCTAGATTGGGAACCACAAATAAGTGACGCTCGTTATACCGATGAACTAACAAACATCATGGAAGAAGAAACATTTAAATATGTGATCCATTGCGATTGTTGCTCCCACATGAGAATTAAATAACTCACCTAAACGTCAAGGTACATAATGTGTAAATTAAGTAGCTAGCTAGCAGTGACCAATTGCAACTCATTATACTTATTATGAAATTAGTATCATGCTTCAAAAGAAACATGTTCAAAATGACGGGAAGCAGCTTAATTCTCAAATCCTAGCATGTGCTCAATAGCAAAGTAATAAGAACTGCGAATGATAACCAAGTGATCATTCCATTCATTCGGCGAAGCACGGGTAATGCATTGCTAAAATAAGACAGGTTAGTTGTCCATTTTTCTTCTGGAAAAAGCCAGCACAATTCTATCAACCTGGAGATTATCTTATGCAAAATGCAATAATATCTCAAATTTAAAAGATTAAATCCATGGCTACCAAAAAATTCATAATCTATACATGCAACCAAAGAGAAATAACAAAACAAAAAACTCACCCTTTTCGGTGCTTGGATGACTTCCCGGAATCGGCCGGCACGTGCCTTACTACTTATTTCCATTGGCCTTAAACACAAAGCACAACACATATCAATCACCTGCCATTCCTTCCAATAATTATCAAAGATACTTAAAAATTAATTTCAACGTAATTCAATTTACTACATCATCCTTTTGATAACATAGACAATCAATTCATTACTAATCATTCCAGATATTAGTTCTATTTAGATATATATTGACATGAAAATCCTAACCACACAAAAACAACAATCCACATATAATAGTTACATAAATACATCAACAAAACAGTTCAATAACTGATCAAATTGTTTCTTACCAAGGTTCATATATTGTCCTATCCTGTGAACCATTTGAAGATCACTAAGAACAATTTGAAATATTTCTTCTAATAAATTGATAATCAACAAACAAAATCCTAATTAACTAATTTTTCTGTAAAAAGTAACAAAACCATTCAAATCAATTCAGATATGGTCCTATGCATAATTTCAATATCAATAACACTTAATCTATCTTCACATGCAATTTCTAACTAAGTAAATCAAATAAACTACCAAAATATTTCTAAGTAAGTTCTTTCTTTAAAACAAATGAAAGAAAGAGAAATCACCTGTTCTTATTGGCTCGGGCCCCAGGGTTGTTCTTGGACGCCGGCAAGGATCTAATGGCAGATGTTTTCATTATTACGGTCCGATTTATTACATTACAGCTTACACTTCACACATTTGAAAAAATATCAATAAATTTTTCTCAAAAAAAAAAAAAGAAAAAGAAAAAATATCAATAAATATACGGAAAGCTACCACAATAATTTAAAAGATGTAGATTAACAATTTTTTTTATCTTCTTTACATATATTTTTATATTGTTCAATACTTTTTTAAAAATTAATCAAACAAATTATTGAACGTTTTATTTTGCTCCATAATATTTCGGTTCAAATTTTTGCTAAAAATAATAATAAACGTGCCAAATAACTTACCTCAGTAAGTAATAAGAATAATGTTTAAATATAATTTAAATAAGTACTACAGCGGACTATTTTATATAATAATTTTATTTTAATATTTTATCACTAAATTATGTGATTATTTGGTAAATGCCAAGCTAGATATCATTTTTAGATACATATTTAGATAGATGTACAAAGAAAGCATTTTTTTTAAATAAACATTCTCCACCATTACTCAGAGAGATCATAAAATTTGATGATTTGAATATATATTTGTACGGAATTTATATTTGTTTATTTCGGACAGTGTTTTCGGAGAGATGCTTTCGGAAAAAGAAAGCATCGGGTGTTCATTTTGGGTAATGGATCTTCAACCGAACAAATTATTATCACCGTGGAATTGGATCTAGGTTTTAGTTGTAGAAGCAAAAAGATCCAATTTTGCACGGATCGGATCTCACCGGAGCTCTGACTGCGAGTTATAAAACCCGGCGGAGGAGCGACCCGCAGACCGCGGGTACTCAAACAACTCCTCTTGGAAACCCGTTTATTCTATTTCTTTTGCTATTTCATATTTCATGTCAATTCTTGGATAAATTTTCAGATCAAACTCATAAGGTTGTCCTTGGTTGTTAGTTACTCTCAGATTAATCATTCTGGGAGATTCTATGATTAACACACTTTAAGCTGACATTTTACATCTGATATTTCGTTTATTTGAATGTGAAGTTTGGAGTCTTGATGCTTATAAGTATAATCACGTTGGATGTGAATATGATGTGAGATTTTTGCCCTGTCCTGTCATGTACATATCCAAAATTTCCACCTATTCTCTTTAAAAAATTCACTTTCTGCTATGTATGGGATGGAAATTCACTTTTGTAAATTTCTTTGTCTGTTGCATGAATCTTCATTCACATGTTTTGGGTCAATAAAGATTTTCAGACATGGAGTTGTGGAAGTTTTGCATAGGGAAGATACTCCTTTTGCTCATGAACTTCTATATGTTCTTTTCGGACATTGTTCATAGTTGATCCTCATCGAGCAGGATCAGTTGAAACTTGTGCCTAGGGGAGTTATGAAGTAGTGCTAAAGCACGCGTGGCCGCTGGTGTTGGATCTGGCGGTGACTGTGTTCGAGGAGTTCATGCGTCGTTCGATCTTGTCATCATTGCTTAAGGAGTTCATGCGTCGTTCGAACATTGTAGTAGATAGTTGTTTTCACCATCAAAGTGAAAAGGATGATGGCGCCGCGTCGGAATTGAGATAAGTGGCTGGGGAAGTGTGTCAATCAAAGAGAAGAGTCACAAGGTTTACGTGAAAAAACTCTAGAAAGTTTGGAAAAAAATCATGGGTACCATTTATGCTTTCCCCAAATATGCTGCTTCGTTTAGTTCTTGAATAGCATTCAGTAATTTCTTTCTCTTTTACTTGTTATATGGTAGTCTAGTCTGTTGGTCAATTATTTTCTACTTTTTGGGGAGTGCTTGGAATTTGAGAATTTCATAATCTGTTATTCGCAAATGAATGATTTCTTTAAAATGTCTTTATCCCTTACCGACCTGTTTACTTTATTCGTTACATCAGATTTCCTTCTTAACTATTGATTGGTTTAGTTATTGAGATAACATTGACGAGATCATCTTTTTCCCCCTTTTCTTTATTATGTAGTCTGTGTGTAAAACAATCATGATGGAAGTAAGAAGTGACAATAAGGTCGAAGCATTGCGAGGATCGGGTAATCCAAGAGCAGGAAAGTTGCGTTCACTTGTTTGGAATGACTTCACGAAAGAACAGAAGTCCGACGGTTCGTATGCCGCTATATGCAACCATTGTAAGAAGCAGCTGGTGGCTAGCAGTAGAAGCGGGACAACACATCTTAGGAATCACCTTGGGACTTGCCTCAACAGCAAGAAGCCGATGAAGAGAAGGAAATTGCTTGTTAGGAGGCTAGCATCGAAATCGAACGAGGCTTCCAAGTTCGAGACAAAGAACGATGAGTTTGCTTATCCCGAGGACTCTCACTTCGATCAGGAACTATGCAGACACCACCTCGCTCGAATGATTATTTTGCACGGCTATCCTTTCTCGATGGCACAGCAAATCGGATTCCGGTCTTTTGTTAAAAATCTTCAACCTCGATTTAAATTGGAGTCTTACGATTCGACCAGAGCTGATTGCATGAAAATCTACGAAGACGCAAAGTTCAAGCTGCACGAGGAACTTCAAAAGCTTTCTTGCAGGGTCAATCTCACGGTCGATACGTGGAGATCGAGTAATGATGTGGAATATTTACGTTTGACGTGCCATTTTGTTGATAACGATTGGAAGCTGCAGCAGAAAATTCTTGCTTTTTCTCAAGTTGAGATGGCAGGTACAGGTGAAGAAACTTGTAGCACAGTTATGGCTAACCTTTACGAATGGAATATTGACCAGAAATTGAATAGCATCGTCTTCGATAACTGTACCTACGGCGATTTTGCAGCAAGAGAACTAGTGAAATTTCTACGCTTAAAAGGTAGCCTTCGTGCGAATGGTGATCTCTTCCACGTACGCTCTTGTCAGTGTCTGCTAAATCTCATCGCCCAGGTTGCTCTCGAGCGTGCATCTAACTTAACAGATAGAGTGAGAGAGAGCGTACGATATGTTAGATCCTCACAGGAAAGGCTAAAGTTATTCCAAGAAGCAGCAAAACAAGTCGGAGCTCCTCAGAAACCATTAGTTTTGGATGTGCCGTCCAGTTGGACTTCGTCGTACTTAATGCTCGAATGTGCCTGTGAATTTCAAGGGGCTTTTAGCCAGTTAGCAGAATTGGACGGCGAGTACGTCAACCTTCTATCCTCCAGGGATTGGAACAGTGTCAAAGCTCTTGCAGAATGTTTAGAAGTTTTTTACAATGCTCTTGAGAAAATGTCAGCCGCTAAAGTCCCTACCGCCAATACTTGTTTTAACGATATTTCTGCCGTTCATTCGGTGGTTAAGACGTGGTGCCCGAGCCCTTTCCCTCTACTCGAAACTGTGGCTAAACAAATGATGGCCATGTTTGAAGATCAGTGGGGAATGACGAGAATGGCGATGGCGGTTGCTTCCATTCTTGATCCTCGGTACAAGATGAAGTCGATCGAGTACTTCTTCAAGTTAATCTATGATAATATTTATGAGGCGGAGTCCGGAATCGAACTCGTACGCAAGTGCGTAATAAATCTTTACAATGAATACGTACTCGATACAGCTCAGGCCACAGGAAACCGAGCGTACATTTGCTATGCCGGGAGCGGCGGTTGCTGCACGGCCGCTGATTATGGTACTGCAGAAGAATCCAAGACCCCGTCTCGTATTACGTTGTCCGATACACGAAGAGGTCTCGATCAGTATCTCCAAGAAACATCATCAAGCCAACCGATGAAATCTGATCTTGATCTGTATCTAGAGGAAGCTGTTTATCTCTGTAAAGATGGTCTCGATGATAGTTTCAGCGTGTTGTCTTGGTGGAAGGTGAATGCAGCGAGGTATCCTATTCTCTCGATAATGGCGCGCGACGTACTAGCTATTCCCGTGTCGGTCGTGGGATTAGAGGATGAAAGGAGGGTGTTGGGTCGGTACATGAGTTCCCTGGACCCAGCGACCATTCAGGCTTTGATGTGCGGACAAAATTGGCTAAAGATATGAAACCGCAGGTGATTCTCGATTTATGTTGTAACTATTTTCTCGTAATATAATCATAGACAGTCTCATCGGTGTTCCGCTAATATGAGCTCTCTTTTTTCGTTTAAGCTGTTAGCATGGACGTGAATGCCGGAATGTGGTTGTCACCTGCCGATGGTCTCGAGGCATCTTCTTCGACGCGTTTATGTAGGTAATATCAGTTTTCTGCTGTTCTGAATATTTTGTCCTCGACATTTTTTTTATCATTTACGTAACTTTTGAATGGCCAAAGTAATATTTCATTCAACCTTAAAGTCATACTTGCTCGGTAATGTATGCACGATATGGGCGGTACAATTTTGACAAATTATAGTTTTATTATAATCTGAACATTAATTGTTGATAACTTATATAAGGTAATAATCATCACCTTCCGTGCTTTTAAATAGCAAACTTGGAGAATGTTCCTGGCATTCGATTGTTCGTGTTGTCTATTGTGTTTATTTTGAATTTTCGTAAAACCGTTATAATCGGACAACACATTCCTTGAGATGACTACGTTTCCAAACAATAACAACAACAATAGTTAATAATAATTATAACTATAACAATAATAGTAATCGTATCGATATAATAACAATAATTATACTAAATGAGTACTGACGATGAATAGCTTCGAGGAAACTTTAATTCTGTTTGTGTCGGATTAAAGCTACATGTACATTTGAGCAGATTTCAAATTTCATTCACCAATATCAGATCGATCGAATCGTTTATTCACTTTATTTACTTCTGTGTCGACGTTAACAAACATGTAACTCGACGACCTTTTTATACCATAACAGTTACATTAACCATAATGTCTAATAACTTAACCACAAAAGAAGGGCAATCGATTTCAAACTACTCAGAGGAGATCCTGATATAATAATCTCGAATAAATTACTCACCTTAACGCTCTCAGAAAATTACATGGTAGTAAACCGATACGAGGTTCTGAGACGCACGCTTATTAGAGAAACTCTCTCGGATCTGTAACATAGCCTCTTAAAGCCGACGCTGCTGCTGTATACGGAGAAGCCAGATATATTTGTCCTTCCTTATGTCCCATTCTGCCTGGAAAATTCCTATTTGTTGTGGACACACAGACCTGAAAAGTATAAAAAAGAGTGAGCCACCGGATTATTTATGGATCAATGAGAATAAATAACAAAATTAAGTAACTACCTTTGGTTCGTTCATCCTAGCATAAGTGTCTCGAGGGCCGCCCAAACAAGCTCCACAACTGGGGCTCGCCGGAGTATCACAACCAGCTTCCTCAAATATCTGCGAACAGGTCTTGCCATTTGATCCAGGAACAGGAAGGCTATATATGTCCATCCATACCTGCATTGAAGATCCATTAATCCAGATACCATTATACAGAAGAAAGGAATATATGCAACTTGCAAATATGCTTATATATACCTTCTGTGTGGCAGGTACAACAAAAGTTGGTACTTTGACCTTCTTTCCCTGATATTCACAATACAACACTTATTAGACCTAGAAATAGAAAACAGAGCAAACGACAAAATTAAACCACCAAGAGTCAAGTGCAGGCTTGGATAAACAAGAGCATCTTGCAAATTACCTAATCACCTGTATGAAGATTATTTATTTATTTTTTTTAAAAAGATGACATCACAAAGCCTTCTCCCATTAGAGATAGGATCGGCTAAGTGGATCCTTCTAGGGCACGGTCCTCTATTTAGAGCTATGTCATCGCTCAATTCAAGAGAAACTCAATCATTCCTCAAGATTTCTAGACAACTTCTCTTGGATCTTCCCCTACCCTATTAATAACAGACATATCCAATTATCTCCCAACTTCTACTGCAGGCGTGGAAGGGCTTTCACTTCACATGTCCAAACAACTCAAGCGATTCTCTCATTTTGCCAACTATTGGCACCGTAATAACTTTCTCCCTAATCACTTCATGCCTTGATACAATCTTTAATAGACATGTCCGCAATCCACAAGCAGCATCTTATCTTTGCCGTATACAACTTTGCACATGCTGATTCAAAACCAACATTACGATCCATAACGCATCCCGCTCTTATTGCCGTCCATCAACCAAAATTTAACAATATCTTGTGGTCATGTTAAATGGATGCATTTCTCAATTTTTACCATCCCACTTGTACCCTACGAGTTAACTATTTCTTCATTGCACTACATAAAAGACCCAAAATATTGGACATAATCGCTACTCTAAATCAAGATTATATTCACACCATCAGAGAGAAGCATACTATTAAACTAACAAAAATCTAAACAACAAGGAGCATACACCACAATTATCAGTATAGTAGAAAAGTTCACACTATAAAACATTTGCATTAATTTCCATTTACGCTATAAAAGAAGTCGCATAGCAAAACATACACTAGATCATGAAGGAAGCAACCTGACTGCTACAAATACACAGTAATAAGATCAAAATCTGCTTACCGATGCTAGAAAAACTTTCGCAGCAGCCATAAAGTCTTCTGTTTTTCCGCCAGTACAAGAGCCAATATACACACGATCTATTTTCACATCTTGCATTCTCTTGCCAAGGCACGATTATCCGGAGAATGCGGCTGAAATTTTAGTAAGGTTAAGGCAGGATGACTTTTGACAAATACGAAAAGATAAGTTAGACTAGTGCAAGTAATTTTACTCGAGAATTGAAATATATCATTTTTTCATACCTTTGCGACCACAGGCTCTAACTTGGAGACATCGAATGTAATCACGAACAAATCTAGATAAAAAACAGACAATGTCGCAGATTAGACAACTTACCAAAACTAGCATAAATAAATTAATAATATCCATCAAGTCATCATTCATCAACCCTTTTCGACAAAAAACAGTCGCATGATCGCAGTGTTCCAGCAGGAATGCACAAAATTACAATCAACCCCAACAGCTCACAAAGAAATGAATGGCCAACTTTATTCATGTGACCATAGAAACAAAGGTTGCCGATGCCACCTTTCACAAGTTTTTGAAACTTCAGCATAAATCAAATAAACTGCGACTTAAACATAAACATGAATCTGATATCACATTAATTTCCTGTTGGCTAAGGCATTATCTAAGAACCCGTTTTTCCCCTACCCTTACATCTCACTGCAAATTGCAACGAGGACTGGCATCTACAATCCTCCGCAGTCACTAATAAGTAACTTTCATCACCAATTCAAACATTCCTGACCAATAACTTTATCAGATTAGAGCCAACTCAAACGCAAACTAATCTTCGCTCAAGAAACCGAAGCTTAAAACATAAGCCTACTAGGAACTCTACCAGTCTATATCGATGTGCAAATCATGCTGATAGATACAATATAACATACAAGTAGCATTTTACCTCTGATCATGATTTCCACCAAATATCAGCCTATCCAGAGTTAATCATCTTTGTATAACTTAATGATATGTTCCAGCATCGCAGGCAGTTAAATAGCAGCATATTTAACTGCAGACTGCAATAACTACATGCACCGTCATCATTTCAATAACTGGCACTGCATTAACTAAAGTTTTCTATAAAACTTTCTTCTCCAAAGTCCCTGTATAGTTTATTTGTTAAGGAAGTGGAACAAGTACCGAATGTCTTATAGTTTATCCTGTCAGCTTCAAACTGATATTTGAAGCACAATTCCTCCTAGGTAATATGTCCAGATATTAATATCACTTCACCAATATTCTATGCACCCAAACTTTAGGCTATTGCAGTGGATAAAGCGATCCAGAATGTTCTGAAACATGAGGTAATCTTACTTATGGCGCATAGTGCGAAATGGACCACAAAAAATGACAATATCACAACTTTCATGAATAAGCTAAAGACATCGACTAAAAACGCAAGTTCTTTACCTTGCACTTTGGTCACTATATACAGGCTCATAACTCTTTGATGTTTTATCCTGCACAAGAGTACCAACGTTAATTAATGAAACTTTATTAGAGTATCCAGATAATAACCAATTTAGCTTTCAGGCAAGCTAAGTTATAAAACTTGTCTGATTTCATAGAGCAACAATCATATCTCTCTATTCTATATTCTGTACAACAATATAAATCTGGTCTTCTAGCTCAACATATCAAGAATAAATTTTTTAGTAGTGTTGTCCTACCTCTAGGTACTGGAATGTGGTTTTATCAGCAGGCACAACACCATTCTTGCCACCAGCTTCAACAACCATGTTGCACAATGTCATCCTCTCCTCCATCTTACAATCAAAACAAAATATTGAGGATGATAATAATACAAAAACTTGAAAAGTGAGGAAGCCATCTCTGGAAAAAGCATACATTCAAACTATCAATAGTTGAACCAATGAATTCCATCGACTTGTACGTTGCACCAGCAACAGTAATTTCACCAATAATCTGCACTAGATGAGTTAGTAAGTAAACTTATTAAAAAAAATGCTCTAAATGCTACGATGAATAAGATATATGAAAGGTGAAAACACCGAGTTTTACACATGTTCACAGTCCAATCAACAAAAATTAGGACATTGCTTTGAAATTTTCCCTAAACTAGACAAATTGATACTGATCTACTTCTGGCCTTACCCTAATAGTCTATAAATCAAATGGAGAGACACAGTTACACACACATACATACACACATACATACACACTTTTTTTTTTAAAAGTTCTGGATGCAAAGATGAACATAAGATATATAAAGGGCGAAAAACACTAAGTTTTAGACATGTTTTCACAGTTCAGTCAACGCAAACTAGGAGATTGCTTTGACATTTTCCGTAAATCCACTTCTGATCTTACCCTAATAGTCTACACACACGCACACACACACAAAGGGAGCATATCTGACATACTTTTGAGTTACAAACCCCAAATAATTAGTACAAGAACATACGAATTTCAAATTATACTAGATCTCTTTTTTCCTGAAATAGGGCTTTGCCTTTATATTAATTTGATAATGGATTATGTCATCTACTCTACTCTACATAGTACAGCAAGCCAAATCAGGAGTTAAAAGACACATACCTGTAATATCAAATCCTTCGCAAGCAAATAATCAGGCATTTCTCCGTCCAATATGAACCTCAAGGTAGGGGGTACCTGCAACATGTCAACGGAAACATTTTCATATAAAAGCTACAAGATGCATTTGTCTTCTCATCCTTAGCAGCAGACGTCAGTAAATATCCACAAGGAGCATAAATTCTTAGTTAAGTACAAGGCGAAAAGAGGATAGCTAGTTCTGAAAATCCTCTGTAACAAATAGAAAAACACAATTTAAAAAAACAAACAACAAACTTCAAAGATATTCAATCTTCAAATAAAGGAACAATAGTGAGAAAACTTGCATTATGTAAAATATCGAAAGGACCTTGAGAAGAACATATATCCTTAATTTAGGCTTCATCGTACTTGCAATAGTCTAGTACACTTAAATAGGAACTAATGCATTACAAACCTTGAGAAGAACCTTGCCTGTACCCATCACAAAGCCTGCATCAGTGTTTCCAATTCCAGTTGCAAACTGACCAAAAGCTCCAGCATTACAAGTGTGTGAATCTGTTCCAAGTAAAACCTGCGTGCTAGCAAATACACATGAGGAAAATCCAAAAAAAGCCCTTCTTTTTTTTAATAGAATGGCAAATATAATCCAACAATTTTCAATTTACGCTATGCACCTCCCCAGGTCTGCAATGGCCTTCTTGAGCAAGAGCAATGTGGCATACACCCTTGTAGTCTGGATTAGCCTACAACATTATTCGGAATATGATAGCAACACCATCTAAAGGAAACTTTGATACAGTAGTACAAACATTCTTAAAAAGAATACGTACCTTGAAATTACCAAGATCCTTGATGTCATAGAAGTATTTGATGTTTTGCTCAGTGCAGAAATCTCTTAAGATATCAACATTACGATTAGCACGCTCATCATTGGTGAAGATGTAGTGATCCGGAATGATAACGATCCTTTCACGATCCCAAACCTGAAAGATATCCACGATGATAAAGAGAAGTTTTCTATGGCATACAATACCGACTAAGGATTTAAGTCAGATGAAGGAAACATGCACATAAAGTGGTAGAACAAGTTGAGTACAACAATCAACGTGCATACTTAAGCCCCCATTAGAAAAGCATGAACTACCTGCTGCTACCCAGATGGATATAACAATATTATCACAGAGAGGAAAGCCAGTTTTATTCTGAAAGTACTGTACTGGAATCTATAACATTCAAGAAGCATATTAGATGATCATGTAAAATGCACAACTATGAACATGATATGTTCCTAAGAACTTAACTAAATGAGGGTCATCAAATTGCTATCACAGCAACTAGTTGTGAAGAACGAGACGCTGGTATACTCAATACATACAAGATATTTGGCCACTTATTCTTTTACATCGGAGTCATTTAAGAGTCGAAGACTAACGAATGCGTTCGACTGATAGCTGGTAGCTAAACCCAGCTTCTCTAGCTGGTAATTACACACTACTCTAGGTGTGTTTGGTTGCAATATATAGATGGCTTTTGATTCTAGCTGGTGTATCTAGTAGTTACACGCTACTTTATGTAGGGTATACGCGCCATCTACCAGCTGTCATCTATAAGCTAAAATTCAATTACAACCCAACGAACAAACGTGTTTATTAGAAGTTACCAGCAACTTAATCGAGCGTGTTCTACCATATACCAGTTAATCAACAAGCTGCAACCACCTATGAACTCTTCCTATCCCGTTATGGCATGCACCCATCTAACTCTTTCATCAGCTCTTTCCCACAGTCCTCTACAAAAAGTTATGACATTCACATTGGATCCATTGATGATAATTAGTTAAGACGGTCAATCTTCTTCAATCACTTCTCTGCAAATTTTTTTCATTACCCAAACCTATACATCCAACTTTCAAGTACCATAAATTTTACCTATTAGGCCTTTAAGGAGAACCTAAAACAGTTTCATTACTATACCAACATGTGCGTGTCTTCTTTCTTTTTTAAACATGCGCGTGCACGTGTCTATACTAGTTACCTATCTTTTTACTTTTACTTCCCTTTTTCTTGTGTTTCTTTATTTATTTTTTTAGAGGTTTTTTAGGTTTTATTTCTTCCTAATATTATATCGAATTCTAATATCCGACCTCATACTGTCGATACCATTGACACGAGCCCAAATAAATGGCCATCCCGATTTCATTCCAAAAGTGCATACCATGGTAAAATTTGTTGGATACTAAGCAATTCGTAATTCAACTTGCTATAACAAAAATTACCTTAGCATTCTCACCAAATTCTCTCTTAAAGATCCCAAACGTTCCAGGCCCACATACATCATGAGTCATTAAGACATCAACATTCACCCAAATGTTCTCGCCAGGCTCCAAATGCGACCTCTCAGATGCGCGTGCTAGGATCTTCTCTGTCATTGTCATTCCATGTTTAACCTGCAAATGACACATTAACCAAAAGCAAAAATGGTAAAAGGACCAAATCATGGAAATCAAAATATATAAGCAGCAAAAGAAAGAGAGAGATGATCCCAACTGAACCAGTTGCCGATGGAGCACGAGACTGCGCAGGAGCCATGACAGCAAGCACTTTCTGCAGAACTTGCTTCTTACATCTATGCGCATTAATAACTGAAGGCGAATGTTGGCACATCTTCAAATCCATCTGAACAAAATTAGGAAATCAGCCGCTATTCATCCACCAACTACAACTGAGTTACAAGAATGAAACCGGCTGCAAAACGAACCTTTCTTCCGAAAACTGCAGAACTCGAAGCTACCATAGAAGACGCCATTTCACAGCTTCACCTTCAAATCAATCTTCAAATAATTTTCTGTTCCACAACAACAACAAAAAAAAGGGAAAAAAAATCATACAAGAACTTCTAAAAATGCATATGCATTTCCA
Source organism: Xerophyta viscosa (assembly GCA_002076135.1). Taxonomy (NCBI): domain Eukaryota; kingdom Viridiplantae; phylum Streptophyta; class Magnoliopsida; order Pandanales; family Velloziaceae; genus Xerophyta; species Xerophyta viscosa. The sequence goes on along the minus strand of MJHO01000095.1, from coordinate 352,752 downwards.
GTACTACAACAACAGTGAATTGGACAAGATAAACTTGTGCGAATAGCTGAATCATGCAAATAAAAATTATGATGCGAATGAGACAGACGCAGGTAATGCCATGTAATTCCATTGAAGCAAACTCCTTATCAGTAGGGGAAGAAGCTAATAAAGAGAGCACTAAATACAACATGCCTAATATCGATACACTATATCCAGTTTCAAAAAAAAAACATGGCAAATCACTTCATCATGTACAAAACGTACCCAAAAAGAAAAGAAAAAACAGTTTTCTTATCTTTAATCTAACTTGATTAAATGGTAAATGTATTTCAGAAGTAATTCTCTTGCAAGGACATATGTACCAACAAATTTAATGAAGCAAAATACACTTAAAATTTAAGAATTTTCAGTTGAAGTTCAGTAAAATTTGAGAAAACTTCAAAAACCAATCACAATGAAATCAACAGGCTACAATTAAGCCAATACAGTTAAATCCAACGACCTACACCAAATTTCACCAAGAAATTTAATTTTTTTTAAAACAATCTTATTGAAGAGATGAGAAGTTTCACTAAGAAATTTCAACAACGATCTATACCAAACTACATTTAGATTTCAAAAAGACCTTTAAAAAGATTACATTGAGTAGACGAGGAGACGCGGGGCAACGGCGGCGAGGAGCTCGAGATGCTAAGAGATGAAAGAGAGGCGTGCGGCGTCGCAGTAACGAGGAGACGATGCTAAGAAATGTTAAATGGCCCAGACCCGTACGAGCCGCAGTGTCCTGGACGAATCCCCGTCCGACACGAGTCGGATGCGGATTCGGCTGCCTGAAGAAAAATATATGCTTGAGAGAACGAGAGGGAGAGCAAAAACAGGTTGACCAACAGTGCCGGAACCAGGAATTTTATGCAGCGGTGTCAAAGAAGCGGGGCTGGAGTCGCAGGATGGACCTGCAAGCGGGATGGGCCTTCAAGCGTGTGAGGCGGCGGAATCGAACGAAGGCGGCGGCCGGCGGGGCTGGAGTCGCGGCAGTCACTGAAGGGGGTGGCGAAAAGAACAACGAGGACAGGTGGCGGCGGGCAGGGTCAGCACTGCAGCAGGCGGCAGCGCGGCGGCGGGCCGTGCAGCGGACGCAGGCGGCGGCGCTGGGCGTGCACGCGACAGCGGAAAACGGGGACGAGAGTCACAGGACGGCTGTGGAGCAACGGCGAGACGGCGAGACGCTAAGACCGCGAGACCGGGGCGAGTGGCGAGACGCCGAGATCGAGGTCCGAGACAGACAACGGCGAGAAAGAAAGCTCAAAGCCGGAATCAGAAGCTAAATCCAACGAACTACACCAAATTTCACCAAGAATTTTAATTTTTAAAAAAAAATTTATTGAATCAGAAGTTTCACTAAGAAATTTCAACAACGATCTATACCAAACTACATTTAGATTTCAAAACGACATTTAAAAAGATTACGTTAAGTAGACGAGGAGACGCGGGGCAACGGCGCGATGAGATCTCGGCGGCGAGGAGCTCGAGATGCTAAGAGATGATAGAGAGGTGTGCGGCGTCGCAGCAGCGAGGAGACGATGCTAAATGGCCCAGACCCGTTCGAGCTGCAGCGTCCTGGACGAATCCCCGTCCGACACGAGTCGGATGCGGATTCGGCTGCCCGAAGGAAAATATGTGCTTGAGAGAACGAGAGGGAGAGCAAAAACACGTTGACCAACCTGAGGCGGCGCCGGACAAATATATCTCCAGTCTCCAGATAGCTAATGGGTCGGGTCCGCACCCAGACCCAAAAGGACCAAACCGAATCAAACGAGGTGGATCGAGCCCAAACTGAAACCACACCACTGGTATCATGTGAGAGAGAGAGAGAGAGAGAGAGAGAGAGAGGGAGAGAGGTCCTATTTTTCTTGTTAGGGTTTCACTGCAGTCCGCCATTAAATTCTTTCATCGCTTAGGTCCAAACGATTTTATTTCAATTGCATTTAGGTCCTTCCATTAAACATGGTTTACTGCTAAATCTCTGATTACTCAGATTCTCGATTAGCTTGCACTTGAGTGTCGTATGGAATATTTTGTAGCGAGAAAATTTTTATGAAAGTACTGCTCGGTTATTCCGCCGGGACATACATTTTTCATCATTAAAAGTTTAATTATTGAGAAATTATTGCATGAACCTGGTGCACCACGTCATCCGTGCACCGCATATATCTATAAGTATTTTTTAAAAATATTTTCAATATAAAAGTTGTAGATATTGATTAGATATATAACTTTCATGTAGAATTTTTTTTTAAAAAATATTTCTAATAAATGTTTTGGGCTAAATAATCATAATGTCAAAAAAATATTTTTAAATTCAAGAGAATTTTGGAGGCTAAAAATATCTATTTAGAAATATTTTTTGAAAAAAAATTCTACATGAAAGTTTTATATCTCATCAATATCTACAATTTTTATGTTAAAAATATTTTCAAAAAATGCTTGTAAATATATGCGGTGCACGGGATGACGTGGTGAACGCGGTGCGTGCAATAATTTTTCTTAATTATTAGATATTTTTTTGTCCTTGTAAATAAACTAAGGCTGCACGGAAAGTCGCGAGCAACTAATAAATGAAGGGGTTGTGTTATTATAATAAGTCCGAATAGTAATAGACACTTCGATAATTTTAACAAAACAGAGATGGCGGTAGTAAGTGGCGGATCAAGAAATTGAAAGCAGGGCAGTCAGATTCTATTGAGAGAACAAAATATTACCTTGGCAGCGGGCAGGAGAGCAGACGAGCTGTTCACGGGGACGGCGGTGCGGGCGAGACGATGAAGTAATGAACAGCAGGCAGCAGCGGCAGCGTGGGCAAGACGATGAACAGCAGCGGCGGCGCGTCGCTGCCACGACGACAAATTCGCCAAATGATTATAAATCGCAGCTATAATATTTATAGCATATATATATATATATATATATATATATATATATATATATATATATATATATATATACATACAGTATTTTGTTCCGAAAGCAGGATAGTTAATTGACTATCCGAATTTAGCTGAAATCCAAGTTTAGTTGCGTTCGGGTAGGGTCGAGTTTGATTTACGTAACAAGTAGACAACTCCGGTATAATAATTTATGCATTACAACTGCAATATAACACATCAAGAATCAGGATAAAAATCCTTATACAAACTCGTTGCATATTCTCTATCGTAAAGAACGGATGAGATAAGATAATTTACAACATAACATCAGGATTGTACAGTTGGTTCCTTCAGTGCCATATACACCATCTTACACCGATATTTACAGGATCAAGGCTATTTTAAGCATTAGCAAACAACATACAGTAATGCTTCGCAAAATAGAGTTTTAATACTCGCCATAATTTACAACATGATGTCCGTCCCTCTCTCAAGTTCCAAATACAGCAGCTTCAGGGTGATAGTAAAGCATCTCCTTCCATATAAGCTCCCTAATCATATCTTCTCCAAGATCCTCATCAATATCAAGATCGATTGGGACTTGCGCCGGAGGATTGGCAGTTGGATCATAAAGAGGGGCCATATAAGGATGTTCCAGAGCCTCCGTAACGCTGATTCTCTTAGTAGGATCAAAAACAAGCATCTTCCTCAACAGATCAACGGCCAAAGGGTTCGCATGGGGATACAGAGCAGAGAGAGGTGTACCAGGAGTATAGGGCAGAGATTTGATATACTTACGTGCCTTTGGGTTATCTATAAAAGCAAGATCAGCATCACCGACAGTACCTAATACGCTAACGATGAGCTTTAACTGGTTAAGGCACTCGGTGCCAGGGAAGATTGGCTTACGCCCGAGCAGCTCGGCAAAGATGCACCCAACCGACCACACGTCAATAGAGGTGCCATAGTTGTCGCAGCAGAGTAGTAGTTCAGGAGCACGATACCAGCGTGTAACAACATACTCTGTCATGAATCGGCCTTTATTGTTGCTAGTGCGGGCGAGACCAAAGTCACATATCTTGAGATCGCAGTTTGCATTGACCAAAAGGTTCCCTGGCTTCAGGTCTCTATGAAGAATATTTGCTGAATGTAGATACTTCAATCCTCTCAGCAACTAATAACAACAGTAGATTAGAATAAGTTAGTCAGTCATAAAGGAGGAAATATTTCTGAGCAGTGTTATATATGCATATATTCTACTATTCCACCTCACATGATGGAAAAAACTCACATCAACATCTTAGAGAAAATGATGTAGAAGTTTGTGTTTATTACAGCTAGAACGCACAGAAATTTATTGCATGAATAATTCTTTGCGCTTGATTGAGACGTTAAAAAATATTTTATCTTACAAGATCTGATCCTTGAATCCATTTTCACATCACTATTACAAAGAAATATGACACAAATACTGTGCTAATAAATACCATCTGTCGACTTTGATGGAACCTTAGAGAATCAAAGTCAGCTAGAAAAACCTAAGCTTGGAATTTCTTAGGCTGCATTGCTGCCCCAATGGAACTTTGGAGAAAGGTAAACATAATGCACAAAACCGATTAAATTATAATTCTCAGTGATGTTAATATCTACTATCCTTTTAATTGTATGTCGCATAACACTAGCAATTCTATCATAATGCATGTTTAGCTTCTGCCTAAGATTCACAATTTTCATCATATAACCTTTCATAATTTGATTTCAAAATTTCCTTAACTGGCTTATTATTTCTGAATGCAAGAGTATCTACTGTGTTGAGCAATTATTAAGGATTTAAAATTCTATGTATCCATTGCCTTCGGCAAAAGGCTGTTAAATTATTTTTTGGGTTATAAATCCTAATAAGTCCTAGACAATCGAATTTCTTTTTTTTTAAAAAAAAAAAAAAACCTAGAAAATCTGCTTAACTTCTGCTAGAGAATTGCACTGTCTTTGATGTAAAGAGTATGTTATCGTTGTTAACGTATAAACCATAACTTTAGTTTCCCTGTATTACCAAATAGTCAATACTTTAAAAATGTGTTCTACTTGGTCTCTAATCTTATCAGATTAAACATTTTGTTTCTTAACTACGATAGCACTTTCTTTTAGTCCCACAATAACTATTTTCTATTTCACAAAAGTTGAAGTTCAACATATTAGCCTCACGTCGTTAATTTTATAAATGTTAAGTAGGATATCTAGGCCATTTCTTTTCAGGTGTATGGGCTTAGAAATTGCACCAAACCTGCAACTCGACCATAGCTAAATGGCGTAATTGCAGTTTCCTCCACTCAAAACCTTGTTGAATTATGACTTTTACTGTCTTGGAGCTGCCATATATTCCAAAAAAAAAAAAAAAAAAAAACAAAGCTTAAGATGATACCAACTCCCTTATAGCGTCCCTATCTATGTGCTCCCTGTGTTACCATACAAGATAGCATACAAAGCACTAAATATAACCACAAATGTGATCTAGAACACGAAAGTTTATATAACACTATATAAAGAAGTAATTTTCGGGAATTAAGATTCACTGCCCACATGCTTAGTGCGGCTACAAATAGCCCAGAGAATGTGGGATTTACTTATAGAAATTTGTTTTAGATTAGAAAAAGATAGTCAAACGAAATGGTTTGAGATGGGTGGAGACTAATACCTCTTTTGACATAGTCTACAAAGATGGTGCACATTATAAGTACAAATATACTGATGAATTGAGATGAACAGGATGAATGGCCACATAATTATAGATGTCTACCAATAATAGCGAGCGAATATTCATCCCAGCGCATATATTGTACGACATACATAGACATGGAGATACAAATCATATTGGTTTGTTTCCATGACAGACAAATAAATATACAAATCAACCAGCTCATTTCAATATATTAGCTCTGACTAATTCCATAATATAAACAATAGCACTAATGAAAAAGTAATTTGCATACCATCACTGTGCTAAAACTAAACAAGTTGTTTTATTTTATTTTTTGAACTGAGTTACCATTAAGCTTCATCTTTACTGCATCGATTTAGGCATGGGCAAGCACATCAATTGTAAGAAAAGGTACTATAAATACTTATCTACTGACGAATGACACGAAAAGGTTGACTAACCAAATAATTGTGTACCAAGAACAGTGAATCCATATTCATCAAGGTTTAAATCTTTGCACAAACATACGTAAACATCAAGCTAAAAATCATATTGGTTTGTTTTCATGCCTCGACAGACAAATAAACACACAAAATCGATTAGCTCTAATTACTTCCTTCAAATATAAACAATACCACTGATGAATAAACTAGTTCAAAATCATCACTGTGAACCATGTTATTTATTATATTATTATTGTTCTTTAAACCGAGTTGCCATTAAGCTTCATCTTCTATTGCATCCATTTAGACAGGCTTTAGGCAGCTCCCATTGCGTCGCAATGTAGATTGAAGAGGATACGAAACATGTGGGTCTAGTTAAGAAGGCAGGTTCAATGTTGCCAAAGTGGATTGGTAAGTGTACTGGGATTTGTACAGAAGTTTCACAGCAAGTTAACTTGAAATTCTTGTTGACTTGATTTGAAGTCGACAAAGTTGCATATTAACTTCAAATTTCGACCATTCAGCATCCTAAAACCCGTTTATGGTTAATAGTCCTACATAAGACTCCTCCCAACTCTCACAGTTCCTTATTCTAACCAATTAAGACCCAGAAACTGATAACTGCAGTTTACAATACAGTTTACAATAACTGTATGCCAAAATACAGGTTAACCATTCACCCATATGAACTCGAGCTACTTTATCTTACTTCTCAACTTTAAGTTAGAAATGTAGTTTGGAGTCCCTACCTGGAAAAGGAAGTACTGGCAGTGGTCATTTGAAAGGGCCTGCGAAGATTTGATTATTTGATGCAAATCCGTATCCATCAGTTCATAAACAAGGTAAACATCCTTGAAAGCTCTTCTATTTGTGGGCAGCATGATATCCTTTAACGCAATAACATTCTCATGACGAAGATGCCGGAGGAGCTTCAGTTCCCTCAAAGTTCTGAGGGCGTCGACACGGTTTTCAAAGGCATTCTTGATCTTCTTAATTGCTACCTTTTCATTAGTTTCTTTATTTATGGAGGAACAAACAATCCCATAAGCTCCTCGACCAATTGGCTTTATAGGTACATACTTGGTATCGATCTCAAAAAGAGTCTGCCACATAGTGAAGTAATGCTTCCCTCTACTCGTGATGCCATTTGGCGGATCAACCATGGTGGCCATCTCGCTGCACGAATGACAACGTTACATGTATACTTACCCACCTATTATGATAATTTTAATTTCGCAAAAGCATCATGATCAAGCTAAATATATAAAATGATAAGGCTTACAATTTCAATAAGAAATGCAAAAAAAACTCGCATAACCTATCCATTTCACATTACTCACTCACCCTATTTCAGAATAGTACTTCACAGCTTTTTCATTAAGGAGACTTCAGCATCCGAATCAACATTTTAAGAAATATGAAACAACAAACGTAGTTTATAATATTAGCGGCAAAGTTCATGTTATCTCTGTATCATGGATTATTCATCCTTCTACTGCGCATGGTCTGCTTTACATGCACGTTTTAACCTACTTTAGCAATTAAGACATCAAAGATAGAACCATGGGCGGATCCACCACATAGCCCAGCCAGTGGGGTCAATTGACCTCATTCAAATACTGCGAAACTAAGGCACCAAGGCGGTGACAAATACCTCACTCGGCGGCGGGATCAGAAGCCGGAGGAAGAGCAATCAAGGGAGGATGAACTTCACTCCGCCGGAAAAGGATGGTCGGGAGAGCAGGTCTCTGAAACCGCCGAGGAGATTTTGAGGATTGAGGCTTTCAAGCCAATTGGAATCTGACATTTATCTTTTGGACCACATCTGATATTTGAGTTCTAGTATTCAGATGTGTAAAACTACTAAATACTTAAAATATAAATATCTGCTATCTTCTAAAATATAAATAAAAATAATTTTATAACACACGCTTAAATTTTAAGTAATATTTGTGCAATATTATTTATAAAATAATTTCAAATATTTTATACAATATTTTAGAACATAATTAAGAAAATACATAAATAATTATTTTCTTAATTTATAGAACATAATTATTTATAGAATATTTAATTTTGATTATTTATAACTATATTTTTTAATATAAATAATTTTAGTTAATATATAATTATTTTATATTAAGAAAATACTAGAGATTAAGAACATAATTATTTATATAATGTTGGAATTTAATAAGTTGTAAGTTGTAACTATCTTTATAAAATACAATATATAGTTGTTTGTAAGAAGAAAGTTTAAATTACTGTTTGAATTTCACATTAATATAAATTTAAACCACAACAAAATATCTTAATTAAAATTAATTATTTAATAGATTATATCGACAAACACATACATAAACTATAATTAGATTATGTTAAAAAATATATCAATTATTTTAAAATATACAAAATAAAAATCAAATGGAATAAAAAAACTCGCAATATATCATATTCATTAGTAATAAATATATAGTTGATGAGAACAAAATAATTAGTCATAATTTTATTTAATATTAGATTTTTTAATTGTTAATAATTAAATTTACTGGTTGATGTTTCTAACTTTGTAAAAATAGTACGATCTTGAACACCACGTGAACATTAAGATATCACTAAATTTCTGATCTATCTCCTCAATTTTGTACAGCTTCCGATCAAACGACGACATCGATTCCCGAATTCAATCAGAGCAAAAGAATTCGGTCTGAAATCAGAGCAGTAATAATCGGATATAATCTGCTATCGATTTTCCGCATCTCCCGCTTCGCTGGACAAGTGTCGTGCTGGCGCGGATAATTTGCATAATATTATTTTGGGTGGCGGCTGGTTGCGAGGTGTCAGTATGGGATAGGGCTGACGAATGGAGAGGGGTTGTTGCTTTACCTTTACGTAATGCGGCACGAGCAAATGACACATGGACGGATGCGATTGTGTTTGGAGCAATGCCTAATTCAATCTGACGGATCAATGTGCTTCACACATCTTCGTAGTGAGACGCCTCGAGTGCCGCCGCCAACCGCGCAACGCTCGAAAACAGCAAGCAATCTTCTTTTGCTTTTTGAAAATTCTGAGCTTTCCAGCCATCCAGTTTGAACGCCAAACTTTGTTACGAAAGCTAACGAGGACACTTTATTTTGCAGGCCGGCCCAAGCCCAACAACGTATCAAGTATATTGAAAATATCACAAAAAAAGGCGACTCGTGAGATCTCTTATGAGAGAAAGAAAGAAAAAAAGTACTTTTCAAACTCGACATTAGCAACAAATAAGAACAGTTTAACAGCATTACTTCTTACCCAATAAACGACACTAAAGAGTTCGTGCTAACCGCTACAAATTATGTAATTCTTTTTTAGACGGATTGCTCTGGCTGTGACCGAGTAGAATTCCGACATGCACAAAAGTTTCTTAAAAGTATCCGGGGTTTTTTTGCGATAACGAGCCCATAAAAACACCCAAAATGTACAAATATAGTCCTATAAATATAAGGTGAAGATAGGACCGACAGTAGCTTGCTTTCTTAGTCTTTTCCAAAATCAGCACTGTAATGCGCGCTCGATTCCAACTTCTTTGCTTCATTCAGTTTTCTAACTGCCTGAAAATGTTACAAATTGTGTTTGTTACTTCTTATATCATCACTATTTAAGCTACCAAACAATGGCATTTAAGACTAGAAACTAGAAATGCTTGTTTGAGACATCATTTACTAAAAAAAGAATAATGCAGAACAATATTTTATAATCAGATCTCAAACACATGGATTCCACCAAGCAGGAGTAGCAATGATTTCTGATCTAAACTTTGCTCAAACCTATCATGCGGACTAATAGGATTGAACTTGCATTCTACTCGGTTTTGGCCCTACTTATCCTTAGATTCCAACATGAGGCTCCATAGCTCCAGCTTTATGCAAATTCCTTCTAATGTGCCATTAATAGACACAATGTCATCAGCAAGCAATATACACCGAGGGATATCATCTTGAGTTTGTCTTGTCAACTCATCCATAATCAACGCAAATAAAAAAAAGGACTCACGGCCGATTGATTAATGTATTCCCATAAATGCATAGATTATTAATACATCCATCCATATATTAAAATATATGTGAAATAGGATTGAACCTAATGGATTTTATACAAACGTGATGTATTTAATTAATATATGTAAGCATGCACGTATACATGTATGATCCATATGTGCGTATGTGTAATGTGTTATCAAGAACTCCACTATATCTAACATGATATTAGATGAACGTATGTCTCACTAATATAGAACCTAAAACAAAACTTACCTTCATGAAATCCTCATGAATAACATAATCACGTTCTGCACGGATAGCAAACATTCCAGCTTCAGTGCATACATTACGAAGATCTGCTCCGTTGAAACCCTATACGTAATGAAGATAAAGATTGGCATCAATCACGAGAGTAACAAAATAATAATGCACTTCTACTAACATAATTGCCAAGAACACGAGATACTGACTTCTGCGAGCTTTACAACAGCTTCATAGTCTATTTCTCCATGTTTTGCAATGCCAGCAGCATGAATCTTTAGAATTTCTGTCCTTGACTGTTCATTAGGAAGTGGAATCTCTATTTTCCTATCTAATCGTCCTGGACGAAGAAGAGCTGGATCAAGAACATCAGGCCGGTTTGTCGCCATTATCATTTTTACCTGAAGTGTATTATCCATAGAACAGAAGCTTTGGGGTATAAATTTTAGAGGTAAAAACCACATCTAAAAGCAGATCAAATATGTTAATCTCACAGGTAGATAGCATTACTATACATTTTAAGCTACAACTAGCATAAGTAATATGAAGGGTGGAAAAACAGCAGCATGTTTCATGAAAACTGTATGCTAAAGCTTACCACGATACAGGAGATGTTTCTAGCAAGAGACGACTCTATGTAGCTCTATCAAAGAGACTTGTTTTAGGTTCCACTAAATTAACCTTCACGTTATTAGTCTTACACAATGGAGATCATAAGGAGGAGCTGCATATTGAATGATCAAAGGTCCATGCTCAGCAGCTCAGCTTTACTTAGAAGACAACTTCAAATGGGTCATTACTTACAGACTGTCTATAACCCTAGACTAACATAAACCTCTGTTAATTTTAACTATCAGTTCAGCAAATGTAGAAGTTTCACAGCTTATACCAGCATATCTTTCAAGTTTGTTACTTCAAGATATAAATACCCTTTTCTTGGAAATAGGCATTTGCAGGAGACTTTTTCAACAGACTTACGAACAGGAAAGCATCTTTCCTTTATTTAAGCATTATTTTTTAAAGAATAATGCTTCCACCAAGGTATGGTGATACACCGGCCAGACACTTCGACGCTTCATACGTGTCTGTATGCATTCATGCAACAGCTCTAACAGAAGTGGCATTAGAGATATGATCGATGTGAGCTAAGAGAAACTATATAAGAAAATTCAAGTGGTATTAGAGAAACTATGTGACATAATTTAAGGCAAAGATTACCTTTCCAAGCTGATCAAATCCATCTAATTGATTGAGAAGTTCCATTAGCGTTCGTTGGATCTCGCGATCAGCACTAGTTCCCTCACTAAAACGGCGTCCGCCTATAGCGTCGATTTCATCCATAAAAATAATACATGGCTGAAAGGAATTCAATAAAAACTAAATGACAATCTGAAGATGAACAAACACAGATTTTCAACAGTATAGCAAAAAGGAAAGCAATCAAAACATTCCTGAGGTGGAGAGCATGAAATATTTTGTAATAATCTAACACATTTACTATTATATAGAAGGAAGAATAAAGGAACAAATAGGTACAAGAGAAATAGCACAAGATATGCATACTTGGTGATCACGAGCATATCCGAACATCTCTCTTATAAGACGTGCGCTTTCACCTATATACTTATCAATGATGGCACTTGACACCACCTATACATATGAAAGAAAACTATTAGTATGTTTACATTATTTAATCATAGATAGGGATAAATGAATACCTTGAGAAAGTTCGCATCTATGTTACTAGCAATGGCTCTGGCTAGTAAAGTTTTCCCAGTACCGGGAGGACCATAAAGAAGAACACCCTGCAACAAGTTCTATTAGTTCATATCAAAGGATACGAAGTCAACGCACAACACTTAATGATAGATCATATTCGCACAAAATGAATTTAATCAATATCAATCTTCTTAAGAACACAAGCTTGTTCTTATAGATTACCTTAGGAGGCTTTATGCCAACTCTAAGAAAGAGCTCAGGATTCATGAGTGGCAGTTCAATGGATTCCCTAAGCTCACGAATTTGATCAGACAATCCACCAACTGCAGAGTAACTAACATTCCCAGGGTCTTCATGGAGCATGCTATAAACAACAGGATCAACCTGGAAAAGAGGAAGCACAAGTTGATTGCCGCCATGAATACATAATATCCATGATACAAATAAAACAGAATACTGAAATAGAGACAATTTCATGGAATAGTTGATCAATGACTACCTCTCTTGGAAGAGCTCTCATGATTGTCAGAGTTGTCATGTCCAGTACAACTCGAGTTCCAGATGTTAGCTTTTCTTTGTCCACCTTACTACGACAGCCGACAACATATCTTGGCCCACTGCTAGCTTTTACTATCACTACAATAAAAAAGGAAAATAGTAACTGAAGTAACAAATGCCTATGTGCAGCACTGCAGTATCACAACTATATAAATCCAAATGCATAACATGTTACACATACATCTACTCGTTCAAAAAATACAGCACAGCTTTGTTAATCCATTTTGCATCATGCGTAAACTTATGGTCACGATTCAGTGAGCTAACACAAAACCATCAGTCACACAACATCGATAACGACCTGTTCGACCGTTAGTTTAGTATGTTTCCATAAAAAAAACATTAACAGGCCGAAAGAACAATTGGGAGGTGCACGTTCAGCGACTCAAATACCACGATCTTCAATGAATAATATCAAGTAGTACATAATTCATTTAAAACTATCACTGAATACATAAGCAGTAACGATATAACAAGGTCACATTCAATTTTTCATGTTCAACTTACAGCGTTCATTATCCAGTGGGCGAAGAACTTCCCCTATAATCTGCCCTACGCTCTGCAGCGACTTTAGATCATCTTCGGTTTTCGAGAATTCCTTCTTCGCAGCTCTCAGATTCTCCCTCACTGCAAAGCAATATATCAAAATCAATAACTACACCAAGAGATCTTAGTCCATAACGAAACCCTAGTTCCTAATCGACACTGTAGTATAGGTAAATCAAATATGTAGTCGGAAGTATGATCCACCGAAGCAGATTGGAATGAATACACTAACACTAATACGAGAGAAGGAATTTGGATCTGACGGGTTCGAACGCGAGAATCGAGCTCCTTGTAACTGAGTAGCTTCTTGCGGTACTCGCTCTTCGCCTTCCGGCGAGCCTCGTCCTCCACCACGGCGTTTCCCCCGTCGCCGCCACCGGTGCTCATTGTCGCCTTGCTGCTTTCTCTCGCCGGTGTGCTCCGCTGGTTTTAATTTTTAACCACACCGTGTCACCGCCTTCTTCCAGCTCAAGAAAAGACCTACTAACGGGCTGGGTCGGATTTTTTAAACCAGTCGGACCAAATTAACATCCGGCCCGGTAGCCGAGCATCAGTGGCTCAGCCTATAGTAGTAAAATATTTCCCTTTCTTACATTCTTTTTTAATGGTTACTTTTTATTAGGTTGTTTATGTATGATGATCACATCTTAAGATTCATGCATTAATAGATGATCAACCTAGTGTTGTAGAATAAGATTTGCGACTCGATCTCCTTGCTCGTTTTGCGATCCTGACTTACAAATTGGAATACGGTATAAATTCTTAGGCGTCAAGCTGAGGGATCCGCCACTATATGACTCCAAAAAGTCGTTGCATTTAAAAATAACTTTGAGTTCAAGAAACACCTAACCTCTTAGTTAGATTAAAATCAATGTTGACTTCAAAATCATATTATAAACGTGTTATCTAGATCTTGTCAATAGTAAAGGTTAGTGCTCCTATTAAATCTTCTTCTTCTTTTTTTGGCTTTCATAAAATTTGGGTCAAGTTATTACTAAATTCTTTTTTTTTTCTTTCATCAAATTTGAGTCAAGTTATTCAGGACAATAATTCGTAAAGTCTAGCAATTCTACGGCTCTAAACATAATCCATCAGTGTAATAGTAGGTTTTTTTGCGGAAAAAAAGAGGGAAGAGAACGGAGGTTTAGTAAACAACCTCTAAATCACTTCTCACTTCTCAGGCTTTTATGTGAAGTAAATAGCCCCTAAATCGACGCGGAACTGAGTAAGAATATTCGGACCGAACATATCCTGTAACCCATTGGGCCCAATAGAGGCCCAACGGGCGGTAACCGCAAATGGCACCGCATTTACCGCCCTTTGGCCATTGACATCCCCCCCCCCCCCTCCTCAACCAACAGCGACCAGCGTCACTAGGGATATTTTTCAACGCATCATCTTTATGTTTGACAAAAACTTGGTTGTCTAGATCCTTAACTAGCTTCATTTCGACAAATAATGCAGGTATTCTGAGTTCTTCAAAAAATCTCGGAGAAATCATGGCTTTTTTTTTTAAAAAAAGATTTTTTTTTATTTGTTTTTTCCATGTGAGGTCATGTTACTTTAATAAAAATAGTTAAAATATGTTGTGTAGTGAATGTGTTGCATAAGTATATCTCCTATTAGTTGTGACGTAGCGTAGCTAGCTATACGGATGCTTCATTTAGTAGTCAACCTGCTCTCGTGTTGATGCGCTGTTTTTATTTGTATTTTATGATAATAGCACTATTTAATTTCAAATTCCCATATAAATATATATGTATATATATTCGGATTATATCCGAATTAATACTGTTTACGGTTCTGATAAATGAGGGTGCTGTTGGATTAAATATGGGAATGTCACTAATAACGTGTTGATCAAAATTCAAAAGGCTCAATGTTTAACCCTTTCGACAAATTGTTTAATGCTATTAAATTTAATTAGTAAGCCGATAAGAAAATCGCACTCAAATCAAGCCCGAGCTCAGCCATTTCTCTCTCTGACTCCATCTCTTCTCTCTTACACCGCCACCACTACGCTCGCCGGAGAAACCACCTTCTCGCCGCCGACATCTTACCGGAGAATCCACCTCATGTACTGCTACCATCACGAGAGATCCCGTCCGAGATCGTCGGATCCATCGTGAGATCTGGCTCATGACCTTCTCTTTCACTGGCTCAACAGATCGAGATCTATTATCTGAGAAGATATTTTTAACGGTAGACTACGAGATCCGGAACAAAGAGAATCATGTCGGGCGCGGTGTCGGCGCTGTTCTTGCTCGACATCAAGGGCCGCGTCCTCGTCTGGCGCGACTACCGCGGTGATGTGTCCGCCGTACAGGCCGAGCGTTTCTTCACCAAACTCATCGAAAAAGACGTATGCAACCACACAACGGCAATTAGATCCAACGCTATTGAATTAATCTTTTTGAGTTTGCATTGTTGGGGGTGTTACTCTAGGATATTAAATTAATCTGATTGTGTTTGCATTGTTAGGGAGATCCGGAGTCGCATGACCCGGTGGTATATGACAATGGTGTGACCTACATGTTCATTCAGCACAACAACGTCTTCCTCATGACTGCCGCCCGCCAGAACTGCAATGCCGCCAGCATTCTACTATTCCTCCACCGTGTTGTCGATGTTAGTATTTTTCATACTTTAATTATGGAATTATGTTTCTTCATTGATGTAAACGAAGTACACATTGTTTATACGCTCCGATAAATATGCATGGATGATCAACTAAACAAAGGGATCGTTTGCTGCTTCTTAGATTCACAGTAGCTGATTGTTTTCCCCTTTGTCTATGTCACTGTAAAGATGATTGGAAATGAATATGTAATTGATGAACTGTTTCTGTATGAATTCTGGGGATTTTATGTTAAGCCTGCAGCAAGCAAACAAGTCCTATACAAGAAGAACTTTTAGGTCATTCTATCATGAAATTTCTCACGTTTCACTGATTGGGCTTCTGCTTCTTTGAACTATCATTTTCTTATGCCCTCATCATAGTTCCCGTTAGGTCCTGTTTTTTGTTGCTTCATAAAGTGAATTCTCGTATGTTTTATGGTTCTTCAGGTCTTCAAGCATTATTTCGAAGAGCTGGAGGAGGAATCACTGCGTGACAATTTCGTTGTTGTGGTAAGGCATAAGCTTTCTTGTCTTGTCTTTGGATGCCAAGAATTTCTTTGCTTACCAGAGTTGAAGGACCAACAGCACTGTTTTTGACTTATTTGTGTAATTCTTCTTATATTGTGTGCTGATAAGAGTTTTCTCCATGTGACATGGGCAGTATGAGTTGCTTGACGAGATGATGGACTTTGGGTACCCTCAGTACACTGAAGCAAAAATTCTCAGTGAGTTCATCAAGACGGATGCATACAGAATGGAAGTGACACAAAGGCCTCCAATGGCTGTAACTAATGCTGTGTCCTGGCGTAGTGAGGGGATACGGTACAAGAAAAATGAAGTAGGATGGTGCCTGCCCTTTTTTTTGCTACGCTGTACTATTTAATAGATAATGAAACCTCATTTTTTGGTAGGTGTTCTTGGATGTCGTGGAAAGTGTTAACATTCTTGTCAATAGCAATGGTCAAATAATCCGTTCTGACGTTGTCGGAGCATTGAAGATGAGGACCTACCTAAGGTGCACCACATTGTCTTACTTCCTTCTGTTAAAAGCTCCTCACCGACTATAGTTTTCGCTATTTCTGTCTGCATACTTTTGTTATAGCCATTAGTCCATTTTCAATGGGAGTATATGCTGTTTAGCTTTTCAATCCCTGCTGGATGAATGTAAGGATCTTTAATATAGTACTACTATATAGAATATAGTATTACAATATAGAGCATTTTAAGAAATGATGCTGGTATCAATTATCCAAAGTCTCAGGTGGACTGGTGAGAGGATCAGTGCTCTTAAGCGTTCAGAGTCAAATAGCTACTATTTGGAGCCGTTGAGTTAATATAGTTTACTATCTACTAAGTTCACTTTTACATAAATAGTTGAATAGGTTAGGGGATCTATGGATGGACTTGTAATTTTGTTTCGCTTGTGCTAACTTATTAATCCAAGTCCCTCTTTTCCTTGGCTGTATGATTTGCCACTCTGGAATCTTAAGATATATAGCTATGTTTTAGTATATAAGTTTAAGAAACAGCGGTCCATGTGAAGCATTGAGCGGCTTATGCATTATAGGCTCAAGATGTTAGTTTGATGTCATCTGTACAATTGTCATAGAGCAATTAAGGATTGCTAATGAAGTTCATATGTGAGCATTACAATTTTGTGTTGTGAATTATGATTGTAGACTGCTGAAACATGACAATCAGACCAAAATGTAGGAACATGGCAAGATTTAAGGATGGGAAGCCAGTGAGCAAGGGTATTTGGTACGCTAACGTGTTAAACCCCTTAGCAGTTTGCGTTATCCTCAGATAATTCAGGGTAAAGGTTGGAAATAGAAGAGAGGCTCTAGCCGGTCTATATGAGGCCCAAATAGAGCTCGGATACCAAATAAGATAATGTAGCTATAGTAGATGAAAACCAACTGTCTAGATAGCAAGCCACCAGAAGCGAGCTAGAAAGGTTGACAGAGAATTGCATCTCATGAGACCTGAGATCAATCCCACTAACTGATTTTCCTACTTGTGCGACTAAGAAGCACGGATACGGATACGTGACACGGATACGACACGACACGGATACATGATGTTTCAAAAAAATAGGATACGATACGTCAAGGATACGTTATTTAAAATATTAAATTATCGATTATAAAAAAATATTTATATACAAAAGATAGTAAAGAAGCATTTGTTAAAAGATAAGAGCTCATATATTAGTATTTGAGTCCACCATTGAGTGTTTTATGTTTAGTAACATACCTCCACAAGGGCATGCTCACATCTTCATTAGATCTCACATTCACATTCACAATCATATCACTAAATGTAGCCATATCCATACTTTTACATCAATATAATTAAAGAATGAGAAGTCTAAATATAAAAAATCTATTTTTAGTACATCATAATTCGTAAACAAAAGCAAATGCACATTAAAAAAAAAATAAATAAATAAAAAATGGGTTGGACAAATGGGCTAGAAAATAGGCCAAACGTGTCCCCAAGGTATCCTAGCGTGTCCCCAGCGTATCCCCAACGTGTCCATATTTATTTGATTATTTATTAAATTCGGATACTTAAATTTGCGTATCCGACACGTGTCCGAGCGTATCCGGCACGTGTCCGTGTCCGATACGTGTCCGACACGCCGGTACGCTCTTCCGAAGAGTGTCCGTGCTTCCTAGTTGTGCGATGGCTGAAATGAGTATTATGTTAAAGGCGTAAAGCATAAAGCATACAATCCATGAAAGGCATGTATAAAGTGCGATATTGGAGGCAGGGAAGTTGGATTTTCATCAGATGCTTGAGGAAGCGCATGTTTACAATGTTATGGCTTATGCATGAGATGTTGTCACAACTGTATCCAGGTCTAGTGTAATGTAGTAGTAAAGTTATCTTGAGTTGATTTGTGCAAGATGGTTTTATAATTCTTATTATTACGGTTATTGCTTATAGATGACATTTTAGGCGATGGTAATAGTGCCAGATGATTCCATGAAAATCTTTGTCAAATTACCTGCTCAATTAAGTAGAAACTAGTAATCAGAGGCGAACTTTATGTAGCTTAGTTAAATGCCTATAAGTGAAGTAATTGTTTTACGAGTTTTAACATTTCATTATGTGATTTGTGTTCGTGCTAAAGCAATGTGACATACAAGAATCCATCTAGTCAACTCCACTCATTGGGAAAAACGGCTTTGTTGTTGCGAAATTATTTTGAGATTTGAGAAGAATATTCATAGGGGCATCTGGTACGACCTAATGACTTTGGATATTGGTGTACAAAAGAAACGCCCTCTTACAAATAACAAAGTTTCACTTTTGCAAGACCTCTGCTTGTATATTATCTAAGACCAGCAACAATTTCATAATTATCCTTTTAACCTCACTAATTGGGTCAATGGTTTACAGGGAATGAAATTGCAACTTTTATGTAATAAAAAAGAAAAAAATCGATTATTTGCTAATAACAGATTCCTGAAGACAGATTATGTAGGAATTGGAAACTTAAGCTAGCATTTAGTGTCCTAAATGCTTGTACTATCCGTCAGTAACTGTTACCTGTGCATCTACCTAGCAATTAATAAAATTTTGTTAATGAAAATAGATTAGGCATACTTGATTACTTTTGGCGTGCAACTTTTAACTCAGGGGCGAAGCAAGTCACAAATTTCTATGTTGCTTATGCAGTGGCATGCCTGAATGTAAACTTGGGCTAAACGATAGAGTGCTTTTGGAGGCCCAAGGACGAACAACTAAAGGGAAAGCGATAGATCTTGACGATATCAAGTTTCATCAGTATGTTTCTCATGCTATGCTTATATTCTAGTTATTTATAAAAGATGAAGTTCTTCATGACTCATTACTTAATTTATCTGATACAAACTTGGTGCCTTCTTTCATTTCTAAAGGTGTGTTCGTCTAGCACGGTTCGAGAATGACAGGACTATATCCTTCATACCTCCTGATGGAGCTTTCGATCTAATGACTTACCGATTGAGTACTCAGGTTTAGCATTTTCATTTTAACTGCTGGCTTGTTTATAGGCTATTAGAATGCAATTGATATATGGCATATTCTTCCAGGTAAAACCTCTAATTTGGGTGGAAGCACAAGTTGAGAGGCATTCAAGAAGCCGGATGGAGCTCATGGTAAAGGCAAGAAGCCAGTTTAAGGAAAGAAGGTGAAAACAATGTATATTGTTATTTGTTTTAAAATTAAAAGCTCTGTTTATTTGGAGAAAAGACTAATGGGGCTTTTATGGTTCAATATAGCACTGCTACGAATGTGGAGATTGAACTTCCTGTACCTGCAGATGCTACAAATCCTAATGTGCGGACTTCCATGGGATCCGCTTCCTATGCACCTGAAAAAGATGCATTGATCTGGAAGATAAAGTCCTTTCCTGGTGGAAAGGTATGAGCACTTTGCTAGTCATGCTAGAGCTCCCAAAAAGTTTCTCTTCAAATCACTCAAGTTCACTTTGGAGTGGTCAACTAGTTCACATCGGAGTGACACGCATGTTGAGTTCTTGCAAGAAGTCTGAGCTCTAGCATTTTCACTTGGCCTTTTGTCGGTGTAGCTCAACTCCTCGGTAAAAATTAAAAATGGAAATTTTATATATAAACTTAGTTTCAATTTCAATATTTGCAGGAATATATGTTGAGGGCAGAATTTAGTCTTCCCAGTATTACTGCTGAAGAAGCAACACCAGAGAAGAAAGCGCCAATTCGTGTTAAGTTTGAGATTCCATATTTTACAGTATCCGGAATACAGGTACTGAAAACAGAAATTCCATTATAGATGTTTCTTTCAGCATACGGTCAAAGAATTCCTGGTCGCAAATGATTGATCCTGATAACAAATAAACATGCGTGGAAATTTACTCATTCCTCTTTAGTTAATGCTAAATTCGTTCAAATATGTAGGTTCGGTATTTGAAGATCATTGAAAAAAGTGGGTACCAGGCACTTCCATGGGTGAGATACATTACGATGGCGGGCGAGTACGAACTTAGACTTATATAGATATATCTACCGCCCTCTTTTGCAGCTTGAAAATATCGTTATGGTACGGGGAATTTTGCCACGTGTTGTCCAATTTATTGTATGCATAAGTTTCTTCTGAAGCAGTGCTCCTCTAAAGATCCATTTGCCCCCCTTTTATCTTCGCATGGTGATAATTATGTGTAATGTTGTTGAAAGGCTTTGTAAAAATATTAGTCTTGAGGTTTCCAGTAATCAGGAATTTATTCACCTCTCTTCCCTGGGTTAACGTTTGAAGCTGTATGTATGTATGCATGAATGTGAGCCTATTATTTATTAGTTTATAAGTGGTCTGTTATTCTGGTTGTCCTCTTTGTGCTTCTTTCTTTTATTATTATTATTATTATTTGACCATGTAGCATGATTCCCAATTAATATTTATAAAAATAGTTTTGAAAAAGGATATCTACTTTTTAATAATAATTTTACAAATTTTATACTGTCTGAGTAATTAAATTGTCTATTTATATGTAACACCGTGATTCTTCATATTTAAGTTCTTTTTCTATTAAATTTTTTTCTGGTATTCCTATTCAAAATGTTGTTTGCAGAGAAGCTTCTGTGAAAAGCAGTAATTTTTTAACTATAAGAGCATTAAAATTTGATTAAAACTCATTTAGCAACGTAAAGAATATTATTTATACATTATTATTACTAATTATTTTTCTCCTAGCAGGCATAACCGTAAAACTTGGTCAAAGCATTTTTTTACAAGGATGCTGTCCACAGTAACGTTGGATACACATGCTAGACTACTACTCCCTTTTCCCAATCCTCCCAAGCTGTCAAAAGCATTATTCCATCACTATATATGATATTTCAATGGACATTGAAAATCTTTCCTCATCACGGGAAGTGGAGTTTCACTGGTGTACTCCTCAAGCAGTTGGTGGGTAATACGGCTAAAAGTGCCGGTGTGAAACCTGATGTTGTCTAATACGGCTAATTTTTTTTTTCTTTAATGAAACTTTATCCAATAGTTCTGTAACCCAAAATAGTTGTAAATGATCACCATGTGTTGGGTTGGCCTATCGTGGAGAGAGAGAGAATTAGGAACTAAGACATTCGTAAAGCAATCCTTATGCATACCAGATAGCAATCTTGGGAAGGTAAGATTTATGGGCTGCAAGTAGTCCTTCGCTAACCAGGCCTAATAGGCCTGGCCCGGTCTTTCCTTTTGGGGGTCAAAAGGCCCGCTCATTGATTTTCTTATCTGATTTTCATGGGTTGCTCTTTCTCTCGCGAACCCTAGCTGCAGCAGCACTAGCAAGCGAGGTAATCTCTCCCGATTTCTGATTCTGATTTCGATTCCTAAATCTACATATTCACGATCTCCGTTTCCTTCAATTAATCAGTCTGATCTAATCAATCAGCTATCTGCGAATATGGATTTGGACACGGAGATCGCCCGGACGCAGGAGGAGCGCCGCCTCATGGAGGAGCGAGCATCCTTGACTGCGCTTACATTCGACACCGACCTCTACGGCGGCGTCGACAAGCTCGACGGCTACGTTAAATCCATTCCGGTAACCGAGGATGACGATGACGACTCCGCCGCCAACGACACCCTCGCCCGCCGCATGGCCTCTTACACTGGTCCCAAGTCCCTCCATGATATCCCTAAGGGCGCGTCGATGGAAGACGATTCATCTGCCGGATTTAAGAAACCCCAGCGGATCATCGATCGTGAGGACGATTACCGGCGGCGCAGATTGCAGAGGATAATTTCGCCGGAGAGGAACGATCCCTTTGCTAGTGGGGAAGCTACTCCGGATCCCGCTGTGAGAACTTACGTTGATGTCATGCGAGAGGAGGCGCTGAAGCGGCAGAAGGAGGAGACCTTGCGTGAAATCGCAAAGAAGAAAGAGGAGGAGAAGTCTAAACCAGCGGCAGCGGTGGAACCGATGCCTCAGAAAAGACGGAACCGGTGGGATCAATCGCAAGAGCAGCCTGATACTAAGAAAGCTAAATCCGATTGGGACGCTCCGGATTCCACTCCGGGTCGATGGGATGCAACGCCCACCCCCGGCCGCGTCGCTGCAGATGCGACGCCAGCTGGTGGCAGCGCACGTAGAAACCGCTGGGATGAGACACCTACGCCGGGAAGAGCTGCTGACTCAGACGCCACGCCGGCCGGCGGTGTGACTCCTGGTGCTACGCCGGCCGGCATGACGTGGGATGCAACGCCTAAGCTCGCTGGCCTCGCCACACCTACTCCGAAACGACAGCGATCAAGGTGGGACGAGACTCCTGCTAGCATGGGCAGCGCCACCCCCATGTCCGGAGGTGCGACTCCAGGTGCGGCGTACACCCCTGGCGTCACACCTGTTGGTGGAGTCGATCTCGCTACGCCTACTCCTGGGCAGATTAATCTTCGTGGTGCTATTACACCCGAACAGTATAATCTGCTGAGGTGGGAGAGAGATATTGAAGAGAGAAATCGTCCTTTAACAGATGAGGAATTAGATGCTATGTTCCCACAAGAAGGGTATAAGATTTTAGAGCCGCCTGCTTCTTACGTTCCTATAAGAACTCCAGCGAGGAAGCTGCTTGCAACGCCTACTCCTTTGGGCACTCCTCTATATTCAATTCCCGAGGAAAACCGTGGGCAGCAGTTCGATGTTCCGAAGGAGGCTCCCGGTGGTTTACCTTTCATGAAACCCGAAGATTATCAGTATTTTGGGTCTCTGTTGAATGAGGAAGAAGAGGAGCAGTTGTCTCCAGAGGAACAAAAGGAGAGGAAGATTATGAAACTTCTGCTTAAAGTGAAGAATGGTACTCCTCCCCAGAGAAAGACAGCGCTGAGGCAGCTCACGGACAAAGCTAGAGAGCTCGGCGCTGGCCCTTTATTCAACAAGATTTTGCCTCTGTTGATGCAGCCCACACTAGAAGATCAAGAAAGACATTTACTTGTTAAAGTTATTGATAGGATACTCTACAAGTTGGATGAGTTGGTCAGGCCGTTTGTCCATAAAATTCTTGTGGTAATTGAGCCTTTACTTATCGATGAAGATTACTATGCTCGTGTTGAAGGAAGAGAAATTATTTCTAATCTTAGCAAGGCTGCTGGTTTAGCCACTATGATAGCTGCCATGAGACCCGATATAGACAACATTGATGAGTACGTGAGAAACACGACGGCTAGGGCGTTCAGCGTGGTTGCTTCTGCCTTGGGCATCCCCGCTCTTCTGCCGTTTCTGAAGGCTGTTTGTCAGAGTAAGAAGTCGTGGCAAGCTAGGCATACTGGTATTAAGATCGTACAGCAGATAGCTATTCTCATGGGATGTGCTGTTCTTCCGCACCTGAGGTCTCTTGTGGAGATTATAGAGCATGGTTTGAGTGATGAGAATCAGAAAGTGAGGACAATTACTGCCCTTTCTCTTGCCGCGCTTGCAGAAGCAGCTGCTCCTTATGGTATAGAGAGCTTTGATTCTGTGTTGAAGCCTCTGTGGAAGGGTATAAGATCTCACCGTGGAAAGGTCTTGGCAGCGTTTCTGAAAGCTATTGGTTTTATCATCCCTCTTATGGACGCGGTGTATGCCAGCTACTACACCAAGGAGGTGATGCACATTCTGATTCGGGAATTTCAATCTCCGGACGAAGAAATGAAGAAGATCGTGTTGAAGGTGGTCAAGCAGTGTGTTAGTACAGAAGGTGTGGAAGCAGATTACATAAGAAATGATATTTTACCTGAGTTCTTCAAGAACTTCTGGGTTAGAAGGATGGCCCTGGATCGTCGGAACTACAAGCAGCTTGTTGAAACTACTGTGGAGATGGCAAACAAGGTTGGAGTTGCTGATATAGTTGGAAGAATTGTGGAGGATTTGAAGGACGAGAGTGAGCCGTACAGACGTATGGTGATGGAAACTATAGAGAAGGTGGTGGCCAACTTGGGTGCATCGGACATCGATGCCCGTCTTGAAGAGCTTCTTATTGATGGTATCCTCTATGCTTTCCAAGAACAGACTAGTGATGATGCAAATGTCATGCTTAATGGGTTTGGTGCTGTTGTAAATGCACTTGGGCAGAGGGTAAAGCCCTATCTTCCTCAGATTTGTGGTACGATCAAATGGCGTCTGAACAATAAGAGTGCAAAAGTTAGGCAGCAGGCTGCTGATTTAATATCACGCATTGCAGTTGTCATGAAGCAGTGCAATGAGGAGCAGCTCATGGGCCACTTAGGTGTTGTACTTTATGAGTACCTAGGAGAGGAGTATCCCGAAGTTCTTGGGTCTATCCTTGGGGCACTTAAAGCAATAGTTAATGTCATTGGTATGACCAAGATGACTCCACCTATTAAGGATCTCCTGCCTCGTTTGACCCCAATTCTGAAGAACAGACACGAGAAAGTCCAGGAAAACTGTATTGATCTTGTTGGTAGGATTGCTGATCGTGGTGCTGAGTATGTTCCAGCAAGGGAATGGATGAGGATCTGTTTTGAGCTCCTTGAGATGTTGAAGGCTCACAAGAAGGGAATTAGAAGAGCTACGGTGAATACTTTTGGCTACATTGCCAAAGCTATCGGACCACAGGATGTTTTAGCAACTCTCTTAAACAACCTAAAGGTGCAGGAGCGACAGAATCGTGTCTGCACGACTGTTGCGATTGCCATCGTGGCAGAGACTTGCTCACCTTTCACCGTTTTACCAG
Source organism: Xerophyta viscosa (assembly GCA_002076135.1). Classification (NCBI taxonomy): domain Eukaryota; kingdom Viridiplantae; phylum Streptophyta; class Magnoliopsida; order Pandanales; family Velloziaceae; genus Xerophyta; species Xerophyta viscosa. The sequence goes on along the minus strand of MJHO01000095.1, from coordinate 327,285 downwards.
CCCTTATGAATGAGTACCGTGTTCCTGAACTTAATGTGCAGAACGGTGTCTTGAAGTCTCTCTCTTTCCTATTTGAATACATCGGAGAGTTGGGTAAGGACTACATATATGCAGTGACACCTTTACTTGAGGATGCCCTAATGGACAGGGATCTTGTTCACCGACAAACTGCTGCTTCTGCTGTTAAACACATGGCTCTTGGTGTTGCTGGCTTTGGTTGTGAGGATGCGTTGGTACATTTGCTCAACTATGTCTGGCCGAATATTTTCGAGACCTCTCCACACGTTATAAATGCGGTGATGGAAGCCATTGAAGGGATGCGGGTTGCACTTGGTCCTGCTGTCATCCTTAACTATTGCCTTCAAGGTCTCTTCCATCCTGCACGGAAAGTTAGGGAGGTGTATTGGAAGATTTACAACTCGCTATATATTGGCTCACAAGATGCACTTGTTGCTGCATACCCAGTTTTAGAGGATGAAGGTGATAGTATCTTCAGTCGGTCTGAGCTAATGATATTTGTCTAGCTAAGCATAGTAGAAGAAGCTGTCTCAGTGATCCGTGATGATGCTGTATGGGTATGTTGCTTCATCTTCCTACAGGATCCTCTTTGGCGTGCTTTCTTTCTTTCTGCAGTATGATGCTGTATACTAATAGTTACTTGTTTTTAGTTGTCAATTATTTAGTAACATGGTTGATGCTTAGTGTGTTCTTGTATAGTGGCTTCTTGGTATGTTATTCTACAGTTTAATTTTTAGCACTTTCAGATGGAGAAAATCATCAAACTTCTAGTAATAAATACACAAGCTTGTTATTCTGTGATGCTGCTGCGAAAATGTTTTTGTAATATTAATATCAAACTGAAGAGTAGTAGCTCACTGTAGTAACTATGTGGATTGATGATCTAGCCAGTAATTGTTTTATATTTGTAGTGCATATTTGAGTTTGACAGTTTGGATTTTGCTTTTAGCTCGGCTCTTATGTGGAGGATATTTCCATTTAGGTCTAGTACTGTTACGTCTTGTATGGAGTGACATTATTGTATCTGTCTTAGTTGTTCTTTGTCGGTGATTGTAAGTTGTGAGTGCAAGTTGCATGTATGCTGAAATGGTGGTAAACTTACATGTTTGTTGAAATGTTTCTTCCGTGTGGAAGCATAGGAGAGCCAAAAAAAAAAAGGAAAACCAAGGGTCCGGGGTGGATATTTAGGAGATAAACTAAATCAGAATTGTCTATTTTGAGTAATAACTTTCTAGATTATTTTTTTTTTTTAACATCAAATTCATTATAACTTTATAGAGTTACTGAGTGTTTTGTGGCCCTAGTTTTAGGTTCCTTTGGTTTGCAGGGTAATATGTCCTGAGTCTGATGCTTCTTTTACAGGTCACATGGTGGTTTGAAGCTTAGGGGAACCTGGCGTAGTGGTAAAAAAACTCATGCCTAGCGACCAAAAGTCGTGGAAACCATCTCATGCAAAGCAGGGTATCGTGGTATACATTAGACGAGAAATTGTCCACCTCCTTATACCTGCATGCGTAGTCCATGTGATACCGGTCGCCCCTTCTTATGGTGGTTTGAAGCTGCTATCTGGTTCTATTGTTAATACCTACTTACAGTTACATACCAGGGGATCCTGCAGATTGTTAGGTTTTAGTATTTGCCGTGGTGTTCGAAGTATGAAATTTGGACCGGACCCTTTAAGCTGCATGGTATTCAATTGCGTTTCACTGTATGTTTTGGTACTGTATATGTTCCACTTTCCCTCTTGTGGGTTAAGTTGTGATTGATGCTCTAGCTGCAGTATTTTGCTTGAGTTCTGTGTTTTGATGTGATCTTGTATGTTTCCAGGAACTGTTCTCTGCTTGAGTCCTTGTCGTTGCGAGCTTTCCACCCTACAAGGGAGTTGTGGAATATTTTGCTTGGCGTATATGCTTTTTTTTTCTAAGTCGCAGCTCTTCGTACGGCAAATACTGACCATTGTGTTAATTAATCACAGTCTGCAGGTATATTCTGAAGGGCAAGGTTTCTTTTCTACTTAAATCATTTGAAGACGGAGATGCTGCCGCGGCTTGGTAGGATAAAGTCTATTTATTATCTTTATTGAACTCCTTCCTTTGTACACCTATATGTTAATACTGAAGTCGTTAGTTAATATGTAAGCTCGATCCGAGTGTTTATGTTCCTTTGTAACCTTTCGTCCGCTGTTCAATCTAGTATCATCTAAATAGGGACACTATCTTCACCTCCATTAGAGGTGTGTTATGGATGTCTTTCCGCCATTTTGTTACCTCTTCCAATCATGGTGGGATTCAAAGATGAGCGTAAGATCTTTGCGACACAACGTTGAAGGTGTCTTTAATTCTCTGTTTATTTGCAAACAAATTATCATTTTTCTGAGTAACATGGAGGCTTGATCAGAATCTGTCTTCCATACCCCCACTGTTTACTATTTTGATCCCGTGCATAAGTACATAGGCGCGCCTCTCCACTCGAATATATATGTGTTCAAGTACTTTTTAAACTCGTTGGAAGTCGGAGTTTTTAAAATTTTCTCTAAATGAGGTTTTATTTTCTTAAAAAAGGAAGCTGATATAATAGTTGTATTAAAATCTGTTTTTAAAAAATTATATAATTATATATTGAAATGATGGCGTGTGTTGCAGTCGCAATATTGGAAAGAATAATTCATCTAACATAAACAATGGCGTTATTTGCATAATAAAATGGTTTGGAAACATTGAATGCTCTCTTCTTCTCTCCACCCTTTATTTACTGTCCCCTTATTCATTTCCATTTCCATTTCCATGAATTAATGTCTCCTTCTCACGGTGAAAATGTATGTGCTACAAGTTTGTTATTTATTAAGTGCCATTTATTTAAGCACAAAATGCGGCCGTCACTTATTAACATGTTAAATAAAAATGCTATTTGGCAGTACAAAGCCGTCGAATTCGAGCTCAAACTAAACTATCTGCTTTATTTTTTTTATTTATTAATTAATATTTCCGTCATTTTTCTTTACTAGTATTTAGTTTGTACATTACAAGTACAATAGAGTTTAGTGGCTGTCAGAGAGTAAGTTCGTTGTCAGTTTATCTGCAACAACAAAAAAATTGAAAAATAAAAGATAAAGAAAAGAAAACATAGTTGATTGACAACCAACCACTCTTAATCCACTTTTATTTATTATATTTAACAAAATATGAAGAACTCCGTCCTACCACATGCTGCTCCCATTTACTCTACTGATCTATCTTCCAATTGTATAAGAGCTGAGCAGAGCAGAGCTGACACTCTCCATGTTCTCGCTGGTCCCTACGACCCTGAGCTTCAAATAAACACACTTCTCTGCAAGCACATTTACTTCGCATTACAAACTAAATTAAGCATTTCAGAAAACAACACCTTCTATGTGTTCTTGTAGAGATGTCGTCGTTAGTGTTGTTGTTGTTGTTTTCGCTGCTGCTCTTTTCTGCCGCCAGAAATGATGTCGGTGGAGTACTTGTGAGGTTTCTTGAGGTTCCAAAGGCTTTTTCTCCTTCTTCTTCTGCTGCATTTCGGTTTGAAGTCCTCGAAGAGGATAGTGAGGGCCCATGCAGAAGCTGCAACGTTTCTTGCAAGGTGAGTCAGAATTAAGTGTTCTTTCTTTTCCCACTTGATTTCTAAGGGCTCTGACCATCTGAGAGAAGCCTCGTCGTGTCATTAAGCAATATAAGAGGATGAGTTGCCTCGGCGAAATGTTACTATGCCCATCCTCTGTATGAACATATGGCTAGCTAGGAAGCAGTTTGCTACGAACACAGGAGAGAACAAGTATTAGCTCTTTTTGTGGTTAATTTAGAATTCACTTGTGTCATTTGGGAAAATGGGGCTTGTGATGCCACATTTTATGTGTTAATCTTGTCCTTGAATGAGGATTAATTTAGAATACTGCTCAAAGTGTTGGGAAAATGAGGGTTAACTTAGAAATGCTGCTCAAAGTGACCAGAGAACTCTTAAGCTGAAGCTAGGCAAAAATGAAGAATTTGTCAGCCCTATAGAACTTGTGAATGAATGCTGTTTCACTGGAAGTTTTCGGAATAGTTATGTTTCTATTAGTTATGACATGCTGCTTATTTTGTCATTGATCAATACTTTCTAACTATCTCAACATGCATGATGCTGCAGTTGGATGCCTACGATTTTATGAATTGTGTATCACGGGAAGTGTCATACACACGGTTGCCTGATGGAGAGCACACGTTGGATGTATGTGCCAATGAATCTCAACAAGCAAATTGTTCAAGCTATAAGTGGAAAGTTGGTTAAGTAACCATCCTCTGTCCTTCCTAAATGTTTTATCCATTAGTAAATGTGTGTGCATAAAAGTTAAGCTTTTGTACCTAGGATTTGGTAAGTGGTTGCTCATGCTAATCAAGATTCTCTTCATGAGGATGTAAGCACTGATATGTTTTGTGTATCTAAGGTGAATTTTCAATATGATACCATAACATGCACAAAGGTGGCTGTTAGAATTAATTTTTGCTCTAAAATTTTCCACTTTACTTATGCCTGTGAAAATCGAGCAAGATGCAAGCGTGGATTATATTTTCTTATGAAAATCCAAGCCGTGGTGTTTCTAACACCATTATATACACTGTTAATCAAAATTAAGCATTGATCTTGCCTAAAGTATCTTACTTCTTTCTTTTTACATTTAAAATGCTGCAATCTAGTTCTTTAACTATGTAACAAATCTAACTATTTATGGCTTTAATTTTGCAGATACAGTGTCTCCGACTGCATATGTTTCTTTGCCCACGAATTTCACAAATGCAATGAATGTGTCTGTAAACATTTCATTTAGCGAACCATGCTCTGGTGGAGGAGGATTTAAATGTACCATGAGTGAATGTAATGTGAGTAGAAATTTCATGTTTTTTGAAGCTATAGTTTTGCTATTATATCGATGTAATTTTGTCATTAATCTAAAGTTATGATTTGCTCTTATCTTGATTTAATTTGTCATTATCTTTAGATTAATGACAATTGTTTTTCGCTTCCAAAAAAAAATGTCATTAATCAAAAGAAGCTAATGATCTCAAATTTTTATTTCTAATGAAGTTATTCTGTTATAAAATGATGTATGTCAATTTCCTACGCAGCTTCTCGTTTATGGAGCAGGCCGTGTTTTACCATCTACTCTTAAGATTCTTCGGCCTGACCTGCAATTCTCCCTTATTGTCGCTATATCTGCTGATGTTCTGTATGGGCGATTGGTACTAGTACTGGATAGGAGTTTTTGCACCGATGCTTCTGGAAACAGGTTTACAAGGTCCTCAAATTCAAGTGCCCTTTTACATTTCGGTAAGTTCTTCTATTTATTTTTTTTTTTCTCTTTATTTTGCTTTTTACAATTCGAAGTTTCATTGCGTACATGAACTTCAGCAATTACTCACATATTTTTGTCAAGAACATAAGGTCTTAAATTTGCATACCAGATAGACGAAGTGTTACTTTGGACCTGAGAACAAATATTCCACAAAGACTACTTCAACTTGATGATGAAATAAGAACCGTTCAAGCCACTAACAATCATAAGAATCTCCGGATCTATCTCCGTTTCTCAGAACCTGTACTCAATACATCTGCTGAGATTTTGCATGTTCTTCAAACAAGCAGTGGCAACCTTTTACCCACCAACAGAAAGACCCATGGCGGCCGCCGTTTTGGCTACGTAGTAAGTAATTTCCTTTTCTTTTTTCTGACTGAATTTTCTGTGAGTATAGCAATTCTATGGACCTCCAATTTTAAATTTTAAGTAATTCCTAACCTGAGATGAGATCATCTACACCCATGCTTCAAAGAGTATATCTATGAGCATCTGAAAAACTGCCAATCTCACTTAGGCAGTTATCTTGGGTTCAACTTTAGAGCTGCAACGCATTTCTTTAGTAGTGTTATATAGTTTTGTGAAAACTTACCATATCTCTTTAGGTAAATAATGTACGAAGTATGGCTGTGGTCACAATCAAGTGTGAAACAAGTTCTATAATTGGGAGACAAGGGACCGTTGTTTCTCCAATAGCTCCTGTAACCTTTCTTTATGGTACTACTATGACTTACTTTTAGATGTCCTTATCTTTTAATATTTATTTCTTCTTTATAGTACGTTAGGACAGTTTAAGCAATAAATATATGTGCTTTCCTATTTTGATGACTTATTTCTTCAAATTTAAATTGATGTCAAACGATAGATGTTCAGAGGCCTTCAGTAATGCTAAGCACTACATCTAATACACGGACCAGAGACCGTAAAGTACCGGTGTGGATTAAGTTTGCAAAGCCGGTGTTTAACTTCAATTCTTCAGTTGTATCCATTTCTGGAGGACACATGCTCAGGCAAGTAAATACACCTCCTGTCGACATGTCATTAGAATAACAAATCCCTGGAGGTCATTCCCAAATATTTCTAATGTTTTGTACTGACCTTATCTAAATAATTTTTTTTTTCAGCTTTTCTCAAGTGTCAAAAAGTATATACAGAATGGATTTACATGCTGATGATAAAGTGCTATCTGTAGAAGTTCCCGCAAATGTAACAGTTGATATTGTGGGGAACAAGAATATCGGATCTAACCGCTTACAAGTGTGGCACTGTAAGAACACAGTTTATTATCTCTCATTTTCAATTTTACGTTCTTTTTTTTAGAAGCATCTCATTTGATGTTCCCAAAAACTTCTGATAAGTCCAGAAACCATTGTGAAACAACACACAGAATTAATATTTTTAGAGGAAGCATTCTGAACAAGTCATAAAATTTCTTTTTAAGTAGAAACCGAATGTACTGCCATGATTCCTAATTTTGTGTTTAGATACCCTGCAGATTCAGCGCCGCGCATATCTTTGGTGATCTCTACTATTACAACAACTGCATATGCAGCGACATCAGTTGCTTCAGCGCTTCTGACTATTTGCACTGCAAGCCTTTTGTCTGCCGATGCTTTTCCGAGATCCAGCATTTATCTAGTATCTGAACCATCAAGGAATCTAATGGTAAGCCTGATGATTCTATTACTACAATTTCAAAAAAAAAAAAATATTGATATAGTTCTTCAGAAGTATCTAATGGTAAGCCTTACAATGTGTGGTCTAATCTTTCGTTGAATGGCACAACACCAACATGTCATGAATGAAGTACTAATTGGATATAATTTGGTGTTCTGCACATTTGAGAAGCACTGCTTATTATTATGTAATTTCGCTCCTTTACACTTTTGTAGTCATTTCCAACTGTATAAGCTACATCACACTTGCAAGCTAAATGACAAGGTTTTCGTTGTTCTTGCTTCACTCTATTTGCAGAGAATTACCAGTCACATCCAAATATTTGCATTATCCAGATGGTTAACGCCTAATTTGCCCATTGAATATTATGAATTTACCAAGGCCATTCAGTGGAGTATCCCATACCTTAATCTTCCATGGGAAAGTGGAAATACTGGTTTTTTGATGGAAGGTTCCAGCTTCCAACGAGGACCATCTCCGGAAGTACATCAAAGAAGCAGATTGAAATTGTTAGAACCCTCGTCAACGGGCAATGGGAATTCAGGAATGCTCAATTCTACTATGGCGAAGCCACTCACGCAGATGGAATATATGTCATACCTTGAGGTCAGGAATACCTCTTTTTGTTGATACTTTTCATCACAAGGAAGCTCAGATTATGGTATATATATATTGTTTTCTGCAGAGCCAGAATATGAAGCCACAAGCTGAATATCTCGTAGCTTCACAGAATACGAAAGGGTATGGTGAATGAACATAAAACATTATTTATTGCTGTATCGCTAGATCTCTAGTTCAATAGTAGGAATGCATCTATAATTATTAAATCCATTTCCACATAATACTGAGTACTAAACATACGATACTTAAGCATTGCTCGGATATTTCCTTGACCATTACCTCCTACTATGAATTATAAAGCATAACGTGCTGGAAGAATGCATTATCTACTTGATCGTGATTGTAACTATGTAACAAAATGATCATTTTGATTAATCAAGTCGTTTACTTGATTGCAGATGTTACATGTGTTTGTAACTATGTCATGAATTATTTGATAGGTGGAAAGATTTCGGCAGAAACATGTTTTGGTTGGCTGTAATATGGGCTGTTGCGGTACTCATCCACGTGGCGGTTCTTCTAGTTTTGAAAATCAAGAGGAAGAAAGCAGACAAACAAAAAGAGTTTGGAGCCCTTGTATTCCCGAGATTTGAGATGTTTTTAGTATTACTTGGATTGCCATGCTTATGTCAAGCAGCAGCCACTATTATCAGAGGTATTTAACGTGATCATTAGACCACCCAGTATTGTATCTTTTTAATAATTCATTAATACTCCTTTCTTTTCTTTTACATGAAAGGGAGATCGACGTTAGGTGTTATTGTTGGTACTGTAATACTAGGCTTTGTGACGTTGCTTCTTCTATCGTTACTCGTATTCCTCTCTCTTGGAATTACGTTGGGTAAACTTCTTCAGTACAAAGAGGTTCACCGAGAAGGGCAGGAGTTCCATTGGTATCAAGAGATAATCAGAGTATGTTTAGGTCCAGGGAAAAGAGGACAGTGGACGTGGAAAGACAAAGCTAATGCCGTACAATTAACAAAGCTAGGCCCCGTTTTCGAAGATCTTCGTGGGCCCCCAAAGTACATGCTCTCTCAAATTTCTGGCGGAGGGCAACTTGGAAAATCTGGCGAACGGATTATTGCATCTGACGATGAAAACGAAGATGCAGAAGCCCCATTCATCCAAAAGCTCTTTGGAATTTTGAGAATCTACTACACGTTCTTAGAAACAGTGAAACGGGCAGCTCTCGGAATAGTTGTAGGGGCTTATAATTCTTCAATCAACCATTCGAAAATGCCAGCAATAATTATACTGTCGATCACATCGTTCCAGCTGTTTTTCATGGTGTTGAAGAAGCCATTTATAAAGAAGAAACTGCAACTTGTGGAGATTATTTCTGTGGCAAGTGAGGCAGCTATTTTCACGGCGTGTCTTTTGCTCCTAGAGAAAGATTTCTCGGAAGACGGGCAGAAACTGGTTGGATATTTGATGCTCGGAGTGTTTGTACTTGCATTCACCGCACAGATGATCAATGAGTGGTACGCACTGTATCGTCAGCTTCTACGTCTAAGTCCTTCCGGAAACAACTCGCTTTCATGGGGACTTAAAGCGGCTCTTACAGGATTATTTTTGTTCATACTTCCTGAAAGAATGTTAAGAAAAACAAGCTTTTATGAGAAGATGATAATGGCTTCTAGCCAAAGGAGTGAAGATACCGCCGGACCTTCAGTGTCCCCCTACGGAGGCACTCCGGTTACTAGGGCCTCAGGTATTGCGAAATAACCTACTCTCCTAATGAATACAAGTATTGATAGGTAGTTGCTGAATTTGTTACCAAGATAATTTGATGCTTGTGTGATTTTTTAACGACTAACTATTAATTGCTGCTCCTACCTTGATGTAAACAAAGGCCAAAATAACGTTTACGAATAATGTTAGTATATGAATGAAGCTAATACTAGAAATACTTGTCTTTGGTATTTAATTAGGAACGAGCGAGAAGCCATGGCTGAGACAGCTGAGGGAGATCGCAAAGGCGAGTTTCAGCAGAGATGAAGGTGGGGATCCGTCGAGCAGCAGACCCAAGCGGAGCGGGTTTTGGAGTGGAAAGAGGAGCCGGAGCTCGTCTATGACGTCTTCGGCGGACTTCAAGAACAAGGGAGACTCCACGGCAAAATCGAAAGGTCTTTACAAAGATCTGGAGACCATTTTTTCTTCCAAGTGATGGATTACTAGCTTCATATCATCAAGATATGTACTAATATTAGATCATTTTCACCCTCATTTTGGTTGCAAAAGTGGGAGTGTTGTTGGTATTAGTGCAATTTAAGGCTGTTGGATGCATGCAAGAGATGAATTGCTGCTGAGTTTTGGAACTGCACATTGGTGAGTGATTTATCATTTCCTTTGTTCATCAGAGGTAGTAGTTTGATATTTTCTTCGTTCTCAATAACTGTATTGAATGTTTTTGAATATTGTTTGACTTTTGTATTTATAAATATATATACAGATATTTTCTAAAAAACTATTGAATAAAATGTGTTCTAAGACTTTTGTATTGAATTTATTTTAACTATCTGTACATATGTATTTTAAGACTCCGAAGTCTATACAGAATACCAAAATTTTGGAACTTCATAATATTTATTTAAAAATATTTTTTGAAATTTTTTAAAAAGAGCACAACTTGACTTAAAAGTACATGCACGCATCCACATGGTGTGACATTAGGCTGCTCCTGTTTCACTTCCGAAAAATTTTTTACAATAAAATATTTACGCTACTGGTGTTTAAATAAAAAAAATATTTTTTTCGATTAATTTTTAAAAATTTTATCTGAAATTTGTAGATTATGATGAGATCTACAATAATGTTCAAATTTTTTTTAAAAAAATATTCTACATATTAACAGATTTTAGAACAGTTTAAATCCGCTTCAAACACATTAAACTTTGAATTCACAAAACACATTTTAAGTTGAAAATTTTTTGGATATTAAAGTTGTAAATCTCATTAAAATTAAAATTTTTATTTTGAAATTTCTTCTAAAAATACTTATCATTTTTGTTTACCGTTATATAAAATGATATAATATAACTATTATATCCAAAAATCCCGCCACTTCTAATACCCTTTTACTTTTTAGACCGCAGATAAATTTATAAATACTCCAGCCATATAAAAAAAAGCTTGCAACTGTACATAATGTTATAAATGGTACCCATAGTCTACTAATCTACAAGTAATTAGATAGGTCAAAAGCAAGAATTGCAGATCAACACCATTCTTTATACGAACGAAATATGTTTCTGTGCTCGCGCGAGCCCACAAATTTGGGGGAAAAACTTATGCGTAATTATCTATTCAATTTTTTTGATTTTTTAGGTCAAAATTTTACATTTTACATTTAGTTAGCGTGCCCAACTAATTGTTTATATATAATAATAATAATTATATATTGGTAAATAAATAATGTGCACCAAAGAAGACTTGGACAGCGGTAGCCAGTAGACGAATCCAGATACTAAATCTCAACCGTCGATTCTAGTACTCCCAAGCTACATCAAGACACGTGGCGGTGCTTAATTATCTTTCGCTTTATAAATAGAAGAAGCAACTGGTCAGCAAACAATCAATCGATCATTCGTGAGAATCGATCCACATTATTCTCGTCTCAAGGAGGAGGAGAAGAAGCTTTCGGCAGCAATGGCGCTTCCCAAGGCCAAAGAGATCGTCGCCTCCGATCCCGTCGTCGTCTTCAGGTATTTCTTTTATTCACGAACAAAAAATTGCTGTTTTTTTTTTTTTTTAATTTATTATTTTAAATTGTTGTTTCACTCGAAATTGATTGAGAGTTGATGATTACGAAGTAGCTAGTTCCCTGACAAACGAATCTTGAGTTTTTCAGACGATTTTTGATCTCTAAAGCTTGTTAATTACGTAAACAATAATTACTGTTTTGTATGCACTCTCCATGTGATTCACCTGCTTAAATTCTGGTTTATGATTGTTAGAATCTCCAGTATTCATGAAATGTTTTTTTCAGCAAGTCGTACTGTCCCTACTGTAAAAGGGTTAAGCAGTTGCTGTCAGAGCTAGGTGCCAAATTCAAAGCCGTTGAGTTGGATCTTGAAAGTAAGTCCCCTTCTACTCATGTTTTCCCAAATATTTACCATTTGTTGTTTTATGTACTTACTATCATATTGATCTCGCTAGGGTAATTAGGATCTGCAACAGCCATGTCCCCCTCATAGAGTTGAATTAGCTCATCATAAGAAATACGATACCAACAATAGAACAAAATGGATAGTATCGGGTTTTTAGATGTCTTAGTTTGATCTACGATTGGAGCAGTGCTAGTCTGGTAAAAAATTTCTGGTATTGAATGCTAGTATGCATATGGACCTGACATGCTAGATAAGTGGTTCTCTGACCCTATTCTATATTGCATCTTATTGTTTAAATGAACGACATGAGTGCTAAATTCGTCAATATTAAATAACTTTTTATCCCTTTCTATTCAAATAAGACACTTGTCATTTATCATAATAACGAGAGAAAGATTAGAGTAGAGATTTGAATTCTTATTTTAGGTGCTCTTTTATTAGCTGATGCCTTCCTAATTATACAGCAGCTGTTGTTGATTGCTGCCACCGTGGTGAAAATTTCTACGCAACTTGTGATAAGAATTATGTAGTATTAGTATCTATTCGCGCATGTTTGAAGAAGTGTTTTTTTTTTTACCTTGCTGGGCATATATCCAGTTTAGTATGTTGTTGGTCTCGAAGGAATATGTTATCGGCTTTTGTGTATTGATACGTCGTTAATCTGTTCGATTGAAGGTGATGGATCTGAGATTCAGGCTGCCTTGGGTGAATGGACTGGACAGAAGACTGTTCCCAATGTGTTCATCGGCGGAAAGCATATTGGCGGCTGTGACAGTAAGTCACCGACTTGCTATGCCCTTGTATTCCTATGGAGAAATCCTTTTTCTCAATCTTTTCTTCGATGCTTTCCCTGAAATTATCTATCAACTATTTCGGAGCTCCTCATTCTTCGTATTGCTGTATGTTTGGTATCGACAGTAAGAATTGCTTATGGATTTCAGGTACGGTAGCAGCTCACAGCGGAGGGAAGCTGGTTCCACTTCTCACAGAAGCAGGAGCTCTGACCGCTACTGCTTGAAGATTTACAGCAACTCAAGTGTGTCCTCAGTTAGTTACTCTATTTATAGACTCGATGGTGTAGTGTACTTCAATGATCAGTAAGTAGTTTTAGATAGCTTGGTATGCAAATAAGAGCCGCCAGCCATGGGAACACAATCTGTCTGCGAATAGCTTGAAGCAGCTCCGATGTAATATGTAACAGTTTCAGTATGCATTCGTACGTGCATTGAAGATGAATATTATGAAATAAAGGTTGATGCTTTTATGTATGGGTCTAGTAATAAATGTATGAAATAGAGTTGAGGCACATATTTTGAAAGCAGTAGCAGAATAATTAAAGTTTGTCTCTTTGGATTCTGCAAATAACCATGAGGCCACCCCGTTCCTGTTTCATTGGCCTGTACCCCAGTATACGCCCGATCTGGCCAAGCCTAACTAGTTGCTCTCTTAAAATTATCTAAAATTAGCTTGGTTCATACCCGGGTGGAATTGAAGTTATGCATCGCCGGAGAGCACCAACATGCAGTTGTTATTTTGTTGTGATCTATAACTCCATGAAATCCTACGTCCGAATAGCACATTATATTATGCATCTGCACCGCATTAATTTAATAGGAAACAAGGCCGCTATGAATATAATATTATCCATCGACCAAGAAAGTCTTTTATTTAACAAAATATACATTACATAAAGAAAAAGCATGATGAATTCTAAATTATAAAATCGGTTTTTTTTGTCTTAGTTTTAAACTTCGACAAGTATTGCTAAGTATATATTATATAGCGGGAATACGAGGAGCCGCCCATATTAGAAAGAAATGACGCGTTACTTTCCTTCTCGGCTAGCTAGTAGCTAACTGCTGCTAATTGGGCCTGCGCTGTAGACCTAATTGGGCCAACCCAACCAGAGATACGGAATTGGCCCATTTATCTACAAGATTAATTATTAACGGTAGATCATGATAGCGACGATAAATTCTGGAGAGATCGCAGACGCAAACGATCAAATATCAATTCAACTTCCCCATTCTATTTTTCCTTATTACAGAAGACAACAAAACTAATTTTTATTAGTTAATTTTTTGATTGGGGGGGTTGATGATTTCCATGGCGGACGAGGACGAGACAACAGCCTGTCCTCCGCTTCCCGATCCCTGGCGTGCCCGCCGCCGCTGCTTCCCAAACTCAGACGACGACGAGCTTCAAGAAGAAGAAAACGATGTTTCCTCGTCGGAGGAGCCGTACTGCAGCGCTAATTCCGCACTGGGCACCGCCAGCTTCTGCAGCTTCTCTTCTCCTCCCGCCGCTATATTCGCCTCTACTTCTTCCCTCGACGCTGCAGCTCCTCTCTCTCCTCTCTCCCTCGACACTCCCTCTGCCGCTCCCGGAACACATCTCCCACCGTGGCGGCGGCGGCGGCGGCGGCAATCCCCAAGGGCAGACGCCTCGCAACATTATGATGGGGAATCTCCGTCGTCCCCGTCGGAGGACTCGATTGGTGACTACGGCAGCGACTGTAGTGGAGATAATATCACTGCTTTTAGAGGAAATGGAGCAAATCGTGATGATGGTGGTCGGAGTTTTAACAACCCGCTAGTCATGAACAGCTCCGTGGCTTTCGGCTCTACGGATTGGGAGGAGTTCATGCAGGAATCGGCTGGAAATGATTTTCTCTCCTTGTTCGAGCAGCAAGCTACAGCTCACACTCAGTTGGAACATTTATCCGATGTCGAGGAGGAAAAAACTAAGCTTGCTGACAGCAATCAGGAGCCTGAAAGTTTCCCTAATTGCACCCACCATTCTGATACTGACGAAAGCCCTTATATTGAATCAAACCATTGTGATGATAGCGAAAAGAACGATGATCAGGAACAACGGCCACTAGATCATCAAATAGAACCCAAGAGTCTATTGAATGATGGTTTGGGATCTACTAAGCATACACTACCAGTGGAGCCTGTTTGTGATCATCTTGCTATCCCGCAACTGCAAGCTGCTACTCCTTCCACAAGTACATTTCAAGAAGATGGCCGTGGGTTTACGGAACTCTTTGAATCAACCAGCAATTATGAGGAATCTGAAAGAGAACTAGCTCTGGAGGATGATACAGATAGAAGGGTTTTCGACGGAAATGGCTTCGTCCAGGAGGGAGTAAGAGAATATTACTTGCTTCATTTTATGTCCCTCCAAGATTGGTGTTTAATAGCCTTTAAGATGGATAATTCTTAGCACTAATAGCGAGCCTGTCTTAAGTTTCTGCATGCTTGCTGATGGGATTTTATATTGAATGAGGTATTCCAAAAATTTTCAAACGGATACTATGCATTTAGTTGAGAAGATTATAATGACATAACTCTAAACCTGTATAGTTGAGTGTGTTCCTATAGAGATGGTTGTTATTTGACCATTTCAAAAAGGACTTCCATATAAAAAACTATTACTCGGAATAATTTTAGCACAAACATTGTTTTTTTTTTTTTTTTTTTTGCTGAGATTGTCATGGGGAAACTCTTGCTTAGTGCGACCATCCTAATAGATAAACCTATGGGTGGCACCGACTCATGTTTTACCAACCTAGGAGTCCCAATCTTTCGGTCTGGAGACTCTGGACAGAACCGTTTAGCACGAACATTGTGGACCATAAACGTTGCTAAAAGTGATGATCTATATTATATTTATCGAACCTAAGTTTTATCTCGGAAAATGCTAACGTAGAACACCAATGTTAATTTCTCGTTTTCCATGATTCCTTTTAGTTTGTATTTCTGTGAATATGCCATCTCAATGTTCTTTCATTGTATATGTTAAGTTTGCAGTTCATTCTTGTTTGCTACAAAAACTGCTGCTTCTGTTTGCTTGTGAGTGAGGATATTATACAACATTTTTGAAAGTCCTTCTTGTTAAATTTGGCTTGTATATATTTGTTAACTTTTTTTAGGTGAAGAAGCCAGTTGCTAGTGACTTTTATGATGAAATGGTTCTTGACATGGAGGAGGTTTTGCTAGACTCAGAAAGCTCTTCTCAGCATAAGCCCACTCTGGTTAAACATGCATCTTCAACCTTGCAGTCTTGTCACCACAGAACCGGTAGCTCAACTGCATCTACCTCTGGTACAGATGATGCCTACAGAGTTGTCAGGGATCTTCCTAAAATAGATTGGATTGAGATAGTTGGAGCAAAACAGAAGAAGGGTGATGTTTCTTTTGGAGAAAGATTGGTCGGTGTCAGGGAGTACACAGTCTATGAGATAAAAGTGTGGAGTGGTAATCAGCAATGGAAAGTTGAACGCAGGTATCGTGACTTTTTTGCACTTTACCGTCAGCTGAGGACACTTTTCTCGCAACATAACGTGAGCCTTCCTCCTCCGTGGTCTACTGTTGAACAAGAATCAAGAAAAATCTTTGGTAATATTTCTGCAAATGTTGTTAGTCACAGAAGCGCCCTTATTCAAGATTGCTTGCACTCAATTCTGGATATAAATATGCCTTCTGGGACTTCTACCTGCTTGGCCTGTTTTCTATCACCAGGTGAAGCTGTTCTTAAACCTAATTTCTTCAAGTCTCTCCCAAAAACTGGATCAGAATTTGAGGATGGGATTCCTAAAAAATTGGATCCTGAGATGTACTCACGATGAGTTCACCTTACGATGGGATTCCTTTCCTAAAAAATTGGATCCTGAGATGTACTCACCCGAAGATGTTCTAAAGTTGGGGAAGACTATATCGCTTTTGCTTGAACTCAAACCTCACAAGTCCATGAGACAAATGCTGGAAGCACAGCACTATACATGTGCAGGATGCCATAGGAAATTGGATGCAGGGACGACCTTCTTACAAGAACTCGTACAGACATTTGGAGGGAACAAGCCACGGTTTTGTGAGTACACTGGACAGTTGTTTTGTTCGTCATGCCATACAAATGATTCTGCAGTTCTGCCGGCTAAAGTTTTGCATCAGTGGGATTTTTCATTGTATCCAGTTTCTCAATTAGCTAAAGCTTATCTTGATTCTATATATGAACAGGTAACTCTCCATTTTTACTGACTTGCTATTGGATTGTTTATGTGGGATTGTAGTGGGTTGTAGGAAACTAGTTTGTGTGAATGAGCTTCTGGTTTGCATCCACATTTCCAGTGATTACACAATGTTTGTGTCGTGCTTGTCAATATATAGCCATTGCTGATTTTGTTGAGAATTACAGTTTATTTATTCGGATAATATTCTATTGTAATATTGCTCTGTTTCCACTCTCTTTTTTTTTTTTCTTTGGCTATATAAGAAAATCTTATATCTATTAACATCTTTCCAGCCAATGCTGTGCGTCAGCGCTGTTAATCCTTTCTTATTTTCAAAAGTCCCAGCTCTGGGTCATGTTATGGGTGTCCGAAAGAAAATAGGAGCAATGTTTCCTTATCTTCGGTGTCCATTTCGTGTGTCGGTTCAAAGGGGGCTTGGTATCCGTCGCTATCTCCTCGATGACAATGACTTCTTTGCTCTCCGAGATCTCGTTGATCTCTCAAAAGGAGCATTCGCAGGTACAATATGCTCTTTTGTTTTTCTTAGAGCTATTTGTGTTTAGCAATTTATATGATGAAAAATCTATTGTTTGGAGTCTTGTATTGTGAATAAAACCAGATGAACTGTCAGCATAGGATAATAGCATAATGAAGTGAAATGTATGTCTACGCGCAAAAACAGCGAAAGTTGTAACCTACGTGGCTTCGTAGAACTATATGGATATCATTTATCTCTCAAACATGCTAATAGAGGTAAGATTATATCTTGTACATGTGATAGGGAAGATTTTCTATGTCTTAGCACTAGAAGATGTGTTTTGATAAGTAAGCCAGGATTATACTTTGGCTGTTTAGTTTCAAGATATTAAGAGGGCCTTTTTTGCAATGTCGAACTACAATTTCCACAGTTATTCTGATTTTGATCAAAGGTATTGAAATCTTGTGTTATGTGTATTGCCATATAGAATGTTGCATAGAGTTGGTTCGCAGTACTAAATCAGGTATTGACTTGCAGACGGAAAGAGTTGCTTCTCTTAACTTTGTTTGATTTTCTGAAAAAATAGAATTTCTACCAGTTCTGTCAAGTGTCAACACAATTTCTAAATTTTTTTGCTCCTACGGTTTGGTGAATTTGGCTGAAGTTGACACTAATCTAGGAGAGATGCAGAACACGAATATGTTAGGCTGGGGATTTATGGTGCATGTAAGTTTTCTGTTTTTTATTTTTCAAAGGTGGTGAGTTTCGAATTCTTGTGCCCATTAGTAGGTTTGCTTCCTATCACCCATACGTTTTCTTGTTCTGTAATTTTGCAGTCCAATCCTAAACTAGAACATTATTGCGTTTTTCTGGAGTATAAGATCACAGGTTGCAAACTGCTGTTCTCGACTTCTTGTTTTTTGAGATATCTGTTTGGAAGTTTCTGGAGAAGACGAAGATGTTGTTTTTCCCTTTAATTTCATATTCATTCCCTACCTTCTGATTCTGTGCGATATGTATCAGATGTCTCTGTGCTCGCATTATGCTCGTGCATGCTATCACCTGTTCATTTTATTCACTAACTTTGTGAATTTTTATTATGTTTCAGCACTTCCAACCTTGGTGGAATCATTATCAAGCAAAATCTTAGAGCACATCACTCAGCAGTGCCTATTCTGCTACGATTCTGGCGTGCCCTGTGCTGCTAGACAGTCTTGTCATGATCCCTTGTCCCTCATCTTTCCGTTCCAGGTAACTTTATATCCACCAACTCTTCTGCAGATACTTACTCAGCATCAGTTTTTCTTCCAAAAAGAAAAGCAAAAAAAAAAAAGGTTACTGCATCCTTAATCTGTGATTTGCACTGTCAGGAATCAGAAGCTACTAGGTGCAGCTCATGTGGTTCGATCTTTCATAAATCCTGTTTTATCAAGCTCATTGTATGCCCTTGTGCAAAGGAAAGTATCGCAAGCAAGACGACTAGCCAAGCGGAACGTGTAGCGAGCAAAGTTGGCGAAGAATTAAACAATCCTAACGGCCTATCGGTGTCTGTTCGTCACTCTGCCACGGTTTCATCCTCTGGGTTTTTTACCCATCTTTTGGCGAAGGCAATGCCGGTATCTGACAAATTATGGAAGCCTAAAAATCGTAGCCCAGTTATTCTAATGGGCTCCTTGCCTGCTACGACTAGTCTGTAGCTATTTCTTTGAAAATATATATTATGGGTGAAATATATCTTGCTTCTTGCATGTTTTTGTTACTTGCACTGCACCCATTTTTATTATTTTTCTTTTTTTATCCCCCAAAGGAAGAGTATATTTTTTTTTGTGTATTTTCCATTCTTTCTGTATAAGATCACGTTGTCGTGAATAATAGAAAACTGTAAACCATTATTTGTAAAGTAATATGTATTTGTTCTTTTAATGAATTTTCGTTTTTGAACAATCAGATTCATTATTTTTGAATCGTACTGCTCACAGCAGATGCAGCATACATCACCTGCGTTTTCAATTTCTTTGGCTAAATAAACTAAGTGACCGACGGCGAGCAAGGTCTCTGCCTGACCCTCTGTTCCTATTCACAGGAACGTGTTCATGACTGTCTACAAATTTGGATTTGTACTGAATATTGACTCTTAACTAAATACTACTTGAGGAGACGGGTAGGTGTTCTAAGCTATTATGATATAAAAAAGAGAAAGAGAGAAATTAAGAACACCTATTGTTCGAACAATAATCTATATGTTCTGAATATTATGACAGCAGAACAACTCATAACAACTAACGACATCCTAGAACATATTTGTCGTGGGAATTTTGTGGTGTTCTGAATTGTTATTTGAGTGCTTTTAGTTATGAGGTTATGTTATAATACATCGCAACCCAAATTTGAATAATCGGAGTGTCACCAAATATCATGTAAATATATTGGGCGAGACTAGCAATATCGGCGATCGATCTAGGAGGTTGGTTATCCGATAATATGAATGGGTACATATTGTATAGGACCGTAAGGGCGGAGCATAACAAGAAGAACATATACGGGCATGCACATATACATAGATATAATATATATATATATATATATATGTTTCTCTTCCAATTTCGGCCTTTCTCTATCTACACCCTAAAAACGAACAAAACAAATTTGTTCCTTTTTGGTAAATATGAATTGAATATTCTTCCCATTTCGTTGTGAGGGGGCGAGGAGCAGAGCAAATTAACCTGCGAATGGCGGGGGAGGAGGGCAGTGACGATGATGGTCGGTTGGAAGCTGCGGAGGAGGGCGCTCGGTTGTCGGTGGCCGAGTTGTACCGCGTCAGGGACACCTTCTTCCCCCGCGACCCCGCCCACAAAACCTCGCGCCTCCAACACCTCGCCGAGCAAGCCCTAGCACTACTCGATTCCCTCCCTCCTCGTAATCTCTCTCTCTCTCTCTCTCTCTCTCTCTCTCTCTTATTATTTGCTTTGTATTTGAAGTTCAATTTAATTAATTATCTCTCACTTATTAACTGATTATTACTGTTTACGAAGTAAATACAGTAGGAATGCTGATTTTTTATTATTATTATGTTATCATAAAATGAAATGTTGTTGCAGACATCATACAAGATTATCTCTTGCCATTTCACCTCAACATTTTCCCTTGTAATTTGCTGCAGAATACAGGAAGTCGTCACTGACACTGCAGCGAGCAGAATATGAGTACCTGAGGGGAAAAACCCTTGATGTATTCCCTGATTACAATAAAGAAGCGGAAGATCATCTCTCAAAAGCTGTAAGCCATTATTATTGCCCCTTTATGATTTATACCAATATCATTTATAGCTATTAATAATTGGAGAATGTCATGCTGTTATTATATGTTTTTTAATGGAATAGGAACTATATATTTGCTTCTTCAGGTGAAGTTGAACCCAGCACTTGTGGACGCTTGGTTGTGCTTAGGTAATTGCATTTGGAAGAAGGGTGATCTTCTCTCAGCAAAGAACTGTTTTTGTCTAGCACTTAGCAAGGTCACTCATCTCTAACTACGACGACTTTTGTTACATGATATTTAAGAAAATCGTTTTCTGTCAAGCAGTTCAAATCTTACAGTATTTTTGTATTGCTAGTAGGGTTCCGATAAGAGGATTCTTTGCCAATTATCAATGCTTGAAAGAAAAATTGCTCAAGGTAAGATCATCATCAATGCTCCCCTGTTAATCTCACCCAAAGAAAGAGTATTACTGTGAAAATATTGCAGGTTTCCTTTCACTGAATCTGGAGTTTATCTGTATGACCATCATTTTTTATTTTTGTTGGCCACAACAAACTGAACCTGAATCTTTGTTTCTAAATGTGGCACTCAGAAAAAAATTGGTGTTTTTTTTGTATCCATATATTTAAAAGAGAATCCATATGTTGGTTTCTCTAATTAATTTTTATGTTTTAATATAGCCATTTTAAACCTACTAGTAGTTTAAGATAAAGTTATGCCTCTTTTAACTGATGCAGGCTACTTGGTTCCTTTTTATGGAATAATTAGATAGAAGCACGATCCAAATTATGAAAGATATGTTGAATTTCTTCTTGACAGCTAAATATCATAATGACCCTCAATTTGGTGTCCAATTTACTTAATGGTTGCTTTTAAATTCTGTTCTGGTGTTTTCCATGTTTTGTCTGTTGTTATTCTTTCATAATAAATTTGCTTAGACAATATTGCCGACTTATCAAACTCTCATGTTCTAAGTTACAATTCATGTACAAATTGCAGCCGTAAGTTATTTTTGGCAAAATTACTGTTTAGTTCCTTGATTTTTGTTTCATGGCCACTATAATCCTGAACTTTTAACCATGCCTCTGATAACTTTAAATTTCAAAAAGACATTTGTGATACCTTGCTGTCAGCTTTTGCCGTTTGCTCCGTTTAGATGGCTGACGTGGCGTTCATGATGCTGATGGGCACATTTACAATGCTTTTTCAATCAATTTTTAATATTCTTTTACTTTCTTTTTTCTTAATGGAGGGAAAGTCGTCTTTTTCTTTCTTCTTCCATTTTTTAATCAAAAGAAAGGAAAGTTGTCTTTTATAGAGACATTTCATCAAACAATGTGTGCATTCACAATGTTCCCCAGAAATCATGCTTTGATTTTAAGTAGTTCTACATCTAATCTAATTCCAATATATGAACAATTACACATAGAAAAGTGCAATCACACATATACATATGAATACAACTAATTATTGCTTCTTTTGATCTTTTATATTTTAACATTAAGACATGAATGCCCATATTATAGAATCTGCTATTGTTGCAACACCCATAAGAGGCTCTCAGAGTGCATCTGAATGGTTGTTAATAGCTCACAAATTATTACCACGTTGAGGAGAAATGTAATGAAGTTCACCTGCAGCCTGATTGGATACAAATTCCAGATGTCTAAGAATGCTAACAAGTTCCTCTGTTATATTGTTTTTCTTTCCAATTCTAAATTAATTATATCTTTGCTTGATCGAGCAGCTGAAACTAATGTTAGCCTAAATAAGTTCTTTCAATCACTTTAGCGTGCGGCCATGACTGGAGCACGACGAGAACGCAACCTCCCGACTATCGAAACTATCACGTGAGGCAGCACTATCTGCTTCCACGACGCTGCTTCCACCACTTCCACCTCCTCTTTTCCCACAACTCTGCTGCTGCATCTCTCAGTATTCCTCATCATTCTCAACCTAGAGGAGATTTTTTGATGGAGAAAGAGAGAGGGAGAGGGGTTGAGAGAGACTGCGAGTTGCACTATCTCCTTCCACGGTCTCCTTCCACCATTTCACCCTTCTCTTCTTAGTCTAAGAGGAAGAGGATAATAAAAAGACGAATTTACCCTTATAGTAGGGCCAAAATTTAAAAATTATTATAAAGTGGCACGTCAGAGTACAAAAAAAGCCATGCTAGCTACTTAACAGACGCAAACAAAAGGAGCTGACGGCAAAATTATCGCGGTCTTTTTTTTTAATTAAAATTTTAATTTTTTAATTTAGGGTTATTGTGGGCATGGCTGAACAAGGTAATGGTGGCTGATTAAACCAAAGTTCAGGAGACTAAACAGTAATTTCGCCTTTATAATTTTTTTGTTATGTTTTGACCTTGTTTATTTTGTATTGTATAAGTTGGAATAACGCACTATAAACATAGAAATTCCTTTATTTTCAATTGCTTTCTGAACCTTGTGTAGGCACAGAAAATCAAGCACAAGTCATCGAAGAAAGCATTCGTCATGCAAAAGAGGCGGTGATGATGGATATCAAGGATGGAAATTCTTGGTGTAGGTTTTTCTGTTCCTTCTCTATTTTAAAAGAAATGCCGATATGATATTCCTCATTATAATGGTTGGTTCACTGGTAAAAAATCAAGTATTTGCAAAGGATTGTTAGCAAGCGATAACCTTGCTCTTATAGTTCTAGTTAAAATCATTACTTCAGTGCAAATTCCTAATCTCAAAATTCAAATTGCAAACTGTTTATTTATTTATTTATATAATGTGTAGCTAATTTTATTTTGTTTTTGTTTTTGCATAGACTAGTACTATATTCTTCAAATAACTCATAGATAAACAAGAGGACGATAGCGTCACACTGCATTTCTGATGATGGGAATGAACTGTAAATAGGCATATGTACGTATATCCATAACTGTAAATGGTTAGGCCTTTTGAACTTCTGGCCAACTTTGGTGTAAGAAACATGTTAAACCCTGAAGCTGTATGTTATTGTAGTGACTGTTCATTCTTGGATTAATGCAAATATTGTAAGGTACTTTAGTCCATGTTATAGGCTTTTCATTAAATTTATCACCTAATCTTACTTTATATATTTCCAGATAATCTAGGAAATGCATATCTTACTAGCTTTTTTATGACTGGCGCCTGGGAGTACGAAAAGCTTCAGCAATCATTGAAAGCTTATCAGAATGCAGTAAGATTTAAGCCCTTTTCTAGAGTTAATGTCCAATCGAACAGATGACGGTGTTTTTTCAATTTATTTTGTCATGATGCCATCATATTTACATGACATGCACAAACATTTGGAATGCAAACTAGTTTCACTGCTTTCGATTATTAGAATATGACTATTATGCAAATCAAAGTTGGAATATAATCTGGATATTGTACTACAGGAAAGGGATGAACAAATGGCATCAAATCCAGACCTTTGCTTCAATTATTCTACTGTAAGCCTTCTGTAACTTGGGGTCACAGTACTTGCTAAACTTCTCACTTAGTTATTGGTAGATGGACATAATTAACAATGAACCTTGTCAAAGCTGGAATATTTCTTACCTGATTTTTCATCATCAGGCCAATAAGTATCTTGAAAACTATGAACGTGCTCTCCATGGTTTTGAAGCTGCTGCGTCAAGGGATCCTACTCTCAATGCTGAAGAAGAACTTCAGCAGATCATTGACCTTCTTAACAAGATAGATACTTCCCTAAAGGTGAGGTTTTAATTTGGGTTGCAAACTATCATCTTTTTGACAAGTGGAATTCGCCCATCACCAGTGTATCCATAAATGTGTTTTCTCATTCTTGCTTTGAGTGAGGACATTGCCTAAATAGTGCATAGTGTAGAAGGATCCATGTAGCTGATATGACCTAGTGGGAAAAGGCTTTGTTGTTGTATCCATGAATGTTGATTAGAATAGCTATTATGATAAATTTGAAATCATGAGTACTAAAATAATTTTACCCTTTGTACATATAATCGTAGTCTCAAGTGAAGGCTAAAAGGTTGGCATTCCTGGCATCATCCTTGGTGGAGGTTAACCGTAAGCATCTAATTGTCTGTGCTTTAGAATCACCAATTCTTGATTCATATTTTATTTTTTCTCCTTTTTTAAAGTGAAATCATCTCACAAGAAAGCAACAATTGGGTCCCTTGTGGAGGGTTTCAATAGAGGTGTTGCAGTTATTGCGAAGACCTTCCTCTTTATTAAGCATGCAAATATAGCGCCGTTGTAAGTACATTTTAAATCTTCATATGAATAATTGTCATAATTCCTTGACTAAATTATTTGGCTATTTCCATGGAAACTTTGTAAGTAGAAAAGGTTTATATACTGTTATAAAAGTGGTTAGCACCCTAAACGTCCATTAGATTTAAGGTGTTTTCTCAAACAGAATCAAACTTGCCCTAGCTTGTAGAATAACATGTAAGTCTAGTTTGAAAAACTCTTAAAATTTAGAAGAGACTGGTGCGTGCGCGCGGGGGGGGGGGGGGGGAGGAGTTGTTTCCAAAGTCATCCTCACATTAGTTGGAATTATTGAATTGATATTACTCTCCCAAATTGTCTTATTTAACTCCCTGTAGTCATAGCCAAATCATAGAGGGCCAAAGGGCTAGGTGTAGAGTAGTTTACCTTTTTGAATGCATTGGGAGCACGATCTTAGAGTTCTTATCTGAGGTTTTATTAGATGATAAGCACCAAGCACTGTTGGTGTCACGTATGCTTTGAAAGGAAATTTGCTAGTAAGGTAAAAACATGAAGACTTTATTTCCTTTGTCTTTGCAGATACTTCATAACATGTGACTCGGATGGAGCATTCTTTGTTCTCTCAATCTATGGGCTACACAAGGATGCTGTAAGAACAACTTGAAATGTTTCTCACATCATTTAAATATATAAATAGCAGCGCTGGCCTTAGGAAAAATGAAACGACAATAACGTCATAGAATATTATGAAAAAATACATTGATGCTTACTTACCATTAAGGTTTTCAGGAATTTTGATGCCATGAGGTGTGCAAGTTTTATTGAAAGTGGATTGCTTGCATACTTGTGTTAGGTTCGCATGCTTATTGAAAGTTTCAGGATTGCATGCTTATTTGATGTCATGCTATTTATGATATTTTGATGTCATGCTTATTTACCATGATTGAAAGTGGATTGCATGTCATGAGATGTGCAATATAATGATACAATTTTCTTTGTTAATTTATTTTATTTTATTTTTGATGTCATGAGGTGTCACAAAAACACAAATAGTTATGTAAAATAGATAGTAGCATACTAGCATGTGAGTGTTTTAGAAGGAAAAACTTGATAGGCTTAAAACAAAAAAAAAATCAAATCTTAAATCACTTTCTCAAAAGACTATTACTATTTGTGTTTAGGATTGCATGCATAACAGAAATAGTTAAATTGTTTCCTTTTTTTTCTATTGATTAACTTGCACTCTAGTTACTTGCTATGTGGGATATACTACAAATTTGATAAATTGCAGCTGTTAGAATTTTATTTTATTTTATTTTTTGGAGATAACAAGGTGAAACTTTCCCCACCATATATGCTAAGATTGTTTCATTGGGCATATTTTTCTAACCACAGTCCTGAGTTGACTTTGTGGACCTCGACTGCAGTCAGCAACTAGAACCCTAGATGTGTGTTGCCTCATGAATAGGCACATATCGTCACAACTTTCAGGACTTTTTTCTTCAAAACTTGAAAAGTTTCTATCCCACATTGTAGCAGGTGAGACTAGAACTCATGAGTGATGGTTCATAAGTCACCTTTCCTATCTTGCCAGGCAATTGCGAATCCAAGATTTTTTTTATTGGGGTCCTTAATAACGAATAGTTATATTTTATTTTTTACTTTCTTAAAGAATATTGGTCAAATACCATTGAGCCACTTCAAGGTGCTACAACTTTTTGGTAAGTAAAAATAGAAGAAAGAGTGTGGGGTGGTGGCCCATGATAAAACTACATTGAGGATGGGTGTAAAAAAAGGTAAAAAAGAAATAATACCCAGAAGATTGGTACCTATATTACTTACGGCTGAAGCTTGATCATTAACCACTAGCTCCAGCTAACAATAGCGATGGGCGTCCTCCCCTAATTTCTAGGAATTCAGCCTATCATATACTATATATCAATGTATGGACTTGAAAATTTGGGTAGGGTCCCTGCCTCCCACTTGATGCTACCTGTATCCGCCTCTGTTCCCGGGGGCAATTGGAATTTGAATTTGACCAGTAAAGTCTTGCACTGGACAGATCAAAGAAGGAGACCGAGTAACATTATTGGAACCCTACTTCCGTGAGGTTGATGTTTCATGGAAAAGCAAGGTGATCATTTATTTCTCCATTTTTGCAAGATAGTACGAACTATATACATAGATAGAGTTATTTCTTTTTTAATGTTTATAGACTGTCCATGTAGACGTCTTTTGTACGTATGTAATACCTGAAGCAGAGTAGCTAGGATCCTTTCTAGAGTTAATATTGTTTGTTTTTTACTGCATCTAATGACGTGTATTCTGTCAATGCGATGATGTGAAACAGAGGTATCAGTTCAAATCAGTTAGAGTGGACTTCAGAGAACAGCTTCTTGTGAACGAGAAAGCGCCACCTCCTCATTATACAGCACAGGCTTCACTTGTTGCTCAACACAAATCATGACCCTTGATTAGCAGACAGTTGCAACCCCAAATACATATCGTGCACTCTTTTTGGCAAAGAGCTTTTGATGATTGTTAGAATCGTTATTTATGTTTTAATGTAATTGTAGGCGACATAGTTGGTTAAGTTTGTTAGTTTCTTTGATCCGACTCTTGAAACATTTGATGTAGAGCAAGTTACATTGTGGTGGGTGAAGGCCGTTGATTTTGTGGAGTAGTGATTAATTCATTTTTGAGGTAACATTATTCAGAGCCTTCAGCTGTTGGAAACCGCTGATTTTGTGGATATATAAATTTCTACTCATGAATGTACGCTTCATCCGTATATCATAATTAGCTTGCTGGAGTACTCAATGCGTAGTGATTGATGATGTCATTTATCTTCTCCGTCGGATATATTGCGCACCAATATACAAGTATTACTTGGATCTTTGCATGTCTTTTCTTTTTATTCTCCAAAAATCCTTGCTAGACATGCTAAGATCCCATGCCAGGCAATTATGAGCAAGCACATGACAGTTCAATAGTCTTTGACCGTAGAAGGTTTCGATGCTGGTTTCTTATCATCAGCTCTCTTTTTTTAAAAAAATAAAAATAAAAATAAATAAAAAGGAAACATAAACAAGATAAAACTGCCATCCATTACACACACACACAAAAAAAAAAAAAAGAAATGAAAAAAGAGGAAAAAATAAATCACTGGTATACACATTTCATATATTAAAATCAGCTGAATCTTTGAATTAAAGAAGAATACAAACATAGCTTCCCCGGATTGATGTTATCAAAGGACGGCACAGGCAACTCGTACGCTCTCAAAAACTTTGGAGCATTCTCAGCTCCTGCTTTTCTTCTGCCTGTGACATTCAAAACGCCAAATAATGTTACTAAGTAGTAGTAATTTAAGAAAGACCCTTTGAAGTTTCTTTTTAAACCCTATAAAAATCCATGTAATCATATCATATTTTCTTTAAAGAATGTAGGTGTAAGTACTTTCGGTTCTTCTGTTGTGTTCTCCAGAAGCAAGCCAATGCCCCAAACACACAGCTGGCAAGTGCAATCGCCAGAGCAGCACCCAGTGGCAGCACAACTGCATTCGTCGAAGATGTTTGCTCCTCTGTTGTCCTCGTCTCGTCCAATCTGAAGCTGCTAGGATCCGTATCCTTGTATGAAGCCACCAGCATACGGCCGTAATACTTAACCAGGAACTTGTAAACTTCGTCCTCAGCCCAATCCGGCTGATCTGAGCTGCTGCTTTTCTCATTTTTAGATGAATAACAGGAACCACACAGTTGCTTTGGCGGCCAAATTATTTTTGGAAATTTTGGATCCTCCGTGTTTACATCCTTCTCTACTTTCATCAATCTCTCGTTGACTTTATTGTGAGCTCTCCACAGCCATAGGCTAAGATCGCGTGATGTGTTAAATGGTGTGGATACTCTGCTTAAATAAATTTCACAATGTCTCAATAACCATTGGTATTTTCATAAAGAACCACAATAAAAGAGAGAGAGATTTTCTGCTAACAAACCTCGAGCACATCTCATAGAAGTGTCTGCGGCATTCCTCACATATAAAGAAGTTGTGAATAAAATCACACATTGCAGTGAAAGCCAAATGGCTTTCTCCATCTTCTACCCTTACTGTCAGGGAGTGCAATAGAACCCAGAGGCCACAACTACAAGACATTGGGAATCAGCTTCTGCTAGCGCTAACTAAGAGCATCGCATGATGCCTATCTTCCAAGATACTGATGAGTTGCGTAAGTATTATGATGTCATGCAGCAAGCACTACTATTCTATGATTCATGAACAAAACACTTACGGCTACACTAACAACGAGATACTAAGCAACTATCTAAGCACTTGGAGGAATCTAAAAGAAATTCGTCCATCTAAGCTCAATCTGGCAACAACTATTTTGAAAACAGTATGTGCAAACTTCCAATACAATCATTGCTATATGAAACATGGCCTTGGCATTTTAAGGATCATTGAGTCACTACAACTTAAAAGAAACAGAAGGACACTAACGTGTTGAAGTCATTGAATACTTGGTCTAACAGTCAGCCTCGATCATGGTATTGTAGCTCGTCATAGGTAAAATTACAACACCAGCATTTTCTTCATCCATGAAACTTAAATTTATTTATTTTTTTAAAAAAAAGTCGTTTTGTGGTATTAAATTTCCTAGGATGTTTAGTCAAATATCCTAGTTCTTATTATTTTTGCTGAGAAAACTAGTATTTGTTCTATGATATTGCAGTTAGTTTCTTATATCTCAATAAATGTCCCTTGAAATTCTCGTCAATGAACTTCTATTCAAGTTGGACAGGAGCAGTTTCAGAAAGGACTTGCTCTGAATAAAAATTAGATTCAATTTTCCAAAAGAAAAAGAAAAAAGACCAAACATTCCAAATTAAAAAAATGACATCGAGTAGTTAAAAAGGAAAATCGAGAAAAAGACACTTAAACAGCAATCCTATACACATATCCTACATGACGTAGTGCAACAATTTTCTTAAAGGCTCTTTGCTAAATGTAAAATAATCAAAGTAAGTGAAAAAAAGTAAAAAGGTAAGTTACCTAAAGCCTCTGGTTTCATTCCTGCTGCCACGGCAAAACATCTGCAACAAATGAAGCAATACAACGTCATACAATATTGATGTAGACATGCATTGATTAGACATGCCAATAGTGCAGAGCAAGGACCCCACATTAGTTTTATGAATTTAGGATGCACATGCACTTTGATTCACATGTGACCATATTACAGTGTTATTAAAGGCGAAAGGCGCTCTAAGGCGCCAAGGTCTCAAAACGCCCGAGGCGCTAAGGCGCTCTCGAGGCGCTCGCCTAGGCGACATGAGGCGCTAATGCAAATTTATCATGAATATAGGACTAGGATAAAAGAAAAATAATGAAACTAATATAACATCATACCTTAAATTCTTCAAGAGTTTCAACAAATAAGATGCATGTCAAATTCATAACATAAATACAAAATAATATAGAACTTACAAAATAAAACAAAATATAAACATTCCAAAAAGAAAACTTATGTATATTAAACATTCCAACAAGTTTCAAAATATAAAGTTACTCAACCTATTAACATTCAATGTCTAAAAAGAGAACTAAGCAAAATATAACTAATACGGGATTATCTAATTATATTTTTCATCAAAAGTATCTTCTGCATCATCTAAACATTTATCTTCACCATCATTGCATAGATAACCTTCAAGCCCTTCTTTAGAGTCTTCCGAGTTAGTTTTTTCTTCAATCTCTTCATCCCTTAAGTTTGAAGGCTTTGCTTTTCCTTTACTTTTTTGAGATTGTACCTGGACATGACTTCTTGTTGCTCTCCTTAAACATGCTCCACTTGCCCTTGCCACATCTCCCCAAATCAAATTGTCATCCTCAAAAACCAATTCATCTTCATTGGATGTATTGGCATCTATCTCCAACTATCCATTCATTGCTATCATCAATATCATACAATTGAATAGGATCAATAACATCTCGTAAATCATATCGAGCCTTAAGTGCTTGATTATACTTGACGTAGACCATGTCGTGTAATAGCTTGATAATTCAAGCATTTATATTTTCTATCATTTGTTTTTACTTTTTTACTCTTCATTTAAGTTTTTTTAACTCTTAAAAGAGAAGGGTAAAAATGGCACATTATTCTTAACTCACTATTTTCTTACATATAAGCAAGGCGCTCGCCCGGGCGCCTAGGCGAGCATCCAAGGCGCTCGCCTAGGCGCCCGGGCGAGCGCCTTAGTAGCGCCTTACTAATACTGCTTCGCCTTGACCTTCTTAAGGCGCCCGGGCCTCGCCTCGCCTTAGCGCCTAGGCGAGCGCCCGGGCGCCTTTTAATAACACTGCCATATTATACATACATACATACAGACATAGACAGGCGTGCACTTGTCGACTTATAGACAGACATGTATCACAACCATAACATGCTGCAGTCTGCAGATACATATGCTTTCAAGAAAAGAACTAACCCATCAAATTTGTATACATCAAAAGTTAGCAAGAGAAGTACCATTTACACGTTTTTAGTAAAAGCACATGAATATCGACCAAGGATGATAAAACAAAAACCACCGGCATAGTTTCACCTGACAATACCAATATACTGAACTACCAATACATGTCCGTGTACATGCAGTGCGAGATATGTTGATGGAGACATTATGGAAGAAAGAGTATAGACGTAGCAAAATAACATGTCCATGTACCTTAAGGCCAAGGTTGTATACAATAGGGGCGGAAGTGATGGGGAAGAGTATGGTTGTGGTAACTTAAATTATAGATTTAATTTTACTTAATTATGAAAAGAGCTATACATTAGTAAAATTGCAAAGCGTAGGAATTTATAATTGTTACAAATCTTAATTGCTAGAAGTCATGTGTTGTGATTCTATTTATATTCGACATTGTAACATTTTGCCAGGCAATGAAAATCTGAGTCGTTTAATTATTTATTCTCACAATTTTAATCACGATTTAGAAGTTCAGTAATATAATCTTGACAAGGAACTGCATGTGTCTTGTGCAGCCATCAGTCCAAGCTACTTCTTTGCAAGTGTCATTGTTTCCTTCAAAGGACCAAATACCAAACATGAGTGAGATAAGGTTGTTTGTTGTCTCACTGCTTATAGACTTGTGGAAAGTAAACTAGCAACAAAGTTAATATCTCTAATAAGAAGGTAGATTATAATCTCTAACAATCTGAACCTACAAAAAGTAATTACTCGGTTACTTAAATGTCAACGGACAAGCATACAAAGAAGCATCCAAAGTCTTGAACTACATTAAGAATCTAAGAAATAATAAGTGTGGAGGTAGGAGGTATGAATCGATAGGGGAAAAGTCAGTATGAAAACCTTGTTTGCTTAAATGAACCAAGATCATGAAAAGCTCATAGAAAAAATTGTTCTATAGGCTCTTTAGATACCTAAATAGATACAAATATCATAGACAACAAACACTAACTCACCCAAATGACTACTTCAGGCACATCAAAAAATCATTTTCCAATTACATGGTTTCTTCTTTTTTTCATTTTTGGTAAAAAAGCTAACATATGACAGTAAGGCTAGTCACAGAGATGAATCATGGATGTAAAGTATTTGACTTCTTTTTCCATTGATGCGCTAGTTGTCATATCAAAAGTGTCGAGGGAAAGCATACCCAATATCCACGAGGGACTTCTTTTCCGCAGATCCTCAAGTCCTTCAGTGCATCCACATGATGAATGTCAGCATCCTCCAAACTAGTTGACAAAATATCTCTAGGCCACAGGTCACTGAAGTTTATGAGTATCTCAGCACTTCCGCGTCGACACCTGAAATATGCTAACTTTATCCAAAATCCAGAATTCTATGTCCATGTACTAAGTATGTATAGGATAAAATTGAAAATTGACCTTTTAGAAGGATGATGAACAACCAAAAGTTGCAAGAACTTTATAAGAGGACTTCTGGTGCTCGGTTTAAGCATCTATAACATACACAAAAGTATGACTCATAAAAAAGTTAAGACCTTCAAATCTTAGATAGCTAAAAGAAACTACCTTATGCCCTAAAATTATGTCAAATGCCTGTGATGTTGCCTCTTCAACATCATAAATAGCTCTCTCATATCTTTCATCATCTAAGCTGAACGAGCTGCAAAAGTGACCGTCTTAAGATCAATGTAAGGTATGTGAATAAGTGAAAACAACAATTATCGATAAACCCTGTCCAAAGATTTCAACCACCCCATGATGGTCATACGGTAGGATCAGAGACTTACACAAAACTACATGGAAAGATGAAAATTTTATGGAATAAAATCTGGAGAAGCATAAAATTGTCTCATTGATGTCAAGAAACTCATATTACGCTTCACAGTTGATCCGACATGGATTTGGTTATTATTTCAAGGACATGTTCGACTCTTCAGACATATTGTATACACTACTAGACATGGCACATGTCAAATCTCACAAAAACATGACAAAATAATGATAATGATAATCATAATAATCTTCTCTAGAAAAAGAAAAAAAAAAAGACTCTTGTCAGAAAACAATGCTCGGACTTCCTGGTCTGCGTATAATTTGTGCATTTGAACACAAACATTAAAATGTGAGCTAATATCGCAGATGCAAGGCTTTCCGTTAGTAATATAATATATTAAATAAATATAAGGCTGACATAAAGAAATTAGGTGTGGGAAACGGTTGAAATTGAATATGATCTTGGCAAGCAGCTTTGCAAGGTCTTGATGAATCATAATGATGGTGTTGTTTGGATTGTGGCTGTAAAAATCCCTGTTAAAGACACCACAACCCTCTTGAAAATCGCAAATTCCAGGAATCAACAATATTATTCTCCCGAAGATAAAGAAGACTCTTATAGCTAAAAAAATGAGCCAATGACATTATAGACATCCTGTCCCACTTCACCCTGAATAAGTTTTTATGTATATTCGGTAATGGGCTCTTAACTATCAAATTTTATCCTTTCCAAAAAACAGCATCGATATTTATAACCATGCAAGAAAGCATTTAGGCATTATGCATAAACAAGACAGGAACAAAGGAGTATGCATCACTTACCTCCCAATTTGTTTATTTATCCAATTAAGCAACTGCTCAGCTGTCCTCCAATCATCAACGAGCCGTATGCCACTTTTATCTTCCTTAGCATTCCAACCACCTGATGCAAACTTTGAAGGGGGGCCCCACAGTAGCATCGGATAGTGTCCAACAGAAAATTTATCACATAGCTTCGTATTCATCTGTTCTGCCAAAGATTCCACGACAGCCAATTACATAAAGCAGTATGCAACACTATAGAAGACATATCCACATATTGAGTAGCCTTGTCAGCACAGTCTACTCTAGTGAAAGCAAGTATATCAGTTATACCTTGTCAGCACAGTCTACTCTAGCCATAGTGATAATTCCGGAATGTACTGCATCTGGGCCATTGAATAGCCTTGCAACCTTGTCATAGTGAGGCTGGAATGGGAGTTGCTTAGATGAATATAATGATCGGATTTGGAAAGAGCTATTTGATTCGTCATAAAGGGAAGAAATAATCCTTACCTTATAATTTCTGCAGGCAGGACACCTGTATGTAACCAAGAGCGCAGGCAATTAGACATAATAAGAGAGTAGAATAATAGCTGAAAGGATATGATGCGATACCAGTGGGCGAAGAACTCAACGATGGCGAAGGAGGCGATTGATTGGGAGAGGACGG
This sequence comes from Xerophyta viscosa, assembly GCA_002076135.1. Taxonomy (NCBI): domain Eukaryota; kingdom Viridiplantae; phylum Streptophyta; class Magnoliopsida; order Pandanales; family Velloziaceae; genus Xerophyta; species Xerophyta viscosa. The sequence goes on along the minus strand of MJHO01000095.1, from coordinate 292,809 downwards.
CGTCGAAGTTGGAGGAGTCGAGATCGGCGGCTGCGTCGGGGGTTGTAGTTCGATGATGATGGTCTCCACTTGGCGACGAGAGATCTCGAACTCGGAGGAGATCTCGGCGGTGTTGATTCGGATGAGAAGCGTGGCCATGCAAGAAGAACAGGCAGAAGACGAAGAAAAAGGTGAATAAGCTGCGATGGCCACCAACGCCGAAACCGACTATGAATCTCATCGAGGAAGAAGAGCAAGAGATGATAAAAATGATATTCAAGGCCTCCGATCTACCACTATCCTGAATCTCATCGAGGAAGAAGAGCAAGAGACGACGACGATCTTCAAGGCCTCCGATCTAATCTACCACCATCCAACAGCATGCTATGCTAAACAGAGAGAAAGAGACGGTAAAGATCGTTCGAGACTGGAAACGGGGCAGCGTGACGTAGCAGAGAAGAGTTGAAGATGGAAGATAATCCGACTGTTGACGGAGACAGATCCATTGCAGAACTATCGCATTGCTGGCCTAGCAGACCGTTTGCAACAACAACGCTCAGGTAAGTTCAAATTTGGGCCGATCTCTTAAATCTTGGTCCAGTTACATTAGGGCATAAGTTGGGTCCACCCATTTCGCAATTGATTGGTATGAGCTTTCGATTGCCTGGGTCCCTTCTTTAGGAAGGAGGGCTTACTAAATTTTACTTTAAAATAATAATTAATTTAAAATTTTATAATAATATACGTAAGGTCAAATTAGTTTAGGAATATTTTCCATGTGACAATTATGTCAATTTGTCATATGTCACTATTTACAATAGTCATTAATCTTTTTTTTTTTTTTTTTTAAAAAAAATTTCGTATAATTTAATCAGTTCTAATCTAAATATATAGACAAAGAGAAAAGACTACATACTAGATTAATTCATCACTCGATGGTTTTTTACAAATGATTAATTCAAATAATATTACTCCAAAACAATAAATACCAAACATGGCAGTAGCTATAGTATTCTCTGAATCAGATAATTTCGGATGACTGTAACCGGCTGATCCTAGAAAAAACTTCGTCTTCCATTGTACTTCCAACACCTTTGCCAATCCAAAATCGGATATATTTGCTCCAAAAAAAAAACAAACAGCTTGTATAATTTCCGTGCTTAGTCATGTATGGATCTATAAGTTGACGAAGAGGGGTTGGGTTGTTTCTGAATAGCTTTAAGATGTCCATTATTGGACCTATTGAGAGATTTTTAATCGATGATTTTGGCTTCACATAATAAATTGAACTTATTAATTTTCCTTTTTTCCCATTAAAATTAAGAGGAAACACACACACCATCAGCATTCAGCGTGCTGTTTCTGTATCGCGCGAGCACATCTTCGGATCTCATAGCTGTCTGTCTGTCTTCTGTTTCCTTTTATCCCAATCTAAAAAAATGAAATGCATCTGCTTCTTCTTCTTCTTCTATTTGCTCCCGCCAAGTCTCAATTTTTTTATTATTATCATTCCATCATCACCTCCTTAATAATATTTGTTCTAACAAATTCAACGAAGCTGCTCCTCTCTCTCTCTCTCTCTCTCTCTCTCTCTCTGTGTCCATCACGATCTAGATCTCCATCTTCATATTCTCACATCAGATATGCAAGCAGCAACATCTGCAGCGGCGACTGTACAGGTGATTATTTGAGATTAAGAGGAGGATGACGAGGATGATGATAAGCAGACTGAAATTGTCGTGGTCGTGCGCTGCTGTTGCTTTAGTGGTGGTCCTCCTTATCTCCGCCGTCCACCTATTCCTCATGCCTCTCTTCCCTTCCCCTCTCGACTTCTTCATCTCCAACAATACCAACAACGTCAACTCCTCATTATCTACGTCTACAACACCACCACTTAATACCCGTCTGTCCACCGATCATCACGGCGCCGTCATCTACCGCGGTGCGCCCTGGAAGCCTGAAATCGGGGCCTGGCTCTCCCATTGCGATCCAGTAGCCCAGCCAGTCACAGTACTCGAGGTATAACATATTTCAGTCTGTAGATACTGAAATTTTTTATACCCCCATTCCAAATTCTGCTTAAATAATTACTGCTTGTGCATTCAATTAAAATGATTGGCAGAGTATTGGCGCTAAAACATGCCCCAACGACTGTAGTGGGAGAGGAGTTTGCAATCGCGAACTTGGGCTCTGCAGATGCTTCCACGGTTATTCAGGTGCTTACATTACATCCCGTTCATATGGATTTGACCAAACGATCAAATTCTCTCATTTGAATGAATCGAGCACTCTTTTACAGGTTTCAATAGGCTGTTAAACACAAAAAAAAAAACAGATAAGATGACCACAATCTTTTTGAAATATAAACACGAACTTGAAATAAATATTTCACCAACTATTTAAGGAAGCAGGTAGATCATAAGTACTATAAAAACTGCATAAGCCTTTTAATTTTTGCTCACCTGATTTCTCTCAAAAAGTAACAAACAACAAGAGCAGCAGCAGCAGCGCCTAGTAATAAATCCCGCTTGTACGTAACCGTATCCTGGATGAGACTGTTTCCGTAGGACTATCAGCCTTGGTAACAAATATCACGCACACATGCACACATCAATGACTCAAAAAGTGCAGAAGTATACAAGCTGCAGAGCATGATTTCATACCACACAAGTCGAAGCAAGCTAAGAGAATGTAGTACACAATAATGGCCCAAAAAGTAAAGAAATAAATAAAATATAATTTTTTTGTTTTTGCATCATCGACTTCCAACAATTCTTTGTGTCTCAATCTGTAGAAGATTTCTTAAATGTAGGAACATGAAACAAAAGATTGACAAAGTATGAGCAAATTAATGATTAATAAACCCTTGATGGTTGAATGGAAGACCAAAAAATGGTATGTCCTGTTTAGTCAATTACTCACTAAGTCTTTCCTTTTGTTTACAATGTATATAAATGTTCACAGCAGTTGTATTGATTGGAGATGCTTTAAACTTACATGTCATACATACTAAGCACAGCTATGTGGTGAGTTTGTTAACAGGGGATGGATGCTCTGAAAGTTTACACTTGGAATGCAATCTTCCAGCATCTCGTGAACAACCATATGGACCATGGATTGTGTCTATTTGCCCAGCACATTGTGATACGTCTAGAGCAATGTGTTTCTGTGGGGAAGGAACAAAATATCCAAATCGTCCTTTAGCAGAGGCATGCGGCTTCAAGATTAAGTAAGGCTGCAACCACTAGTTATAATAACACCAATCTTCTCTAGTAAATCATTTTGAAAATATGCATGGTCCTGTAGAGCATTTCTGTTTTTTTAAGGAATTCTAAATCACATGTTATGCATTATTGTTAGACTCATAGTAATACCCATCTTCAGCTATGTTGTTACCTCTTTCCAGCGAACCTCTTGAACCTGGCGGTCCTAAGCTTGCTGACTGGACAAAAGCGGATACAGAGAATGTCTTTACAACCAACGGTAGCAAACCTGGGTGGTGTAACGTAGATCCGCAAGACGCATACACATTAAAAGTGAAATTTAAAGAGGAATGTGACTGTAAATATGATTGCCTCTGGGGTCGATTTTGTGAGACACCAACACTTTGCAGTTGTATTAATCAGTGCTCTGGGCATGGATATTGTCGCGGTGGATCTTGTCAGGTACGAACCACCTCCTTTTTATTTTAGTACTGTTGGGTACATTTGCAAGAGAACCTTCTTGTTATACTTCTATTCTTCCTCTACCTAAATGCATGTGCCGGTATAGGCTTAGCTCATCCTTTTCTGTGTATATGGTTTATAATGTCCTAGTTAGGTATTTCCCTTGCCTTAACTTTGAATGGAATATCTTGTTCAGTGCCAAGGTGGCTGGTACGGGATAGATTGCAGCATCCCATCTGCCCAATCACCAGTACAAGAGTGGCCAAAATGGCTTAGACCAGCTACACTTGATTTACCTGAGAACACATATTCATACAAGGATCATATGGACTTTAAAGCAACTGTCAAGAAAAAGAGGCCTCTTATTTACGTTTATGATTTGCCACCCGAATTCAACAGTCTACTTCTTGAGGTGCGAATCAAGTGATGATTCTGTTTGGTTACTAGCAGAAAAGTCATTCAACTTCCTTTTGCTCTAGCAGGGGCGGCACTTCAAGTTTGAGTGTGTGAATAGAATCTATACAGATCAGAACAGAACATTATGGACAGATCAGTTGTATGGAGCACAGGTAACTTGCTGTTAATACACTGTCAACATATAACTCAGTTGTAAGAACTTAATTCATTCTTTTTTTTTTTTTCCTAACTTGCAGATTGCACTTTATGAGAGCATCCTCTCTAGTCCATATCGAACAATGAATGGTGAAGAAGCAGACTACTTTTATGTACCAGTTCTTGATGCATGCCTGATAACTCGAGCAGATGATGCACCACATTTGAGTATGCGGGTAAAGGAAAAACCACTTCACTCAAGTTTTGTGAATTGTCAGATGTGCTAGTACAATATCTTCGGCATTCGTGAATTCCTTATACATGTCTCTAGGACCTTCAACTTTGTTACCTTCATCTTTCTTATCCATATATCAATTCAGGATCACATGGGGTTGAGGAGCTTCTTCACCCTAGATTTCTATAAGAAGGCTCATGACCATATTGTCGAGAAGTACCCTTTCTGGAACCGTTCTTCTGGAAGAGACCATATCTGGGTATGATGATAATGTCTATTTACTAATCTACTTACTTGTTTCTATAAATGTTTCCCAAGTTTTTTCATTATGTAACCTCCTGCTGGTAGTTTTTTGCATGGGATGAAGGTGCCTGTTATGCTCCAAAGGAAATATGGAGTAGTATGATTCTGGTTCACTGGGGAAATACAAACTCAAAACATAATCACTCAACAACAGCTTATTGGGCTGACAATTGGGATACCATTCCTTCCCATAGAAGGGGTGACCATCCATGCTTTGACCCAAAAAAGGATCTTGTGCTCCCCGCATGGAAGAGTCCGGATGGTGCTGCTCTAGCTTTAAATCTATGGTCCAGGTCCTTGTCTTTTGCCCATGACATAATTCATGTAGGATATCTTATCGAAATTAAAGTTTTGGATTAAACACATATAACATATGCAGGCCGCTTGGACAGCGCACAATGCTATTTTATTTCAACGGAAATTTGGGGCCCGCATATCCAAATGGCCGACCTGAAGATACGTACGTATCTTTATTTTTGTAATTGCAACTTCTGTGCACAGTGTTCTTAAGATGAAGTTCAGCATGAATGCAGGTATAGCATGGGTATCAGGCAGAAGCTGGCAAAAGAATTTGGTTCTACACCTGACAAGTACGGGAATCTTGGGAGGCAGCACAGAAGAGATGTCATTGTAACTCCCGTACGTTCCTCAAATTATTACGATGAGCTGGCTAGCTCTATCTTCTGTGGAGTTCTGCCTGGTGATGGTTGGAGCGGTCGCATGGAAGATAGTATTTTGCAAGGATGTGTCCCTGTTGTAATTCAGGTATTTTTCTTTTAGTATCTTTCTTTCCTTTCCTGATTAACTGCAAATAACGCACTATACAAATTCCTTCCAATACATTTTCTTTGGTTTTCTCACTTATTGCCAGTTGTTTGTATACTAAAAAGCTCCTCTTGAATTTTTTTTTCCTTTTAATCTTTGTTTATCAAATTAGGTTTCTTTGTCAATTCAACATAAAAGATACCTTAGTAGTCCTGTTTAAAATTTTCTTTGTCAAATTCTTTTTGACCTCCAGGATGGTATCTTCCTGCCATATGAGAATGTGCTGAATTATGATAGCTTTGCTGTTCGAATACCTGAAGATAACATTTCAAATTTGATTACAATCCTTGAGGTAATTTTGAAAGCATATATACAGTAGTATAGAGTTGATCCTCATTTTGGCAGGAATTTTAGTTTCTCCTGTATGTCTACGTTGCAGGGTATTAACCAGACAGAAAGAGAGTTCTTGTTGAGAAATGTACGTGGTGTTTGGCAAAGGTTCTTATATCGTTATTCCATCTTGCTCGAGGCACAGAGACAAATGAATTTGTTTACGTCCGAAGAAAGTTGGGCCACTGAGTTAGGAAAACTGAGGGAAGATGATATTTTCTCTACATTCATACAGGTAGCCACCATATTACCTGTATAGACATCAAAACAGTGTTCGAATACTTTTGTGGATGACATTTGTATAGGATAAACATGGAATTAGCAAATCCGTAGTGTTTCTACTCAGTGGCTGAAACAATGTACATAGACGAAAAGTTGGGCATGTTTTCAATAGTTTTGTTAGGGCCGTTCCAACAATTTAAGTAGTTGTACATTAGGGTAGCAGGCACCTAACAGAACAAGACATTTAAATATCCTAATAGCTGATAGTAGATAAAGCATGGCTATAAAGGCGCAAGCCTAGACCTAAATCTAAAAGCTACCACATTTGACATCTATCATGTAACTGTAATACTTGTGTGACCAATAAAAATAGTGTTTACTTGAGAATAAAGTTGCAGTAGACATGATCCGTTTTTATTCGACGGCCTCTTCATCTCTCCCATATATGCACCTTTTTAAGTCAGGCTTATGTTGTTTGATCCTAGTGGCCATTTGGTTGGTTTGGATATGTCATAGGCACTGGCATCTTTCAACCTAGTTAACTTGACCTCCAACCTGGTTTAGCATGCCGATTGTCACGTCGACTGTCTGTTGTAGTTAAAATGGATTGCAAAAGTTCGATAATTAGGAAAGCTACTTGTAATATGGTTCACTTTCCTATGTTGCATCACTTGTTACTCATGTATAACGTAAAGCCTGTCGGTGGGGAATTTTCTCTAATCTTTGTTGGATTTTTTAGGAGGAATTGATGTCTAGAGTTTTCTTGCATATTCTGTTTGTTTATATTCTTTCTTGTTGCACATTGAAATTTCTGTTATTGGTGATTGTGATAATCAAGTTCTAACCTGATTGTTTGTTGCTGTTATAGTACTTACACTATAAGTTGCACAATGATCCTTGGAGGAAGCAACTTTCTCCACAGCAGGAGTTTGGCTTACCAAGGACATGTCTGAGGAAGAGAGCGCAGAAGCTGTAGAGAGAATAAAAATGGGACGGTATTAAATATGTAGGGGAGCTGCTTTTGGTTCCGATGATTCAGACTTTTGCAAATTCAAAACATTTCATGCTTACTCTGCATTCATTGGTTAAACTATTTGTGACTGCAAGTTTTTGTTGGCATTCTTCATGAAGTCTATTTTTTTCTGCTTGGAAAATGAAGTTGCTGGACAACCTGCGGATATATGCTGCGGACATCCAAGTATTCATGAACAACCATCCCCTTTGATCTGTTTGGTATCAATCAGAGCTTCTATTTTGAATATAGGTCTGATCGTATTTTATTGTTTTTTCTTTTCTGGGAACATTGTTGAAATTTTGAATTATTCATTCATTTTGTTCCGCACGTGTATTGAGTAGCTGATATTCCTCTCAAAAAGAACTGGAAAAGAGAGAGTAGCAGCAAATATGTTTGTAATTTTTCATTAACGAATATAGCATTTATGAATTCAATGGAAGCGAGTTATGCAATTTTTCTTTTTTTTTTTTTTTTTTTTTTTTTTTCTATTTCTAGCAATCCTGTAAAAAGACCAATTTACACTTATTTTTAGGCTCTTGCATGGAATTAAATATTCACAATTGCCCAAAATTTTCATGGCCCACATAGAATCCAAAAATTTTTTCGGTGTTACGACCGCCAGATTTATAGGATTCTAATACTCGGGTCTTATTAAATTTCTTTTCCTAGGCTGGAAAAAACTTTAATTTTCATATTAAGCCTGAGGCCCATATGGTCAACAAAATCCTTTTTGATAAAAATCTACCATAGGATCTAATACTCGGAACTTATTTTCTACTTCTTTGAAACAAAATAAAAGTCCGAATTAAATAAAAGTGGGCAAAAAAACAGATAAAAAACTCTGAAACTTGGGACTTTTTGAAGCTTGAGAAGCAAGAATAATAACAACTATATCTTAAAAATAGGAACCAACATTTGTTAACTTAATGCAGTGTTTGGGAGCATCTTCAACTTATCAAAAATCCAATCACACTAACCAATCAATTCAACCAAATCATCATATCCACTCTAACAAAAACATTTTTGAATTTGCAAAATAATAATCAGGACTTTGGTTAAGAATAGGTACCACCTGGCTTTGTATCACACTTGTCTGCTTATATTCCTTCATAGCAGACAAAGCAAGATCCTCCACCATCCTTATTCCTCTTTTTGAAGCCCTCAACCAGATGTTCCGGATGGCATTTCGACAGAATTTACATTTCCTTCTAGATTTCCAAACCAGAATATATGCGTAAAATCAGAATATTTCATTAGTCTTATTAGCACATCTGATTTAATTCTAAGAATGGAACATCAATTTATGGATTCGTATTTTTGAAAGTCTTGAGATTTCTGGCTTTCCAAATGTGGTAAATAGTTGTTGTGAAAGTCACTCTTCTCATTCTAGCAACACTATTAGATCCTCTCTATTTTTTCAGAATCCATACTGACTGGAAAGCCCGAGTGAAATTTGAGGTTTTCAAACCAATCCATGCTCCTATGGCTTTCCAAATCCTAGAAGAGAAAATGCATTCAAAAAATAAATGATCAATACTTTCCTCATTATCACAGAAACTGCAGTTAAGAGGGACAAAGAGCCCCTTTCTAGCAAGATGCAATCTAGTAGAAAGTTTCACTTTAAAAACTAGCCACGATATGAAACAGTGTTTAGGAGTACACCTGGATCACAAACCAGTTTAGACCAAGATATTTTGGAGCTTATCCCCTGTAAAAATATGTATGCACTACTAATTGTGAAGATTTTTCCGAGCAACCGGTAAACAGAATCATGTTCATAAGTCAAAACAACATATTTAAGAGTATCTTTCAAGTTAGGAATAATAAAGTAAACACAAGCTGTTCCTAACCAAGATTGTTTTGTTTATACCAAAAGAATCAATAGTAAAGTCATCTACAAAAACAGATAGAGGCCCAATGGTAAGCCAATTGTCATACCAGAAACTAGTATTGTGACTATTTCCAATGTTAACCTTGAAAACAGATTTGAAAAGATATCTAGTTTTGAAAATTTTATTCCAGCTCCATTCATTTATAGTTGAAATGTCAACTTGCCAAAAACTCTGTTGTTTAAGATGATAAATATGGACCCACTTCACCCATAAGGTATCATGTTTTGTAGAAATAGCCTATATTATTTAGCAATTGCAGCTTTATTCCACAACTTCAAATTTATAATATCTAAGCCACCTTCACATTTAGGCTTACACACATCTATCCAAGCTACAGGGGCCATATATTTATTTTTTGCACCCGCCCAAAGAAATTTTCTGCATGTTTTTTCAATATCTTCAATAACTGAATTAGGTAAAAGAAAAATACCTGCCTAGTAAACTTGCAATACGAATATGACAGCTTTTATCAACTGGACTCTACCTGCATAAGACATAAACTTATCAGCCCGACCAGTAACTTTTGATGTTAACTTGTCAATTAATTCTTGACAGTTAATTCTAGACAACTTCCCTAAAATGAGAGGTATTCCGAGATATTTTACAGGTAAAATACCTTCTTTTATCTTAAAGATATTTTTCAAATTAGTTTTATAAAACCTGATTTAAACCTGCAATAAACAACTGATTTTTATCAAAATTTGCTTACAGACCAGAGAGTTTTGAGAACTCATAAAATGTGTCTAGAATAGCCTGAATTGAGTATCTGTCTCCATGGGCAAAGAGCATGTAGTTGAAATTGGGTGTCCAACTGTAGCAAATCAACTGCAGTTTCTGTAAACTATTGCAAACCAAACACTTGATAACAACCTCCGGATTTCAACTGCTGCAGTTCAGCCTCAAATGTGGCGAACCAAACAGCACCTAAAATTTATCTAGTTTGTGTTTAAATTTTTTTGAACAAAAATATCTTGACATAGAGTTATGTTATTTACTATAAGAATAACTATAGAGAAATACTATACACTGATACACAATTACAATTCTATAAACACATACTGTACGAAGAGATCGGGTGTGAGTTTTCTACCTCACCCCAAATAGAAAGTAGGAAAAATACACGATCCAAATTCATGCATTAGCCCCAACATAAATTCTCGAGATATTATGTAAATTTATGTCGCTCATCATCTAACTGATTAAAAAACATTTTTCCAAAAAAAATAAAATAAAATAAAACTACAAAATTGTATAATTTGATACTATTTACGAATTTGTAGTTGAAACTTTTCAAAAAAGCAATAAATGTTATTAAACAATGACAATAAAATGTTAATCATCTTTTTGCATATTACTATACCTTTTCCGAAAAACTTTGAAAAACATTAAAATCTATAACCTTATGGCTTAAAATTTTTCATAAAAATAGGCTGATGTAAATTTTATATAGTATGACGTAATTATGTTGGGGCTGATCCATACATCTTCACAGTCCATATTCCTACCTTCTGTTGGACGTGGACACGTAATTCACGCCCCTAAGAAACCTATGTTATTGATGGACCACATGTTGCTGATCTATAAAAATATTATAGATGTATTTTTTAAAAAAAAATTTAACATAAAATTTTTAGATTTTGATAAGTTCTAAGACTAATTAATGTTCAATTTTTTTTTTTCAAGAAATACTTCTAAATAAATGATTAACGCTCCAAAGTTTAACATGTTTAAAAATACTCATTTACAAACTTCTTTTTTTTTGAAATATTTTGAATATAAAAATTGTAAATTCATCGTCTACAATTTGCCTAGTTTGATGTATCCATATGGTTGAGGACAACGGCTCCTCTACATCATCGCAGAGGAGAGCGTGCGGTGCCACCTATGATTGACATATCTCTTTAGTATTTTTAAGAAAATTTTATACTATAAAATTGTAGAATTTGTTAATTTCTACAATATGATAGTTAGAAATTATTTAAAAAATATTAAATAATTTATCAAATTTTTGATTAAAATATGAAGTTTTACTTTGATTTTTTTTTTTTGGATAATTACCTTGATGCATTATTTGATATTATTTGTTTATAAATCATAAGTAGATATATCTAGCATGCTCCTCTCTGCAGTATCATATCTATGATTGTGAGATTTTTACCTTTTATAAATGAGTCAGATATTTGATAGATCAACAAAGTAGCATAACTCTAAAGGATAGAATAGAATAATAGAATATGTACTTTCATTACAGGAATAGGACTACTGCCAAATCTCTCATACCCATAAAAGAAAGAGAAAATTTCCGGTTACTTGGTATAACAATATTTGCATGTGATTTATAATTTTTATGTTCAATTTTTTTTATTTTAAAATACTTGTAATTTAATATTTTGAGGCACCAAAATGTAATGAATTTAAAGTGGATTAAGCGGATTTCAAAATAAATTTTGAATCTGCTTCAAATCCATCAAATTTTAGAGCTAAAACACATATTTATAAGATTTTTTGGAAAAACATAAACATGAAAGTTGTAGATATCAAATAATACTATAAATTTTTATGTGATGCTTTTATGTTTGAAATTTTTCAAAAAATAATCCCAAATTTAACTTTTTATTATCCATGTGAAGCTGTTATACCAGGCGATATGGTGTAACAGTTTTACTAAAGAAAATAACAATGTAAATTAAGTCTTTTGAAAGAAAGAGAAACAATAATAAGCAATAACCAAAGAAATAGGGGGTATTTTTGTACCATTCTAATCAGTTTTGGCATTTTTGTACCCCCATGTCTTGTCAAATGATCGAATTATCCTTATTTTTTTTTCTAGACAAAGCAAAATCGTTGTTATTGTAGCTGCAACTCCCGTCTTGCCCCTTGCCATGAACACCTTGGAACATCTGTGAATATCTTGTCGCGAACATCTGCGAATACCTGCAAACACCACACTTGCGAAGTTCGTCTGTGAACACTCGTAAACAATTGTGCGTACGCCTTGCCGCCGCCACTTGCAAATCCAACTAGTTTATCCCGATAATTCCCGTTAAATCTCGCACAAATTTCATTGCAAATTAGAACCATAGAATTTTAAAAAAAAATGATGAGAAGAACGAGAAGAAAATCTCTACTCATGTACAATTATCCCACTTTTAAACATAGTCAATATTTTCTTCTACATTAACCAAGTAACTTTACTAGTTTGATAAGTGCTATCTTCAAATATGGTCCAAATTATTTGGAAATTTTGAATTATAAAATTATAGATCACGTCAAAATCTATAATCTTACACATTTTATTTTTTTTCTAAATATTGCTATGCTAAAATAGGCCAAGCAGTGGAGTTCTAACTTTTGTAAAAATCTCAAAAATGTGCTGAAATACTTAATGAGTGTTTGATATCTACCATGGCTGTGCTCTTTGCTTGATGTCAAGCAGTGGAGCCGAAACCACGATCTCCAGTCACGACGAGTGGGTAGGCGATAAACCGTCATACTCGAGAGCACAAGTTTTAAATGAGTTTTATAAGAGCATTTCAATCACTAGAATAACGATAGAATCAAACATGAGTTTAAGAGAGCTCGATAGGATAAGTGAGTGGTGTGGACAAGTAAAAGAGATAATTACTTTAATAGGTTACGTAGTTTGTACTTTCAAATATTGAGTATTTTTTAGAAAAAAAATAATATTTTGAATAAGAAAAACTTACATTATGACGTGATCTGCACTTTGGTATTAAAAAATTGTATATAAAAAAGGGAACTTCTGAATATATAGGTATTTGAAGTTTCAAAAGTCTTAACATATTCAAGAATTATTCCATAAGACACCTATTCGCAACTGGCTTTTAGAAAAAAAAAAACTGTTAATACAGAAGGTTTAGAAGCCATAAAAACTATTTTTTTTTCATATTCAAAGTTTTTCAAATAGATGTCTTGAAATGTGTGTTAAGAGGTCAAAACTCTTAATGTAAACATAGTTAAAGAGGAGAAAATAATTGCAACATCTGCGGGTGCGAAAATGGTGATCCATAGGCTGTAAAATCAAATACCTAACCACAATGTATGTTAAAGTGCAACTAAAGTTATATTACTTGTTCACTTCTTTGCCTAACAAACCAAACGTACCCATTAATTGGACCATGAGCTTGCTATAAATATTGTCTCTCATTTGCTCAGCGAAGAAGAGCTATCTGTGGAGAGCTTCAAAATGACAGAGTATACCATCGACAACATCCTCTTTGGACGTGTAAGTTTCTATTTACTCCAACATTGTGGTCAGTCACTTCTCTTAAATCCACCCACAGTTTCTATTTAGTTTCTCAGGTTGTTATTTGACCTGTTATTTTTCAATGTTTCATGCAGAATGTTGGTGTTTTTCTTGTCCACCTGGGTGGCCTCAAGTGGCAAAGCAAGAGTGATGACCACTCCATTGAAATGAAGGAGGAGTTCATTGAAGAGTTACGCTGGAGGAGAACACCTCAAGGCTTTCAGCTTTATGTGACCGCCGAAAATTTAACATACAAGTTTATTGGATTCGACGATCCGGTAAATTGACTTTTTTTTTTTTTTTTTTTTTTTTTTTTACCTATTCTTTGCATTTTGTGTGTGTGTGTGTTTAATTTAATGTAGGACCACCGCAATGTGACACGCTTCTCCGAGCAATACTTCCAAATCACACCAGAGACTAGCCTGGGACATATGACTGGAGATTTTGACGGTAAGGATTTGTTTGTTCTGTGTATTCTAAACACGGTCATGTATATGGTTTTACTTTGCTGTGCTTTTAATTTGAGCCATAACCTTATGGTGTCCATGCTTTGTTTCTTGCTGTGGTTTCTTCGTGTGCTTTCAGCTAAGTAATGACTCTGGCCAAGATACAAGTTTAATAGGTTTAGTCATAACCCTATGTTAATATGCTTTAAAAGCTGTAGAGCCGACAATGCTTGTCAGTTATTTTTCTTTAACTTGAACTAACTAGGTCTAATCTTGCATACATAATACTTCCCCATTGAATATAATATTACCATTGTGATTACTATTTTATCTACGTCTGTTGCTCGCTAATATAAATCTTGGTTTCTGTCGGTGGTGAGGAGATTATATTGTTTTAAAAATAACATAATTAGCAACTGGGAATGAATTATTCTATTTCAAACCCGACCAGACCCAGACCGACCCAAGCGACCCGAACTACATCGGGTCTGGTCGGGTCTGAGCTCCGGTCGGGTCCGATCGGTTGAAATCCGACCATATTAGAGTTGGATATGGTTCTGGCTTAAAAATCATGCCCGACCCTACTTTGAAACCCTAGCTACTTCAAACTAAGTAAAAACAGATTAGCTTACCATTATGTACGTTAACTACTTTAATTACCATAATCCAACTTGAGAAATTCTTTTACATATTCTTCGATGTACCTCTATTTTGTAGAGAAATAAATTCTTTTAAACGTCTTATTTGTGTTATTTATTTTTCTTTATGATATAGGTCCAGTCATATTACTTAGGTGGGATGGAAAGGTTTGCTGCATACAGTGCTACAAGAATGGGTTGTCGATGTATATGGAGAGGAATTTAATGGAAGGACATTACAGCAATTTCCACTTCACTGGCCGCTGTTGTGGCCGGTGTGGTAATCACTTCAGGGCTGAGGAGCACCTCCTTCAGCATCTGCATTACTACCATTGAAGGACATTACACAGAATTTGGCGGATGTATTATCGACACACGGCTTTAAAAAAACTGGTGCTTGTCTTTGTGTGGTGTATTGGTTTGTGTCGGGTGATTGAACTCTTATCTAGTTGTGGGTGGGCTTGTGTTCTTCTGATAGGGATCCAACTTAACCTTTGTCTGCTTTGTTTATCTTATTATTCCCTTCTACGTTGTACCTCCTGTAAAAATCGTAGTAGACAGGCCACTCCTTGCGACTACTCTCTTCTTAATAAAAGGCATAGCCTTAGCTTCAAAAATAAGAAATAAAATAAAATAACTGCTGAAATATGAACTTCAATTAACAATGCAAAAGAACACTAGTTATGGAAGTAGCAGTAACATGCTTTGCCAAAACACCACTAGAGGTAGTAGCCCCATTATCCGAAATATGTATGCTCAAGACATTACAATGCTTTCAGTAAGATAAGTTAAAACACATTAGATAGATGAGGAGAAGTTACATAACCGTATCTTTGTCCACTTACGATATAGGAAACGTCCAATACTAACAGCAGAACAGATGCATTCAGAGGTGTTAAGAGCTTCATCGCTTTAGGAATGATTTTTCTTTTAACTCTCTCATCCTGCAGCCTTCCTTCAAGGCTGAAAATTTTAGAATAAAATGTTAGCATACATCTATCTCATATTTAAATTTAAAATAATTATAATTACTTTTTGGAAAAAAATTTAACATAAAAATTTAGATTTTGATAAGATGCTGCCCAGTCGATATTTTCTCGCTTCCGTCTATTCTGTGAATTCTATACCTGAAGGTGTGATCTCGGGCTGATAAGGAAGACGACGCCGAGGGGAAGATCATATGGTCTCCAACGCTTGCCATAGCTTCATGGGAGAGGACGGTGGGGTGGCACTCATCTCCTTCCGCAACGTAAGAGTCAGCTAGATGACCACCGCATCTCAGCCTTTCAAGCAGAAGGGTCTTTGGTTGCGAACCTCTCTCAACTTGTCTGGTGGTAGACGCATGCCAGCAAGACATCACTATAAACAGCAGCTACCAATGATTTATGATACTTGATACTCTACAACTTTCTGCTCTACTTGCAGAAGTTTGACCATAATACGCACGTACTATACCTTCCACAGTATTTTTTAGAAGTTCAAAATTTAAAACAAAGAAAATGGGGCTTAC